>CM033476.1:238474725-239137225 GCA_019447015.1 Hymenochirus boettgeri | reverse complement strand
GGTATTGCTGTAAGAAACTCCTCACTCTGTTTACTTATATTATGTATTACCTGTGTATGTAATATGTATGACTTTGTATAACATGTATTACCCTGTATGTAATGTATGACTATGTAATTAGAAAGTGCCACGGAAGATGTTGGCGCTATATAAATCAATAATAATAATATGTATTACCCTGTATATAATGTATGACTGTGTAATTGTAGACGGAAAATGTTGGCGCTATATAAATCAATAATAATAATTTTAAAAATATATAGTATACAGTAGTATAGACCCCAATATGAATGGTACAAACATTCCTTCCTGACTCGAAGTGACAATCAGAAATTTCCCTGGATTAACTCTACTTTATGTATCAATACCAGTAACTTGCAACATTCCTTGTTTGCAGAAACTCATCCAGCTTTTTTTTAAACTATCCAACGCCATCACCACGTCCACTGGAAGACAGTTCCTTAGTTTTACCGTTCTGACAGTGAAAAACACCTTCCGAACTTGAAGACAAAACTTTTTTCCAGTCTTAAGGGATGTCCGTGTGTCCTTTGATATTTTCTATTGGTGAACAATGCCCCAGATAGTTTATTGTAAACCATAACCTGGATGAATAAGAACACTTTTGCCTAATAATTACCATATTTGTGGGAGTAAACAATTCAGTAATAATGATATATCTTAACATGTTAATGTAACTTAACGATAAAATTACTTGAGTGGTCTAATGCTACGTTATTCACGTTTCATCTAGTGTTGAAAATTGATTTGCGGACAATAACTAGAATGGCCCACACAATAAAGAATTTTTTAAATATCCTGGCCCGTATTTTTCCCATACTCCTCTCTTCTCGCTGTTCTATACACCATGGCTGATTCTTCCAATTTCTTGTTACTTTTTTATCTTTTAATTGTTTTCCTTTTTCATCCAGTCTATTTGTTGATGATTTTCTTCCATCTTGGTTCCCTGTCCTTTCTCTAGCAAAGTCACTAACCAGCCATTGCCGATAAATGTGGTTGGCTGGTTTTGGAATGTGGTAGAAAGGTGGATCTAGTGGCAACACAGTCAAGAAGAAGCTTCAGTAAACTGTCTTCAGATTTATAATGCCAATAAAGTTGGGTTTTGAAGGGCAGGTGGCATCTGTTCGGGTCTCTTTCCTGGTATCAGTTTGTAACCTTACTTTACTCCCAATATACAGTATCTACTATTATAAAGAATACTAAAGCAGAAAACTGTTCCTTGCAGCAGATTCCATCATTAGGGTGACAGGCTTTCGAAGTATATTGATTAGTTTGGATATGCATCTACATTGTAGAGAATGGAAATTTGAGGAATTTCTTTTTAGTGCCGTTCGGGTGAACTCCATGCTGGTTTAATACTGGTTGGAGTAATGTCTTCTTGTGGTTTTGCCAACACAACATCCTGATGAACTGTGTTTATCTATATCGGATATAATGGATATTTATGTTCATTCATATGATTGGTGTAAGAGGGTTACTAACTCTGTGATGTATATGTAGAAAAGAAACGTGGTACTGTAGTTTGCAACCGAACATCATTATATAACAGATTATTGTGCATTCATACAGTTTGTAATTAAGTGTGAAATGATCTGTAGGAATGTGACACCTGTAGGAGGCCGGGGAATGTAACAAAAGGCGATTAACCAAACGTTCATTTGGAAGGGAATCATTGTCACATACTGTACTCTTAATTTGTTCACTGTCTAGAAAAGACAAAGAAATCTCTATCTTGTTAATCTATGTTCTAGCATTTAACTTTATACACAAAATAAAACATCACAGAGCAATTTACAGTTTTCAAATAAAAATATGAAAACCCTTAAAATAATAAAAGAAACTGCCAGACAATGTGTAATCTCCCAGCATGTTTATACAGTCATTGAATTTTAGTGCTAGAAGCAGTCGGGAAGCGTCAGATGACTCAGCGTTGGAACGCGTTCATGGGTAAGATTTTTCTCTTCGTGTCCGACTCCTGTTACATTAATTAAAGAATGGGAGGTAGGACATAGCTGTCTCTGTGACTGTAGCGAATACTGACAGCCAATCAGCGTGTGTCTCATCTGAGGATTTTCTTACTTTGTTATCCTATTTACCGGAGTTGTTACTTCTGAATATTCTGTGGTTGTTGTATTTACTGCAGTAAAATAATGTAGAACATTTTGCCTCTCTTGACAATAAACAAGGTCATCTTCTAACAGTTTTGTATAGAATAAACACAAGATAAATGTAAAATTAAAACAATTAAAGGGGAACTGTGGTCCAAAAATGACTTTAGGTAAATTGATAGGAATTGCTCCCCTGGGAATTTTTGCAATTTATTTCCATTGTTTATTTTGCATAGTTTTGAAGATATTTACATTTTTGTGTGTGATATGGCAGCAGCATCACCAGGTCCCCTGCACTTCCTGCTCCCTGCTCTGAAACTGTCAGTCAATCTGTCCTGTGTCTCCTTCTCCCCTTTGCAACCCCCCTGGTCCCTCCTACTCATGGACCCCATGGTCCCTCCAGTTGCAGGCCCCCCATGGCCCATTATCTTAGAGTGGGTTACTCAGACCCCCCCTTTACCTTCTCTGTCAGGACTTCACACAGCAGAGAGGAGGAGGGACTTCCTGTCTCCCTCACACACTGAGGGAGTCTGAGGCTGTGCTCGCCGGCAGCACTGTGCAGGAGAAGCCTTAGGAATGTCAGATGTCAGCCTCCCACCCATTAACTTTCTGGTCAGTCATTTCTTTATATCTTGGGCTGTGGAGCACGTAGAGAGGGGGTTGATGGCTCGTTATAAAGGTAGGAAACTGTCCTTTCATTTAAACTCAACTTGTTTGGAGACCACAGATCCCCTTTAAGCATTGCTTTCGTCTGGCCTTCCAACAATCCCAATCTGACCAGCTCTCTCTTAATTATCCAGCAAATGGGGGAAAAGGTCAGAGAGAAAAAAATAAAGCTCTATTTCTGTCTCCATCACTGGGCCGGAGAGCCAGGAAATGGAGATGACAATGTCCTCCCATAGGTTGGATTGTGTGTTCAATGAATGTGTGTTTGTGTGAAATGAAGCTCCATTCTCTGTAACTATTTTTCATAATCTGCTGTATTATCAGGCATCCTGACCTAGCATTTAAGTTCTTACCTTGGGTACAGCAGATCAGGCTGGGGTTGTTGAAGGACTTCAGAGGGTAACTGTAGTCTCCAATTGATTTAGTATTCTTAACCTATGAATGAAACTTTATTTTATTTGTATTTATCTGTATAATTGCTTGCACTTATCCTCTTGTATACATATATACATTATCCATACCCATTATACATTATACCCCCATAGAAAATAGTACCACCCTCAATCTTATTGTTGAAATTGAGACCTGCAAAGTCTACTATGGCAGGGCTGACCAATATGAAGACATGGTCCTTGCAGAGCCTGCCTTCCCATTAGTTCAATACAGGAAAGTGGATGGGCTGGTCCGGAACAGACTCTGAAGGGATAGTTTTCAGCAATAAGGTAAGACCTAGCAGTATTGGCCCCTGAGCAAGATATAGTCCCTGCACTGGCAACTGTCATAAGTGCTTGTCTCCAAAGATACTGGAACCAGAAAGTGTAAACATATATAGAAACATAAACCTCTGACAGGTTGCACTTAGAAACGAGATCCAAGGCTAATTTTAAGCTTAAGATTTCATTCTTTTATACAACTCTAATTTGAAGAACACAGTTATCCTTTAAGTCCTCCAAGAATCAGTATTTACGAGCACAGTCAGAATGATGAAACTAACGATCGGTGCTGTATTACCATTAGGCACAGTAGGCCCATGCATCTGTGGTTGTAGCAACAGCTGTGATCGATTCCCTTTGTTGACAGGTTTTTATAAAGGTTCCAACATCCCTTTAGTACAGTTAATATTTTAACAGTTTATCAGTTATTCAATAAAAGTTCTAATCGTTAAAAATTGTGCTAATTTTTCCCCAACCAATCAGATGTTAGCTTTCAAATGTTAAATAACATCTGATTGGTTTGGGGAAATTAGCACCATTTTTAATAATAAGAACTTTTATTGAATCTCCCTGTTTTTTGTAGTTTGCAAATTTAAGCACAAATACAGTCTGTCCACCAAAAGTAAAATGATTTGGGGGTGTTTAGGGGGGAGGTTTAAGGCACGGGGATTCTTCTGAGACATAATTGCAATGAAGACAGTATTGGTCAGTAATGGCTGTGATATGAAGTGCTGTTCTGTAATGAGCATTAGGCACCTTTAAGTGGATATGATATAAGGGATAATACGCTACCTACAGTGTAATTTAAGGATATTACGCCACCGAGGAGTTCTATGACCATATGGTAGCAGGAGGCCACAGGCCGAGTGCTTTTATACAGGGTATGGAATGCTGAGGTGCAGTAAATCCATATATTATACTGTAGATTATTATTTCTTATAATACATAAGGCCAGCCCTCCCCCAAATAACAGCACAGACACACTCCCCCTACCCTTCCACTGTCTCTCCCCCTCCCTGTATTAGTCATGTATATAGGAATCCCTGTTTAGTGCATAAATAGTAAATTACCGTTCCTATTGAAAGGACCGAACATTGTCTGTCAACAATAAACATGGCTCCCTATATAAATGACTATTACAGGGAGGGGAGAGACAGGGGGAGGGGCAGTGGAATACAGTTACTCAGTGACATCACTGAGTGACGGTAATATAGATTTTCACTACTGCACCTTCCCATTGAAAATGCATTGCCTTATGTATTATATTGATATTATATATCATTGTTATGATAGGTTGATACAGTTGCACTTGATATATGTACTACTTATTAGTTTCTATTTGTGTACATTTGTCCTTTTCATCCTTTTTTGCATCTATATTGTGTGCCTTTGATTTACTACACCAGTGTCTGGTCACTGCTCCACACTGGGTTAACCGTGTATGTTTTAGCTGATCAGTGTTTTCATTCATATGGGTGTGTAAATACGGGGTGAATACTCTCTACTAGGCACTTTCCCTCTGATGAAGTGACGTTTGTCACCAACTCTGAGTATCACATACATCTCTGAATATGGGGGGGGGTTAGGAACCAGCACCTCCCTATCACAGTCAGGTACAAGATTCTGAAAAGTCACGACATCACTGAAAAATGTATGATACTCTGTAAGACAGTAGACTAAACCTTACACGTGGTCTGTACTTCTTACAATCTAATGTTTTCTCAATAGATACCGAATACAGAATAGAAGGAATTAATTTCTAATGTCCTGTTGGATCCTGCTGAGGGTTGTGCCCTCCTATAAATTCTTAACATTGTTCTTACTTTCATCCACAAATCTTTCTATTTCTATTTTCTACTAAGTGGTGATATATAAATAAAACATATCAATGGATCTTTTCACAACCCCCTGATACATCCAGTCAGAACATTCTGCTGAAGTGGGAATGTCAAAGTTCCATCCAGCGAGTTTGCTGTAGTTTTCTATCCATACAAACTAGTTTTTGTTCTTTGACAGGAGAGTCTAAAAAAAGTAAAGGAGCCCAAACACATTGATGATATCTGACAAATACCGCCGCATTCCGCAGGATTTGCAGAGTATCAGCAAGGTGTGGAATCCGAAAACAGATCTACCACCGTCGGCATCAATGGCGGTCTTTCTTGATGGAAAATTTCCATTGGTTGGTATTGGCTCCCTCTACTATAGTAGAACTGATGCGTTCAGCCCTGTGTATGCCACACAGCCAACCGATCCCCATACCGCATATGGAAATCGGTTGGGGTTGTGTATACAGTTACCACCACACATGTATTCCTTGGCCCATAGACAATACCATTATTACTGGGCCACGAAGTGAGTATAAATCATGTGACATACCCAGCATTCCGTGGCCAGAATAACCAATAATAAGAATGAGTTAGAATCACGTGATTCCCTCATAATGTTGAAAGGTTTTTGTCTTATATTTTGTATTCTTAATTTACATCATAAACATCATAAACAATTCTAGGAGAATTATTAATCTCAAAATGTAGTTTCCCCACTGTCTGTAAGGTCAAAATAGGAACTGGATTTTAACCCACAATTCTCAAATCAAAACCTACATTAAAGGGGAACTTAAAGTGTAAAAACTCCCAGTCTCAGTTACAAGATGGTCACAGGTAGGTCACTCAGAGGGAGAATGGCTACTTACCATGTGTAACTGTATCTGGGCCAGTAAATAAAAGCGATCATTTCTCCAAAAAGCTTCTGATTTCCGTGATACGAAATATATCAATCTGTTTGTTAGCAATTATAGAATGAAATCACGCAGTGTTATTTATATTTTAGCTGTAGTTCTCCTTTAACCTTTAGCAACGTGTTATGAAGTTGCTAAGCAGTGAATGAGTAAGATTGCTATTGTTTACACTTATCATTCTGGGCATTGTGCCATTACTTTGCCAATGATTTCACATTGTTTGACAACTTTATTCAAATTCTGGGTAATTATGTTTTGTACAAAGGCTAGAGAAATACAGTCGTATCTTTCTTCATCGAGCAATTATCTGTCCCACCAATTACCGTAACAGCACAATAAATGGAGAGAGCCTGGTTACCCCCAAATTAGCCAGTGGGGCATATTTACAAATTATTGTCTTATGGTGGCGATAACTATTGCCGATAATCGTCACGCACCGGCAAGATGTGGGGGATGAAAATGAGCAACATCAGTGCAGACTAGAGATGGCTGAACTTTCGAAAGTTCGGTCCGTTTTCGAACGTTGAACTATATGGAAAGTTCGAAAATGGATCCATTAAAGTCAATGGGAGTCAAATAGTTTGAAAAGTTTGAACGAAATACAATGGTAACTTAATGTAAATGGCTGTGGGACCTGGAAAATGGTCTGAGGAACACGTTCTAATATCCAGGACTTTCTAAAAATCGATTTTACTCTCACAGTGGTACTTTCGAGCTCCCGCGTTCGAACATTCGATAATTATCCCATTAACGACTCGCAGATTTGATAATTCGATATTTACTTGCGTATTGGTATAATAGACATTTTATTCGCATATTTACCCAAATCGTTTGCTCCCTCGAGTGTAGTCCGACAGGTTTCCGCCATACTCAGTCATCAACTACGTGCCGGGGGAGCGAGTGATCGGTAAGTACCTTACCTTCTCTTCTGCTTCTGACCAGCGCCTTTACCTCCGTATCTTCATAAACTGATTCCCAAATTTTGTTAATACAGTTGGAGATACCCTTTAATATAATCATACATGAGATTTCAATAAAGTTATGATTGTTTTAAAATGTGCTAATTTTGCCACCAACCAATCAATCTTTTTAACATTTGAAAGCTAACATCATTAGTTGGGGGCAGATTAACCCATTTTAAACGATATAGAACTTTTTTTAATAACCCTGATTTTATCAGCAAATAAGTTGACAGTTCTGCTTGTGCTATTTGCCGTCAGCTCTGGGAACGCTCCTATCATGGGCAATTTTTGACATATCGTGAGGTTGAAGCTCCAGAACCAGTGTGCGTTGGATACCCTTTGAAACCTTCGTCCTCCTCCACTCTTCCGTCTGCTGCCACCAATGAAGCAGGGTAAAACGTGGAGTTGTTTCCACGTGGTGTAAGCCTTCTCCTTTGGAATGCTTCTCTTAACTTACCCCAGTACGCTTGTCCCTGCCTGTACCCCCCGGGTGTCTAGAGGCAGAATGGATTTGCATTTGAGAAGGACGCTGAGTTTGCTTTCCAACATTTCCAATTTCTTCTTTCTGCCGGGCTGTAGTTGAGGCATTTTTCTTGTATCTTGTACCCGCCCCTGCACAGTCTTTTTTCTGTTCTTGTGTGCCTGAGGTACACCACAACGGATGAGACTGGTTACCCCAGTTCCCAAACCGCACAGCTAGGCTACTCCGAAGAAGCAGTACACTCCATTGTACATCCTACTAAGGCACTGATGGCGGTGAGCCAACTGGCGTTGGCAAGTTGGGGCAAGGAACTGAGTCAAATGAGCGCAGCTTTCATCTTTAGAGAACGCTCCACTGCCCCACCTTTGAAACATAAATATAAGTCAGTCCCTCAAAAAATGTTTAGATTTTTATCCTCAATGTTTCTTTAAGCCCTGTCCATCAGTGTTCCACTAAAACATGTTTTAGTACAGGACGCTATTGGGGGACGTGAACAGTTTGGTGACAGTCTAGTATCCTGAACAATTTAATAAAGAGTGCTTATTTGCTATATAAGTTGCATAACTTACATGAGATACACTGTGGAATCTATCCTTTTAAAAATCACTTATCTGTAGATTGACAATTATAAACAAAGATATTCCACTGTTTCTTTCTCCATATTATTGAACCACTCTTTTCCCTTTTAAATAGTGAAAGTTATTGCCCTGTACAGTTAGGACATAAATAATCTTAAATGACGGCTGGATCTAACCATTTCCCAATGTTAACAGCCGGTGATAGAGCGCAGTGAGCAACGTGAAAATATTTCACTTAATTGTATATATACCACTGTTGCCCCTTCATTTAAACCAATACAAGGATTGTGGAAGCCGTCCTAATTAAGGCTATTTCACAGCCAATACTATCAATTTTAACTGCTCATTTAGAACCACTGTTTTGTAAAGTTCGTTTGCTGCACATCCATTCCACTATGTAGATGCTTCTTAATGTTCCTTTTTATGAATTATATTCAATCCTGTGTTATACAAGCCCCCGGGTGTAAAATACCCGGACCATCACTTCCCCCTTCTTCCTGTTCTCCACATATTCACCGTAAATGTGTTATACATCAAACGTATTGTCACTCCCACTCTGCTGGGTTGGTCCGGTGCCCAAGGGCCCGACCGTCGCTTGGATTCCACTCGTATACCAGCTCCCGGCACTTCCAAGTTCAAATCAAATTTCTTTTATTGTACTACTGTATAAAATGCCGAACGAACGCCTGCACGCATTTTTTGGAACGTGCTGTCCCTTCCTCTATCTGATCATTTACAACTACATTTAGTGAAGTGCTACTGATCCTGTCACTTCTGCTAAATGGTAGTTGAAATGAGCCTACTGGGTGCTTTCCTACATCTTGTATTTTTGGGGAATGCCTGTCAAGCCTCCATGTGGTAATAGCACCCCCACACCGCCCTTTTATGTGAGGGCCTAATGGCCTTAATATAAAGCACGGATGGCCCTCTTCCCTCATTTTAAAAAGCCAAGGGACTGGTGTGAAGTGAGAGAGCCGTTATATGGATCCAGTGTGTAGGAATGAAAATGCAAGTTGTTTATCGTAATTGAAGTAAAAGAATTTAAAAGTTTAGACGTTAGGACCTTCCAGACTGGGGTTTTTACCTTGAACGTTAGTTGGAAGGCTTTTCACTTCATATGGACACAGTAAGGGCAACATTATCCCTTATATAATGTTTAAAACTGTTGCCCCCAAAACCGTATGAGACCAACAATTTTCATCACTGACAAAAAAAAAAAGCCATGATACTACAAGCAAACAAATCAACTGGTGCCCAGGATAAGAAACCCAAACACCAGAGGTGCAGATATCCACGAAAAGAAGTAACTAAATGAGAAAGTTTAAGTATAAACTTAGAATTTCCTTGAATTTATATGGTCAATTTTGTAAGGGATGTGTACTGTCTGTGCTGCAGTTTAAAACTCAATGACACAACGAAAGAGTATGTTTAAATTCTATAATTCATTCTATTAAATCATAATTTGTATTATGTGTGAGTTTGGCTGCAAATGACAACATAAGGGAGGTATGTTATTGGTCAGTGATAATAGGTGTGTGTGTGCCTTTGTCTGTGAGTGTTTAGGGGGAAGAAAGAAGTGGTGCTGGGTGCAGAAGAAGTCTGTGTATTGTGTGGGGTAAGGGGGGGGGTATGTTTTTGTATTTTAGGTCGCCATGAAAACAGCAGGCTGGCCTGTGAGGGTGTATCTGGTTTGTGTACCTGTATCTGTTTAGTGTTAGAGTGTATATTTCTGTGTTTGTAATTATAAAAAGAGAGATTATTTCATGTGGCCCTGCAATGTTGAAAACCACAAATCTTAACATTTACCAACAGCCAATGGCAATGGGAATACGGGAATGAAGTTTGGCAAACATTTGGAGGACCAAGGATGGACAGGCCCTGCTATAAAACTAAATGTCATACTTAATTCTAAATACATAAACCCACATTGTACTTCACATATATTTGTGCTTTTAGTATCAATTTTAGGACTTTTTATTTTGTAATCATGTATGTTTGCATCAAAAGACAGTGTACTACAGAAAAGGTGTATTTCACAGAAATTAACATTTGGTAGTTGATTTATCCACGACCTGAAACATGTAAATGTTTCATATTTGGATCGGACACTAGTCCAATGGAAAAAAATGTCGGAAAATTTGCCACTAATACAATTTTGCTTACCGGTTTCCTAGCTAGAAGACAGGCATGCTTCTCCTATGTTTTCCGGTTCCTCAAGTCAGTGGGCACTGAGGGTTAAGTCCCGTATGTCCGCGCATGCCAGGTGTTAGATCTAAAATTTAGTAGCTCCCCCCGGCATCTTTTTTTTGTTCCTTTTCCTTCCAATGAATCTCTCACATTGAAGAGACCGGCCGTCGGCCCCGGCGGTCTTGGTTTAAGCCTCCCATTTTTGTGAGGCGATCGGACACACTGCCGCCACCCGCTTTTGATCAGCTGGGTGGAGCGGACAATGACGCACGGCTGTCGCGACCTGCGACAGCCAGCTTTGCACTGTGTACTGTCTGATACCTTGCCACAGCCTACAGTAGCCAGATTGCCTGCAGCTTTGTAGTATATCATACCACAGCACTCATATTCTCATCAAGGTCAGTTTGGTACTCATTAAGTTCTATCTTCCAGAGCATGATGTCCTCCAAAAGAAGACCAGTTCTCCCTCCAGGGGGTGAGCAATCAGAGTATCCTCCTTATTTGCGTATCATCTGTAGCTTGATTACATTATGCATATTCTTATTTTTCAGGAGATCCCATGATGCTTCAGCCATAAATCCTCCAAAGTCGATCTTAGATACATCATGCCTCTTATCCCAGCTCTCCAGATCCCCAGGCTATCCAACAAATTCCTGGACCTTCTAATACAGAATGTCTGAAGGAGAGATAGAAGCACAAGAGGAATACCAGGGGATTATAGCTATAGGCTATAATCTTATTGGTCTCATGAGAGAAACTCTCTTGTAATACTCAAGAGCAACCTAAAGACAAGATAGATGGTTCCAGGAGAACTCGGATACAAGAAGTATTTTACTGTACATTGGAAATCACCCAAACTTTCCTAGATGAGTGGCTGTTTTTGGACAAAAGATTCTCTCCATAGTTTTTAAAAAACCGCTATCCATTTAGCCAGTCAGATACTAAACTAACGATGGGACTCATACCCAAGGTCGAAGCAGCTATTGCTGGTATCTTTATGGACATGGAGTAACTTTGAAAGACCCCATGGAAGAAGCAGATTCCCTCCTCAAAAGGAATTACACTATCTTAAGCACAATAGCAGACCCGCCATAGCTACTACTGGCATTTCCAGAGCCACCAATTCTGGATAGAGGATGTAGATCAAGCTCTTCTTAATGAACCTGAGAAGATACGCGAAATGCTTCAAAAAGTACCATCTGCCAATTCGTTTATGTGTGATGCTTCCATGGATCTAATTAAGCTGATTGCTAAGGCTATGGGCAGCGCTGTGGCAGTTGGCTTTGTCATGGAAGGCTGACAAATCAAAACACTATCTAATTTTGCCTTTTCAATGTGAACTCCTTTTTGGGCAATAAGCTTACAGATATATATTGCGGAAAATGCAGATAACAAGAACAACTCCTCAGTTCAGGCAAAGAAAACCATCCCCTTCCCATACCCACCAAGATATCTATCAGAAGCAAAGATCTACAAACCTGGAGGTAAACTACTTTACAAAAATTGAAACCACCCTTCCTTTCGCCCTAAAGGAACTGATTTCCAAAAAACAACCAACTATGAAGGTGTCTCAGCCCACCATCTTCCATTAGGTGGCGGGTACGTCATTTCAGAGATGTGTGGCGATACAACGCACAACAACTAGGTACTAGACACCGTTTACAACTGTTACAAAATCCAGTTCAGACAGAAAACAAATTTCAATTTCCTCTAAGTCAAGACACCTCAAGGTGGCCATCAGCCAGATAAGCACTAAAAAAGATACTTCTTTCACTCACATCAAAGAACGTAATGTGCTATTCCACAACAGAAAAAGGGATATATTCACCCTCTTCCTATAAGAAAACATCTGGAGTATACAGACCAATTTTTACCTTCGTCGTCTAACACAAACATACTTACACAGACCTTCAGATGGAATCTTTAAAGATGGTACTACAACATCTTCATCAGAAACGATTGGTAGGGAAAACAGACCTATAGGAGGCATTTCTCCATATTCCAATATTTCACCTCATCGGAAGTACCTCAGATTCTGCATCCTTGCCAACACTACCAGTATGTAACATACCATTTTGAATCTCAACGGCTCCAAGAGTATTCACAAATACTTGAAACCCATACCACCGAAGAGTCCAATTAGGTACCTTATACCCACTGCAATTCTCAACTATGGAGCGCGCACGTTCAACACTCGGTCTGCAAAGGGGAAGTGGGAGAGAGAACTTCAAGGAAATCTTCGAACTCCGAGAATTTATGCAGTATGTTTGGCATTACAAGCATTCCAATATTCATCAAGTATCGCCCAATCAGATATTATCAACAATACCACCTTGGTCTCGTACATCAACAAAGGGAGGAAACGCGAAACAAAACCTTTGGAATCTCTATGGAGAAAATTTGACTTGGGCAGAGATCAATCTTCAGACAATCGCAGCATCTATCTCCCAGGAGCCCACAACCTAGAGGCAGTTATTTGAGCAGGCACAGATTTCACCATGGGAATGGGAAAACGCAACTCCTCAATATTTCAGCAAGTATGCATGAAATGGTGAAAACACCTCAGGTGGACCTTATGGCCACACCACTCACCACGAAACTTCCCATTTTTTGCTCACGTTTCCAGACCCAGGGAGCCTATCAAACAGATGATCTCAGTATTCATGAACTTCCAACTTGTGTATTTTTCCGCCTCTCTCCATTGGTTCCCAGGATCTGCAGAAAATCATCAGCAAATCAGTAATGGCCATCTGGATATTACCTTATTGGCCGAGAGACCCTGGTTTTCAACACTGATTAATAAAAACCAAAGCTTCCATTGATCCCAAATCTTCTTGACACAAGGGCCATTCCTGCATCAGCAACTCAGGAAGCTCAAACTATCGGCCTGGCTTGTAAGAGGGGAATTCCAGAACCTAGGACTCTCGGACAGAAGCAACAACTACTCCCTTCTGCCAGAAAGGATTCAACATCACCAAATATTGCATTTGGAATACCTTTTTGAGCTGGTGTGTAGAAAATCAATTTCCTACTATAATAGATTTCTTCAAGCAGGGTTCAAAAGTGTCTCAGCATTCATACCCTCAAAGGGCAAATTTCAGCCATTTCTGCAATGAAGATATAACATGGTCATCAGAACCACTGCAAGAAAGCAAACTATTCCTTCCTGTGATCTTACCTTGGTACTTGACGCATTAACATCACAACCATTTGAACCCATCACAGATATTCCCATCAAAATTACATTCAAAACAGTACTATATCGCCCTAGCTTCAGCTAGAGAGTTTCTTATATCGGATGTCGGAGCCTTACCTCATCTATCATCCAAGATCCTAAACCGACCTCACAACCTGCCAAAGTGGGAACAATACCCAACTAAATCAGGAGATAATTATAACCTGTTCTGCCTCGGCACTTTCCTTAGGTCTCCCTACTTCCTCCCTGTGGGTCTAGAGCAGTAGTAAACTGCGATTGGTTCCAAACCACAGTTATACTGAGCTACAGCAAGCCAGCACTGTCCTGCCTGCTTGCTATAGTATTTGTGGAATGAAACAGTGATTTATTCACAAATAGAGTTTTTTTCTTTCTAAGTCGTTGTAATGAGCAAAACATAGAAAAAGAATAGCAGCAAAGATCAATACTTGGTGATCAGTTCTGAATGAAAAATCAATTCTTGAAAATGAAGATTAAACAGAGAAATAGGCTTTTATCCCTGTATTCCAAGTTCATTACCTCCCCCCAAGATAATCTGATGATCATCTTGGGAATTGTAAGTGAAACACACACTAAAAAGGGATACACATTATCCCTTTTAACCCCAAAACTCCAATCGCAACAAAATCTGCATTCTCCAAGTTACCATGGGAATGGTCAAAGTAAGTTTGATTAGTTCCTAGTTTGATTAATTTCCTAATTAGTCCTTAGAAACTAACTCAATAACACATTCAGGTACCAATACAAAGAGCCAATCAGATTTTTGGGGCCTGTAAATGTGCAAAATTTTGAGCATCTGTCGTGGCACTCCCTTTCCACGAATAGCACTAAATGATTAAGGGTGCCTGAATGTGTGCCCAATTTATGCATTGACTTTGTTTTAACTTGGAAATGCCTCTGTCACACCCCAAGCATGTAGAATACCATATGATTCATCCATTTAGGAGACGGATATCTAGTGGGTTTTAGGTTTATTTTTTAACTTTAAATCATGCTTTTCATTTATTTTTTTAGAAAATCTAGTAAAACCATGACATTCTATGAAAGAATCTCTCTCATGTTTGTAAAAAAATGTTACTATTTGGTAGGTGTGGTGTAGTTTTTGTGGGGGTATTTTTTGAGATTGGGGTGTGCATTTTGAAAAGCAGTTCAAAAAGCAAGATGACTGAAATTGTAGGTATTTTTGTCTTTATGCATTTGTTCCTTTCTGCTAGTTGGTAGCCATGTCCGATGTGCAGCATTTAGGACATTGGAGATTGATATAGATGGTTTTTTTCACGTATACTCGTTATAAGCCCAAGGTTTCAGGCTTTAAAATACCTGAAAACCCACCTCTGCTTATCTCAGGTCACAGTAAGGTACTGTACTCCCCCCCCAATCCAGCTGCCACTCCTATGTATGTAAGATACTCACATTTGAATCCCCAGAAAAGGCCCAAAACATCCTCCCCAGTTCAGCGGTTTGTAAGAGAGGCAGTACTCACATTGAATCAGGTCACAGTAAGGAATTGTATGTAAGTTAATTCAACATTTGAATCCAGGATCCGGCTGGCTAACTGCCTGATCTGCCAGCATGTCAATACTCAGCGCCTGTCTCACTTTTCTGCCGGCGCAGGTAGTGACGTCCTTTCTACTCAGCGCAGGCAGTAAGACAGACGCCGAGTATTGACATAAGCCTGCAGATCAGTGCGATGTCAGCCGCATGCCTGGATTCAAATGTGAGTTACCTTACATACAATACTTACTGTGACCCATTCAATTGTGAGTACTTACCTCTCTTACTTACTCACTGAACTTGGGGGGGCATTTTTTGCCTTTCCTGGGGGTGTTGTCCATAAAAACTGCAGGTGTTTGGAACTAAAAACTCCCAGCTACTAAAGCATGCTGGGATTTGTGTTTCCAAAACATCTGGAGTGCCAAGAAATGAGGCTTTTATGGATAGCAAGTCCCATACAGTAATAGCCATACGGATTTAGCTATTACTGTAGGGACTAAGCTGCGTCCATTTAAAGGGCAAACTAAATACAGTATAAGAAGTCGTATGGTTCATAATTCATGCATATACTCGAGTCAACATTTTTGTTTTCCTAATTTTGAGTAAAATAGGTACCTCGGCTTAAAAAACACAGGTCGACTTATATACGGTACTTGTCATGGGAGTTTAGTATTGATTTGCTTGACTTTGAACATGCCTTCCATCAATTTTAAAAAAAATCTGCTAAAAGCATATATTCTATGAAGGACTGCATCCAGAATTCTGCTTCTATGTATGACAAAATGGCACAATGTAGCTGAAGGTGTTATTTCCCAAAATTATATGCTTGGTGGGATTTTTAAGATTGGTAGGTGTTTCATTTGAAAACTGAAAGCAGTTTAAAATGCAGAGATGACTGAATTATAGGTGTAACTGCCATATGCATTTGTTCACTTCAGGGCTAGTTGGTAGTGAGAGGCCGAGCTTGTCTGAATTCGGTTCATAATCCGACTTCAGTAAATATGAAAAATCAGAAGTTCGGAAACAGACCTATTGAAGTCATGGGGGTAAAATAGTTTTGAAAGGTTTGGATGAACTTTCCAAAATATGTGATGATAATTTACTGTCACTTGCCTCTGGACCCGTAGATATTTACACTTTACTGTGGGAGAACTGCAAAAAAATGGATGTAGTGAACACACCGCACTTCCAGTTTTGCCAATCCTTTAATGTCCGATCAAGGATTTCAGAACATTCAGTAAGCTTCGAACAGCTGATTTCGAAAACCTCACAGGATTGCCGAATGGCCAACAGCCCGCGGCTGACTTTCCTGGTCCTGCGGCTCAAACTAACCCCCCTCTCGGGTCCTTAGAATGACCATTTGGCCTTACAAGGTCCCTTTTGGGCTTAGGGGTCCTGCAGTTCGAACCAACCCCCCCTCCCCGTCACTATGAAGTGGCCCTTGTGGCCCTGACAAATGCCCTTTGCGGCTAAAGGGGTCCCGCAGCTCCAACCGGGACCCACCTCCCCAGCACTGAAAAAAAAAAAAAAACAACGCCCCTAAGGCTCTTCTAAGAGCCAATGGGGGTCCTGGTTTCGAGCTGCAGGACCCCCAACAAAGGCACATGTCAGCAGATTTGTGAATCCCTGGCCATTCAGAGATTTTGAAATCGGCTTTCGTGGCTTACTGAACGTTCGGAAATCCTTGTACTTCGAGAATCTTCGAATATCCGATGATTTTCAAAGTCTGTGAGTTTGGAAACAGAACTAGTGTGAAACAAACAAATCCGAACTGTTAAAGTTGGCCTGAACTCTGGTTCAAAGTTCGGTTTTTGTCCATCACTATTGGTAGCCATGCTCGTGTGCTCAACGCATGTAGCATACGTTTTTATTTAGGAGGGGTGAGGCTTTCATATTAAGTTGGTTTAGAAACTTTCCCCCACAATTTTCTCTTGAAATCTACCTGGACTTTGTCGATGATTTGGTTTTAAAGAAAAATGGAAAATATGAAAAAAAACCTTAAATATGATCTATAAAGAGTTGTCCAGGTATTTTCATTTGGATCAAAATCACACTACTTCTAAAAATCTTAGGGTGTGAGTTTCTAAAAATTTGTGGGGGTAGTTATTCTCATGACTGTTAGAAGGGCTTTCCATTCAATTTGGTGTTAATTTAGTCTTAGGGGGTCCTCCTGGAGTACAATATCTGGTATCGTACTCTGGAGAATCAGAGCTTTTAGAACAATAAGATTTTTGAGTGTAACTCAAAATTGGTTGTTTGTTTTCCCCCAAATGAAAGCAAAAATTTAAATTTTACATTTTGATTCAACACTTTTTCACCCCAAATGTATTCAAATCTCCAGAGAAGTTACAAAATTCTGTCATTGTTAAAGTACACAGTAATTGTGCTCAAATAAAAAGGATATTAATTCCCCTGCTTTTAGTTTTAAAACTGCAACACTTCTACTGGCAAAAAAAGGTTGTCAAATTGGCAAAACGTCTGGCACTGAAAGGGTTAATAACCTTGTATATAATAATAAAAAAAAAAAGGAGAACCTTGTTTAAAAAAAAACTGAGCCATCATGCTTAAGATGGTCACAGAATTCCTTGGTGACTTATAATATGTAATATACTCACCTATCCACTTAGGTAGGAATACACACATCGATTTTTTTATCGCAGGTTTTCGATTGATGCCATTGAATTGCAGAATATCTGAGCATATTGGCTTGAAAGATGATAGATGCGTACGTTGTGTGCAGTCATTGTTAATTCCAATTTATGTATCGTAAGAATGTACATCACAATTTTTATTCCTTTTGAACTTCTTTAACTTATGAGTTTTTCTTATCCTAATTTATCTGTCATTTTGCTATTTCACACTACTTACTAGTATAGCGCCATAAACCTTTTGTCCATCTGCGTTTGACTTGTGCTTAGACTGGAATGATCACCAGCACTGTCCTGCAGCCCAGCCCAATAAGTGGGTAGGAGGGTACAAAATTTGTTCCACTGCCTAAGAGAAAGTTGAAGGATTTCCATTAATACATTACCAAAATACTTGCATGTATATAAACTTTAATTTACGCAAACATTCTGGTACCCGTTTATATGCTATATCTGTTGTATTCATAGATCACTGGACTTGAAATGTAGTTCTGAAGACGTTCGCTAGTCACTCCGACTGGCTTTCTCAATTCAGAATGACTTGTACAAGAATCTGTGGCACTTATGTACCCTGGAAAATCCCAAGTAGCATATCACAAAGCCAGGTGTTAAGGGTGGTGATGATAGTGGCTAAGAGGTGTTAATGAAACGCCCAGAGGTAGGGTGTCAAAACAGCATTGTACATGGCAACAGTTGGTGTCGAACCCCCCCACCTCTATTTAGGCTTGGTTTCTTTATTTTCACATAAATGGCCTCCTTAACACCTCTCTTGAACCAGTCACTTCCTTCGCCAGTATGTTAACATTACAATCTTCAAGGTATGTCCTTTATCCTTAAGATGCAGATACACGGCTTGAGTCCGGACCCGAGGAATTGGCTTCTTCTGTGCTGGGCCATACGTTGTTGCAGTTGCTGTTTGGTCTCTCCCCCACATAACAATCAGAGCATTCTTCACTGCACTGCACGGCATATATGATGTCCTTTTCTTGTGTTTTGTATTGGTCTCGGATGTACCAATTGCTGCCTCAGGTGTGTGTTGTTCGTTTTAAAGCAACGGGATACGATGTTTTTGAAATTCTTCTTAATTTCTCGGAGACCCCTGCTACATATGGGATGACCATGTTCTTTCTCCTGTCTTGCTTTTCCCCTTCACTGTTGGTATTCGTGTTCTTTTTCCTTTCCTTTACTTCTTTGACAAAGGCCCAGTCTGGATATCCACAAGTTTTAAGGGCTCCTCTGAGATGTTTCATTCTTTAGCCTTCGCCTCTGTGCTAGTGGGATGTTCTCGGCTTGTGTTGCAGGTTCTGATGACCCCCAGCTTGTGATCTAAAGGGTGGTGGATGCAAAACATCAAATACTGATCTGGTGTGTGTTTGGTTTTCTGTAAACCTCTACTTCCAGTTTTACCATTTTCCTAACTTCTCCAAGCATCCAAGAAGCCAGGTTGTTGTTTTGTACCCTTCCCTGTGAATTTAATGTTTTGGTCTACCGCATTAATGTGTTCTGTGAAAGCTTGTACTTCCTTCTGGTGGATTTAACCCAGGTGTCATCAACATATCTGCACCGTGGCTGGGTGTTATGCCCTTAAAGGTATTAAGCGCCTGTGTTTCTACCTCCTCCATGTAAAGGTTGGCCACAATAGGTGAAACTGGAGATCCCATAGCACATCCATGTTTTTTGCTTATAGAAACTTATCACTGTATTTGAAATAGGTGGTATTCAGGCACAAGTCCAACAGGAACACACCTGTTTGGGTTGAGATCAGTTCTGCTGGTAAGAGTGCTGTCTTGGCCACAGCCATTTTCTCACCATGTCAACAGCCTCTTTGGTGGGTACAAGTGAAGAGAGATGTCACATCATAGGACACAATAGTTTTCTTCTACACCGAGTACTATATCTTCAATCTTGTTGGGAAATCCTGAGAGTTTCAAGAGAGGTGTTTAAGAGGCCATTTATGTGAAATAAAGAAACCAAGCCTAAATAGAGGTGGGGGGTTCGACACCAACTGTCTGCCATACAATGCTGTTTAAAAACACCTTACTCTGGGCGTTCCTATAACACCATTTACCCCTTCCTTCACACCCTTAACACCTGCTGTGATATGCAAATTGGGATTTTCCAGGGTACATAAGTGCCACAGATTCTTGTACAAGTCATTCTGAATTGAGAAAGCCAGCGGATGACTACGAAAACGTCTTCAAGAACTACATTTCAAGTCAGTTGATCTAATTGAATACAACAGATACAACCATGACCTGGATGAATGAGAACCTCACAAGCACGTTTATATGCACTTTACAATCGGACATTATAGCTGTAACTCGTCTTGTTGTGGATCAGGGAATCCGGTTCGGGGAAAGTACGTTAAGTTACTGGTGTATGGGCACCGTAACCACTTAAGCTAGCCATACATAGGTAGATTTTTAAATTGGTATGTAAGAGATGCTTTAAAATCAATTCCTTTTTTAGCAGTAATCAAATTGAGTGTAGAAACAAATGAACTACATTGGTCAGGTCGGAAAATCAGTTTTTGAGAATCGCATTAATAAAGAATTGAAATCAGTGTTTTCATATTATGTCTTGCACCTCCAGCAGCAAGACATTATAAAAACAGAAGTTTAGAGTGCAATGATTAATTTTAAGCATGTATTAAAGTGTTCATATAGCACAAACCAATTACAGCAGGTTACCTTCCATCCTAAGGCATGCAGCCCTACCACTGCCTCCATATGGAACAAAGAGGACGTACAGATCTCCCAGAACTTCTGCAGTGATTGGCAATATCTGTGGTACAGAGAATCAGCCAAATCCTTGTGTGTCCTGGGAAGAAACAAGAAAAAAGTCACAAAGAAGAACAACAAACCTCCAAACACTTACAAACTTTACAGGGCATACTGCTCATTCCATATAGAATTTCTCTTCAACTTTCATTCATTTATATCATTTCAATAGCCAGTTTTTTCTTTAAATAAGAACTCGAGTCAAACTTTTTATTATGTGACCCAATCCACCACTGCTATGGTATGCTCCCAAATGAAAAGTCTTGCTGGGATGCTCCAATTTAAATAGTAACTAGTATTGGAGGTTAATAAAGACATACGTCTATCTAGTCTTGGCAGGGCCCGCCATCAGAATTTCAGGGCCCCAGCCAGCCCAGCCCCGCCACCCCCCCCAGTCCTGGCAGTCCCCACAGACCCCCCCCCTCCCCCAGCCCCCCCTCTCCCTTTACAGCCCCCAATATATTATTAGAATTATTAAGTAAGACTCACGTTTACTGTGTACATACATGATGATGTGTGCTGAGCACTGACAGGTACTCTGTCTGTCAGTACTCTGTCTGTCTCTCTCACCGTCCCAGTCAGGCTCGTGACCTGACAGACAGTCACTGAGCTCTCCTCTGCTCCTCTTTCCTACTACCTCTCCATCCTCCCCGCGCTTCTGAGCTAAAAGGAGGAGGAGGAGAAAAGAGGGAGGTTTCCTTCAGTTTAAGCGGTTCAACCAATGCGCAGCGCCGCGCTCAGACGTCACGTGGTGAGTCCCTCCTCCGCTCCCATGATCCCCAGACCATCTGACCATCCCAGGACTCGGATTCCCATTGTGCACCGCACCGGACGGCCTTGTAGAGTGACGTCACGGCGGCGCGCATCGACTGGTACTCCACTCCGGAACGTCACAGCCACCCCGATGGCCCAGCGTCATAACAGCTGAGCCAGACGCATTAGTTGGGGCCCGATGATCCCGATTCCCGGGCGGACAGCAGTTGCTGCAGATCGAACGGCAGCGTCTCCGGGCCCCATAACCTCCTCGGGCCCGGGACAGAAGTATCCCCTGTAACTCCCGATGGCGGCCCTGAGTCTTGGCTATTAAACCTATTCACAAACCCTAACTAACAGATGACCCAGAAAAGTAAAACGTCAGAAAGGACCCTGAATCAGAACTATGGAGGAATGCAATTTTTACAGCGTGTTTTTTTACACTGGCCTGCAGTAAGTCGAAAAATATTTGTACTTTTGTGTGCCGCGCTCCCAATTTAATACACATTTACCGAAACCTCAATCGCTAGTTCTCTGCAATTAACATAGCGTGTGGGCTCTGGGTAAATAGCAAACTGGTTTTACCCTTTTGTGCAAAAAAAACACAAGCATGCTTTAATACATTGGTTGTTGTAAAACTGGTATAGACGGGTTTTTAAATCACATCAAAGGAGTATTCCACTTGTCTCCAACAATATAAGTATATAATGGATGTGATAACCCAAAGAACACAGGCTAAGATGAAAAATGTTGTATTTATTCAAACAACTGCACAAACACACTACATGTTTCGAGCGGCACCGCCCTTTATCAATGTTGATAAGGGCGTTTGCCGCTCGAAACATGTAGTGTGTTTGTGCAGTTGGTTAATAAATACAAAATTTTCACAGCTTAGCCCTGTGTCTTTGGGTTTACCACATCCATATCTATACACATAAATTGGTTGTTGTGTAGGTTGTTTTCAATGATACCCTCTCACATAAATGTTTTTGTACATACTTTTTATATGAGATTTTGGGGTCTTGTTTATTAGAAGGTATGGATTTCTACATTTGAGTCCGACTTTAAATAACTAGATCAGCCCACCTACAGCAACCAAATTAATACTGTAGAATTTCACCATAAATTTAAAAATAGACACATCTCATCAATGTAGATTTTACAATACAGGAATATGTAATATAGCAGTGTCCTTACCAAATAAGTCTTAGAAGTCCTGCACCATAATCTCGCAGTGTCCAATGGTCTTAAAGGGTTAATAGAGGCTGCCAGAGGTTCTGTGACACAGTAAGACACTCTGCATTAAGCTGCAACCATAATTACAAGGTACAAAAAGGGGTTCCAAAGCAGTGACGCACCAACTGTAAAAGGCGCTCAGTTGTTCCAGATCATGGCTCTGACTTTACCTAATTTATGGGTAAACAGGAATTATTATAAAGATGTATTATAAACTATTTATATTCATTATACAAATAAATAATATACAAAATGCTTTTTACTCACCCCACTGACAACATAACAAAGTATGGTAAAAGGCAGCAATTTTTGAGTTGGTCTGTAAATCCTGAAGAGCGACCTAAATGGGGTAAATTGGAACACAGTGAAAAACCTGGAAATGCTAAACCTGCCCAGCTAATTTAAGAATTAAAAGTTATATTCTAAACATGTGGCTGGTTTTATCTGACTGTAATAATGCCAATGGAAAATGTTACCCTATTATCTGACAGCAAAAGAAGCATGTTATGTAGGGACGATGGATATATTCAGATGGTTTGTCTGCTGGATTTGATGGATATCTTCTCTGCACAAGTATTCATGTTATTCTTCTTCCTTAATCTATTGAGAGAGCTGATAAGTATTTACCTTCATGAGCTGCGGGTCATCCCCTAATACAGCCCGCGTAACTCGCTGATATACTTTAGCAGATCATCTCGTCAGAGAGAAACTGCTGCAGGGACTGAAAAGACCAAGGGAACACCATGTTTACTGAAGAAATTGGTAAGTATGGAGATGTGTTAAATTATTCTTACCAGGCCCCTGATGCTCCAGGTTCCCCTTCCCATCCAAATACGAGACATGCACTGAAATGAAAAGTGCCCTGGTTAGTCTGAATTCTTAAAGGGTCACTATACTCACTCAAACAACTTTACATTATCTGAAACTAAATATGAGGGAAGTAAAATGGTGGTAATCACATATTTTCTGTGCTTGCTTTCATTAAATTATTAGGATAAGTGCACTGTAAAAACAATTAGTTTAATTGTAAGCTGCAGTTTTAAAAAAATCGTTCCCCCCTGGTCTGGTGAGCTTCTCCCTCTGAGAGTAGCTTGCTTCCCCTATTCCTTAGCTGCAAATCCACAATCGTGATGTCAAGGCACGTGCAACGCATCGCATGACGTCGCCGTGTGCGCAACTCTCAGAGGGGAGCAGCTCACCAGCCTTACCTTCACATCCAAGATGTCAGCAACTTTACAGCCACACAGGTAGGCTCAGGAGGGACCTAGGGGGAAAGATTTTTAAAGCTGCATCTTACAATTAAACTTAACTTGTTTTTACAGTTGTATTATCATGTTAGTGAGTACTCCCCCCTCTCCCATACGCATTGCCTCCTTGTAGTGTCTGCGACACTTATACTTATAAGTTCTGCACAACCTTACCATAGACACACTCCCCCTCCCTCCTCCTGCCTTCTTTTCTCTGCTGATTTTCTTAAATCTTGCAGAAAGTATGCTGGCAGGCAGCCAAGGAGTCTAGTAAGAGGTCAGTGATAGGGCACAAATACAATTTCTGCTTCTGGATGACAGTGTTTTATCTGTACATGCTGTGATTTAAAATTGTGATTTCTCGGATCTACACGCAGATTTAAAATCCCAAAAACAGTTGTGGAGTAGTGGGGATCTTGCTTTATCTAAAGTATTGATTAAAAGTATTGATCCATTTAATGTTTAAGTACATATTTATTGCTATTAATCCCTTACCTCTAACAGCAGTCTCTGTGGTGCCTTTGGAGATACTTGTTGCTAAAGCCAGTTCCACCAGGTTAATATCTCTGTCCTCAATGTAATGGCAATCCCATCCTTTATACTACGGTAAGTCACTGCATTGATATCCGTGGCCACAGACAGCCTGGGAGTATTATAAAAAATGTAAGACATCAGATATAAAAACCATAAAACATGTTTCTTATTTATGTATACATATTACTCATACCAACTGCCATTGTGCATTTTCCCACTGTACATTGCAAAAAACTGCTTTAACACCAGCGGAGCCGTAGCCTTAGCAACCTTAAACAATTACAATTTTTCTTTGTGAAAAAATGCAGGTCTAGCATAGTCCTTTTACTAAATCTAAAATGTCAGCCCTCATGGTCTCTTTCACAGCTACTAAAGCACCAAGCTGAGGTTTTAGAGCAGATAATGGGAATTTATGACACAGGATATTGACTTCTGATATTTTTTTTCCATCTGAGGGGTCATTATTCTGATATACCTGGAAGTAACACTTACCTCAACATTATCTCCATCGCAATGCCCGGTTAAAATCTTCCACTGTCAGTCTGCGTCTCCTGGAATGTCTAAGACACTGGGCACTGAACTAAAATACACAAATCAGCATGAAAAAAAGCTGTCACTTTTCTGTGACAATATAGCATGCTAATTAAACACATTACAGTGGTAGAAGACATCCACTGAGACAAAGACTTCACAAACAAGCATTGAAAAAAAAATCCCTTAAGGATAAATAATTAAAATCCCTTAAAGGCATTCTCTCAAATGTTTAGGTATCAAATCGGTTGGATGCATTTAACCCATGACAATAGGAAGTTCTAGAAATGTTAACTTTTAGCATGATACCATGTTTTTCACGGTGTTCACAAAGTTGAATAAAGACATACTACATCTAGTCCAACCTTTATTCCCTACTCTTTAAAAGGTATCTCCACTGCGTGAACATTTTTTGTATTCAGTTTTAAACCTGGCTCCTGCAGGTTTTATTGAAGAATGGGAGGTAAGACACAGCTCCTTAACCTCCCATTCTTCAGTAAAACTGAATACAAAAAAATGTTTAAGCAGTGGAGAACCCTTTAATCCTAACTTACAGTTACACAAAGGAAGGCAAAAAAAACAAAAACAAACAAACAGCATGAAAAGGGGGGGAATTATTTCCGGACTTCACTTGGCATTGGAAAAAGAATCCTGGATGAACTAAAACTACAGTATTTGTATTAATACCAGTAGTTCTCAATATTTTTAGTTTTTTTATATTTAACACTGAATGTCACCTGCCACCTGCCCATTTTGATCAGCTATCTAAGTCAGTTTGCAGCAATTACATGTTATTTGAAGTTTCCAAAGCTCTGCATAATTTTGTGTCATCGGCACATAGGTCTCTCACAATACCCACTTCTAATCAGATTAAAAAGAAGTGTCCCCATACAGATCCCTATGGCACTCTACTTAGAACTTTAGCCCACTTTGATGTAGCTCATTGACCACTACTCTCACAAACACCAATTGTCTATCCATGCACATTTTAAACAATAATCAACTGTGTGGCAGAGTATGAAAACTTGACAAATTCCAAGTATACTACATCCACTGCTATGTTAGATTCTAAATGCATAGTCTGACAATCTATTTCTAAATAAGAAGATCAGTTCGGAGACTAATGGGGCTATGTAGAGAGAGCCGTTATCGTCTGTGTCTTGAAGTCGCATCAACCCGATGAACCAAGGGTCAACGTGGCTTTTAGACACAAATAATTGCGGTTGTGGAAGTGCGCAAAAAACTGGGTAATGCAACCAATGTACCTATCCGATAGCGTCTCTTTAAGACAGAATCTTATACAGAAGCAGATAGCTGGCTTTAAAGATTTGAACAGGTAAATCACATTTGCAATGCTCAGAGAGCTGCTATCAGGCAGGTGGTTTCCCGAACGACTGCAAGCCCACAGGAATGTTACCGTCGTTAAGGGCTTTATCGCAGTGTGTGTGCATAGCTTAATGCAAACTTCCAGAATAAAATAGTCATTGTTTAATACATTCACAGTGATTGCAAATCACAGTAGTTTTCGTTACTCAACGCTCCATAAAAACAGAATGGCCCTGTAAAACAGAATGCCCACTCGCTCTGCAAGCAGGATTTATATGTAAAACGTGTAAAACTGCTTATTAAAAAAATACAACATTTGATGTCATAATTAAAAACTGCTAATTTTGTTTTTGTCTATTTCAGGAATTTTATAACTTGCCTAAATTTATCATTATGGATTTTTTCTTCTGTGTGATTTTTTGTTTGCCTTAACATAAAGAATGACAAACCATTCAATCATGGGTGTCAGTGGCATCATCCATGTGAAAGAGAAGGCTAGTCCCAATATCTTACCTGTGTAAGCTCTCTAAGACGGTAACACACATCTTCAGCAAGCAGAGCAGCGACATCATCTGTGATATCAAGACCCACACTTTCTGCCATTAAGCGTACAGAATCTTGACACAACTCTACATATCGTCGATCTTCTGTTGTGAGACATTCCTAGACTAATACACAGTGAGGCATTATCATTATCCAAAGAACAAACCTGTTTCAATCTGAGATTAAGAATATAACTATATATACTATATAAACATGGAGATTCAATAAAAGTTCTTATCGTTAAAAATGGTTACTTTTGCCCCAACCAATCAAATGTTAGCTTTCAAATGTTAAATAAGATCTGAATGGTTGGGGCAAAATTAGCACCATTTAAAACAATAAGAACTTTTATGGATATACCTCCTATAAAGGAAACATTACTGGAAATAAACACACTATCATTTACCAAATGCAGCCCAAAAGGTACCCTTTATCAGTAACGTGGAACCTTGGTACTCCTGATGTTAGAAGCATTCCTGGTTGCAGCATTCTAGGAGTTGTAGTTTCTAAACACCTGGAATGCCAAGGTTTTACAGCCTTCCATTGTTTATCCTTGACAAACACACACAAACCATTCACTGTTGCACAGACTCACAATATTATACATTAATACGGATTATTCTGATGGCCCTGATAAGCACCAAAGGCCAATTTGGTTTTCTTCTGCTGATCTACTGCTCTCCATACACAGAGAACACAGAGTCTGGTTCCCTTTAGCAGCACCTTGATAATCTCCCTCCCTTTCCTGTAGCAAGTCACGTGACTCGACTGGTCCATACTGTCGCAGAATGATGACGCTAGATTTCATTTCCTGGTGTACCTAGAATGAACACTCTCCTTTCACTGGATTAGAAGTGTAATGGAGTTAATAGCGAGTTGACCACTAAAGACGGCAGTGTTCGCCCGTTCCAGGTTAAGTGTGAGCGGACACTGACAGGGCTGTGCAAGGCTTGGAGCACTGAAGGGAGAGGTGTCTTGTGTGTTACAGAACGGTGGAAAGGAGAAAGGAGCAACATCACTGACAGCCGAGACATAGAATCTGCAGGTTGTAGACGGCGCCTTACTTTTTTTAGCTGGTTGTTGACACAAGTGGTGCTCCTTAGCCTACTTTAGGGAACATTGATATGAAGACTGGAATGAAGGATCATTGTGTTCTGTGTTAAAGGTCATGGAACTCCCCCCATTCACCTGATATTTTTCTACTAAATTTTCATTCCCTGTGTTGCTTTTTCCTGTCTTTATACAGATTTAAAATTCTTTCTAGTCTACTCCTATGGTATGAAGTCTCACCAACACAGTCTTTCAGTCAGATCTCAGCCCAGAGTGTCCATGTCTTAGGCTGGGTACACACCATACAAAATGTCCACAGACCAATATTACAGTGCTGGAAATATTGTATGGTGTAGGTAGGGGTGCCGCAACCGATCTCTGTCACCCATTCATCGGGACCAGAAGAACAAGCAATCACAGCTGATAGGGTGGCTCCCCATGGAGGCGCTAGTGCAATGACTAGTCGGACAAATCTTGGCCCAAGTGTACACAGCCTTAGGTGTTAGTCGACACACATGTACCCCATACTCGGTATGGGGATCGGTCGCCTTTGTCGGTACCACAGACGTAAGTTTTACTTCTTTCCCAGCCAACAATGGTTGTTCGTCAGAATTGAGGTCAGAAGGTTTTGGCCCCTACACACTGCCGATACTGGGTGAGCCTATCCTTTTTCACCTAAATTTACCCGGGAGTGCATCCCCTGCTAAGTCACCTGACAGTTCCCGACTGATTCCAGATAATACTATACTATAATAAAGTATTATAGTTTCCCTGGAAGTAGTCGGGGGGTGAAGCGTTCTCACGAGTTGTTTTACAATCTTCATTCCTAGCTCCTGTTACATTAATTGAATAATGGTAGGTAAGACATTGCTCTTTTACCTCCCATTCTTCAATTAATTCAGCTTTCAGGATGGAGGATCAAAAAATTAAGTCACCAAAAGTTCTCCTATATTACAACAGAAGTACATAAACCAACTGTATTTTGGTTACAGGCCAAACAATACAGAGATTTGTTATTCCATTGTTATTGATTTAATTATTCTATTAGGTGAAGAGGATGAAGATGAAGAAGAGGAGGATGAAGAAAGTTCTAAAATGAATATTGTGTAATGGACCGCCTAATAAAAGGAGCAAGATGTGTAAGGACAAAACTGACTGAAACTGCCTCTATATGGCCCAAAGACTTATCCATTCGGATATCCCCTTTTAAAAAAAAGCTATCCTTCCTTGTGCAATTTATGCCTCAACACTGAATATCTGAAATATAAAGGTCTCCTTTTTGTTAAAAGAACAGACACATGGTCATTTTATTATCAATAAACAGAACTGAAATGGACATTTTTTGCATTGTAACTGTTGAGGAATCAAACTACACTAAAAATACACAAAAAGGGGACATTGGGAGCACTCCTTTGGCAAAATTACTAAAACATATATTGGAAGTGCTACTGATCTGACAAACATTAGAACAAAGAAAGATGATCAATGCACATTCCTGGGTACCATATACTGTGCTAGTGCTAACAGTTAAAAACATGGGTTTTTAGTTACCAATTTTATGCATTAAAGTGAAAAGCCTTCCAACCACGTCAATGTAACTCCATTATGGAAGGTACTAACTTACTACCTTGGGTCATTTATCTGGTTGAAACCCCCTGCTTGGTTTCACTTTCTTGGGAAGGTTGTCTTCCCATGGTTGAATTGGATTAGTATTAAATGCTATCACCCCCCCCCTTTACTGGCTTTTAACAAAGAGAGAAGAGGCTTCCCATCCAATGCTTAGTATTCAAGGCATAAATATGTGGGACACATAGGAGAGGTATGCTATAACCTAGCTAAGGAATCCTTGGAAGCGTTACCGCATTATCTGCAATTTTCGGAACATTTTTCTCATTGACTAAACAGGTCCAATCCACAAACATGAACATTCTAGGGTTTTCAGGGTCTTGTCATCAAATCAGATTCCTACTGGCAAGTGCAAAGTGGGTTCAAAGCTACACTAACTACTTCACCACACAAGACAGGTACACACACCTACTGATTCACCATTACAACCCAACTATGTGTATGCTGACGACACAAATTTTGTCAACCATTAAAAGCTACAGATGATGTGCAATCGTTGTAGGTGGATCTAGATAGATTGTCACGTTGGGCTGTTAAGTTGCAGATGAGATTTATGTTGATAAATATAAATTATTTTCTTGTATATAGAGGGTATGGATTCAAGGGAGAAAAATATCATTCTCCCTCTTTACAAAGAACTCACTAGGCCACATTTATAAGGGCAACTAAATTAATAGAGGTCTGGGGGAGCTTGAATATGAAGACAGATTGGATAATTTTGAACACGAAAAGGCTGTTGGGTGGGGAATGGTCACTTATAGATACATTAATGGGCCGTACAATAAAACTATCTTGGGCATTGTTTACCAATAGAACATGTCAAAGGACACATGGACATCCCTCAGGACTGGAAGAAAATAAATTTAATCTTAAAGTTCAGAAAGGGTTTTTCACTGTAAGAACCTGTAACTATGGAACGGTCTTCCATTGCACTGGTTATGACAAGATTCATTGGATAGTTTAAAAAAAAAAAGTCTGGATGAGTTTCTGAAAACAAAGAATATTGCATGTTACTGGTATTGATACATAATTTGTAATATATTATTGATAAAGTAGGAGTTGATCCAGGGATATATCCGATTCCACTGAGGTAGAATCTTTTTTTTTCCCATACTGTTTTTTTTGCCTTTCTAGATTAACTGTTACTCAAAAAATGTGGGTATGCGAAGTAGATTGGACTAGATGCCGTATGTCTTATTCAACCTCAAATACTATACTAAAGTTTGCTTTTTGAAGCATAGTTTCCCTTTCAATCATACCATTTTATGTTTGAAGAAAAAACACAAATAGTGCTTTTTTGACTAAGGCTACTTTAAGACACTTTTTTGGTGCGGTTCCAGGTGTTGAAAAAACAATACATGTAGCGTTGTGTGAAAGTTGGCTTAAGCTATACGCACATATGATTTTGATACAGACCCACGTCAGCAGGGGTCGTTCATTGATCCGCCATGGGCGATCAACGAATGACCCCTGACTGAACGCATACACATGCGATGATTGGCCAGAATGGCCGTTTGATGGTATAGTAATTAAGGTTGAATAAAGACAGACGTCCATCAAGTCCAACCTATTCACTTTTTTTTTTTTAACCCTACCTAACAGTTGATCCAGAGGAAGGCAAAAAAAACCAGCTAAAAAGGGGGAAAAAATTCCTTCCTGACCTCCAAACGGCAATCGGAAAGTATCCCTGGATCAACCAGATCTATATGCATTAATACCAGTAATTCTCAATATTTTTAGTTTTAAGAACTTATCCGGCCTTTTTAAAGTTATTCAATGAACTTGCCATTACCACATCTGCTGGAAGACAGTTCCACAGTTCATCACCGTTCTCACTGTAAGAAACCTTTCCTAACCTGAAGATGAAACTTCTTTTCTCCAACCTTAAAGGATGTCCACGTGTCCTCTGATATGACCTATTAGTGAACAATGCACCAGAGAGTTCATTGTATGGGCCATTAATATATTGTATACGGTTATCATGTCCCCACGCAACCGCCGCTTCTCCAATGTAAACAGCCCTAACTTGTCTAATCTGCCTGCATATTCAAGCCCCTCCATTCCCTTATAATTTAGTTGCCCTTCTCTGAACTGCCTCAATTTCAAGATGTCCCTTTTGTATATGGGATTCCAAAACTGCACCGCATATTCCAAATGAGGCCTTACCAGTGCCTTGTAAAGAGGAGAATAATATTTTTCTCTCTTGAATCTATTCCCTTTTTTACAAACAAATCTTGCTAGCTCTAGCTGTTGCTACCTGGCATTGTTTGCTACAGCTAAGTCTGTTATCTACCAGAACCCCCAAATCTTTTTCCATTACGATGAACTTAACCACAGAGTTATTTATGGTGTAGATGGCACAGGGATAATTAAATCCCAAATGCATCACCTTACATTTATCTACATTGAATCTCATCTGCCATTCTGCTGCCCATTTTGATAGTATCTAGGTCTGTTCGCAGCACTTGCACATCATTGGAGTTTCCAAAGCTCTGCATAATTTAGTGTCATCAGCAAACACAGAGCCCTTGCTCTCAATGCCCTCTTCTAAGTCATTTATAAACAGATTAAACAGAAGCGGCCCCAGTACAGAACCCTGAGGCACTCCGCTTAGAACTTTAGCCCACATAGATGGCTCCATTACCCACCACTCTCTGTTTGCGGTCCAATAACCAGTTCTCTATCCATGAACAAGTTTTTTCTTCAAGGCCAACAGTCCTCAGTTTATACATTAGTCGCCTATGTGGCACAGTATCAAAAGCTTTTGCAAAATCCAAATATACCACATCCCCTGCTGTGCCTGAGTCCAACTTCTTACTCACTTCTTCATAAAAACCAATTAATGTGCTGGCATGATCTATTTCATAAATCCATGCTGACTACTACTAATAAATGATCTCTGAGACAAAGTCAAGGATATGCTCCCTTAACAAAGTTTCCATCACCTTCCCTACCACTGATGTTAGGCTTACAGGTCTATAGTTACCAGGCTGTGAACCACTACCTTTTTTGAATATGGTATTACATTGGCTTTTTTCCAATCCAGCGGCACGTCCCCAGACAAAAGCGAATCTGAAAATATGAGAAACAGTGGTCTACGAGAACTGAACTAAGCTCTTTTAAATCCTAGGATGCAATCCATCTGGTCCTGGCGCTTTATTGATATTAACTTTGTCTAATTGTTTCCGTACCATATCCTCTGTTTCCAATGTGAAACTCTTCATTTCTTCCCTGCATATTGCTACAATTCCTATGTAAGGACAAGGATCTCAACAGTAAAAACCGATGTAAAAAACGGTTAGCGATTAGCCTTTTCGGCATCCTTAAAACCACCTCACTACATTATTTAATGGTCCCACATTCTCAGTCCTCATCTTTTTACCATTATATACTTAAAAAACATTTGGGGTTGGACTTCTTTGTTCGGCAATGCGTATTTCATTTTCTATTTTAGCTAGTTTAATTGCTTTCTTGCACTCTTTTTACAGCTTTTGTACTCCCTGTAAGCCTGTTTTGTGCCTCTGTTTCACAATTTAAAAGCCCTTTTTTTCTTTTTTCCATTTCCCTTTTACACCTGAGCATTAAGCCATGCAGGACTGGACCTATTTTTTTTACACTTGTTACCTAAAGGTACCGCTTTGGAAATGTATAGTTTAATATCCCTTAAAAGTGGTCCACATCTGCTCAGTTTCTTTACCTAGAAACAGTTCCCCCAAGTCTATGAGCAGGAGCGATTCCTTTAAAGCATAAAATTAGCTTTCCTAAAGTTAAAAGTTTTTGTTAAGCCAGTGCACTTTAGTTTTTTGCAACCTATATTAATGACACTATATCATGGTCACTATTCCCTAAGCTTCCCATTACCTTCATCTCCAAAATGAGCTCAGGGTTATTAGATATCACCAATCCAACAACGCATTCTGTCTAGTAGGAACTTCTAACCATTGTGAAAAGAAATGCTCATATAGGAAATTTAAGAACTTTATACCTTTAGAGGTGTTGCAGTTCCTTACTCCAATCTATTTCAGGGTAGTTAAAATCCCCCATAACCAGAACATGCCCCATACCAGCAGCCTTCGCCAACTGCATATGAGATTCATTTCCACCTCTTCCCGGCATTTGGCGCTTATAACATACTCCAACAATTAATTTACCTACCTTCTTGCTTCCTTTACACAGTTCCACCCATAATGTTTCTGCCGTATCGTTTGCTCCCCCATCTATTCCATCTTTAAATTTGGCTTCAATTCCTGTTTAACATACATACATACTCCTCCTCCTTTCTTATTAACTCGGTCATGTCTAAATAAGGAGTATCCTTCAATATTTACTGTCCAGTCGTGTGAATCATTAAGCCATGATTCTGCTATAACCAATTACATCATACTAATGTTTAACTACACAGGGGTAGATAGAGAAGTTAGGGATCTGGGGGCTAGTAACACAACGGAGGGAGGAGAAGGGGGAGGGGGGAGCATAGAGGATAAGGAGCCATGTACGACCATGTATGGAAGTAAATCAATTGATAATCTAAAATGTATGTTTACCAATGCAAGGAGTCTGGCTGGAAAAACCAGCGAACTTGAAATAATAGCGTTAAAGGAAAGGTATGATGTAATTGGTATAGCAGAATCATGGCTTAATGATTCACACGACTGGACAGTAAATATTGAAGGATACTCCTTATTTAGACATGACCGAGTTAATAAGAAAGGAGGAGGAGTATGTATGTATGTTAAACAGGAATTGAAGCCAAATTTAAAAGATGGAATAGATGGGGGAGCAAACGATACGGCAGAAACATTATGGGTGGAACTGTGTACAGGAAGCAAGAAGGTAGGTAAATTAATTATTGGAGTATGTTATAAGCCGCCAAATGCCGGGGAAGAGGTGGAAATGAATCTCCATATGCAGTTGGCGAAGGCTGCTGGTGTGGGGCATGTTCTGGTTATGGGGGATTTTAACTACCCTGAAATAGATTGGAGTAATGGAACTGCCAGCACCTCTAAAGGTATAAAGTTCTTAAATTTCCTATATGAGCATTTTCTTTCACAGATGGTAGAAGTTCCTACTAGACAGAATGCGTTGCTGGATCTGGTGATATCTAATAACCCTGAGCTCATTTTGGAGATGAAGGTAATGGGAAGCTTAGGGAATAGTGACCATGATATAGTGTCATTTAATATAGGTTGCAAAAAACTAAAGTGCACTGGCTTAACAAAAACTTTTAACTTTAGGAAAGCTAATTTTATGCTTTTAAAGGAATCGCTCCTGCTCATAGACTGGGGGGAACTGTTTCTAGGTAAAGATACTGAGCAGATGTGGACCACTTTTAAAGGGATAGTAAACTATTACATTTCCAAATCGGTACCTTTAGGTAACAAGTGTAAAAAAATTAGGTCCAGTCCTGCATGGCTTAATGCTCAGGTAAAAAGGGAAATGGAAAAAAAGAAAAGGGCTTTTAAAATTTTGAAAACAGAAGGCACAGAACAGGCTTACAGGGAGTACAAAAGCTGTAATAAAGAGTGCAAGAAAGCAATTAAACTAGCTAAAATAGAAAATGAAATACGGATTGCCGAACAAAGCAAGTCCAACCCCAAAATGTTTTTTAAGTATATAAATGGTAAAAAGATGAGGACTGAGAATGTGGGACCATTAAATAATGGAGCTGAGGTGGTTGTAGAGGATGCCGAAAAGGCTAATCTGCTTAACCGTTTTTTACATCAGTTTTTACTGTTGAGAATCCCTGTCCTTACAGTAGGGATCGTAGCAATATACAGGGAAGAAATGAAGAGTTTTCACATTGGATAACAGAGGATATGGTACGGAAACAATTAGACAAAGTTAATATCAATAAAGCGCCAGGACCAGATGGATTGCATCCTAGGATTTTAAAAGAGCTTAGTTCAGTTCTAGCTAGACCACTGTTTCTCATATTTTCAGATTCGCTTTTGTCTGGGGATGTGCTGCTGGATGGGAAAAAAGCCAATATAATACCAATATTCAAAAAAGGTAGTCATTCACAGCCTGGTAACTATAGACCTGTAAGCCTAACATCAGTGGTAGGGAAGGTGATGGAAACTTTGTTAAGGGATCATATCCTTGACTTTGTCTCTAGAGATCATCTTATTAGTAGTAGTCAGCATGGATTTATGAGAAATAGATCATGCCAGACAAATTTAATTGGTTTTTATGAAGAAGTGAGTAAGAAGTTAGATTCAGGCACAGCTGTGGATGTGGTATATTTGGATTTTGCAAAAGCCTTTGATACTGTGCCACATAGGCGACTAATGTATAAACTGAGGACTGTTGGCCTTGAAGAAAACATTTGTTCATGGATAGAGAACTGGTTATTGGACCGCAAACAGAGAGTGGTGGTTAATGGAGCTACATCTCTGTGGGCTAAAGTTCTAAGCGGAGTGCTCAGGGTTCTGTCCTGGGGCCGCTTCTGTTTAATCTGTTTATAAATGACTTAGAAGGGGGCATTGAGAGCAAGGTCTCTGTGTTTGCTGATGACACTAAATTATGCAGAGCTTTGGAAACTTCCAATGATGTGCAAGTGCTGCGAACAGACCTAGATACATTATCAAAATGGGCAGCAGAATGGCAGATGAGATTCAATGTAGATAAATGTAGGTGAGCATTTGGGATTTAATTATCCCTGTGCCATCTACACCATAAATAACTCTGTGGTAAGTTCATCTGTAATGGAAAAAGATTTGGGGGTTCTGGTAGATAACAGACTTAGCTGTAGCAAACAATGCCAGGTAGCAACAGCTAGAGCTAGCAAGATATTGTTTGGATAAAAAAGGGAATAGATTCAAGAGAGAAAAATATTATTCTCCTCTTTACAAGGCACTGGTAAGGCCTCATTTGGAATATGCGGTGCAGTTTTGGAATCCCATATACAAAAGGGACATCTTGAAATTGAGGCAGTTCAGAGAAGGGCAACTAAATTATAAGGGAATGGAGGGGCTTGAATATGCAGGCAGATTAGACAAGTTAGGGCTGTTTACATTGGAGAAGCGGCGGTTGCGTGGGGACATGATAACCGTATACAATATATTAATGGCCCATTACAACTGAACTCTCTGGTGCATTGTTCACTAATAGGTCATATCAGAGGACACGTGGACATCCTTTAAGGTTGGAAGAAAAGAAGTTTCATCTTCAGGTTAGGAAAGGTTTCTTTACAGTGAGAACGGTGAAACTGTGGAACTGTCTTCCAGCAGATGTGGTAATGGCAAGTTCATTGAATAACTTTAAAAAAGGCCTGGATAAGTTTCTAAAACTAAAAAATATTGAGAATTACTGGTATTAATGCATATAGATCTGGTTGATCCAGGGATACTTTCCGATTGCCGTTTGGAGTCAGGAAGGAATTTTTTCCCCCTTTTTAGCTGGTTTTTTTTGCCTTCCTCTGGATCAACTGTTAGGTAGGGTTAAAAAAAAAAAAAGTGAATAGGTTGGACTTGATGGACGTCTGTCTTTATTCAACCTTAATTACTATACCATCAAACGGCCATTCTGGCCAATCATCGCATGTGTGTATGCGTTCAGTCAGGGGTCATTCGTTGATCCGCCATGGCGGATCAATGAACGACCCCCTGCTGACGTGGGTCTGTATCAAAATCATATGTGCGTATAGCTTAAGCCAACTTTCACACAACGCTACATGTATTGTTTTTTCAACACCTGGAACCGCACCAAAAAAGTGTCTTAAAGTAGCCTTAGTCAAAAAAGCACTATTTGTGTTTTTTTCTTCAAACATAAAATGGTATGATTGAAAGGGAAACTATGCTTCAAAAAGCAAACTTTAGTATAGTATTTGAGGTTGAATAAAGACATACGTCCATCTAGTCCAATCTACTTCGCAATACCCACATTTTTTGAGTAACAGTTAATCTAGAAAGGCAAAAAAAACAGTATGGGAAAAAAAAAGAATTCTACCTCAGTGGAAATCGGATATATCCCTGGATCAACTCCTACTTTATCAATAATATATTATCAAATTATGTATCAATACCAGTAACATGCAATATTCTTTGTTTTCAGAAACTCATCCAGACTTTTTTTTTTTTAAACTATCCAATGAATCTTGTCATAACCACGTGCAATGGAAGACCGTTCCATAGTTACAGTGTTCTTACAGTGAAAAACCCTTTCTGAACTTTAAGATTAAATTTATTTTCTTCCAGTCCTGAGGGATGTCCATGTGTCCTTTGACATGTTCTATTGGTAAACAATGCCCAAGATAGTTTATTGTACGGCCCATTAATGTATCTATAAAGTGACCATATCCCCACCCAACAGCCTTTTCGTGTTCAAAATTATCCAATCTGTCTTCATATTCAAGCTCCCCCAGACCTCTTATTAATTTAGTTGCCCTTATAAATGTGGCCTAGTGAGTTCTTTGTAAAGAGGGAGAATGATATTTTTCTCCCTTGAATCCATACCCCTCTATATACAAGAAAATAATTTATATTTATCAACATTAAATCTCATCTGCAACTTAACAGCCCAACGTGACAATCTATCTAGATCCACCTACAACGATTGCACATCATCTGTAGCTTTTAATGGTTGACAAAATTTTGTGTCGTCAGCATACACATAGTTGGGTTGTAATGGTGAATCAGTAGGTGTGTGTACCTGTCTCTGTGTGGTGAATGTGTAGTTAGTGTAGCTTTGAACCCACTTGCACTTGCCAGTAGGAATCTGATTTGATGACAAGACCCTGAAACCCTAGAATGTTCATGTTTGTGGATTGGACCTGTTATAGTCAATGAGAAAAAATGTTCCGAAAATTGCAGATAATGCGGTAACGCTTCCAAGGATTCCTTAGCTAGGTTATAGCATACCTCTCCTATGTGTCCCACATATTTTATGCCTTGAATACTAAGCATTGGATGGGAAGCCTCTTCTCTCTTTGTTAAAAGCCAGTAAAGGGGGGGGGGTGATAGCATTTAATACTAATCCAATTCAACCATGGGAAGACAACCTTCCCAAGAAAGTGAAACCAAGCAGGGGGTTTCAACCCAGATAAATGACCCAAGGTAGTAAGTTAGTACCTTCCATAATGGAGTTACATTGACGTGGTTGGAAGGCTTTTCACTTTAATGCATAAAATTGTAACTAAAACACCCATGTTTTTAACTGTTAGCACTAGCACAGATATATGGTACCCAGGAATGTGCATTGATCATCTTTCTTTGTTCTAATGTTTTGTCAGATCAGTAGCACTTCCAATATATGTTTTAGTAATTTTGCCAAAGGAGTGCTCCCAATGTCCCCTTTTTGTGTATTTTTAGTGTAGTTTGATTCCTCAACAGTACAATGCAAAAAATGTCCATTTCAGTTCTGTTTATTGATAATAAAATGACCATGTGTCTGTTCTTTTAACAAAAAGGAGACCTTTATATTTCAGATATTCAGTGTTGAGGCATAAATTGCACAAGGAAGGAATAGTCTTTTTTTTAAAAAGGGGATATCCGAATGGATAAGTCTTTGGGCCATATAGAGGCAGTTTCAGTCAGTTTTGTCCTTACACATCTTGCTCCTTTTATTAGGCGGTCCATTACCACAATATTCATTTTTAGAACTTTCTTCATCCTCCTCTTCTTCATCTTCATCCTCTTCACCTAATAGAATAATTAAATCAATAACAATGGAATTAACAAATCTCTGTATTGTTTTGGCCTGTAACCAAATACAGTTGGTTTATGTACTTCTGTTGTAATATAGGAGACTTTTGGTGACTTAATTTTTTGATCCTCCATCCTGAAAGCTGAATTAATTGAAGAATGGGAGGTAAAAGAGCAATGTCTTACCTACCATTATTCAATTAATGTAACAGGAGCTAGGAATGAAGATTGTAAAACATACTCGTGAGAACGCTTCCACCCCCCGACTACTTCCAGGTTAAACTATACTACTTTATTATAGTATAGTATTATCTGGAATCAGTCGGGAACTGTCAGGTGACTTAGCAAGGGGATGCACTCCCGGGTAAATTTAGGTGAAAAAGGATAGGCTCACCCAGTATCGGCAGTGTGTAGGGGCCAAAACCTTCTGACCTCAATTCTGACGAACAACCATTGTTGGCTGGGAAAGAAGTAAAACTTACGTCTGTCGGTACCGACAAAGGCGACCGATCCCCATACCGAGTATGGGGTACATGTGTGTCGACTAAACACCTAAGGCTGTGTACACTTGGGCCAAGATTTGTCCTGACTAGTCATTCGCACTAGCCGCCCTTCCATGGGGAGCCACCCTATCAGCTGTGATTGCTTGTTCTTCTGGTCCCGATGAATGGGTGACAGAGATCGGTTGCGGCCACCCCTACCTACACCATACAATATTTCCAGCACTGTAATATTGGTCTGCTGGACATTTTGTATGGTGTGTACCCAGCCTAAGACATGGACACTCTGGGCTGAGATCTGACTGAAAGACTGTGTTGGTGAGACTTCATACCATAGGAGTAGACTAGAAAGAATTTTTAAATCTGTATAAATGACAGGAAAAAGCAACACAGGGAATGAAAATTTAGTAGAAAAATATCAGGTGAATGGGGGGAGTTCCATGACCTTTAACACAGAACACAATGATCCTTCATTTCCAGTCTTCATATCAATGTTCCCTCTAAACTGTAGGCTAAGGAGCACCACTTGTGTCAACAACCAGCTAAAAAAAGTTAAGGCAGCCAGTCTACAACCTGCAGATTCTATGTCTCCGGCTGTCAGTGATGTTGCTCCTTTCTCCTTTACCACCAGTTCTGTAATCACACAAGACACCTCTCCCTTCAGCTGCTCCAAGCCTTTGCACAGCCCTGTCAGTGTCCGCTCACACTTAACCTGGAACGGGCGAACACTGCCGTCTTTAGTGGTCAACTCTGCTATTAACTCCATTACACTTCTAATCCAGTGAAAGGAGAGTGTTCATTCTAGGTACACCAGGAAATGAAATCTAGCGTCATCATTCTGCGACAGTATGGACCAGTCGAGTCACGTGACTTGCTACAGGAAAGGGAGGGAGATTATCAAGGTGCTGCTAAAGGGAACCAGACTCTGTGTTCTCTGTGTATGGAGAGCAGTAGATCAGCAGAAGAAACCAAATTGGCCTTCTGGTGCTTATCAGGGCCATCAGAATAATCCGTATTAATGTATAATTATTGTGAGTCTGTGCAACAGTGAATGGTTTGTGTGTGTTTGTCAAGGATAAACAATGGAAGGCTGTAAAACCTTGGCATTCCAGGTGTTTTAGAAACTACAACTCCTAGAATGCTGCAACCAGGAATGCTTCTAAACATCAGGAGTACCAAGGTTCCACGTTACTGATAAAGGGTACACTTTTGGTCTGCATTTGGTAAATGTATAGTGTGTTTATTTCCAGTAATGTTTCCTTTATAGGAGGTATATTCCATAAAAGTTCTTATTGTTTTAAATGGTGCTAATTTTGCTCCAACCATTCAGATCTTATTTAACATTTGAAAGCTAACATTTGATTGGTTGGGGCAAAAGTAACCATTTTTAACGATAAGAACTTTTATTGAATCTCCATGTTTATATAGTTATATATAGTTATATTCTTAATCTCAGATTGAAACAGTTTGTTTGTTCTTTGGATAATGAATAATGCCTCACTGTGTATTAGTCTAGGAATGTCTCACACAGAAGATCGACGATATGTAGAGTTGTGTCAAGATTCTGTACGCTTAATGGCAGAAAGTGTGGGTCTTGATATCACAGATGATGTCGCTGCTCTGCTTGCTGAAGATGTGTGTTACCGTCTTAGAGAGCTTACACAGGTAAGATATTGGGACTAGCCTTCTCTTTCACATGGAATGATGCCACTGACACCCATGATTGAATGGTTTTGTCATTCTTTATGTTAAGGCAAAACAAAAAATCACACAGAAGAAAATCCATAATGATAAATTTAGGCAAGTTATAAAATTCCTGAAATAGACAAAAACAAAATTAGCAGTTTTTAATTATGACATCAAAATGTTGTATTTTTTTAATAAGCAGTTTTACACGTTTTACATATAAATCCTGCTTGCAGAGCGAGTGGGCATTCTGTTTTACAGGGCCTATTCTGTTTTTATGGAGCGTTGAGTAACGAAAACATACTGTGATTTGCAATCACTGTGAATGTATTAAACAATGACTATTTTATTTCTGGAAGTTTGCATTAAGCTATGCACACACACTGCCGATAAAGCCCTTATACGACGGTAACATTCCTGTGGGCCTTGCAGTCGTTCGGGAAACACACTGTCCTGATAGCAGCTCTCTGAGCATTGCAAATGTGATTTACCTGTTCCAAATCTTTAAAGCCAGCTATCTGCTTCTGTATAAGATTCTGTCTTAAAGAGACGCTATCGGATAGGTACATTGGTTGCATTACCCAGTTTTTGCGCACTTCCACAACCGCAATTATTTGTGTCTAAAAGCCACGTTGACCCTTGGTTCATCGGTTGATGCGACTTCAAGACACAGACGATAACGGCTCTCTCTACATAGCCCCATTAGTCTCCAGAACTGATCTTCTTATTTAGAAATAGATTGTCAGACTATGCATTTAGAATCTAACATAGCAGTGGATGTAGTATACTTGGAATTTGCTAAGTTTTCTATACTCTGCCACACAGTTGATTATTGTTTAAAATGTGCATGGATAGACAATTGGTTGTTTGTGAGAGTAGTGGTCAATGGAGCTACATCAATGTGGGCTAAAGTTCTAAGTAGAGTGCCATAGGGATCTGTATTGGGGACACTTCTTTTTAATCTGACTTAGAAGTGGGTATTGTGAGAGACCTATGTGCCGATGACACAAAATTATGCAGAGCTTTGGAAACTTCAAATAACATGTAATTGCTGCAAACTGACTTAGATAGCTGATCAAAATGGGCAGGTGGCAGGTGACATTCAGTGTTAAATATAAAAAAACTAAAAATATTGAGAACTACTGGTATTAATACAAATACTGTAGTTTTAGTTCATCCAGGATTCTTTTCCAATTGCCAAGTGAAGTCCGGAAATAATTCCCCCCCTTTTCATGCTGTTTGTTTGTTTTTGTTTTTTTGCCTTCCTTTGTGTTAACTGTAAGTTAGGATTAAAGGGTTTCTCCACTGCTTAAACATTTTTTTTGTATTCAGTTTTACTGAAGAATGGGAGGTTAAGGAGCTGTGTCTTACCTCCCATTCTTCAATAAAACCTGCAGGAGCCAGGTTTAAAACTGAATACAAAAAAAATGTTCACGCAGTGGAGATACCTTTTAAAGAGTAGGGAATAAAGGTTGGACTAGATGTATGTATGTCTTTATTCAACTTTGTGAACACCGTGAAAAACATGGTATCATGCTAAAAGTTAACATTTCTAGAACTTCCTATTGTCAGTGGGTTAAATGCATCCAACCGATTTGATACCTAAACATTTGAGAGAATGCCTTTAAGGGATTTTAATTATTTATCCTTAAGGGATTTTTTTTTCAATGCTTGTTTGTGAAGTCTCTTGTCTCAGTGGATGTCTTCTTACCAACTGTAATGTGTTTAATTAGCATGCTATATTGTCACAGAAAAGTGACAGCTTTTTTTCATGCTGATTTGTGTATTTTAGTTCAGTGCCCAGTGTCTTAGACATTCCAGGAGACGCAGACTGACAGTGGAAGATTTTAACCGGGCATTGCGATGGAGTAATGTTGAGGTAAGTGTTACTTCCAGGTATATCAGAATAATGACCCCTCAGATGGAAAAAAAATATCAGAAGTCAATATCCTGTGTCATAAATTCCCATTATCTGCTCTAAAACCTCAGCTTGGTGCTTTAGTAGCTGTGAAAGAGACCAATGAGGGCTGACATTTTAGATTTAGTAAAAGGACTATGCTAGACCTGCATTTTTTTCACAAAGAAAAATTGTAATTGTTTAAAGGTTGCTAAAAGGCTACGGCTCCGCTGGTGTTAAAGCAGTTTTTGCAATGTACAGTGGGAAAATGCACAATGGGCAGTTGGTATGAGTAATATGTATACATAAATAAGAAACATGTTTTATGGTTTTTATATCTGCATGTCTTACATTTTTTATAATACTCCCAGGCTGTCTGTGGCCACGGATCATCAGATGCAGTGACTTACCGTAGTATAAAGGATGGGGATTGCCATTACATTGAGGACAGAGATATTAACCTGGTGGAACTGGCTTTAGCAACAAGTATCTCCAAAGGCACACCAGAGACTGCTGTTAGAGGTAAGGGATTAATAGCAATAAATATGTACTTAATACATTAAATGGTATCAATACTTTTAATCAATACTTTAGATAAAGCAAGATCCCACTACTCCACAACTGTTTTTGGGATTTTAAATCTGAGCTGTAGATCCTGAGAAATCACAATTTTAAATCACAGCATGTACAGTAAAAGACCTGTCAATCCAGAAGCAGAAATTGTAATTTGTGCCCTATCACTGACCTCTTACTAGACTCCTTGGCTGCCTGCCAGCATACTTTCTGCAAGATTTAAGAAAATCAGCAGAGAAAAGAAGGCAGGAGGAGGGAGGGGGAGGTGTGTCTATGGTAAGGTTGTGCAGAACTTATAAGTATAAGTGTCGCAGACACTACAAGAAGGCAATGCGTATGGGAGAGCGGGGGGAGTACTCACTAAACATGATAACTACACTGTAAAAACAAGTTAAGTTTAATTGTAAGATGCAGCTTTAAAAAATCTTTCCCCCTAGGTCCCTCCTGAGCCTACCTGTGTGGCTGTAAAGTTGCTGACATCTTGGATGTGAAGGTAAGGCTGGTGAGCTGCTCCCCTCTGAGAGTTGCGCACACGTGCGACGTCATTGCGATGCGTTTGCACGTGCCTTGACATCACGATTGTGGATTTTGCAGCTAAAGGAATAGGGGAAGCAAGCTACTCTCAGAGGGGAGAAGCTCACCAGCCAGGGGGGAACGATTTTTTTAAAACTGCAGCTTACAATTAAACTAACTTGTTTTTACAGTGCACTTATCCTTTAATAATTTAATGACAAAGCAAGCACAGATAAATATGTGATTACCACCATTTTACTTCCCTCATATTTTAGTTTCAGATAATGTAAAGTTGTTTGAGTGAGTATAGTGACCCTTTAAGAATTCAGACTAACCAGGGCACTTTTCATTTCAGTGCATGTCTCGTATTTGGATGGGAAGGGGAACCTGGAGCATCAGGGGCCTGGTAAGAATAATTTAACACATCTCCCATACTTACCAATTTCTTCAGTTAACATTGGTGTTCCCTCTGTCTTTTCAGTCCCTGCAGCAGTTTCTCTCCTGACAGATGATCTGCTAAAGTATTATCAGCGAGTTACGCGGGCTGTATTAGGGGATGACCCGCAGCTCATGAAGGTAAATACTTAATCAGCTCTCTCAATAGATTAAGGAAGAAGAATAACATGAATACTTGTGCAGAGAAGATATCCATCAAATCCATGCAGACAAACCATTCTGAATATATCCTATCGTCCCTACATAACATGCTTCTTTTGCTGTCAGATAATAGGGTAACATTTTCCATTGGCATTATTTACAGTCAGATAAAACCAGCCCCATGTTTAGAATATAACTTTTAATTCTTTAAATTCAGCTGGGCAGGATTTAGCATTTCCAGGTTTTTCACTGTGTTCCAATTTTACCCCATTTAGGTCGCTCTTCAGGATTTACAGACCAACTCAAAAATTGCTGCCCTTTTACCATACTTTGTTTATGTTGTCAGTGGGGTGAGTAAAAAGCATTTCTGTATATTATTATTTATGTATATTAATATAATATATTTATAATACATCTTTAATAATAATTTCCTGTTTACCTATAAATTAGGTAAAGTCAGTCAGCCATGATCTGGAACAACTGAGCCGCCTTTTACAGTTGGTGCGCTCACTGCTTTGGAACCCCTTTTTGTACCTTGGTAATTATGGTTGCAGCTTAATGCAGAGTGTCCTTTACTGTGTCACAGAACCTCTGGCAGCCTCTATTAACCCTCTTAATGACCATTGGACACTGCGAGATTATGGTGCAGGACTTCTAAGACTTATTTGGTAAGGACACTGCTATATACATATTTCCTGTATTGTAAAATCTTACATTGATGAGATGTGTCTATTTTTTAAATTTTATGGTGAAATTCTACAGTATTAATTTGGTTGCTCTGTAGGTGGGCTGATCTATGTTTATTTTAAAGTCGGACTCAAATGTAGAAATCCATACCTTCTAATAAACAAGACCCCAAAATCTCATATAAAAAGTATGTACAAAAACATTTATTTGAGCGGGTATCATTGAAAACAACCTACACAACAACCAATTTATTGTGTATAGATAATGGATGCTTTCCTTCCTTTAGATGCGGTCAACAATGCGCACGGCCGCAGCCAGACGTCACGTGGTGAGTCCCTCCTCCGCTCCCATGATCCCCCAGACCATCTGACCATCCCAGGACTCGGATTCCCATTGTGCACCGCACCGGACGGCCTTGTAGATGTGACGTCACGGCGCGCGCATCGACTGGTAACTCCGGGAACGTCACAGCACAGCCCGATGAGCCCAGCGTCATAACAGCTGAGCCAGACAGCCAGTAGTTGGGGCCCGATGATCCCGGATTCCCGGGCGGACAGCAGTTGCTGCAGATCGAACGGCAGCCGTCTCCGGCCCCATAAGCCTCTCGGGCCCGGGACAGAATATCCCCTGTAACTCCCTGATGGCGCCCTGAGTCTTGGCTATTAAACCTATTCACAAACCCTAACTAACAGATGACCCAGAAAAAGTAAAACAGTCAGAAAGGCCCCCTGAATCAAACTATGGAGGAGATGCAATTTTTACAGCGTGGTTTTTACACTGGCCTGCAGTAAGTCGAAAATATTTGTACTTTTGTGCCGCGCTCCCCCAATTTAATACACATTTACCGAGAACCTCAATCGCTAGTTCTCTGCAATTAAACATAGCGTGTGGGCTCTGGGTAAATAGCAAACTGGTTTTACCCTTTTGTGCAAAAAAAACAATGCAACTGCTTTAATAAATTGGTTGTTGTAAAACTGGTATGACGGGTTTTTAAAATCACATCAAAGGAGTATTCCACTTGTCTCCAACAATATAGAGTATAGATAATGGATGTGATAAACCCAAAAGACACAGGCTAAGCTGTGAAAAATTTTGTATTTATTTAACCAACTGCACAAACACACTACATGTTTCGAGCGGCAAACGCCCTTTATCAAGTTGATAAAGGGCGTTTGCCGCTCGAAACATGTATGTGTTTTGTGCAGTTGGTTAAATAAATACAAATTTTTCACAGCTTAGCCTGTGTCTTTTGGGTTTACCACATCCATATGACTTTTATGGCCATTTTTTATGGAAAAAGTATTTTGGCATTGTCATATGGATACGTAGTTCATGTCTCCCATGAATCGTTCACAGACTTTTAAATAAACGTTTATTTGAACTTCTGAACTACTTGCCCTTTAAACTTCGAAATTAAAAAGATGTGAGGGTCTGTTAAAACTAATTTCCTGTTTGGACACCATATTTTTGCACTGCTTTCACTTTTTGTAAATATTTGATAAACGGCGCTTGCCGCTCGAAACATGTAGTGTGTTTGTGCAGTTGGTTGAATAAATACAACATTTTTCATATCTTAGCCTGTGTCTTTTGGGTTTATCACATCCATTATCTATACTCTATATTGTTGGAGACAAGTGGAATACTCCTTTGATGTGATTTAAAAAACCCGTCTATACCAGTTTTACAACAACCAATTTATTAAAGCAGTTGCATTGTTTTTTTTGCACAAAAGGGTAAAACCAGTTTGCTATTTACCCAGAGCCCACACGCTATGTTTAATTGCAGAGAACTAGCGATTGAGGTTCTCGGTAAATGTGTATTAAATTGGGAGCGCGGCACAAAAGTACAAATATTTTTCGACTTACTGCAGGCCAGTGTAAAAACCACGCTGTAAAAATTGCATCTCCTCCATAGTTCTGATTCAGGGGTCCTTTCTGACTGTTTTACTTTTTCTGGGTCATCTGTTAGTTAGGGTTTGTGAATAGGTTTAATAGCCAAGACTCAGGGCCGCCATCAGGGAGTTACAGGGGATACTTCTGTCCCGGGCCCGAGAGGCTTATGGGGCCCGGAGACGGCTGCCGTTCGATCTGCAGCAACTGCTGTCCGCCCGGGAATCCGGGATCATCGGGCCCCAACTACTGGCTGTCTGGCTCAGCTGTTATGACGCTGGGCTCATCGGGCTGTGCTGTGACGTTCCCGGAGTTACCAGTCGATGCGCGCCGCCGTGACGTCACTCTACAAGGCCGTCCGGTGCGGTGCACAATGGGAATCCGAGTCCTGGGATGGTCAGATGGTCTGGGGGATCATGGGAGCGGAGGAGGGACTCACCACGTGACGTCTGGCTGCGGCCGCTGCGCATTGGTTGACCGCTAAACTGGAAGGAAGACCTCCTCTTTTCTCCTCCTCCTCCTTTTAGCTCAGGACGCGGGGAGGATGGAGAGGTAGTAGGAAGGAGGAGCAGAGGAGAGCTCAGTGACTGTCTGGTCAGGTCACGAGCCTGACTGAGGACGGTGAGAGACAGACAGAGTACCTGACAGACAGAGTACCTGTGGCAGTGCTCAGCACACATCATTCATGTATGTAACACAGTAACAGTGAGTCTTACTTAATAATTCTAATAATTATATTGGGGCTGTAAAGGGAGTAGGGGGGCCTGGGGGAGGGGGGGGGGGGTGGTGGGGGCCGTCAGACTGGGGGGGGGGGGCTGGGCTGGCTGGGGCCCTGAAAATTCTGATGGCGGCCCTGCCAAGACTAGATAGACGTATGTCTTTATTTAACCTCCAATACTATGTTACTATTTAAATTGGAGCTATCCCAGCAAGACTTTTCATTTGGGAGCATACCATAGCAGTGGTGGATTGGGTCACATATATAAAAAGTTTGACTCGAGTTCTTTATTTAAAAGAAAACTGGCTATTGAAATGATAAATGAATGAAAGTTGAAGAGAAATTCTATATGGAATGAGCAGTATGCCCCTGTAAAGTTTGTAAGTGTTTGGAGGTTGTTGTTTCTTCTTGTGACTTTTTTCCTTGTTTCTTCCCAGGACACACAAGGATTTGGCTGATTCTCTGTACCCACAGATATTGCAATCACTGCAGAAAGTTCTGGGAGATCCTGTACGTCCTCTTTGTTCCCATTATGGAGCAGTGGTAGGGCTGCATGCCTTAGGATGGAAGGTAACCTGCTGTAATGTGGTTTGTGCATATATGAACACTTTAATACATGCTTAAAATTAAATCATTGCACTTCTACACTTCTGTTTTTACTACTGTCTTCTGCTGCTGAGAGTGCAAGACATAATATGAAAACAACTGATTTTCAATTCTTTATTAATGCGATTCTCAAAAACTGATTTTCCGACCTGACCAATGTAGTTCATTTGTTTCTACACTCAATTGATTACTGCTAAAAAAAGGAATTGATTTTAAAGCATCTCTTACATACCAATTTAAAAATCTACCTATGTATGGCTAGCTTAAGTGTTACGGTGCCCATACACCAGTAACTTAACTGTGACTTCCCCGAACCGGATTCCCTGATCCACACAAGACCGACGTTACAGCTATAATGTCGATTGTAAAGTGCATATAAACGTGCTTGTGAAGGTTCTCATTCATCCAGGTCATGGTATATCTGTTGTATTCAATTAGATCAACTGGACTTGAAATGTAGTTCTTGAAGACGTTTCGCTAGTCATCCGACTGGCTTTCTCAATTCAGAATGACTTGTACAAGAATCTGTGGCACTTATGTACCCTGGAAAATCCCAATTTGCATATCACAGCCAGGTGTTAAGGGTGTGATAGGATAGTGGCTAAGAGGTGTTATAGGAACGCCCAGAGTAAGGTGTTAAAACAGCATTGTACATGGCAGACAGTTGGTGTCGAACCCCCCCACCTCTATTTAGGCTTGGTTTCTTTATTTTCACATAAATGGCCTCCTTAACACCTCTCTTGAACTCTCAGGATTTCACCAACAAGATTGAAGATATAGTACTCGGTGTAGAAGAAACTATTGTGTCCTATGATGTGACATCTCTCTTCACTTGTATACCCACCAAAGAGGCTGTTGACATGGTGAGAAAATGGCTGGGCCAAGACAGCACTCTTACCAGCAGAACTGATCTCAACCCAGAACAGGTGTGTTCCTTGTTGGACTTGTGCCTGAATACCACCTATTTCAAATACAGTGATAAGTTCTATAAGCAAAAACATGGATGTGCTATGGGATCTCCAGTTTCACCTATTGTGGCCAACCTTTACATGGAGGAGGTAGAAACACAGGCGCTTAATACCTTTAAGGGCATAACACCCAGCCACTGGTTCAGATATGTTGATGACACCTGGGTTAAAATCCACCAGAAGGAAGTACAAGCTTTCACAGAACACATTAATGCGGTAGACCAAAACATTAAATTCACAAGGGAAGAGGTACAAAACAACAAACTGGCTTTCTTGGACTGCTTGGTAGAAGTTAAGGAAAATGGTAAACTGGAAGTAGAGGTTTACAGAAAACCAACACACACAGATCAGTATTTGATGTTTGACTCCCACCACCCTTTAGATCACAAGCTGGGGGTCATCAGAACCCTGCAACACAGAGCCGAGAACATCCCCACTAGCACAGAGGCGAAGGCTAAAGAAATGAAACATCTCAGAGGAGCCCTTAAAACTTGTGGATATCCAGACTGGGCCTTTGTCAAAAGAAGTAGAAGGAAAGAAAAGAACACGAATACCAACAGTGAAGGGGAAAAGCAAGACAGGAGAAAGAACATGGTCATCCCATATGTAGCAGGGGTCTCCGAGAAATTAAGAAGAATTTTCAAAAAACACCGTATCCCTGTCTGCTTTAAACCGAACAACACACTGAAGTCGCATTGTACAATCCTAAGACCCAATACCAAAACACAAGAAAGCGACCATCATATAGCAGTGCAGTGCAGTGAAGAATGCTCTGTTTGTATGTGGGGGAGACCAAACACAACTGCATCAACGTATGGCCCAGCACAGAAGAGCCAATTCCTCGGGTCAGGACTCAGCCGTGTATCTGCATCTTAAGGATAAAGGACATACCTTTGAAGATTGTAATGTTAACATACTGGCGAAGGAACTGACTGGTTCAAGAGAGGTGTTAAGGAGGCCATTTGTGAAAATAAAGAAACCAAGCCTAAATAGAGGTGGGGTTCGACACCAACTGTCTGCCATGTACAATGCTGTTTTGACACCTTACTCTGGGCGTTTCTATACACCTCTTAGCCACTATCCTATCACACCCTTAACACCTGGCTGTGATATGCTAATTGGGATTTTCCAGGGTACATAAGTGCACAGATTCTTGTACAAGTCATTCTGAATTGAGAAAGCCAGTCGATGACTAGCGAAACGTCTTCAAGAACTACATTTCAAGTCCAGTTGATCTAATTGAATACAACAGATATATGCATATAAACGTGTACCAGAATGTTTTGCGTAAATTAAAGTTTCATATACTGCAAGTATTTTGGTAATGTATTAATGGAAATCCTTCAACTTTCTCTTAGGCAGTGGAACAAATTTTGTACCCTCTCCTACCCACTTATTGGGCTGGGCTGCAGACAGTGCTGGATGATCATTCCATGTCTAATGCACAAGTCAAAGCAGATGGACACAAGGTTTATGCGCTATACTAGTAAGTATAGTGAAATAGCAACTGACAGATAAATTGGAGTAAGAAAACTCATAAGTTAAAGAAGTTCAAAAGGATAAAAATTGTGATGTACATTCTTACATACATAAAATTGGAATTAACAATTGTACTGCACCAACGTACGCATCTATCTATCTTTCAAGCCAAAATCTGCTCAAGATATTCTGCCAATTCAATGGCATCAATCGAACCTGCGATTAAAAAAATCGATGTGTGTATTCCTACCTTAAGTGGATAGTGTAGTATATTACATATTATAAGTCACCAAGGAATTCTGTGACCATCTTAAAGCATGAGGGCTCAGTTTTTTTAAACAAGGTTCTTCCTTTTTTTTTTATTATTATATACAAGGTTTATTAACCCTTTCAGTGCCAGACAGTTTTGCAATTTGACAACCTTTTTTTGCCAGTAGAAGTGTTGCAGTTTTAAAACTAAAAGCAGGGGAATTATTATCCTTTTTATTTAGGCACAATTACTGTGTACTTTAACAAGGTAACAGACTTTTGTAACTTCTCTGGAGATTTGAATACATTTTGGGGTGAAAAATGTTGAATCAAAATGTAAAATTTAACTTTTTTTTGCTTTCTTTATTTGGGGGAAACAAACAACCAATTTTTGAGTTTACACTCAAAAATCTTATTGTTTCTAAAAGCTCTGATTCTCCAGAGTACGATACCAGATATTGTACTCCAGGAGACCCCCTAAGACTAAAATTTAACACCAAATTGAAATGTAAAAGCCCTTCTAACAGTCATTGTAGAATAACTACCCCCACAAATTTTTAGAAACTACACACCCTAAGATTTTTAGAAGTAGTGTGATTTTTGATCCAAATGAAAATACCTGGACACACCTATTTATAGATCATATTTAAAGGTTTTTTTCTCATATTTTCCATTTTTCCTTTAAAAACCAAATCATCGACAAAGTCCAAGGTAGATTTCACAGAAAAATTGTGGGGGAAAGTTCTAAACCAACATTAATATGAAAGCCTCACCCCTCCTAAATAAAACAGTATGCTACATGCGTGAGCACACGAGACATGGCTACCAACTAGTGATGGACCAAAACCGAACTTTGAACCAGAGTTCAGGCCAACTTTAACAGTTCGGATTTGTTTGTTCTCAAACTAGTTCTGTTTTCCAAACTCACAGACTTTTGAAAATCATCGGATATTCGAAGATTCTCGAACGTACAAGGATTTCCGAACGTTCAGTAAGCCACGAAAGGCCGATTTTTCAAAATCTCTGAATGGCCAGGGATTCTCAAAATCTGCTGACATGTGCCTTTGTTGGGGGTCCTGCAGCTCGAAACCAGGACCCCCATTGGCTCTTAGAAGAGCCCTTAGGGGCGTGTCTTTTCTTTTTTTTTCAGTGCTGGGGAGGTGGGTCCCGGTTGGAGCTGCGGGACCCCTTAAGCCGCAAAGGGCATTTGTCAGGGCCACAAGGGCACTTCTAAGTGCCGGGGAGGGGGGGTCCTGGTTCGAACTGCAGGACCCCTTAAGCCCAAAAGGGCCCTTGTAAGGGCCACAATGGTCATTCTAAGGACCCGAGAGGGGGGGTTTAGTTTGAGCCGCAGGACCCCAGAACGTCCAGCCGCGGGCTGTTGGCCATTCGGCAATCCTGTGAGGTTTTCGAAATCAGCTGTTCGAAGCTTACTGAATGTTCAGAAATCCTTGATCGGACATTAAAGGATTGGCAAAACTGGAAGTAGCGTGTGTGTGCACTACATCCATTTTTTTGCAGTTCTCCCCACAGTAACGTGTAAATATCTACTGGGTCCCAGAGGCAGTGACAGTAAATTATCATCACTATATTTTGGAAAGTTCATCCAAACCTTTCAAACTATTTTACCCCCCATTGACTTCAATAGGTCTGTTTCCGAACTTCTTGATTTTCTAATCTTTACTGAAGTTCGATTATGAACCGAATTTCAGTAAGCTCGGCCATCTCTACTACCAACTAGCCCTGAAGTGAACAAATGCATAATGCAGTTACACCTATAATTTCAGTCATCTCTGCATTTTAAACTGCTTTCAGTTTTTCAAATGAAACACCTACCAATCTTAAAAATCCCACCCAAGCTATATAATTTTGGAAACTACACACCTTCAGCTACATTGGTGCCATTTTGTCATACATAGAAGCAGAATTCTGGATGCAGTCCTTCATAGAATATTATGCTTTTAGCAGATTTTTTTTAAAATTGATGGAAGGCATGTTTCAAAGTCAGCAAATCATACCTAAACTCCCATGACAAGTACCGTATATAAGTCGACCTGTGTTTAAGCCGAGGTACCTATTTTTACCTCAAAAATTAGGAAAACAAAAATGATTGACTCGAGTATATGCATGAAATTATGACCACTACTGACTTCTAATACTGTATTTAGTTGCCCTTTAAATGGACAGCAGTAGTCCCATACAGTAATAGCTAAATCCAGTATGGCTATTACTGTATGGGAACTAAAAGCCTCATTCTTGGCACTCCAGATGTTTTGGAAACCACAAACTCCAGCATGCTTTAGTAGCTGGGAGTTTTAGTTTCCAAACACTGCAGTTTTTATGGACAACACCCCCAGGAAAGGCCCAAAACATGCCCCCCCCAGTTCAGTGAGGTAAGTAAGAGAGGTAAGACTCACAATTGAATCGGGTCACAGTAAAGTATTGTATGTAAGGTAACTCACATTTGAATCCAGGCATGCGGCTGACACTCTGCACTGATCTGCAGGCTTATGTCAATACTCGGCGTCTGTCTTACTGCCTGGCGCTGAGTAGAAAGGCTGACGTCACTACTCTGCGCCGAGCAGAAAGTGAGACAGGCGCTGAGTATTGACATCAGCCTGCAGATCAGTGCAGTTAGCCAGCCGGATCCCTGGATTCAAATGTGAATTACCTTACATACAATTCCTTACTGTGACCTGATTCAATTGTGAGTACTTGCCTCTCTTACAAACCTCGCTGAACTGGGGAGGAATGTTTTGGGCCTTTCCTGGGGATTCAAATGTGAGTTACCTTACATACATAGTGAGTGGCAGCTGGATTGGGGGGGGATGTACAGTACCTTACTGTGACCTGAGTATAAGCAGAGGTCGGGTTTTCAGGCTAATTTTAAAGCCTGAAAACCTCGGCTTATACTCGAGTATATACGGTAAAAAAAACCATCTATTTATCAATCTCCCAAATGTCCTAAATGCTGCACATCGAGACATGGCTACCAACTAGCCCTGAAAGGAACAAATGCATAAAGACAAAAATACCTACAATTTCAGTCATCTCTGCTTTTTGAACTGCTTTTCAAAATGCACACCCCAATCTCAAAAATACCCCCCACAAACTAGCACACACCTACCAAATAGTAACATTTTTTTACAAACATGAGGAGAATTCTTCATAGAATGTCATGGTTTTACTAGATTTTCTAAAAAAAATAAATGAAAAGCATGATTTAAAGTTAAAAAATAAACCTAAAACCCACTAGATATCAGTCTCCTAAATGTACTGAATCATATGGTATGCTACATGCTTGGGTGTGCACAGAGGCATTTCCAAGTTAAAACAAAAGTCAATGCATAAATTTGGGCACACACTTCAGGCACCCTTTAATCATTTTAGTGCTATTCTGTGGAAAGGGAGTGCCACTGACAGATGCTCAAAATTTTGCACATTTACAGGCCCCAAAAATCTGATTTGGGCTCTTTTGTATTGGTACCTGCATGTGTTATTGAGGCTTAGTTTCCCTAAGGACTACTTAGGACATTAATCAAACTTAGGACTAATAATCAAACTTTACTTTGACCATTCCCCATGGTAACTTGGAGAATGCAGATTTTGTTGCCGATTGTAGTTTTGGGGTAAAAGGGGATAAATGTGTATCCCTTTTTATGTGTGTGTTTCACTTACAATTCCCAAAGATGATCATCAGATTATCTTTGGGAATGGTAATGAACTTGGAATACAGGGATAAATGCCTATTTTCCTTGTTTAATCTTCATTTTTCAAGAATTGATTTAAAATTCAGAAAACTGATCCACCAAGTATTGATTCTTGCTGCTATTCTTTTCTCTATGTTTTTGCTCATTAGCAAAGACTTAGAAAGAAAAAAACTCTATTTGTGAATAAATCACTGTTTCATTCACAAATACTATAGCAAGCAGGCAGACAGTGCTGGCTTGCTGTAGCTCAGTAGTAAACTGTGTTTGGAACCAATCGCAGTTTACTACTGCTCTAGACCACCAGGGAGGAAGTAGGGAGACCTAAGGAAAGTGCCGGAGGCAGAACAGGTATAATTATCTCCTGATTTATGTGGTATTTGGTTCCCACTTTGGGCAGGTATGTGAGGTCCGGTTTAAGGATCTTAGGATGATAGATGAGGTAAGGCTCCGACATCCGATATCAGAAACTCTTCTAGCTGAAGCTAGGGCGATTAATAGTACTGTTTTGAATGTTAATTCTTTGATGGGAATATCTGTGATGGGTTCAAATGGTTGTGATGTTAATGCGTCAAGTACCAAGGTAAGATCACAGGAAGGAATAGTTTGCTTTCTTGCAGTGGTTCTGATGACCATTGATAATCTGTCATTGCAGAAATGGCTGAAATTTGCCCTTTGAGGGTATGAATGCTGAGACACTTTTGAAACCCTGCTTGAAGAAATTCTATTATAGTAGGAATATTTGATTTTCTACACACCAGCTCAAAAAGGTATTCCAAATGCAATATTTGGTTGATGTTGAATCCTTTCTGGCAGCAAGGAGAGTAGTTGTTGCTTCTTCCGAGAGTCCTAGGTTCTGGAATTTCCCCCTCTTACAAGCCAGGCCGATAGTTTGAGCTTCCTGAGTTGCTGATGCAGGAATGGCCCTTGTGTCAGAAGATTTGGGATCAATGGAAGCTTTGGTTTTATTAATCAGTGTTGAAAACCAGGGTCTCCTCGGCCAATAAGGTAATATCCAGATGGCCATTACTGATTTGCTGATGATTTTCTGCAGGATCCTGGGAACCAATGGGAGAGGCGGAAAAATATACACAAGTTGGAAGTTCCATGGAATACTGAGATCATCTGTTGATATGGCTCCCTGGGTCTGGAAACGTGAGCAAAAAATGGGAAGTTTCGTGTTGAGTGGTGTGGCCATAAGGTCCACCTGAGGTGTTCACCATTTCATGCATACTTGCTGAAATATTGAGGAGTTGCGTTCCCATTCCCATGGTGAAATCTGCTGCCTGCTCAAATAACCTGCCTCTAGGTTGTGGGCTCCTGGGAGATAGATCGCTGCGATTGTCTGAAGATTGATCTCTGCCCAAGTCAATATTTTCTCCATGAGATTCCATAAGGTTTTGTTTCGAGTTCCTCCCCTTTTGTTGATGTACGAGACCACGGTGGTATTGTCTGATAATATCCTGATTGGGCGATACTTGATGAAATCTTGGAATGCTTGTAATGCCAACCATACTGCCATAATTTCTCGGAAGTTCGAAGATTTCCTTGAAGTTTCTCTCTCCCACTTCCCCTTTGCAGACCGATGTTTTAACGTGGCGCTCCATACGTTGAGACTTGCATCTGTGGTTATAGGTACCTAATCTGGACTCTTCGGTTGTATGGGTTTCAAGTATTTTGTGAATACTCTTGGAGCCGTTGAGATTCCAAATGGTAATGTTACATACTGGTAGTGTTGGCCAAGGATGCAGAATCTGAGGTACTTCCGATGAGGTGGAAATATTGGAATATGGAGAAATGCATCCTATAGGTCTGTTTTCCCTAACCAATCGTTCTGATGAAGATGTTGTAGTACCATCTTTAAAGATTCCATCTTGAAGGTCTGTGTAAATGTATTTGTTTAGACGACGAAGGTCTAAAATTGGTCTGTATACTCCAGACTGTTTTCTTAATAGGAAGAGGGGTGAATATATCCCTTTTCTCTGTTGTGGAATAGGCACTATTACGTTCTTTGATGTGAGTGAAGAAAGTATCTTTTTGAGTGCTTATCTGGCTGATGGCACCTTGAGGTGTCTTGACCTTAGAAGGAAAATTGAAATTTGTTTTCTGTCTGAACTGGATTTTGTAACAGTTGTAAACGGTGTCTAGTACCTAGTTGTTGTGCGTTGTCATCGCCCACACATCTCTGAAATGACGTAACCTGCCACCTACTGGAAGATGGTGGGCTGAGACACCTTCATAGTTGTTTGTTTTTTTGGAAATCAGTTCCTTTAGGGCGAAAGGAAGGGTTTGGTTTCCAATTTTTGTAAAGGTAGTTACCTCCAGGTTTGTAGATCTTTGCTTCTTGATAAGATATTCTTGGTTGGGTATGGGAAGGGATTGGTTTTCTTTGCCTGAACTGAGGAGTTGTTTCTTGTTATCTGCATTTTCCGCAATTATATCTGTAAGCTTATTGCCAAAAAGGAGTTCACATTGAAAAGGCAAATTAGATAGTGTTTTGATTTGCGTCAGCCTTCCATTGACAAAGCCATACTGCCACAGCGCTGCCCATAGCCTTAGCAATCAGCTTAATTATATCCATGGAAGCATCACACATAAACGAATTGGCAGATGTTACTTTTTGAAGCATTTCGCGTATTTCTTCTCTAGGCGTTCCATTAAGAAGAGCTTGATCTACATCCTCTATCCAGAATTGGTAGGCTCTGGAAATGCCAGTAGTAGCTATGGCGGGTCTGGCTATTGTGCTTAAGATAGTGTAATTCCTTTTGAGGAGGGAATCTTGCCTTCTTTCCATGGGGTCTTTCAAAGTTACTCCATCGTCCATAAAGATACCAGCAATAGCTGCTTCGACCTTGGGTATTGAGTCCCATCGTTTAGTATCTGACTGGCTAAATGGATAGCGGTTTAAAAACTATGGAGAGAATCTTTTGTCCAAAACACGCCACTCATCTAGGAAAGTTTGGGTGATTTCTAATGTACAGTAAAATACTTCTTTGTATCAGATTTCTCCTGGAACCATCTATCTTGCTCTTTAGGTTGCTCTTGAGTATCTACCAAGAGAGTTTCTCTCATGAGACCAATAAGATTATAGCCTATAGCCTATAATCCCCTGGTATTCCTCTTGTGCTTCTATCTCTCCTTCAGACATTTCTGTATTAGAAGGTCCAGGAATTTGTCTGGATAGCCTGGATATCTGGAGCAGCTGGGATAAGAGGCATGATGGTATCTAAGATCGACTTTGGAGGATTTATGGGCTGAAGCATCATGGGATCTCCTGAAAAATAAAGAATATGCATAATGTAATCATAGCTACAGATGATCCAGCCAAATAAGGAGGATACTCTGATTGCTCACCCCCTGGAGGGAGACCTGGATCTTCTTTTGGAGGACATCATGCTCTGGAAGATAGTAACTTTAATGAGTAACCAAACTGACCTTTGATGAGTAATATGAGTGCTGTGGTATGATATACTCACAGCTGCAGGCAAATCTGGCTACTGTAAGGCTGCTGGCAAGGTATCAGACAGTACACATGCAAACGCTGGCTGTCGCAGGTCGCGACAGCCGTGACGTCATATGTCCGCTCCACCCAGCTGATCACACGCGGGTGGCGGCAGTGTGCCAGATCGCCTCACAAAAACTGGGAGGCTTAACCCAAGACCGCCGGTCAGCAGAGCGGCCGGTCTCTTCAATGTGAGAGATTCATTGGAAGGAACAGGAACAAAAAAAGATGCCGGGGGGAGCCTAAATTTATAGCTACTAACACCTGGCATGCGCGGACATACGGGACTTAACCCTCAGTTGCCCACTGACTTGAGGAAGCACAGGAAACATAGGAGAAGCATGCTGTCTTCTAGCTAAGGAAACCGTGTAAGCAAAATTGTATTATTGGCAAATTTTCCGACATTTTTTTTCCCATTGACTATGTGTCCGATCCAAATATGAACATTTCAATGTTTCAGGCTCGTGGATAAATCAACTACCAAATGTTAATTTCTGTGAAATACACCTTTGTCTGTAGCTACACTGTCTTTCTGATGCAAACATACATGATTACAAAATAAAAGTCCTAAAATGTATACAATAAAAGCACAAATATATGTGAAGTACAATGTGTGGTTTATGTATTTAGAATTAAGTATGACATTTAGTTTTATAGCAGGGCTGTCCATCCTGTGGTCCTCCAAATGTTTGCAAACTTCATCTCCCAGTATTCCCTACTGCCATTGGCTGTTGGTAAATGTTAAGATTTGTGGTTTTCAAACATCTGCAGGGCCACATGAAATACATCTCTCTTTTATAATTACAAACACAGAAATATACACTCTAACACTAAACAGATACAGGTACACAAACCAGATACACCCTCACAGGCCAGCCTGCTGTTTTCATGGCGACCATAAAATACAAAAACATACCCCCCCCCTTACCCCACACAATACACAGACCTTCTTATGCACCCCAGCACCCACTTCTTTCTTCCCCCTAAACACTCCACAGACACAGGCACACACACACCTATTTATTCACTGACCCACCTAACCTACCCTTATGTTTTCATTTCAGCCAAACTCACAATAATACAAATTATGTATTTAATAGAATGAATTATAGAATTTAAACATACTCTTTCGTTGTCATTGAGTTTTAAAACCTGCAGCACAGACATACACATTCCCTTACAAAATGCATAAATTCAAGGCAAATTCTAAGTTTATACTTAAACTTTCTCATTCTAGTTTACTCTGCTTTTCTGGATATCTGCACCCTCTGGTGTTTGGGTTTCTTATTCTTGGCAACAATGTTGATTTTTTGCTGTAGTCATATGCTTTTTTTTTTTGTCAGTGATGAAATTGTTGGTCTCACTACGGTCACAGTTTAACTATTATATAAGGGATAATGTGCCCCTTACTGTGATCATATGAATGAAAAGCCTTCCAACCACGTCAAGGTAACCCCAGTCTGGAAGGTCCTAACGTCTAACCTTTTTAAATTTCTTTTACTTCAATTACGATAAACAAACTTTTGCATTTTTCATTCCTACACACTGGATCCATATAACAGGCTCTCTCACTTCCCCCCAGCCCTTGGCTTTTTAAAATGAGGGAAGAGGCCATCCAGTGCTTTATATTAAAGGCATAGGACCTCCCATAAAAGGGGCGTGTTGGGGGTGCTATTACCACATGGAGGCTTGACCAGGCCTCCCAATAAATACAAGGATTGTGGAAGCACTCCAGTTAGGCTCATTTACAACTACATTTAGCAGAAGTGACCAGATCAGTAGCACTTCACTAAATGTAGTTGTAAATGAGTCATGAGTTAGAGGAAGGGGACAGCACGTTCCAAAAATGCGTCAGGCGTTCTGTTCTTGCATTTTTATACATGTATGTACAATAAAGAAATTTGATTTGAACTGAAGTGCCGAGGAGCTGTATACGGAGTGGATCCAAGCGACGGGTCTGGGGCCCTTGTGGCACCCGGACCAACCCAGCAGAGTGGTGAGTCTTGACAATACGTTTGCATGTATAACAACTTTTACGGTGAATATTGGAGAACAGGGAGAAGGGGAAGTGATAGGTCCGGGGTATTTTACACCCGGGCCTCTGTATTAACACAAGTGATTGAATATACATTCATATAAAATGGAACATTAAGAAGCATTTACAATAGTGGAATGGTGTGCAGCAAACGAACTTAACAAACAGTGGTTCTAAATGAGCAGTTAAACATATAGTATTGGCTAGTTGTAAATGAGCCTAATTGGAGTGCTTCCACAATCCTTGTATTGGTTAAATTGAATGGGCGCAACAGTGGTATATATAATAATGTACAGTGAAATATTTCACTGTTGCTCCCATGCTGCTCTCTGCACAGGCTGTTAACATTTGGAAATGGTTAGGATCCAGCCTGTATTTAAGATTATTTATGTCCTAACTGTAACAGGGCAATAACTTTCACTTATTTAAACAAGGGAAAAGAGTGGTTCATAATATGGGAGAAACAGTGGAATATCTTTTTTTATAATTGTCACTCTACATACTAAAGTGATTTTAAAAGGATAGATTCCACAGTTGCTCTCATTGTAAGTTATGCAACTTATATAGCAAATAATGCACCTCTTATTGTAAATTGTAAGGATACTAGACGTCACCAAACTGTTCCACGTCAAGGTCCTGTAATAAACATGTTTTAGTGGAACACTGATGACATGGCTAAAGAACATTTGAGGATAAAACTAAACATTTTTTGAGGGACTGACTTTATATTTATGTTTCAAAGGTGGCAGTGGAGCGTCTCCTAAAGATGAAAGCTCGCTCATTTGACTCAGATTCCTTTGCCCAAACTTCACCACCTGCCTCAGTTGGCTCACCGCCATCAGTGCCCTTATTAGAGATGTACAATGAATTGTACTGCTTCTTCGGAGATAGCCTAGCTGTGCGGTTTGGGACTGGGGGTAACCAGTCTCATCCGTGTGGTGTACCTCAAGGCACACAAGAACAGAAAAAAGACTGTGCAGGGGAGGGTACAAGAAAAATGCCTCAACTTACAGCCCATGCAGAAGAAGAAATTGTAAATGTTGGAAAGCAAACTCAGCGTCCTTCTCAAATGCAAATCCCTTCTGCCTCTAGACCACGGGGGGCTACCAGGCAGGGACAGAGAGTACTGGGAGTAAGAGAAGCATTCCAAAGGAGCAGGCTTACACCACGTGGAACTCCACGTTTTACCTTCTTCATTGGTGGCAGACAGACTGGAAGAGGTGGAGGAGGACGAAGGTTTCAAAGTGTCTTCCAAATGCACACTGGTTCTGGAGCTTCAACCTCACGATATGCTCAAAAATTGCCCATGATAGGAAGAGTTTCCAGAGCTGGACGCAAATTAGCACAAGCAGAACTGTCACTCTATTTGCCATTATAAACTATCAGGGTTATTCAATAAAAGTTCTTATCGTTTAAAATGGTGTTAATTCTGCCCCAACTAATCTGATGTTAGCTTTCAAATGTTAAATAAGATCTGATTGGTTGGGGCAAAATTAGCACCATTTTAAACAATAATAACTTTTATTGAATCTCCCTGTATGACTTCTATTAAAGGGTATCTCCACTGGTATTAACAAAATTTGGGAATTCAGTTTTATTGAAGAACGGGAGGTAAAGGAGCTGTGTCAGAAGCCAGAAGAGAAGGTAAGGTACTTACCCGATCACTCGCTCCCCCGGCACGTAGTCTGAATGACTGAGTCTGTCGGAACCTGTCGGACTACACTCGAGGGAGCAAACGATTGGGTAAGTTCCTTACATTTTCTCCTGGCTCCTTTTCGTTTTATTGAAGAACAGGAGGGGAGGTAAGACCGCTCCTTTTCTTTAATAAAATGTAATACCCAAATTTTGTTAATACCAGTGGAGATACCCTATAAGTTTCTAGATTTTGAGACCAGCATGTATCAATAAATGACACAAATTTTTACTGGCTCAGTCAGCTCATATGGGTTTTACGCAATTAACAAGTGTAGGTGTCTAGTCCACTACTTTGTATCTCCCTGTTGTGATGGGTGAGAGTAAAAACAATGCAGGGCTAGCTGTAGTTAAAGGGCAGGTATTTTCCAAAAATACTCTCAGCTAGAATTAAACTTTATTAAAGCTGAGGTAGTTAGACCCAACTCCTACCCTTTTTTTCAAACCTTATTTCTAGCAGTGCTCTTCTGATTTGAATGTGGTGACGTCAGCTGTCAGTCTGCCCAGAGTTCTGATACCATGCACATTAACCTCTCTTCACACACTGTGTGCAAAGCAAGCATTGTTTTTGGGATACAGTTTAGGAAAAACATGTTTTGTCTGAACTTGCCTATTAAAGGGCATGTCCATTCCTTTGCCCAAACTCACCACCTGCCTCAGTTGGCTCACCGCCATCAGTGCGCCTTATGAGATGTACAATGAATTGTACTGCTTCTTCGGAGATAGCCTAGCTGTGCGGTTTGGGACTGGGGGTAACCAGTCTCATCCGTTGTGGTGGACCTCAAGGCACACAAGAACAGAAAAGACGTGCAGGGGAGGGTACAAGAAAAATGCTCAACTTACAGCCCATGCAGGAGAAGAAATGTAAATGTTGGAAAGCAACAACTGCGTCCTTCTCAAATGCAAATCCCTTCTGCCTCTAGACCACGGGGGGCTACCAGGCAGGGACAGAGAGTAGGAGGAGTAAGAGAAGCATTCCAAAGGAGCAGGCTTACACCACGTGGAACTCCACGTTTTACCTTCTTCATTGGTGGCAGACAGACTGGAAGAGGTGGAGGAGGACGAAGGTTTCAAAGTGTCTTCCAAATGCACACTGGTTCTGGAGCTTCAACTCACGATATGCTCAAAAATTGCCCATGTAGGAAGAGTTTCCAGAGCTGGACGCAAATTAGCACAAGCAGAACTGTCACTCTATTGCCATTATAAACTATCAGGGTATTCAATAAAAGTTCTTATCGTTTAAAATGGTGTTAATTCTGCCCCAACTAATCTGATGTAGCTTTCAAATGTTAAATAAGATCTGATTGGTTGGGGCAAAATTAGCACCATTTTAAACAATAATAACTTTTATTGAATCTCCCTGTATGACTTCTATTAAAGGGTATCTCCACTGGTATTAACAAAATTTGGGAATTCAGTTTTATTGAAGAAAGGGAGGTAAAGGAGCTGTGTCAGAAGCAGAGAGAAGGTAGGTACTTACCCGATCACTCGCTCCCCCGGCACGTTGAGTGACTGACTGGTCTGTCGGAACCTGTCGGACTACACCGGGGAGCAAACGATTGGGTAAGTTCCTTACATTTCTCCTGGCTCCTTTTCGTTTTTGAAAACAGGAGGGAGGTAAGACCGCTCCTTTTCTTTATAAAATGTAATACCCAAATTTTGTTAATACCAGTGGAGATACCCTATAGTTTCTAGATTTTGAGACCAGCATGTATCAATAAATGACACAATTTACTGGCTCAGTCATGCTCATTGGGTTTTACGCAATTAACAAGTGTAGGTGTCTAGTCCACTACTTTGTATTCTCCTGTTTTGTGATGGGTGAGAGTAAAAACAATGCAGGGCTAACCCCAAAACTATAACCCCCCAACACTGGCCCATCATGTAGTGTAGTGTAATCCTTACCTCACATCCCGCTCCATAGGGTTCTCCTGTAGTCCCCCCCCCCCCCCAAAGTCCAAAAACTGCCCACCAGGAGGCTAGCAGGGCTCGCTGCTACCTGGGCTCAGGTAGATTTTCGCCATGCGTACTGCAGCTCTTCTCCCCTCTCCCTCCCATTCTACTATCCCTCCCCTAGCATAAAACCCCTGTAATATAGTAATCCCCTGATCTCCAACCCCAACCGCATGTTTTTAATTTAGAAGCTCCCCAAACTCTTACTTACCTCTCTTCTTTCTCCGCTGACATGAATGACCGGCAGCCACGTCCGTGATTGGCTGCGCTCAGCCAATCACAGACGCGACTGCCGGTCCCGCCCCTCTGCTTCCAGAGGGCCGGCAACGTGGCGAAGGAAAGAGGGGAGGTAAGTAAAAGTTTGGGGGGCTTTCTAAAATAAAAACCATGCGGTTGGGGCTGGGGGACCAGGGGGAAGGCAATATTAAAAAATAGAAATAAGGGTGGATTACCCTTTAAATAAAACATTACTCAATACATTGATTAGGCCTGAGAAATAAATAGGCGAAGTAACACACTTCAAACCACTACATATTTGCCATTGGCTTACTCAAGGATTTATTGAGTCTCATTATACCTTCAGTCACATGAATTAACAAAATTTGCACTGTGTGTATCTCTTAAAAGGGGATCTAGGGGACAGCTCCCATAATCCACCTTAGCTGCAATATCTAAATATCAAAACTCATTAAGTATTAATCTTAATGTACTTTTGGTTTATATTACAATATACAAACAATGTTCAGATTGGAAAAATATTTTTACAATTTTCGATAGGCCCCAACAGTAATATCAAACAGTTTGGCATTAGATACATGCCCTTGTTGTCCAATAAGTAGTAGTGGTGACCTTTTACTTTGAGGGGTATCATCGCAGGAACCTCTGAACGGTGAGCCATGCAGGAAATCTGACGTAAAGGAACACTCATAGATGACTCAAGGCCAAAAAAGCCTGCGGTGACAATTGTTACCCTTTCTCCCCACTATGGAGTGTAACAGCAATGACTGTCGACGGGAGAAGAGCAATCCAGCTGTAGTATTAGGGAGCCTAAAAGGAATAAAGGAAAATAGGAAAAAATCATTAAACGTGTATTTCTGAAGGCGAAAAGTCAGAAGTATGGATTAGAAATGCAGGAAACGTTCAATTGCATAAGTAGAGACAAACTAGTCAAAATGGGTTTTTGTAAGGGGTTATTTGATAATGTGATTTTAACCATAAATATATAAAAGGAATGTAGGTTCTCCATTTTTTCGCCCTTTGTCAGGTGCAAGGAAAAGATCCGGTGGGGTGGGCAGGGATATTTACTGTATTGTAGCTTGTGATGTTACCATGCACACCCCACCAAATTCAATGGCTCCCTTGCCATTTACATACACACTCAGGGAGACAATAAAAGTTCTATCGTTAAAAATGGTGCTAATTTTGCCCCAACCAATCAGATATTATTAACATTTGAAAGATAACATCTGATTATATCTGTTGTATTCAATTAATCAACTGGACTTGAATTTAGTTCTTGAAGACGTTTCGCTAGTCATCCGACTGGCTTTCTCAATTCAAATACTTGAATGACAAGATCTGTGGCAATTATGTACCCTGAAAATCCCAATTAGCATATCAGCCAAGATGTAGGGCGTGATTAGATAGTGGCTAAGAGGTGTATAGGAACGCCCAGAGTAAGGTGTCAAAACAGCATTGTACATGGCAGACAGATGGTGTCGAACCCCCCCACCTCTATTTAGGCTTGGTTTCTTTATTTTCACATAAGGCCCCTTAACACCTCTCTTGAACCAGTCACGTTCCTTGCCAATATGTTAACATTACAATCTTCAAAGGTATGTCCTTTATCCTTAAGATGCAGGTACACAGCTGAGTCGACCTGAGGAATTGGCTCTTCTGTGCTGGGCCATACGTTGATGCAGTTGTTGTTTGGTCTCCCCCGCATACAAATCAGAGCATTCTTCACTGCACTGCGTATATGATGTCGCTGTTTTGACACCTTACTCTGGGCATTCCTATAACACCTCTTAGCCACTATCTAATCACGCCCTTAACACCTGGCTGTGATATGCTAATTGGGATTTTCCAGGGTACATAATTGCCACAGATTCTTGTACAAGTCATTCTGAATTGAGAAGCCAGTCGGATGACTAGCGAAAGGCTTCAGAAATAAACTTCAAGTCCAGTTGATCTAATTGAAAACAACAGATATACCATGACCTGGATGAATGAGAACCTTCTAAGCATAACATCTGATGGTTGGGGCAAAATTAGCACCATTTTAACGATAAGAACTTTATTAAATAACCCTGACTGTCTCAGGCACTCACAGTTAACACAGACATCCAGCTCTCAGACACTCTCATACACCCACAAGACGCATAAAACAGCTCTGACACTCAGTTTACACCCACACTTGCAGCTCTGACAGAGTTACACACAAACTCTCTCACTGACCGCCTCAACACACTCACAGACTCCTACACCAGGGACAACCACTGATTTGCTCTGTTTCTGCAACTTACAGATGTGTTTTACGCTGGGTTCTGTTTGGCACTAGTAGGCAATCAGGCTCACTCACTCCTACACAGAGTTACAGGGTGACAGGAAAGTCACAGATAAATGATCCAACAGCGAACGTAAGCCTAAATTAGCCAGGCGGTAATAGGCGTGTGAAATTTCATGTTTGTGAAATTTGGAAAGTGCATAGAGACAGCGAATAGTGGGGTCAGGGGGTGTGGCTGATAGGTGTACAGTTCACAAAGCTTTCTGAAGACTACATGGGCTGTACCTGCAACATGGAACCTTCTTAGTAACAAAAATATATACTTCTTCATGTATATAAATGCAACTATGTTTACTCTGTGTGTGTGAAAACAGGTTAAAGAGTGCACACACAATGTGCTGGAATATAAGTGCTGTTGTGCATAGCACACACTATTATTTTTGATGCACATAGACAATTTCTGCACACAAAGACTATTTTAAATTAAATGAGAAGAATCATTCACGTAAAAGTGCTTGGGTAGGAAAACTCTCCTTTAGGGCTAGGCCACACCAGTCCGCTTTTAAGCGCGAATTGATCACAATTTTGATCTGATTGTGCTTTAAAAGTGGACACTTATGTGGCCACAATAGTGCATGGCATGTGTTGACCATGGGTTTTGCATTTTTTGCCCCAATCACCTGCTCAGCCTTAAAGGAAAGTCTGTCCACACATACCCCCAAAAAATGTATATGCTGCATGAAATCCCCCCATACTAAACTGAGACTTAGCCAATCACTTACGCGGCTTTTGGTCTGGCCCTGTCTGCTGCTTCCGTGCACATATTTCTTGCAGCACATACATTTGATTTTGGATGTTTCGTGATCACTCTGAAAACAGATTGCAGTGCATAGTGGCCACTCACCGTGAAATGCACTGGCATACGATTTTCACAAATAACGGCTCACAAAATGCTATGGAAGTGGGTCAAGCCAGTGTATGGCTAGCTTTACAATAATCAAAAATCAGTAAAGGTGGGACCCAGTAGTGTCTGCCAAAAACTTGGCTGGGACAAAGCCTTGGCGGTCATGGAAAAAGTAGCCAAGCATGCAGCCCATAAGGGGGCGCAAGATTGGCTGTGCTTTTCAGATGCGTCAATCGCCATTCGTCCGATTTGGGCAAACAGTCAGACATTGGTCGCAGGCCGCGTAAAGCCATGCAATTTTTCCAGCCCAATTGATCAATGCACTGAATATCTGTCAATCAAGCCAAAATATGATGGAGAGTACCAACATAATGGTAGCTATACACTATAAAGGTTTACTTACCCGACTGAGCGATCCCACTAAATTTGACCGATCCTACCGGAAACGCCTTTCCTGTTCCTCTTTGCAACAGACATGCTATTGCAGATCCCCTTTGTTCTGTGATCGCATGTCGGTTGCAAAGATGAACAAAAAACGGCAGCTCTGTCAGGATGGGTCAAAATGTCGTTGGATCGCTCGGTAAAGTAAAATCTTTCTAGTGTATGGCCAACTTAACTCCCCTAACAATTGTTTAACGGATTAGTGGTCGATATGTTGAGAATAGACGTATTGCCAATATTTGACCTCATGGATGCTTTAGTAAAAACAAAACACATAAATAACACATATGTAGGCTCGGTAGATCCTCACTGCACAGAGTCTGGTTTCCACGCCACCATAGTCAGGCAGTCTCGGGTGAATCCGCCCTCCATAGGGGAGACCCAAGGTTTCTGCCTTCATTATCCTTCCCTTCCCCCGCATTGCTTGAGAGTGTCCCTTAGAGAGGTAAACCCGAAGTGGGCCAAGTACCCCCAGAACCCCGCCTGGTTCCGCGCAGAATAAGCCGAGCAGGCGGAAGAAGCGCGGTCGGCGGTGTGAAACAGAAGAACATCCCGACTCACTGACTCCGACATGAAGACTTGACAAGAAGTGACCGCTGTGCCCAACACACAGAATAGGTCGGCCGGCTAATAACCCTGGGAGACACATGGCACCAATACAGCAAACTCCCTCAGACCTCTCATCAGTGACAGCTGCACAACGTGGTCGCTTATACGGAACTCAGGAAGGACAAACTCAATGTTTACAATAAATACGGAAGCCGATCGTTGTTAGATTCATTTACTTCCGCCCGCAACCCCGGACGTAAGCGTATGCAGAAACTTCTCTATATCGGTTTCCGCCCGCCAGCCTTGGGAACTTAGACCCTTTTAGATGGCGGCAAAAGAACAGGGAGAGAAGCGCAGTGTGTAGAGGAAGGAGAGGAGCCGGTGCTGTCGCTGTTGGACGTTTTAGAGGGATGATGCGTTGGAGGGATGAGGGTGTGCGGTTTCGGCGCCAGCGACGCTGAGAAATGCTCCTACCAGAGGTAATAAAGACGGTACCTTGTCCTTTCTGGCTAGTCTCGGTTAGGGATGCTGTCTCTTCCTTTCAACACAAAACAATATTCCCGCCAAAGCTAAAGGCTGGACCAGTATTTTTATTGGTAGAATGGTGAAAGTGACTGATGTGAGAACCATGGCACACCTGATGTGTAGAAACTACAACTTCCAGCATGATCAGATTCAGGATGCAATAGTCCTCAATGAAGACACAGTAAATGAGGTTGAATAAGTAATCTGCCTATCTAGTCCAAGTTCAACCTAACGCCAAATGGGAACCAGAAGGGATCCAGGATAGGATTCCAAAATGCACCGCATATTCCAAATGGGATCTTACCAGTGCCTTGTAAAGAGGGAGAATAAATATTTTCTCTTGAATCTATTCCTCGCTTTATACAAGACAATATCTTGCTAGCTCTAGCCGTGCAGTTTAGCATTGTTGCTACAGCTAAGTCTGTTGTCTACCAGAACCTCCAAATAGGGCTTCCAGATGTCTGGAAAATCCCGGATTTTTCCTTTTTTTTTTTAAATCTGGGATCCAGACGGAATTCCCGTAAATCCCTGATAGCATCTAAAACAGTGTCCCTGCAGCTTGATACATTGTGTAAACCGAGCACGCACTGCAGCCAGGGGAGAAAAGTTCATAATCTGATACATTGTTGCAAACCTGAAATTACAGCACAGCAGCCAAAGGAGAAAAGTTCATGGCCGATACATTGTTATAAATCACTTGGTTACATCCCCAGTACAGCCAGCAGTGAGGAAAGATCTGCTTTAGCTCCTTGTTTATAAATGAATGGAGGGAAAGCTGCTCAACTGTCTGCCTCTTGCAATGTCCACAGCACAGAGACCAGATTCTGGGATGAAAGTAACTGCACACTGCCAGGCAGAGATGGGTGGTTACAGAAGATAGGTTGACACCATTCCCCTCATTTACCGAGAGCCGCAGCGCTCTTTTATGGAATTAGTCACGCTAACCGATTCAATATCCATTAGCGTGACTTTGCCTCCTTCCTGTTCCCATTATAAAAGACAGCACAAGAAGCAATATGTTATTTGAGCTAGGTTTTCCTCAAACTATTTAATGGCAGTGGTGCTAAAGTCATGCAGTGGGATTGGGATTCACCACACACGCAAATGGCGCATTGTATCGGAAGGGAGATTTACTTGCAGCGATAGCAGATCTGGGTAAATCTCCCTGTATGTGTGCAGGGTTTACCTGTTTCTGGCTTCTAAAGGGTATCTCCACTGGGGAAAATTAAGTTTGGGCTATTCAGTTTATTGAAGAATGGAATGGAGGGAGGTAAGACATGGCTCCTTTACCTCCTGTTCTTAATAAAACTGAATAGCCCAAACTTAATTTTCCCCAGTGGAGATGCCCTTTAAATTAAAGGACAACTTGCTCACCTCATGCCCTGATATTCTCCATCCATTTGAAAGAAATCTGTTTTTTTTAGCTGTATATCTGCTATAGTTGCCCTTTAGTACTTTAGAAGGTGAGATTGGGCACTAACAGTGAATTCATCATTATGGGGTAAAGTATAAGACCACATCCTAAAACTGCATCCAGAGAAAGTGTGCGTCATGTCACGCTCGACCCCAGCTGTAGTTAAAGGGCAGGTATTTTCCAAAAATACTCTCAGCTAGAATTAAACTTTATTAAAGCTGAGGTAGTTAGACCCAACTCCTACCCTTTTTTTCAAACCTTATTTCTAGCAGTGCTCTTCTGATTTGAATGTGGTGACGTCAGCTGTCAGTCTGCCCAGAGTTCTGATACCATGCACATTAACCTCTCTTCACACACTGTGTGCAAAGCAAGCATTGTTTTTGGGATACAGTTTAGGAAAAACATGTTTTGTCTGAACTTGCCTATTAAAGGGCATGTCCCCCCCCGTGAGACACTTTTGAAACCCTGCTTGAAGAAATTTATTTAAGTAGGAATATTTGATTTCTACACACCAGCTCAAAAAGGTATTCCAAATGCAATATTTGGTTGATGTTGAATCCTTTCTGGCAGCAAGGAGAGTAGTTGTTGCTTTTCCGAGAGTCCTAGGTTCTGGAATTTCCCCCTCTTACAAGCCAGGCCGATAGTTTGAGCTTCCTGAGTTGCTGATGCAGGAAGGCCCTTGTGTCAGAAGATTTGGGATCAATGGAAGCTTTGGTTTAATAATCAGTGTTGAAAACAGGGTTCCTCGGCCAATAAGGTAATATCCAGATGGCCATTACTGATTTGCTGATGATTTTCTGCAGGATCCTGGGAACCAATGGGGAGGCGGAAAAATAACACAAGTTGGAAGTTCCATGGAATACTGAGATCATCTGTTGATATGGCTCCCTGGGTCTGGAAACGTGAGCAAAAAATGGGAAGGTTCGTGTTGAGTGGTGGTGCATAAGGTCCACTGAGGTGTTCACCATTCATGCATACTTGCTGAAATATTGAGGAGTTGCGTTCCCATTCATGGTGAAATCTGCTGCCTGCTCAAATAACCTGCCTCTAGGTTGTGGGCTCGGGAGATAGATCGCTGCGATTGTCTGAAGATTGATCTCTGCCCAAGTCAATATCCATGAGATTCCATAAGGTTTTGTTTCGAGTTCCTCCCCTTTTGTTTGTACGAGACCACGGTGGTATTGTCTGATAATATCCTGATTGGGCGGATACTTGATGAAATCTTGGAATGCTTGTAATGCCAACCATACTGCCATAATTTCTGGAAGTTCGAAGATTTCCTTGAAGTTTCTCTCTCCCACTTCCCCTTTAGACCGATGTTTTAAAGTGGCGCTCCATACGTTGAGACTTGCATCTGTGGTTATAGGTACCTAATTGGACTCTTCGGTTTGTATGGGTTTCAAGTATTTTGTGAATAATCTTGGAGCCGTGAGATTCCAAATGGTAATGTACATACTGGTAGTGTGGCCAAGGATGCAGAATCTGGAGGTACTTCCGATGAGGTGGAAATATTGGAATATGGAGAAATGCATCCTATAGGTCTGTTTCCCTAACCAATCGTTCTGATGAAGATGTTGTAGTACATCTTAAAGATTCCATCTTGAAGGTCTGGGTAAATGTATTTGTTTAGACGACGAAGGTCTAAAATTGGTCTGTATACTCCAGACTTGTTTTCTTAATAGGAAGAGGGGTGAATATATCCCTTTTTCTGTTGTGGAATAGGCACTATACGTTCTTTGATGTGAGTGAAGAAAGTATCTTTTGAGGGTCTTATCTGGCTGATGGCACCTTGAGGTGTCTTGACCTTAGAAGGAAAATTGAAATTTGTTTCTGTCTGAACTGGATTTTGTAACAGTTGTAAACGGTGTCTAGTACCTAGGTTGTTGTGCGTTGTCATCGCCCACACATCTCTGAAATGACGTAACCTGCCACCTACTGGAAGATGGTGGGCTGAGACACCTCATAGTTGTTTGTTTTTTGGAAATCAGTTCCTTAGGGCGAAAGGAAGGGTTTGGTTTCCAATTTTGTTAAAGGTAGTTACCTCCAGGTTTGTAGACTTTTGCTTGATAAGATATTCTTGGTTGGGTATGGGAAGGGATTGGTTTTCTTTGCCTGAACTGAGGAGTGTTTCTTGTTATCTGCATTTTCCGCAATTAATCTGTAAGCTTATTGCCAAAAAGGAGTTCACATTGAAAAGGCAAATTAGATAGTGTTTTGATTTGCGTCAGCCTTCCATTGACAGACCATAATGCCACAGCGCTGCCATAGCCTTAGCAATCAGGTTAATTATATCCATGGAAGCATCACACATAAACGAATTGGCAGATGTTACTTTTTGAAGCATTTCGCGTATTTCTTCTCTAGGCGTTCCATTAAGAAGAGCGATCTAATCCTCTATCCAGAATTGGTAGGCTCTGGAAATGCCAGTAGGAGCTATGGCGGGTCTGGGTATTGTGCTTAAGATAGTGTAATTCCTTTTGAGGAGGGAACTTGCCTTTTTCATGGGGTCTTTCAAAGTTACATCCATCGTCCATAAAGATACCAGCAATAGCTGCTTCGACTTGGGTATTGAGTCCCATCGTTAGTATCTGACTGGCTAAATGGATAGCGGTTTAAAACTATGGAGAGAATCTTTTGTCCAAAAAACGCACTCATATAGGAAAGTTTGGGTGATTTCTAATGTACAGTAAAATACTTCTTTGTATCAGATTTCTCCTGGAACCATCTATCTTGCTCTTTAGGTTGCTCTTGAGTATCTACCAAGGAGTTTTCTCTATGAGACCAATAAGATTATAGCCTATAGCCTATAATCCCCTGGTATTCCTCTTGTGCTTCTCTCTCCCTTCAGACATTCTGTATTAGAAGGTCCAGGAATTTGTCTGGATAGCCGGATATCTGGAGCAGCTTGGGATAAGAGGGAGATGGTATCTAAGATCGACTTTGGAGGATTATGGGCTGAAGCATCATGGGATCTCTGAAAAAAAAAAAAGAATATGCATAATGTTATCATAGCTAAGATGATCCAGCCAAATAAGGAGGATACTCTGATGCTCACCCCTGGAGGGAGGACCTGGATCTTCTTTTGGAGGACATCATGCTCGGAAGATAGTAACTTTAATGAGTAACCAAACTGACCTTTGATGAGTAATATGAGTGCTGTGGTATGATATACTCACAGCTGCCGGCAAATCTGGCTACTGTAAGGTGCTGGGAAGGTATCGACAGTACACATGCAAACGTGGCTGTCGCAGGTCGCGACAGCCGTGACGTCATATGTCCGCTCCACCCAGTGATCACACGCGGGGGGGGCGGCAGTGTGCAGATCGCTCACAAAAACTGGGAGGCTTAACCCAAGACCGCCGGTCAGCAGAGCGGCCGGTCTCTTCAATGTGGAGATTCATTGGAAGGAACAGGAACAAAAAAAGAGCCGGGGGGGAGCCTAAATTTATAGCTATAACACCTGGCATGCGCGGACATACGGGACTTAACCCTCAGTTGCCACTGACTTGAGGACGACAGGAAACATAGGAGAAGCATGCTGTCTTCTAGCTAAGGAAACCGGTACTTGTAAGCAAAATTGATTTTGGCAAATTTTCCGACATTTTTTTCCCATTGACTATGTGTCGATCCAAATATGAACATTTCAATGTTTCAGGCTCGTGGATAAATCAACTACCAAATGTTAATTTCTGTGAAATACACCTTTGTCTGTAGCTACACTGTCTTTCTGATGCAAACATACATGATTACAAAATAAAAGTCCTAAATGTATACAATAAAAGCACAAATATATGTGAAGTACAATGTGTGGTTTAGTATTTAGAATTAAGTATGACATTTAGTTTTATAGCAGGGCGTGCCATCCTGTGGTCCTCCAATGTTTGCAAACTCATCTCCCAGTATTCCTACTGCCATTGGCTGTTGGTAAATGTTAAGATTTGTGGTTTTCAAAACATCTGCAGGGCCACATGAAATACATCTCTTTTTATAATTACAAACACAGAAATATACACTCTAACACTAAAAAGATACAGGTACACAAACCAGATACACCCTCACAGGCCAGCCTGCTGTTTTCATGGCGACCATAAAATACAAAAAAAATACCCCCCCCCCTTACCCCCACAATACACAGACCTTCTTATGCACCCAGCACCCACTTCTTTCTTCCCCTAAACACTCCCCAGACACAGGCACACACACACCAACACTGACCCACCAACCACCCTTAGTATTTCAGCACAAACACACAATAAACAAATAATTTAATAGAAAGAATAAGAATAAACAACTCTTTCGTTGTCATTGAGTTAAAACCTGCGCACAGACATACACATTCCCTTACAAAATGCATAAATTCAAGGCAAATTCTAAGTTTATACTTAAACTTTCTCATTCTAGTTTACTCTGCTTTTCTGGATATCTGCACCTCTGGTGTTTGGGTTTCTATTTTGGCAACAATGTTGATTTTTGCTGTAGTCATATGCTTTTTTTTTTTGTAGTGATGAAATTGTTGGTCTCACTACGGTCACAGTTTAACTATATATAAGGGATATGTGCCCCTTACTGATCATATGAATGAAAAGCCTTCCAAACCACGTCAAGGTAACCCCAGTCTGGAAGGTCCTAACGTTAACCTTTTTAAATTTCTTTTACTTCAATTACGATAACAAACTTTGCATTTTTTCATTCATACACACTGGATCCATATAACAGGCTCTCTCACTTCCCCCAGCCCTTGGCTTTTTAAAATGAGGGAAGAGGCCATCCAGTGCTTATATTAAAGGCATAGGACCTCCATAAAAGGGGCGTGTTGGGGGTGCTATTACCACATGGAGGCTTGACCAGGCCTCCAATAAATACAAGGATGTGGAAGCACTCCAGTTAGGCTCATTACAACTACATTAGCAGAAGTGACCAGATCAGTAGCACTTCACTAAATGTAGTTGTAATGAGTCATGAGTTAGAGGAAGGGGACAGCACGTTCCAAAAATGCGTCAGGGTTCTGTCTTGCATTTTTATACATGTATGTACAATAAAGAAATTTGATTTGAACTGAAGTGCCGAGGAGCTGTATCGGAGTGGATCCAAGCGAGGTCTGGGGCCCTTGTGGCACCCGGACCAACCCAGCCGAGTGGGTGAGTCTTGACAATACGTTTGCATGTATAACAACTTTTACGGTGAATATTGGAGAACAGGGAGAGAAGGGGAAGTGATAGTCCGGGGTATTTTACACCCGGGCCTCTGTATTAACACAAGTGATTGAATATACATTCATATAAAATGGAACATTAAGAAGCATTTACAATAGTGGAATGTGTGTGCAGCAAACGAACTTAACAAACAGTGGTTTAAATGAGCAGTTAAACATATAGTATTGGCTAGTTGTAAATGAGCCTAATGGAGTGCTTCCACAATCCTGTATGGTAAAATGATAGGGCGCAAACGTGGTATATATAATAATGTACAGTGAAATATTTCACTGTTGCTCCATGCTGCTCTCTGCACAGGCTGTTAACATTTGGAAATGGTTAGGATCCAGCCGTATTTAAGATATTTATGTCTAACTGTAACAGGGCAATAACTTTCACTTATTTAAAACAAGGAAAAGAGTGGTTCATAATATGGGAGAAACAGTGGAATATCTTTTTTATAATTGTCACTCTACATACTAAAGTGATTTTAAAAGGAAGATTCCACAGTTGCTCTCATTGTAAGTTATGCAACTTATATAGCAAAAAAATGCACCTCTATTGTAAATTGTAAGGATACTAGACGTCACCAAACTGTTCCACGTCAAGGTCCTGTAATAAACATGTTTTAGTGGAAAACTGATGACATGGCTAAAGAACATTTGAGGATAAAACTAAACATTTTTGAGGGACTGACTTTATATTTATGTTTCAAAGGTGGCAGTGGAGCGGTCTCCTAAAGATGAAAGCTCGCTCATTTGACTCAGATTCCTTTGCCCAAACTCACCACCTGCCTCAGTTGGCTCACCGCCATCAGTGCCCTTATTAGAGATGTACAATGAATTGTACTGCTTCTTCGGAGAGCCTAGCTGTGCGGTTTGGGACTGGGGGGTAACCAGTCTCATCCTGTTGTGGTACCTCAAGGCACACAAGAACAGAAAAAAGACTGTGCAGGGGAGGGTACAAGAAAAATGCTCAACTTACAGCCCATGCAGAAGAAGAAATTGTAAATGTTGGAAAGCAAACTCAGCGTCCTTCTCAAATGCAAATCCCTTCTGCCTCTAGACCACGGGGGGCTACCAGGCAGGGACAGAGGAGTACTGGGAGTAAGAGAAGCATTCCAAGGAGCAGGCTTACACCACGTGGAACTCCACGTTTTACCTTCTTCATTGGTGGCAGACAGACTGGAAGAGGTGGAGGAGGACGAAGGTTTCAAAGTGTCTTCCAAATGCACACTGGTTCTGGAGCTTCACCTCACGATAGCTCAAAATGCCCATGATAGGAAGAGTTTCCAGAGCTGGACGCAAATATAGCACAAGCAGAACTGTCATCTATTTGCCATATAAACTATCAGGGTTATTCAATAAAGTTCTTATCGTTAAAATGGTTTAATTCTGCCCCACTAATCTGATGTTAGCTTCAAATGTTAAATAAGATCTGATTGGTTGGGCAAAATTAGCACCATTTTAAACAATAATAACTTTTATTGAATCTCCTGTATGACTTCTATTAAAGGGTATCTCCACTGGTATTAACAAAATTTGGGAATTCAGTTTTATTGAAGAACGGGAGGTAAAGGAGCTGTGTCAGAAGCCAGAAGAGAAGGTAAGGTACTTACCCGATCACTCGCTCCCCGGCACGTAGTCGTCTGAATGACTGAGTCTGTCGGAACCTGTCGGACTACACTCGAGGGAGCAAACGATTGGGTAAGTTCCTTACATTTTTCCGGCTCCTTTCGTTTTATTGAAGAACAGGAGGGGAGGTAAGACCGCTCCTTTTCTTTAATAAAATGTAATACCCAAATTTTGTTAATACCAGTGGAGATACCCTATAGTTTCTAGATTTGAGACCAGCATGTATCATAAATGACACAAAAGTTTACTGGCTCAGTCATGCTCATTGGGTTTTACGCAATTAACAAGTGTAGGTGTCTAGTCCACTACTTTGTATCTCCTGTTGTGATGGGTGAGAGTAAAAACAATGCAGGGCTAGCTGTAGTTAAGGGCAGGTATTTTCCAAAAAATACTCAGCTAGAATTAAACTTTATTAAAGCTGAGGTAGTTAGAACCAACTCTACTTTTTTTCAAACCTATTTCTAGCAGTGCTCTTCTGATTTGAATGTGGTGACGTCAGCTGTCAGTCTGCCCAGAGTTCTGATACCTGCACATTACCTCTCTCACACCTGTGTGCAAGCAAGCATTGTTTTTGGATACAGTTTAGGGAAAACATGTTTTGTCTGAAATTGCCTATTAAAGGGCATGTCCACCCCCAAAAACTATAATCCCCCCAACTACTGGCCCCATCATGTAGTGTAGTGTAATCCTTACCTCACATCCCAGCTCCATAGGGTTCTCCTGTAGTCCCCCCCCCCCCCCCAAAGTCCCAAAAACTGCCCACCAGGAGGCTAGCAGGGCTCTGCCTGCTACCTGGCCTCAGGTAGATTTTCGCCATGCGTACTGCAGCTCTTCTCCCCTCTCCCTCCCATTCTACTATCCCTCCCCCTAGCATAAAACCCCTGTAATATAGTAATCCCCCTGATCTCCCAACCCCAACCGCATGGTTTTTAATTTTAGAAAGCTCCCCAAACTCTTACTTACCTCTCTTCTTTCCTCCGCTGCACTGAATGACCGGCAGCCACGTCCGTGATTGGCTGCCGCTCAGCCAATCACAGACGCGACTGCCGGTCCCGCCCCTCTGCTTCCAGAGGGCCGGCAGCGTGGCGAAGGAAAGAGGGGAGGTAAGTAAAAGTTTGGGGGGCTTTCTAAAAATAAAAACCATGCGGTTGGGGCTGGGGGACCAGGGGGAAGGCAATATTAAAAAATAGAAATAAGGGTGGATATACCCTTTAAATAAACATTACTCAATACATTGATTAGGCCTGAGAAATAAATAGGCGAAGTAACACACTTCAAACCACTACATATTTTGCCATTGGCTTACTCAAGGATTTATTGAGTCTCATTATACCTTCAGTCACTGAATTAACAAACTTTGCACTTATGTGGTATCTCTTAAAAGGGGATCTAGGGGACAGCTCCCATAATCCACCTTAGCTGCAATATCTAAATATCAAAACTCATTAATGTATTAATCTTTAATGTACTTTTGGTTTATATTTACAATATACAAACAATGTTCAGATTGGAAAAATATTTTTACAATTTTCGATAGGCCCCAACAGTAATATCAAACAGTTTGGCATTAGATACATGCCCTTGTTTGTCCAATAAGTAGTATAGTGGTCGACCTTTTACTTTGAGGGGTATCATCGCAGGAACCTCTGAACGGTGAGCCATGCAGGAAATCTGACGTAAAGGAACACTCATAGATGACTCAAGGCCAAAAAAGCCTGCGGTGACAATTGTTACCCTTTCTCCTCCACTATGGAGTGTAACAGCACTGACTGATCGACGGGAGAAGAGCAATCCAGCTGCTAGTATTAGGGAGCCTAAAAGGAATAAAGGAAAATAGGAAAAAATCATTAAACGTGTATTTCTGAAGGCGAATAAGTCAGAAGTATGGATTAGAAATGCAGGAAACGTTTCAATTGCATAAGTAGAGACAAACTAGTCAAAATGGGTTTTTGTAAGGATGTTATTTGATAATGTGATTTTAACCATAAATATATAAAAGGAATGTAGCGTTCTCCATTTTTTTCGCCCTTTGTCAGGTGGCAAGGAAAAGTATCCGGTGGGGTGGGACAGGGATATTTACTGTATTGTAGCTTGTGATGTTACCATGCACACCCCACCAAATTCAATGGCTCCATTGCCATTTACATACACACTCAGGGAGATTCAATAAAAGTTCTTATCGTTAAAAATGGTGCTAATTTTGCCCCAACCAATCAGATATTATTTAACATTTGAAAGATAACATCTGATTATATCTGTTGTATTCAATTAATCAACTGGACTTGAAGTTTAGTTCTTGAAGACGTTTCGCTAGTCATCCGACTGGCTTTCTCAATTCAGAATGACTTGTACAAGAATCTGTGGCAATATGTACCCTTGAAAATCCCAATTAGCATATCACAGCCAGATGTTAAGGGCGTGATTAGATAGTGGCTAAGAGGTGTTATAGGAACGCCCAGAGTAAGGTGTCAAAACAGCATTGTACATGGCAGACAGATGGTGTCGAACCCCCCCACTCTATTTAGGCTTGGTTTCTTTATTTTCACATAAATGGCCTCCTTAACACCTCTCTTGAACCAGTCACGTTCCTTTGCCAATATGTTAACACATTACAATCTTCAAAGGTATGTCCTTATCCTTAAGATGCAGGTACACAGCTGAGTCCTGACTGAGGAATTGGCTCTTCTGTGCTGGGCCATACGTTGATGCAGTTGTTGTTTGGTCTCCCCCGCATACAAATCAGAGCATTTTCACTGCACTGGTATATGATGTCGGTTTTGACACCTACTCTGGGCATTCCTATAACACCTCTTAGCCACTATCTAATCACGCCCTTAACACCTGGCTGTGATATGCTAATTGGGATTTCCGGGGTAAATAATTGCCACAGATTCTTGTACAAGTCATTCTGAATTTAGAAAGCCAGTCGGATGACTAGCGAAACGTCTTCAAGAACTAAACTTCAAGTCCAGTTGATCTAATTGAATACAACAGATATACCATGACCTGGATGAATGAGAACCTTCATAAGCATAACATCTGATTGGTTGGGGCAAAATTAGCACCATTTTTAACGATAAGAACTTTTATTAAATAACCCTGACTGTCTCAGGCACTCACAGTTAACACAGACACTTCCAGCTCTCAGACACTCTCATACACCCACAAGACGCATACACACAGCTCTGACACTCAGTTTACACACACACTTGCAGCTCTGACAGAGTTTACACACAAACTCTCTCACTGACCGCTCTCATACACACTCACAGATCTCATACACAGGGACAACCACTGATTTGCTCTGTTTCTGCAACTTACAGATGCTGTTTTACTGCTGGGTTCTGTTTGGCACTAGTAGGCAATCAGGCTCACTCACTCCTACACAGAGTTACAGGGATGCAGGAAAGTCACAGATAACTGATCCAACAGCCGAACGTAAGCCTAAATTAGCCAGGCGGTAATAGGCGCTGTGAAATTTCATGTTTGTGAAATTTGGAATGTGCATAGAGACAGCGAATAGTGGGGTCAGGGGGTGTGGCTGATAGGTGTACATGTTCACAAAGCTTTCTGAAGACTACATGGGCTGTACCTGCAACATGGAACCTTCTTAGTAACAAAATATATACTTCTTACATGTATATAAATGCAACTAACTGTTTACTCTGTGTGTGTGAACACAGGTTAAAGTAGTGCACACACAATGTGCTGGAATATAAGTGCTGTTGTGCATAGCACACACTATTTATTTTGTATGCACATAGACAATTTCTGCACACAAAGACTATTTTAAATTAAATGAGAAGAATCATACACCGTAAAAGTGCTTGGGTAGGAAAACTTTCTCCTTTAGGGCTAGGCCACACCAGTCCGCTTTTAAGCGCGAATTGATCACAATTTTGATCTGATTGTGCTTTTAAAAGTGGACACTTATGTGGCCACACTAGTGCACTGGCATGTGTTGACCATGGGTTTTGCATTTTTTGCCCAATCACATGCTCAGCCTTAAAGGACATGTCTGTCCACACATACCCCCCAAAAAATGTATATGCTGCATGAAATCCCCCCATACCTAAACTGAGACTTAGCCAATCACTTACGCGGCTTTTGGTCTGGCCCTGTCTGCTGCTTCCGTGCACATATTTCTTGCAGCACATACATTTGATTCTTTTGGATGTTTCGTGATCACTCTGAAAACAGATTGCAGTGCATAGTGTGGCCACTCACCGTGAAATGCACTGGCATACGATTTTCACAAATTAACGGCTCACAAAATGCTATTGGAAGTGGGTCAAGCCAGTGTATGGCTAGCTTTACAATAATCAAAAATCAGTAAAGGTGGGACCCAGCTAGTGTCTGCCAAAAACTTGGCTGGGACAAAGCCTTGGCGGTCATGGAAAAAGTAGCCAAAGCATGCAGCCCATAAGGGGGCGCAAGATTGGCTGTGCTTTTCAGATGCGTCCAATCGCCATTCGTCCGATTTGGGCAAACAGTCAGACATTGGTCGCAGGCCGCCGTAAAGCCATGCAATTTTTCCAGCCCAATTGATCAATGCACTGAAATATCTGTCAATCAAGCCAAAATATTGCATGGAGAGTACCCAACATAATGGTAGCTATACACTATAAAGGTTTTACTTACCCGACTGAGCGATCCCACTAAATTTGACCGATCCTACCGGAACCGCCTTTCCTGTTCCTCTTTGCAACAGACATGCTATTGCAGATCCCCTTTGTTCTGTGATCGCATGTCGGTTGCAAAGATGAACAAAAAACGGCAGCTCTGTCAGGATGGGTCAAATGTCGTGGGATCGCTCGGTAAAGTAAAATCTTTCTAGTGTATGGCCAACTTAACTCCCCTAACAATTGTTTAACGGATTAGTGGTCGATCTGTTGAGAATAGACGTATTGCCAATATTTGACCTCATGGATGCTTTAGTAAAAACAAAACACATAAATAACACATATGTAGGCTCGGTAGATCCTCACTGCACAGAGTCTGGTTTCCACGCACCCATAGTCAGGCAGCTCAGGGTGAATCCTGCCCTCCATAGGGGAGACCCAAGGTTTCTGCCTTCATTATCCTTCCCTTCCCCCGCATTGCTTTGAGACGTGTCCCTTAGAGAGGTAAACCCGAAGTGGGCCAAGTACCCCCAGAACCCCGCCTGAGTTCCGCAGAATAAGCCGAGCAGGCGGAAGAAGCGCGGTCGGCGGTGCTGAAACAGAAGAACATCCCGACTCACTGACTCCGACATGAAAGACCTTGACAAGAAGTGACCGCTCCGTGCCCACACACACAGAATAGGTCGGGGACCGGCTAATAACCCTGGGAGACACATGGCACCAATACAGCAAACTCCCTCAGACCTCTCATCAGTGACAGCTGCACAACGTGGTCGCTTATACGGAACTCAGGAAGGACAAACTCAATGTTTACAATAACTACGGAAGCCGATCGTTGTCTTAGATTCATTTACTTCCGCCCGCCAACCCCGGACGTAAGCGTCTAGCAGAACATTCTCTATATCGGTTTCCGCCCGCCAGCCTTGGAACTTAGACCCTTTTAGATGGCGGCAAAAGAACAGGGAGAGAAGCGCAGTGTAGAGGAAGGAGAGGAGCCGGTGCTGTCGCTGTTGGACGTTTTAGAGGAAGATGATGCGTTGGAGGATGAGGCGTGTGCGGTTCTTGGCGCCAGCGACGCTGAGAAATGCTCCTACCCAGAGGTAATAAAGACGGTACCTTGTCCTTTCTGGCTAGTCTCTGGTTAGGGATGCTGTCTCTTCCTTTCAACACAAACACATATTCCCGCCAAAGCTAAAGGCTGGACCAGTATTTTTATTGGTAGAATGGTGAAAGTCTGATGTAGAACCATGGCACACCTGATGTGTAGAAACTACAACTTCCAGCATTGATCAGATTCAGGATTGCAATAGTCCTCAATGAAGACACAGTAAATGAGGTTGAATAATGTAATCTGCCTATCTAGTCCAAGTTCAACCTAACGCCAAATGGGAACCAGAAGGGATCCCAGGATAGGATTCCAAAACTGCACCGCATATTCCAAATGGGATCTTACCAGTGCCTTGTAAAGAGGGAGAATAATATTTTTCTCTTGAATCTATTCCTCGCTTTATACAAGACAATATCTTGCTAGCTCTAGCCGTGGCAGTTTAGCATTGTTTGCTACAGCTAAGTCTGTTGTCTACCAGAACCTCCAAATAGGGCTTCCAGATGTCTGGAAAATCCCGGATTTTTCCTTTTTTTTTTTAAATCTGGGATCCAGACGGAATTTCCCGTAAATCCCTGATAGCATCTAAAACAGTGTCCCTGCAGCTTGATACATTGTTGTAAACCTGAGCACAGCACTGCAGCCAGGGGAGAAAAGTTCATAATCTGATACATTGTTGCAAACCTGAACTTACAGCACAGCAGCCAAAGGAGAAAAGTTCATGGCCTGATACATTGTTACAATCACTTGGTTACATCCCCAGTACAGCCAGCAGTGAGGAAAGATCTGCTTTAGCTCCTTGTTTATAAATGAATGGAGGGAAAGCTGCTCACCTGTCTGCCTCTTGCAATGTCCACAGCACAGAGACCAGATTTCTGGGATGAAAGTAACTGCACACTGCCAGGCAGAGATGGGTGAGTTACAGAGAAAGTGTTTGACACCATTCCCCTCATTTACCGAGAGCCGCAGCGCTCTTTTATGGAATTAGTCACGCTAACCGATTCAATATCCATTAGCGTGACTTTGCCTCCTTCCTTGCCCATTATAAAAGACAGCACAAGGAATGCAATATGTTATTTGAGCTAGGTTTTCCTCAACTATTTAATGGCAGCTGGTGCTAAAGTCATGCAGTGGGATTGGGATTCACCCACACACGCAAATGGCGCATTGTATCCCGGAAGGGAGATTTACTTGCAGCGATAGCAGCTCTGGGTAAATCTCCCTGTATGTGTGCAGTAGTTTTACCTGTTTCTGGCTTCTTAAAGGGTATCTCCACTGGGGAAAATTAAGTTTGGGCTATTCAGTTTTATTGAAGAACTGGAATGGGAGGTAAGACATGGCTCCTTTACCTCCTGTTCTTTAATAAAACTGAATAGCCCAAACTTAATTTTCCCCAGTGGAGATGCCCTTTAAAATTAAAGGACAACTTGCTCACCTCATGCCCTGATATTCTCCATCCATTTGAAAGAAATCTGTTTTTTTAGCTGTATATCTGCTATAGTTGCCCTTTAGTACTTTAGAATGTGAGATTTGGGCACTAACAGTGAATTCATCATTATCGGGGTAAAGACCCATCCTAAAAGAGTATCACACACCCATTTGAAAAAACCCATGATAAGGACCTATACCACCAGGACCTGTTGTCCTTAAATCACACAGAAAATACAGTCCTGCGACTCCTGACATGATCTACAAGATACAGGATGGGTTGTTACCCTGATAATGACGAATTAGTTGTTAGTGCCCAAATACCGAAAACGGAAAAAGAAAATGGACTGCGTGTTTTTTGTCCATCCTGTACTATGTTCACAGCGTACCAGGTGGGTGTTACTTCAAAAAAGTAGGTGTCAGAAAAAAAGTGGGCTTGGTCAGAAATTTGGTGCACTCGCATATGTCCTCTATTTTGAATCTCAAAATCTGAATTTCAAATATACTCTCCTCATTTTCAGGAACATATTTTGAAGGGTGTGCGTGAAATTGTCCTTTAAGCCAAGTGTTTAAATGAATACCCTAAAGTTCTCTGTTTCTTTTGTAACATCCAGCCTGATGAAAGGGGCTTAGGACTCCCAAAAGCTTGCTTAATTTTTTTTTATCTTCAGTGACTCTAAAAGGTATCACAGCTCTACTTTTCTGCCCTAAAGAGCACATTTTCAAAATACACATTCCTTGTTTGTGGCGTTTATAACTGCAAAGTTTTGCAAGGATGATAACCAACAAGGGACCTGAAAGGCTTAGATACAGGGAAGCTTTACTGCCTATGTTAAATGCAGTGACCAGTGTATCAGGTGGAAGAACTTGCCCCTGTAATTTTCTTTTTGTGAGGTCCCACTGGGACCTGAGCTGACTTCATATGTTGCTGTATCATATCTGCATAGAAATAAAGCATGCTAATAAGTAATTGTCAGTAGAATTCTGATCTGTCAGACTGATTTGCTTGGCCATAGAATAGCAGAACTTATTTACTGGTTTAGTACTGGACGTTTACCAGTTAACCCATTCATACCAGGCCCTGCCATATCAGACCATTTCTTGCAGGTGTCACAGAGGGTGGATTTAAACCCAGACGTTAAAACATAACTAGCATAAAGGTGTAATGTAGAAAATCGGCCTGTGTAAGATTTCACATACAATTAGCAAAGCCCGTAATTGCATATATTTTAATTAAACCAAGAATGTGGTTGCAACCACAATTCCTGCAATTTTTAAAAATAATAATTGAAAGGAAAGGCCATAAAGTCTTCAGTGACTCATGAATAAGGTTAAATGTCATGTTCACTCATAAAACGAAAAATGCTCAATTGTCCTGCCCCCAACCCTAATGGATATATTTATTTATTGGTATGTTGGACTACACAGGGGTAGATAGAGAAGTTAGGGAGCTAAGGGGGCTAATGACACGGAGGGAGGAGACAGCATAGAGGATAAGGAGGCATGTACATCCAAGTATGGAAGTAAATCAATTGATGATCTAAAATGTATGTTTACAAATGCAAGAAGGCTGGAAAAACTGGTGAACTAGAACTAATAGTTTTAAAGGAAAGGTATGATGTGATCGGTATAGCAGAAACGTGGATAAATGATTCACAGTAAATATTGAAGGATACTCCTTATTTAGACATGACAGAGTTAATAAGAAAGGAGGGGAAGTATGTATGTATGTTAAAGAGGAATTGAAGCCAAATCTAAAAGATGGAATAGATGGGGGTATAAACAATATGGCAGAAAGAATATGGGGAGAGCTATGTACAGGAAGCAATAAGATGGGTATGTTATAAGCCGCCGAATGCTGGGTAGGAGGTAGAAATGAATCTCCATATGCAGTTGGCGAAGGCTGCTGGTATGGGGAATGTTTTGGTAATGGGGGATTTTAACTACCCTGACATAGATTTGAACTTCCCGCACCTCAAAAGGTATAAAGTTCTTAAATTTCCTATATGAGCATTTTCTTTTACAGATGGTAGAAGTTCCTACTAGACAGAATGCGTTGTTTGATCTGGTGATATCTAATAACCCTGAGCTCATTTTGGAAATGAAGGTAATGGGAAGCTTAGGGAATAGTGACCATGATATAGTGTCATTTAATATAGGTTGCAAAAAACTAAAGTGCACTGGGTTACAAAAACTTTTAACTTTAGGAAAGCTAATTTTATGCTGTTAAAGGAATCACTCCTGCTCATAGACTGAGGGAAATTGTTTCTAAGTAAAGATACTGAGCAGATGTGAACCACTTTTAAAGGGATATTAAACTTACATTTCTAAATTTGTACCATTAGGGAACAAGTGTAAAAAAAAAAAAATAGGTCTACTCCTGGCATGGCTTAATGCTCAGGTAAAAAGGGAAATGGAATTAAAGAAAAAGGCTTTTCAAATTTTGAAATCAGAGGGAACAGAACAGTCTTACAGGGAGTATTAAAGCTGTAATAAAGAGTGCAAGAAAGCAATTAAACTAGCTAAAATAGAAAATGAAATATGGATAGCCGAGTAAAGCAAGTCCAACCCCAAAATGTTTACCGTAAGTATAGAAATGGCAAAAAGATGAGGGCAGAAATGATTGTAGAGGATGCCAAAAAGGCTAATCTGCTAAACTGTTTTTTTTGTTTTTTTTTACATCGGTTTTCACTATAGAGTATTCTAATCCTTACAGCAGGGATTGTAATCAAATGCAGGGGAGAAATGAGGAGTATTCACATTGGTTGATGGAGGATATGGTACGGAAACAATTGGACAAAGTAAATATCAATAAAGCCCCAGGACCAGATGGATTGTATCTTCGGATTTTAAACAAGCTTAGTTAAGTTCTATCTAGACCACTGTTTCTCATCTTTTCAGATTCACTTTGGTCTGGGGATGTGCCGCTGGATTGGAAAAAAGCCAATATAATACCAATATTCAAAAAAGGTAGTGGTTCACAGCCTGGTAACTATAGACCTGTAAGCCTAACATCAGTAGCAGGGAAGATGCTGGAAACGTTACAGGATCATATTCTTGACTTTGTCTCCAGAACTGATCTTATTAGTAGTAGTCAGCATGGATTTATAAGAAATAGATCATGCCAGACAAAAGGGTATGTCCACCCTTCTCACAAACTTTTAACAAACTAGTTTCTGAACTAGTTTTGGGGGTGGACATGCCCTTTAATTGTTTTTTATGAGGAAGTGAGTAAGAATTTAGATTCAGGCACAGCAATGGATGTGGTATACTTGGATTTTGCAAAAGCTTTTGATACTGTGCCACATAGGTGACTAATGTATAAACTGAGGACTGTTGGCCTAAAAAAACCATTTTGTTCATGGATAGAGAACTGGTTATTGGATCACAAACATAGAGTGGAGGTAAATGGAGCTACATCTATGTGTTTTCAAAAATGCAACCAAGCAGGGAGTGTCAGCCCAGATAAATGACCCAAGGTAAATTGTTAGGACCTTCCATACTGGGGTTACCTTGACATGGTTGGAAGGCTTTTCATTTTTATGCATAAAATTGTAACTAAAACCCCCATGTTTTTGTTTGCATTAGCATAGATATTATGATATATGGGGCCCAGGAATGTGCATTGATAATCTTTGTTCTAATGTTTTGGTCAGATCAGTAGCACTTCCACTATTTATTATAAAGTAATTTTGCCACAGGAGTGCTCCCACAGCCCCCCTTTTTTGTATACAAGTGCAGCTAGCAGACCTAGATCGATTATCAAAATGGACAGCAGAATGGCAGATGAGATTCAATGTTGATAAATGTAAGGTGATGCATTTGTGATTTAATAATGTGCCACCTACACCATAAATAACTGTGTTAAGTAATTCTGTAATGGGAAAAGATTTGGGGGTTCTGGTAGATAAGACTTGGCTATAGCAAACAATGCCAGACAGCCACGACTAGAGCTAGCAAGATATTGTCTTGTATAAAGAGAGGAATAGATTCAAGAGAGAGAAATATTTTTCTCCCTCTTTACAAGGCACTGGTAAGGCCTCATTTGGAATGTGCAGTTTTGGAATCCCATACACAAAAGGGACATCTTGGAAATGGAAGCAGAGAAGGGCAACTAAATTAAAAAGGGGAATGGGGTGGCTTAAATATGCAGGCAGATTTTTTTTTTTTCTTTTCCTTTTCTCTGGATCAACTGTCAGGGCACGGCCACACTGAAACGCAAAAGCAGTCGCACACGGAATCACATGCGATTTCGTTGCGTTTGCGCGTGCGTTTTTCATTAAGTATTGGAAAAAAGGATGCGATTGAAATCAAAAATGCAAAACGCATCGCACCCGAAACGCAAGTTTTCGAGGCGTTGTCGCGATTCCAATGATTTGAAAAATCGCAGCAGTGTGACCTAGCCACACTGCTAGGAAGGGTTTGAAAAAAAAAAAGTGAATAGGTTGGACTTGATGGACGTATGTCTTTATTCAACCTCAATTGCGATGTATGTTAAGTTGGCCCCTTTCTGAAATACTGTCAATGAAGCCTGTGATTGCTGACAACACAACCAATAATTAACTACAGTTTCACCTGCTTTCTCCTCTGCACATGCTCAAGCATATAAAAAGAACAGAGGGAGGAGGCAAATACTTTTTCCAGAAAGAAACAGAACTTGACATTAAATATCTAGTTACAAATGCATGTAATAAACTGGTAAAACTATCCATTAGCTGCCCAAAGCCTAAACCCCAGTTTTTTTTTTTTTTTGTTTTACTGTTGGACATTCCCATTAAACAGAAAAAGGTACAGAATAGAAAGAAAGCCGTATTTCAAAATCAATATGCAATCTGACAATGGATTAAAGGGCAAGTCCAGCCCTAAAATGAAAACTTACATACAGGTAATTCACCCCCCAAAACCCTAAACTGTAATAGTTTAAATGTGAAATATATAAGTTTAACCTGAAATCCTGCACAATGTCCTGTTTCCCCTGTTTCTGATTCCTGGTTCTTCCAGTTATGGATTTGACAGTTGACCTCACGGCCAATGACTGAATGTTAATCCCCTGTCTGCCTCTTCTGAGCATGCCCAGGTTCAGTACAGGTTTCTAAATGGCTCAGTTTCCATGAGGCATCCAGAAGCATAGCAGGCATACAGTAATGAATTCATAGGACAAACTATGATATATCAACATATTTTAAAGAGGCCATTCTTTCTAAAAGATGTTCTTATAAAGGGTGGAGTTGTCCTTAAAGTTAAAGGAGGTCTAAATATAAAGGGTCTGGTAAAGAACAGGTGTAAAAGGTTGGTTTAAAGGTTAATGGGCATGTACACCCCAACACAGAAAAATGACTACGCTGCAGGAAATCCAATCCCAACCTAGGTTAAAATGGCCCCAAATGGCTCCTAAATATACTTTCCAGCCCTTGTTCCATAGGCTGCCTTCTGCTGCTGCAGAAGTGGCCAGACAAGCAGCTGTATCAGATTGTCTGAGTCACAGGAAGCAGCAACTGGAGGGAGGCGGTAAAAACTCTACTGGACATGCCAGAAACCTCTCAGAGGCACAGTTAGAGGCAGAAGTGTATTACACCAGGAAAAGGCTCCTACTCTTCAGATTACTGTACTGTATTTCTGCCATGAAGGACAACCATATGCAGCAGAAGAGAAAGGTAGGGGGCCATTTAACACTACACAGTGTGCTCAACATTGGGGCAAATTTCAGTTGGTGGGTGTGGGCATTACTGTAGGAGAATAGGATGACCCTTAGCCTGACTTGTTATCCTGGTGTTAATGTTGTTGGATCAAGAATATAAGTTGTGTAAAGGGAAGAATTGCAGGTAAGAAAGGTTTGTATTAAGTTGAGAACCATTTGGCTATGTAATAATTAGAAATCTGTAACAATCTTCCATTTGTAGGGGTATATAAAGAGGCAAGCACTGTATGCATGCAATACCTGCACACCAAATAAAGAGGACCCTGCTGGAATCTGCTTGGCTTGTACATACAAATGCCATGAAGGTCATGATTTATTTGAACTCTATACCAAGAGGTAAATACTTGCCATTTTTGGTTTGCTAAGTAATGCTCATAATGTGTCCTTTAAAGATATAGAATTTTTTTTTCTGACTTTTTCAGGAATTTTCGTTGTGACTGTGGGAATGGAAAGTTTAAACAGCTGGAGTGCAAGTTGTTTCCTGTATGTATTATGCAATATAAATATAAATGGCATAGCCATAAATGTTTTTAAGGCTAGTAGTCTATTGGTCAGAGAGTGGTTGAACATGACAGAAAAAAATATTTTGATCATATTCAGGGTCAGGGACAGGCGGGGGTGTCCAATCAGAGACAGACTAGGGACTGCGGTTAAGGCACCCTGGGCAGACACCAGGCTGCAGGTTTGGTCCTGCCCAGAACCATGCCCACCCTGCACATTTTCTGAATGAGACACTGTTTTGTCATTCATGATCAATGGTGCACAGTGGTACATTTTATATATCCCATTCTGTAAAGGTCTTATTAAAGGACATGTCCAGGCAAAAAACTTTAAATCAAATCAAGATGAGGCGGAGCTCCCCAGGGAAACACGATACAGTTCCATATATTTCCTATTGCTTGCTCTATCCATGGGCTTTGATAGCCATGGGTTAACTTGGGAGGTGTGTCCACCCCTATAAATAGGAAGTGACGCTAGTGTCTCGGCATGCCTCTGATGAAGTGTTTGTAACATGAAACGCGTCAGGCATTGGCGTGTTCCTGTATTATTTGTATGTAGATTCTAATTAACTTGTGGTTTTATTATATGGAACTGTATTGTGTTTCCCTGGGGAGTTCCACCTTAGCGAAGGGCCTGGGGGGTGGATGCATCTGGGCCACCATCTGACGCCAGTGAGTAGATGTTGACTTTTGCATACTGATCTGCCAAGTTGAGGGATTTTGGCCTGTTGAACAATAGCATCTAGGACCGGGGGTTTATCCACCCAGTCCTACTACTTCTCTAAGTAGGTTTTACAGACTTTGCACCTGAGTGTCTGTGGTTGAGACTTTCCATTGTTATACTATTTGCTTGTTGCTAAAAAAATAACTTTAGCTATAAATGATCTCCATCCATTGTGACCTAACACCCAATCGCCTGACAACCGCTACCAGGAAGAAAAGTGGCTGTCAGCGCAGAAGCCTTCTGCTCTTGTGTTTGCTCGCAACAGGAGCATGGGGCAGCACCTAGGCGTTGAGGGACCGGGTGAGTCTATTTGAAAATAATTGTTAATGCGAAAGTGGGGTTTGGGGGGTTGGAGATCTTTTATAGCTTAAGTTATTTTTTTTGCCTGGACATGTTCGTTAATGTAATTTTATGGTAATCTTATGTTTTCTGTGTTTTAGGAAAAGGAAAAATGTAATACTCTAAACATGTACAACCACAACTTCTTTGGCTTGTACTGCACATGTCAAAGACCTTATCCTGATCCAGAGGATGAGGTGAGTTCACTCTAGGGATAGTTAATGTTTAATACATTTGAATTATATTTATTTCTTGTTCATTCATTTGTCTTATCCAAGAAATTCAACCTAGATATTTGTTAAATAGGAAGCAAACCTAAGTTCAAATTAAAAAAAAAAAAAATTAGATTAGATAAGGTCATATAGTATTTTTTGTTTAGTTTATTAATTGCTAGCGTTTTTACTCGAGAAAATAGTTTCCAAGAAACCAAAAAAATTATTGTTCCCTGAAACTTCTTATTATTGGGGAAAAAAACAGAACTTTAAGAAGTTTTATTTGTAATGGTAGCAGAAAAATGCCAATATTTTCCTTTTTCAGAGTTGTGGATTAATATCTTAACCTTTCAAAATATAAGTCCACCGCTCAAATAAAAATTATAAATAGATAATTCCCCCCCCCCCCCCCAAAAAAAGAAAAGCTGAGACCACCGTAAGAATACCAATCGGCAATGCAGCCCAATGTACTTTTATCCCATGTTTTGCTTCCGGTTAACAGCTGTCGTGGATGTGAAAGTGGACGTCACAGCCAATGACCGAATGCTTTTTTTCCCATATGTCTCCTCTGTGTATGTGTAAGCTTGTAAGTGAGCTTGGAGAGAAGGAAACATTTTAAAAGGCAGAGGGAAGGGGAGAAGAACATAAATTCTTAAACATTGTGTCCTCCAAAGGGAAAAACTGACCTGCACATAATGGTATAAATGTGATAAATATGTTAAAAATACTAGTTTATAAATACAGCATTTTTAATACTAAAAAGCATCACAAATATTTGCATATAGATATGTTTAACCCTTTCACTGCCAGGAGATTTTCATATTTTTTTTTTGCGTTAACTGCCAGAAGAATTTTCAGGATTTTGCCCTTAATCGCTTTAGACTAATTTTACAGTAGGAAACCTTGCAGTAAATCAGGAATTTTATACATTGTTTTTTTTCAGCACAAAGTGTACTTTAACATGGTAACAGAATTTTGTTACTGGAATTATGGGTAAAATATGTAAAAAAAAAAAAAAATGAAAAATTTGCAAATTTTCATGGATTTTTCCCATTTTTACTTATAGTTATCTTAAGGTTACACACAAAAATCTTACTGTTTCTAAAAGCTCCCGAGTACAAAGATACCAGATATATGTAGGTACCCGACTTTTCCTGTACAGGAGACCCCCCCTCCACCTCCGCCTCCACATCCATGAATATTGGACCCAATAAAAATGTATAACCACTACTGACAGTTAATATAGAATATCTACCAAATTAACTAAAATATCCACACAAGTGAGATATTTTTAGAAACTACACACCCACAGGATTTTAGGAGTGAGGTTAGTTTCGATCAAAATGCAGATACCCGGACGCAGCTCTTCGTCCAATTGTAAGTTATTTTCTCACATTTTTCATTTTTTTCCTCAACTGTAAAATCAGAGACAAAATCAAATGCAAATTTCAGCTAAAAACTGTGGAGGAAAGTTCAAACGCATCTCAAATATGAAAGCCTAACCCCTCCCGAATAAAACGGTATGCCACATTCATGGGTGTACCCAGAGACATGGCTACCAACTAACCCAGAGCGTGACCAGTGCCAAATGTCATTAGCAGCAAAAAAAAATTTGCCAGTTTTGTATTTGAACAGTCTGCAGTTTTTCCACAAAACGCCCCCCCAACTCAAATACCCCCCACAAACTGTATATTCCTGAAATCTACACACCTTCAGCTATGTAACGCTGTAGTACGTTCATTCATATCATCAATGGTGTGGGCGCAGTTCTTCGTAGAAGTTTGCACTTTTACCAGATTTTCCAAAAAAATGAACATCAAACAACATTCAAAAAGGTAGAAATCATGTCAAAACCTAATGGAATGTAAAATATCAATCTCCCAAATGTCCTAAATCAAACGGTATGCCATATGTGTGGTTACACACGCGGACGTGGAAGCGAAAAGCCACAAATTGAGACAATGCACGTTGGCTCAGAAACAGTGAAAATATTTAGCCAACTCTGAATTTGGACAGTCTGCAGTTTTTTCCACAAAACACCCCCGTAACTTAGAAATAACCCCCACAAACTATATATTCCTAAAATTTACACACCTTCAGCTATGTAACACTGTAGTTTGTTCATTCATACCATCAATGGTGTGGGCGCAGTTCTTTGTAGAAGTTCGCATTTGTCTGAAAAAATGAACAAAAAACAACTTCAAAAGGTAGAAATCATGCCAAAACCTCATGGAATGTAAAAAAAGTTACTAAATATCAATCTCCCAAATGTCCTGAATCAAACGGTATGCCATATGTGTGGTTACACATGCAGACGTGGAAGCGAATAGCCACGAAGTGAGACAATGCACAATGGCTCACAATAAACAAAAATATTTAGCCATCTCTGAATTTGAACAGTCTGCATTTTTTTCCACAGAATACCCCCATAGCTTAGCAATAACCCCCACAAACTATATATTTCTGAAATCTACACACCTTCAGCTATGTAACGCTGTAGTTTGTTTATTCATACCATCAATGGTGTGGGAACAGTTCTTCATAGAAGTTCGCATTTGACTGAAAAAATGAACAAAAAACTTCAAAAGGTAGAAATCATGCCAAAACAACATGGAATGTAAAAAAAAGTTACTAAATATCAATCTCCCAAATGTCCTGAATCAAACGGTATGCCATATGTGTGGTTACACACGCGGACGTGGAAGCGAATGGCCATGAAGTGAGACAATGCACAATGACTCAGAAACAGCAAAAATTTTCAGCCAAATCTGAATTTGAACAGTCTGCAGTTTTTTCCCACAAAACAACCCCCACAAACCATATATTTCTTGAATCTACACACCTTTATCTACATAATTCTGTAGTTTGTTCATTCGTACCATCAATGGTGTGGGCGCAGTTCTCTCAAAAGGAAGAAAGCATGCCAAAATCCCAAGTAATGTAAAAAAAGTTACCAAATATCAATCTCCCAAATGTCCTGAATCAAATGGTATGCCCTATGTTTGGTTACACACGCAGACGTGGAATCAACTAGACACAAAGTGAGCCAATGAACAGTGGCCCAATTACAGCAACAGATTTGTCAGACTAAACACCCCTCTATATTAGAAATACCCCCCAAAACTATATATTCTTGGACTCTACACACCTTCAGCTACACAATGGTGTGATTCTTTTATGCATACCACCAATGTATAAAAATACAATTCAAGCTTAAAAATCATGGCAAATTTCCATGTCATGTAAAAAAAACTTGTCAATTATCAATCTTCCAAATGCCCTGAATCAAACGGTATGCCATATGTGTGGGTGCACACAGAGACGTGGCCACCAACTAGCTCAAATGGGACGCATGCACAAGTTAATTACAAGAAAAAATCAAGTGCTCTGTAATTTCAAACAGCCCCAAACTTGGAAATACCCCCCCGCAAATAACCCCCCCCCCACGAAATATCAATCTCCCACATGTTCTGAATCAAACGGTATGCCATATGTGTGGATGTACACAGAGACGTGGCCACCAACTAGCTCAAATGGGACGCATGCACAAATGCAATTACAAGAAAAAATCAAAGTGCTCTGTAATTTGAACAGCCTACCCTACTTCTAAGGCAACAGCCCTGAAACTTGGAAATTCCCCCCACAAACTATATATTTTTGGAATCTACACACCTTCAGCTACATTACGGTGCCATGCTTTCATACATACATGAAGAATTCCAGACCCAGTGATCCAAAGAACTGTGTTTTTAGGTTTTGTGAAAAATAAAATATGATTCAAGGGTTGAAATCCTACCTAAACCCATTTGACAAGCAAAAAACCCCACTAAATAGCACTCTTCCACATATCCTGCATCAAACAGTATGCTATATGTGTGGTTGCACACAGAGACGTGGCCACCAACTAGCTCAAATGGGACACATGCACAAATGCCATTACAAGAAAAAATCAAAGTGCTCTGTTTTTTGAACAGCCTACCCTTTTTCAAAGGAAACAGCCCTAAACTTGGAAATACCCCCCACAAACTGTATATTTTTGGAATTTATGCACCTTCAGCTATGTTGCGGTACCATGTTTTCATACATACATGAAGAATTCCAGACCCAGTGATCCAAAGACCTCCGTGTTTTTAGGAGGTTTTGTGAAAAATAAAATAGGATGATTCAAAGGTTGAAATCCTACCTAAACCCACTTGACAAGCAAAAAAACCCACTAAATAGCAATCTCCCACATATCCTGCATCAAACGGTATGCTCTATGTGTGGGTTCACAAAGAGACATGGCCACCAACTAACTCAAATGGGAAGCATGCATAAGTGCAATTACAAGAAAAAAATCAAAGTGCTCTGTAATTTCAAACAGCCCCAAAACTTGGAAATGCCCCCCACAAATAACCCCCCCCCACTAAATATCAGTCTCCCACATGTCCTGAATCAAACGGTATGCCATATGTGTGGATGCACACAGAGACGTGGCCACCAACTAGCTCAAATGGGACGCATGCACAAATGCAATTACAAGAAAGAATCAAAGTGCTCTGTAATTTGAACAGCCTACACTACTTCTAAGGAAACAGCCCAGAAACTTGGAAATTCCCCCCACAAACTATATATTTTTGGAATCTACACACCTTCAGCTACGTTACGGTGCCATGCTTTCATACATACATGAAGAATTCCAGACCCAGTGATCCAAAGAACTCTGTGTTTTTTAGGAGGTTTTGTGAAAAATAAAATAGGATGATTCAAAGGTTGAAATCCTACCTAAACCCACTTGACAAGCAAAAAAAACCCACTAAATAGCAATCTCCCACATCTCCTGAATCAAACGGTGTGCCATTTGCATGGGTGCAAATAAAGACGAGGCCACCAACTAGCTCAAATGGGACGCATGTAGAAGCGCAGTTACAAGAAAAAACAACACAACCCACCCCACACACACTCTCCCCCTTTTAGTGGTATTTTAGTGAAAACCGGTTAGTATGGAGAGTCACACATGTTTTTACACACTTTACTAATCCTAAAAATTTAGTCCTGTCTTTTTTTGGTACCTCTGCATAATTTCCTTATAAAATAGGCTTAGTTTCCTGTGAAATAATACAAATAAGTATCTGCGTTAACGATCTAACCGGGGACATTGGGAAGCTTGGAGAAGACAAAGTTTTTTTTGCTAATTTATAGTTTTAGGTAAAAAAAAAAAAAAAGGTGTGTGTATCACTTTAAGATTTTTTTATGTGCATTTCCCCTTTTTTTTTTTTTTTTTTTGATCATTCCCAAACATGATCATCAAATCATCTTTGGAAATGATAACGAACTTGGAATGCGGGCATAAATGCCCGTTTTCCAGTTTGAAATCCGATCGGAAAAATCACTTCCCGGAAATCATTTTCCAGGAAGTGATTTTTCATTCATTGGCAAAGATCAGAAGTGATCACCAAATTTTGATCTCTGTCCCCATTTTTTTCCTAAGTCTTTGCTAAGTAGCAAAGACTTAGAAAAAATCCTATTTGTGAATGGAACTTTGAGTTCCATTCACAAAATGTATAGTAAAAGCTGTCAGCATGACAGCTTGTGCTATACTAGGTACTGCAGCATGATCTGGTGATCACAGTGCAGTACCTCAACTAGACCACCAGGGGAAGCCTAAGGGAAGACCCCGGTGAAGCAGGAAATCATGTGATCTCACCGGGGTTTCCCTTATCACACGGACCTGCTCTTCCTCCTGCTGCCAGCTGCTGCTCCTGGCTCCTGCAAGAAAGGTAAGTTATCTCCCGATCCCCACATCGGTTTTGGACAAAACTTATGGGGGATCGAGGGGGCTAGGGGGGGGGAGTTGAACTCTGCCCCCTGATCGCCCCTAGTGCAGGCAGATTTTTTTTTTTTTTTAAAGGGGAAAGCACAGATCGTATATTCACGATCTGTGGCAGTTAAAGCATTCTCTGCACAGATCGTGAATATACGATCTGTGGCAGTCAAAGGGTTAAATGATGTGAACATAAGTCAAGTTGTTTTTTTGTTGTTTTTTTTTCTCCATCAGAGATTGCAAATCGGCGAACCATACAATTTTTTGTTTTTTAATTACACGTATCAATGACCAAAGGTACAGTAAAATGAATATAACATTAAAAGTTTATTTCAGTCTTCTTTGTTCTAATCCTGGCTAGGTTCCCGATGAGATGGTTCAGTGTATAGTCTGTGAAGATTGGTTCCATGGAAGGGTAAGCTTGTGTAGTAGTGTTCCTTGGTTGTTTATGTCCTGTACAAGAGGGGTTTGTATTTTGCTAAAGCTGTGTGTACTAAAAATAAACCCAGCTTGCATAGCAACCTCCTCTCACTTCGCTGTCCATGCTCCCTTTGTCCCTTATTGCAGCACCTTGGGGAAGCTCAACCGGAACATATTGATTATCAGGAGATGGTATGCCAGATCTGTATGAACCGTTGTTCTTTCCTATGGGCCTATGCTTCACATTTAGCAAGTAAGACCTGATTTCATGTTGGCTTAATTTTGAAATCTTACAATTTTGGCTTGTAGGGTATTGTCATTACAATCTATCTTAATAGTGTTAAAGTGCAGCTATACAGAAAAGTATGCGTGTGTACATTGCTGCATGCCTTCAAAACAGTTGCTTAACTTGTCTTTTGCAGTTCCTGGTATTGTGAGTATTAGCTCTGCTGAAAAGGAATATGAAGACATTGATGTTAATGTTGATGACTGTTTGGTAGGAGAGAACTCATTTCAGGGTGGCACAAACATTAAAACCGAAGAACAGAAAGAGGAAATAACTGCCCACCCTATTAAAGAGGAGGACATTAATAAACCAAATGAGGCATCCACCAGCACTGATATAAAACAGGTATACTCCCAGTTTACACATTGACTTGTCTCCTACTTAATGGAGCTGACAATGCTTTTCTTTAGAATTCAGTTATGTCCGGTGACTTTTACTTGTTTCGTAACTCGGATGGGATCTGTACCATATATTTTTGGTTTCTTGATGTATGTGTATATCATGGTTGGTCAGATGTAATGGCAGCTTTGTGATGATCTTGTCTCTGTTTAATGAAAAAAAGATTTTTTTACCCATCAAATTAGAACAAGGTCCAGATATTCCCAATTAGCTCTGACATATTTGTGACAGCCTAGTATAAGACAGGACTGGAGAATTCACAGAAGTTGATTAGCCAAAGTGAATGGAAATTTAATTTTGATGACTAGCGTAGAGATTTTTCATTGGATGTCTATTGCACAGGCTACCTAAAAAAAACTTAGATTGGCTTCTGTAAGTCTGACTACTCTCAAAATAATTTATCCACCACTGCTATAATGGATTTTTATGGTTCATGTCAATTAGTCATTTTGCACTTTCTGGTGGTAAAATGCTTAAAATATACAGGTGTTGCAACTTCATTCTGATGATTAGGTCAATCTGGAAAGAAATGCAGGAAACCGACTTAAAAGGGCATGTTCACCCCTGGAACAAGAATCTATTCTTCTATCCAAGATTGGTATAGTTAATTTCCACCTGAAGCTCACTGTCCTTTCCTCTCTCTGCCAGCACTTGTCCTTACAGTCCTCTCCTCTTCTGCAAGCTTAAAGAGCTCCTACAGAGCTTGTGTGCAGAGACAGTGACTGACTGCTGCAACCCTGAAGAAAGCTGACATCTGAGGAAGTTTTTAAGTAACTGGAAGAGGTAAGGATAATGAGCATTGGGGACTGCGGAGAGGTAACTTTAATGATCTCTGAGTTAGGAAGGTAAGTTCTGGGAGTGGACATGTCCTTTAACAGTTTAGAGTAAGATTTCCTTTACCAAGCAACCTACCCCCATTGAGTTGTATACATTTGATGTTGCGTTTTAAAAAGAAAAAAGTACAATTCTAAAAAATGCTTAGTGAAAAACTATAATGGAATAAGAAAATCCTTAATATATGTAGCTAAATATACATTTATTTTAGGTTTAGGCTAAAAGCCTATTCCAATATTTAAAGGGTATGTCTACCCTCCTTAACTCCCTTGCCGACAGTCCCAGACATCCCCTCTGCTGCTGTGCATGTCACGCTGCAGAGAAGGCAACTTTGGATATTGCCATCAGCCATTGACTGTGACTTTGTCATGGCTTTGACTGAAGGCCAGACCCGGAAGCTGCAGAGAGCCACGGTGAGGGATCATGTTGTGTAAGTAAGGTTAAAAGCATTTTTGGTGAGGCTAAAGTAGTGAAAAATGTGTTTCTGGGGCTCAACTGGCTATGGAAGTAAAAGTGAGTTAAGTGGGTGGACATGCCCTTTAACCTTAACCATGTAGTATGTTTTGAAGTTTTAAGTATTGAAAAGCCATGTATGGGCAGTACATCTGATCTGCTTAAGATAAAATGTGTGGTTTAATTTTTTTGTTTTATGTTCAAAGGAAACTTCAAGTGAAGAAGTTGGTCACCTGGTAAAACCAGAAAGCAGCCCAAAAACTCTTTGCAAATTGAAAGAAATAAAAATCCATAAACTTTCCAAATGTAATGCAGCTACATTCTGGCCAAGCAACTGGCGCAGCAAACTGTGTAGCTGTAGTGACTGCAAGGTATGTGTAAAAAATGTATTCATCTGCGTTTATTGATATAAAAATATACGGCCTGGGAACAAAATGGTGCCAACATTGCTCGCCATTTGGCTTTTATTTCTTTGTATCTACAAAGAAAAGTTTGTTTGTTTTTTAGTAAGTGTGACACTACATTTAAAAGCAGGTATTACAGCACTGCACAACTGTTATGGATTGGCTTGTGGTCGGCACTCTAGTCCTTGGGCCCCATTACTGTTGATGATGGGCTGTATCAACTCATTCTGATTGGTCAGATTTCAGCAGGGGTTGACTCACTGGGGTGCGCTTGTTCAGCCCAGGCTCTTACTCTAGTCCTGCTGGCTCCCCAGGTTCCCACTTTTTGAGGCTTGATTTCTAATATTTAGATTTTTTTTTTTTTTTAAAGTCTTATATTATTAGTTAGCTTTGCTTTCTTGAGTTAGAGGCCCTTTCCATCTCTTCCCCCCTTCCTTCCTGGTTATTCCAAGGGACAAGGAAGTATTGAACCTACATTACCCCCTCCCAGGGTGGTTTTGTTTTTTAATTACATTGACTCATATGTCCTTAAAACACTAATGCAAAGAAGTCTCTTCTTCACATGGATGTTGTGTTGGTCACCTGCACAAAGGAGTTTTAGACCTCTTTGGTCTTAGTCATCTTGATGGGTCATTGCCAAGTTTCATGGGCAATACCTCAAAGCCCATTCTACTCATGCCATGGGCCTGGACTAGTGTTTTGAACCATATCTGCCAGGCAGCAACTTTGTCCTCTATTTATACCTTTTTAATGTTTTACCTCTTTGATGTTCCTAAATCTGGGGTGTACACCAGCCATTATTTCGGGCCGACTGACGTTTTAGTGTATCGGTCTATAAAGGTTGGAAAACCACAGCTGATCATGCAGACCTCTATAAACTGAATGCTCGATCACAGCGAAATCTTGGCCATGGCTAATTTTGCTGTTGTGACAGAGTCCTTCGTCCTAGCTGACCAGTTGCAAAATAGTAAATAGTATTTCTTGAAGCTCCTTATCTAAAGTGTTAATTTAAAGTTTTTCTTTTCTCTATAGAAAATGTATAAAGATCTGGATGTTCTTTTTCTTTTGGATGAAGGCGACACTGTTCAAGCTTATGAAAATAAAGGCAAAACGCAACAAGCAACTGAAAGGAGAGATCCATTAATGACTGCTCTCAGTAGTATGAATAGGGTGCAACAGGTGGAACTTATCTGTGGTAAGTTCGCCAGTGTATTTTTATTTGAAATAATGTACTTCTTAAGGAAGGTTTAATTGTAATACTGTAACTTGATATTTTCCTGATGTGTTTAAATGACCACAAAATGCATTGCCCAAATGCAGCTTAAGGCCCATACACATGGACAATTTTCATTGTCCAAGGGACGACAGACCTCTTCGGGACGAGGATCACCCGTGTATGGTCAGTTGTTCATTGATCCATTCTTTAGATATCTCTGGGAAAAGTGCCAACTGACAGAATGATTTGTGAACCCATTATATCTGTCTACAGAGCTGCTATTTTAAACCAATAAGTGTGGTTAGATTGTAAGCTCTTTGGGGCAGGGCCTGATATGACTGCATCCATGTAATTGTAAAGCGCTATGGAAGATGTTGGCACTATATAAATCCACAATAATAAGGTATTTTGCATATTAAAGGATATGTACACAGTAAAAAAAAAATAAATTTTAAGGTTAGTGGCAAGCTGTGCCTTTAAAACTAAAGTTGTCAAATGTAAGTTGTGGTCGTGCGTGACCAAACATGGAGCAGTGCGATTACGTTGACCACAACTTACATTTGGGGTCCAAGGAAGGAGGAGGAGCCAGGAGATCTCGTCGGAACGGAGGTCCAGATACCATTATTCGGGAGGAGGAAGCCAGCAAGATTGAAGCAATAAAGGTAGGCTCTGGGGGGAGTTGAAGAAAACCTTTTTTTGCCAACTTTAGTTTTAAAGCCACAGTATGCCACTAACCTAAATTTTTTTTTTTTTTTTGTATGGTGTACATTTCCTTTAATAGCACCTATGTAACAAACATGGCCAATAGCCTCTGATTGCTAAGATTATTGTTTTTTATGTGAAATTGTTTAACACCAACTTTGGCCTTTAGTGGAGCAGTACAATATTTGATTATACTGTAAAGCCAGGTTAAAGTTTTACCTGTCTTCTCTTGGAATGGTGGTGCGGAGTCTAATATACCTAATAGAACACTGATTCTATTGGTCACTGAACAGCAATAACTTTCCTAAACAATAAATAGTACCGGTAACTGTAGGTTTGCGAATCTTCATGTAAATTGTTAGTCTAAGAAGTTGGCTACAATAATGTGACCTATGTTTGGCTACCGTAAGGTATTGCTTATTCTGGTGATTTGATTGCTACCTTATCTGTTGTGAATGCTTTTTAATTTGTGGTTTGTTCTCTTTTAACAAATGGCTATTAACCTACATTTCTGCAGGTTGTTGAAAATTATTTTTTGATTCCGTAGCCCTTGCTCTTTTGTTGCATGAAAGTTTCTTGGGAAGGGTGTGCCAGGTACAATGGTGTGTCTTTCGAGAGCCAGAGATATATGCCTAAATTTTGGTAGCAGCAATATTTTCACCAGTGTAATCTAATTTTTATGTTTAATGTTCAAATTTGGCATTCTAAATTGCATAAAATATGTAATTGTAAGATAAAGGTTTAGGGGTCAAATCATTTTAATCGCAGACAAGAAATTAAGTGACTCATAGCCAACAACATACCTTTTGAAAAATCTTTCACTACAGCAGGGCTGTACAAATAATCCAAATATTTAGGAGCCAGCAACTTTATTGCACCCAATGTCTTATGATAGACAGGTGACCCGCCCCAGCCCCATTCATAGCCCTGCCCAAGTACAAAATACATGTGTATTGTAAGAAATAATGCATCCCTACCAACCATAAACAAAAGGTTATTAAGTAAGTGTTCCTTGGCTCCATGAACACAAATATATTAGAACAAAATTTTCGAACATTGGCACTCCAGATGTTTGGAAACAATAACTCCCTCCATGTCTTGGTTGCTAAAGCGAAATGATTGCCTCAGATGCAAAAATCGCTAATAGAATAGAAATGTGAGTGCAATAAATGATAAGCATAGCGTATTCGCACACTTTCACATACTTTTACACACTTATCTCTTAACCTAGGTACACACACTACCAGCGGTATTGGGGCTTTATCGGCAGTGTGTGAGCGTGTGGCTGCTGAGCGAGCGTTCAGGAAAGACCTAAAATTTCCCTTGGCCACCGTAGTCCCAAATGTTCTCCCTATTCCAGTGAACCTTTTAGAGGCCGAGTGCCCAAACTGCAACACACAACCCCACTTTTTATTGCATAGTGCCAACATGATCATTTAACCTGAATACGGAATTTAAAAAACAAAAAAAAAACTCAAATAGACACAGACCAATACAGTAGATAGAATTGATTATAGAGTACCTATTAACCTCTACATTACCACACAGGAGTTTGAGATCTAAACCAGTGACCATTAACCCCTACATTATTAGACAGGAGTTTGAGTTCCAAAACAGGGACTCAAGCAGAGCTGAATGTTATAGCATGTGACCTCTCTATGCTACAGACAGCCGCTACACTTTCTATCTGGCATTCTGGTGTGAGCTCTGATGTGCTCACACAGAGGGCTCTGAGTGCTACCTCTGGCACGTGTGCCATAGGTTCTCCACCACAATCCGGAACCTGAGCCCTTTGTAGTTCACAGCAGGATCCCAGCGACCCTTTCATACCAGATAATGAAGGTTCGAATTATGATGCACCTGTCAGAGTGAAGCCCAAGGCCTGCTTAGAAAAGGGGGGGGGGGGTGTAGCTCTCAGCATTAACTGGAATTGTCTAGTGACTTCATGTGTATTGCTTTGGTTACAAAACATGATGAGTGACTTTTTTTTTTTTTTTAACTGGCTATTTTATATTCTAATTGCTATTAAAAAAATAGCAGTACTGGATTCCCCTTTCTACAGATTGTCATGCATGTAAAATAGAAGAAAGGAATTTATTCCATGTCTTTGAACAAGGTGAATAGGGAAATGTGCATGGTTTTTAAACTTAGGTTCCTTTTTTGTTTCTCTGTTTAACTAAACAGAAATCCATACTGCTAATTCTAACCTTTTACAGAATACAATGACTTGAAGACGGAGCTCACAGATTACCTTAAAAGATTTGCAGAGGAAGGAAAGGTAAGATCAGTCTGTAAATTGCATTTCTCTTTCGGCCTCGTGGTGTGATTTTGAGAGGTTTTTTATTGCATGGCAATGATTTGAATAGCTCTTCCTAAATGTTTTACTGGTTTTGTACAATACTGTTAAGCATTTACAAGAGGTCTTTACTGGTAAACTATGACAGAAAAAAACGGGCATCTTTCTTCTTTTTAACCAGTGTGGATTGAATCTGGAGCTTACAATAAAACCTTTAAAGTTCTGCACTACAGATGAGAACAGATTTTTTTTTTTTAATAGCAGGAGTCACCTCTAAGGGCTGGGCCACACTAGCGCGTTTGTGTACACATTTTCGTTTGCGATTGCGCCCGAGTTTTTCGCTAGACTGGAAATCACAGGAATGCGAAACTTCCCGTGATTTCTGTTGCGCATGCATTTTCTTTGTAAATAGCAAAAATGCATGCGCAAACACAAAACCTTTTTTCTTTTAGTTTAAAAAAGAAATATAAAAAATGGATGAGTTTCTTAAAACAAAGAATGTTGCATGTTACTGGTTATGTACATGAATTTGATCCAGAGATATTTCCAATTCGTAGGGAAGGTTTCCCCCCCCTTCATACAGGTGTGTTTATTTTGTTTTTTTTTTTTTGCCTTCCTCTGGATCAACAGTTAGGCAGGAAAAGTGGGTATTTCTGAGAAGGTTGGACTAGATGGATGTTTGTCTTTATTCAACATCAAATACTATACTATAGAGGAATGAAGGGTTTGCCAGGTTGATGGTTTATTTAGTTAGATTGGTCATCTGATTTATTTTTATCAGGGCCTTCTTTGTATTGCTCAATTTCTCAGAAAATGATTGGTCACGGGGACGCCTGTGACATTCAGACATAGGTGTGTGTGTGTGTGTGTGTGTGTATATAATTTTACCCCCCTGTGGCTTTTTTTTATTTAATTATTTTTGAATAATGGTTGTACCCTTCTTTTATACATTTTCATGATTGCACGTCTATTTTAGTTTTATTTTTTACTCCATTGTGAATTTCATTCTGGCAGGTGGTAAAAACAGAAGATATTCAGCAATTCTTTGAAGAACTACGCTCCCGGAAAAGAAGGCGTTTGGACGGAATGCAGTATTATTGCAGCTAAATTAAGATGCACCTCTGTAAAGGGGACTTTAAAGAACGTTCTGTGTACACGTGCTCCAGCCCAAACTTTTCTCTTAATTAACATTTTGCATTTTTTAGCTTGCTAAACTGGGTTATATAGTGAATGTTTCTTTTACACCTCATGTTTGTTGATCTGGGCATTCAGCGCTCCTCACATAACATTAATGTCTGTTCCATATTAAAATATTTCTTGATTTTAGCAAATTGGATAAGAAAGGTTGTGGATTTATGCAACCTTCTTCCCCTCAGTTTTGTTCTCTCTTTTAGAGAACTGGCTGCTAACCTGGACTGGCATGGCTGTATCAGCTTTGGCAAGTGCTGCTTAAGCCATTTTAAATAGATCTGGACCACAAAGTTTAGATCTGCCAGGACCAACTTCTTCCTCTTGGTTGCAAGTATTTTACAAAAAGTAAGCAAAATTACGTGCACAAATTTTAAATTTCTGATTTACTTTAGTATAATTATTGCTAATGATGGCATTAAGTAGAGTATGAACATATTGCTTATCTGAGCAATATTTTGCTCCCCTTTGCATTTTAAAACAAGGGGGGTAATCATATAGCCAGTTGTCCAATATTGTTACGCTAAACTTTAACTACACTGTTATCTGGTTAATATACACACAAAGAAAAGTGACTTGGTGCCCATACACATGCAAATTCACATCCGATTCCATTTGCACATACACAGGTATGCTTTACATAACCCATAGTTATGCTTAGTTGAATATAAAACCCCAAACTTTGCACATTTAGACTTTTTATGCAATGACTATTGCAGTTTCTGTGGCTAAATGGTCAAGTTAAATGATGTCAAAGCTTTGTTTTCAACATTGAGGGGTTTGGAAAAAACGTAAAATGGAAGTTAAGATCAACTAAAACCCACATACAATACTTTTTTTTTTATTTTTTTTTTAGTGAATATACCGAAGCATTACCCAATTGTAATTGGGTTCTATTTTACCTTTAATTTTTCCCCTCAGTACTAACATTTTAGAAATACTTTAGGGGCTTTTATTTCATATTTATTTAAACTTTGTTGGTAAACAAAATTTGTTTAAAATGAGCCTGAAGGCACCTTACTGTGATCTAATTTGACTAGTGCTGCAGATAACAAAATGATTAAACTCATTAAAGTAGAAAGATCAAACATTTCTGCAACATTTTCAATTTAAAAGCTTTTTTTCGAACTTCTCTACGTTGCATTTTTAAACTTAGTAAAATAAATAGTTTTAATGCAAAATCTTCCTGCAACAAATACTGCAAATCCTACTATCTTTATTTAGTAGCTTAGCTAGTAACCTGTTATGGAAGATGTGACTGCTGGACAATTTTTTCTTTGTCTGTTGCTTAAGCCAAAACCCTTGCATTTTGGAGTCCCTGTTTTGTTGCTTATTTTCTTTTAACTCCTCTCTGAAAACTTCACTTGTGGGATGTGTAAACATGGTATGGCTTTAAAGGGCATGTCCACCACCAAATCTAAAATCTAACTCCATACAGGCCCCACTGGTGTAGTGTTCCTTACCTTGCATCTCTGCTCCAAATGGTTCTCCTGCAGTGCTTGTTCAAAGTCCAGGAAAGTGAATAATAGGAGCTTGGCCCCTGCTGCTTCCTTAACTTCTGTATGCTGCATCCCCCTAGCATTAAAACCATTTTACTATGTGCAGTCTATCACATCTCACCCCCAACCACTGGGGGATCAAAGGTCTGTAATTAACTTTCTGGTGATTTTCTTGCAAAAATAACTTGGCGGTGTGGGCTGCAAAAAGCAAAAACTTTAATTTAGGGGTGGAGATACCCTTTAATTTACAACGGGGTGGTTTCTGTAGCATAATTATATTTCTTCCACAGGCCAGCTTGCTAACTGTATAGCAACAGTTAATACTAATTTGAAAATATCAGAATTTTGACTCTCATCTGGCCATTCACTGCCTCGACATTGCATTGATAAAATGCTAGATCCAACATGAATGTTTTTAATTGGTTGTAACGTCAAGTGGAGCGTTGGGTTTTAACTGCCGATATTTACTGGCTGGACCTTTGTTTCCAATCAACATTATGGGTGTAATGTTGGACATGAAATATTTGGGCCAGGCAGTTGTGATAACATTGCAAAGTTGGGATGTACTTTGAAGTGTATGATCAACTTAACTCTTGCAGTCCTCCAGGCTGAACTGTTTAGGGATGTGAAGGGAACTTCCAGCATCTAAAAATGAAGGTTGTCTATTACTGTTTACCTCATTTTCAAGTTATGATGTTTTTAATTTTATTTAGCAAATTGTGCCTTTACTTGTATAGCTTTTTCTACAAATATCCCTCCATTGGATTCTGTTGTTGTTACATGTAGAGTATGCTTGTGAAGGTTCTCATTCATCCAGGTCATGGTATATCTGTTGTATTCAATTAGATCAACTGGACTTGAAATTATTTTCTTGAAGACGTTTCGCTAGTCATCCGACTGGCTTTCTCAATTCAGAATGACTGTACAAGAATCTGTGGCAATTATGTACCCTGGAAAATCCCAATTAGCATATCACAGCCAGGTGTTAAGGGTGTGATTAGATAGTGGCTAAGAGGTGTTATAGGAACACCCAGAGTAAGGTGTTAAAACAGCATTGTACATGGCAGACAGTAGGTCATCCCATATGTAGCAGGGGTCTCCGAGAAATTAAGAAGAATTTTCAAAAAACACCGTATCCCTGTCTGCTTTAAACCGAACAACACACTGAGGCAGCAATTGGTACATCCGAAAGACCCAATACCTAAACACAAGAAAATCTACTCATATATGCAGTGCAGTGCAGTGCAGTGAAGAATGCTCTGATTTGTATGTGGGGGAGACCAAACAGCAACTGCATCAACGTATGGCCCAGCACAGAAGAGCCAATTCCTCGGGTCAGGACTCAGCCGTGTATCTGCATCTTAAGGATAAAGGACATACCTTTGAAGATTGTAATGTTAACATACTGGCGAAGGAACGTGACTGGTTCAAGAGAGGTGTTAAGGAGGCCATTTATGTGAAAATAAAGAAACCAAGCCTAAATAGAGGTGGGGGGGTTCGACACCAACTGTCTGCCATGTACAATGCTGTTTTAACACCTTACTCTGGGTGTTCCTATAACACCTCTTAGCCACTATCTAATCACACCCTTAACACCTGGCTGTGATATGCTAATTGGGATTTTCCAGGGTACATAATTGCCACAGATTCTTGTACAAGTCATTCTGAATTGAGAAAGCCAGTCGGATGACTAGCGAAACGTCTTCAAGAACTACATTTCAAGTCCAGTTGATCTAATTGAATACAACAGATATATTTACATGTAGAGTATAAATGCTTTTCTGATGTTTAAAAAAATGTGTTCAGTTTGTGGGTTAGAGTATAAAATCAGCTAGGGTTCTGGATTTCTGCAGGTTTTAAAAAGAGGCAGAATAACAAAGGATGTGAATTCTGTAGATTGTAGTAAAAAAAGCAAACATCTGTATTCCTAGTTATTTTTTATTTGAATTCAAATCTAATTCTGGTTTGTGCTTGCAGTATTTCTCAGTGCTGTGTGTGAAGGTTCACAATTTTATACAAGTATGGTAGCATGGGCTTAAAGTCTTCTATATTATCTAAAACTGATGAACATTGCAAATTTATATCCTGTAAAACGAAGTGGAAAGCTACAATTCTTCATGATAAAGCTGTGGAAGAAAATGCTAGTGAACTATTCCTTCAATGTATTGATCCTTCAATCACAACAGTGATGCTTAAAAATCAATTGCAGCTCTTGATGCATTGTGATCCTACCTTAACATTTGCTTATAGGGTATGTCCACCCTTAAAAGGAAAAAAACTGATCACTTGTCAGTTACCTGCCCCCAATTCCAACCCATATATTGAGCACATTGAGATGTATTACTAACCAGATATAAAGGATAATTATTGTGCCCATTCTGGCAGTGTAAGCGGGCCCCTTCCTCCATGCAGTCAATCAAGGCTGTGCCTGTTCTTTCCCCTGCTAGAGTTCCTAAAAGCTTATTGAACAGGGTGAGGATGTGGCAACCTATGCCAGAAAGGGAGAGAACAGGGCCAATACTTATATACTTAAATATCTGGTTAGAAATGCATGTTATAAAAACAGCATTTGGGGTTAAGGGGAAATAAATATCTGGTTAGAAATGCATGTAATAAAAATAGCAGTTGGGGTTAATGGGAAATAAATGACAAGTGACCAATATTTTGTTTAAGGGTGGACATGCCCTTTAAAGTCATGCAGAAATGCAATATATTTGTTGTATGAAAAATCAATCTTAAAGGGCATGTCCACCCCCAAAACTAACTTTCTATATTTATTTGGCCCAAATAAGTGCTCCAAAACAAACTTTACAGCATGTAAATCGGTCCAGTGGTTCAAAAGTTACAGACCTTTGTAGCTGGCTTAATCCTGCAGCATGGACCAATACAGCGATGAACAGAGACGGGTTACATTACCTTGCCTCTGTTCTTTTCATGTTCTCGAGCATGTCTGTTAACATCCAGCAGTGAGAACAGAGGAAGTTGCATCAGTAATGATCTGACCCCTGGATCCCGCCCTCTTTTCCCAATCAACCAATCGCAGCTGTATAGTTGTGTACGGAAGAAATCCAGGCATGTTGCAGCCAGTCGGCTTCGAGACACACACACACACCTCTCCGTGAATGCTGGGTTCTGATTGGCGTCCGGCAAGGTGCAGCCTGATATATATCTCATTAAATATCGGGCAAAGCAAATGATTTTTAGAAAAATGAACATGGCGTTTGAGGTTGGTGCTATTATATAAAAAGTTTATTTTTTAGGTGGACATACCCTTTAAAGCAACACTAGCACTTATTAAATTGGTAAGTGTGGTTTAAAGCTAGGTACACACATTGTTGGGTAATGTTACACATGGCTGATAAGTGGAAGACAAACTTCTGCTGTAAACCCTTGGGTTTGGTTTGGGCCAAAAATTTCAACTTAAGGCTGGGTACACATAAGCAGATTTTTCAGCCAAACCAACCTAAATTTACATGTTGGTCAGGCCCAAAAAAATCTGTGCCGGTTTTGTCTAATCGGATGTGTCTGTAAATCACAGGCAATCATGCAGTTTCCTATGGACCGTACGATCGGTTGCGGTAAACGGTCGGCCACAAATAATTCCCTTGTGTGTACCCAGCCTAAGTTTACGAGGCTGACAACTTGTTTAAATGTTTGGCCACCAAATTTTTTTTTCCCTATACAGAATATAGGGAGATTGGATTGGGACTGTGCAGATAGCAATCTGTATTTACAATGGAATCTGTATGTAATTGTGTGTGTATTTTAAATTTGTGACTGTACATCACTATGAAATATTACCAAATGCTGCCTTTTGAAACCACAAGTGGTTTAGACAAAAAGAAATAGCTTTAGGCAAGGTACACAACTGGTCAATGTTTTGGCCAGTTGAATCAAAATATTAGCAACAATATTGATGTGACTTTTTGCCCCAAATTATCATTGTTCCACTTTTATTACCCATCAGGCAACATTCAGGAATATTGGGTCAAAATTTACTGTGTACCAGGCTGTATGGCAACACCATCCGTTCTGATTGATGGTTGCACTTTACATGACAAATAGATTGCTAAACAATTTATAAACCTGCAGTATTGATATTAGTAAATGAATTACTGACATGGTAATTTACTGCTCTGTTGTTTCTTCAACTACATCATAAAATGCCAAGGTGGTCAGTTACAGATGTGGATTTCCAGCTGTGAGTGCTGCGAGAGACCATGTCAGGTAAGTCCCTATAGGGGCACCTTTAGAAATTTTCAATAATGCAAAAATAGGGTTTGGGGGTAGCTGAACATGCCCTTTAATTACACACTGCAAGTTCTGTACAGGGCCGTTTCTAGGTATAGGCCAAAGGCAATGAACTAGAGTGCCCAGTGTACTCTCTAGGGCCCTAAGATTGATTGCTAGAAATGGCCCTGGTTCCACACAACATGTTTTAGGAGGTGCCATAAAAACTTTTATCAAGTGCAAAAGGATAGGATCCTTCTTTACAGCCAGGAACTATGAGGTGTCTGTGAGGGAGCATGCTTGTAGGTAAGTTTTAACACTGCATTCCCACCTCCTGTAACAGTAATTGAAGAACAAGAGGTAAGACATACAGGGAGATTCAGTAAAAGTTCTTATTTAAAATGGTGCTAATTTTGCCCCAACCAATCAGATCTTATTTAGTATTTAAAAGCTACCATCTGATTGGTTGGGGCAAATTTAACACCATTTTAAAGGGACACTAATATTCCATAATCCAGAAAATCAACTCTGTGCCATTTGTTTCTGTTATTCACAGGGAGGTGAGAACGCTTATTCTCACCTCCCTGTGAATAAAAGGACACTCGGGGGACCTGGAACTACACTGACAGCCGCTCTGTCCCGACCGCGCGCCCTATCTTTGGCGCATGCAATACAAAAGATAGGGCGCGCGATTGGGAGAGAACAGCTGTTCAGTAAAGGAGCAGCGGTAAGGTAAGTTCCAGGTCCCCCGTGGGTAATATTATTCACAGGGAGGTGAGAATAAGCATTCTCACCTCCCTGTGAATAATAAAAACGAATGGCACAGAGTTGATTTTCTGGGTTTAGTGTTCCTTTAAACGATAAGAACTTTTATTGAATAACCCTGATAGTCTCCCGCACTCCAAACGGCAATCGGAAAGTATCCCTGGATCAACCAGATCTATATGCATTAATACCAGTAATTCTCAATATTTTTTAGTTTAAGAAACTTATCCAGGCCTTTTTTAAAGCTATTCAATGAACTTGCCATTACCACATCTGCTGGAAGACAGTTCCACAGTTTCACCGTAAAGAAACCTTTCCTAACCTGAAGATGAAACTTCTTCTCTTCCAACCTTAAAGGATGTCCACGTGTCTTCAGATAGGACCTATTAGTGAACAATGCACCAGAGAGTTCATTGTATGGCTCATTAATATATTTGTATAAGGTTATCATGTCCCCGCGCAAATGTTGCTTCTCCAATGTAAACAGCCCTAACTTGTCTAATCTGCCTGCATAGTCAAGCCCCTCCATTCCCCTTATTAATTTAGTTGCCCTTCTCTGAACTGACTCAATTTCCAAGATGTCCCTTTTGTATATGGGATTCCAAAACTGCACCGCATATTCCAAATGAGGCCTTACCAGTGCCTTGTAAAGAGGGAGAATAATATTTTTCTCTCTTGAATCTATTCCCCCTTTTATACAAGACAATATCTTGCTAGCTCTAGACGTTGCTACCTGGCATTGTTTGCTATAGCTAAGTCTGTTATCTACCAGAACCCCCAAATCTTTTTCCATTACAGATGCACTTAACACAGATTTATTTATGGTGTAGGTGGCACAGGGATTGTTAAAGGGTATCTCCACTGAGAAATTCAATATAGGCTCCAATAGTAGTGTCTGCAAAGTTATCCACCTACCCTGAATTACAGCCTCCTCAGAGCAATACATCAAAAGATATTAAGCTTCAGATGCCTGTACGCAATACAGGCATCCAATCCTCCTCATTTTAGTGCACGCCTGCTAGAGAACCTGCCGACGCGCGTGCACCATTTCACACATGCGCACAAACTGTCTTCCGTAGTCGGAAGAAACTAACCCTGCTCTATCTTCAGTCAGCCAATGGGAACATTAGCATCATGTTCCAATGGCTACCAGAGCTGTAAGCGCACGCACAACTTGCTACAAACACGGACCCGGGCTGTCACTGCTCCAGGCTTGCAGCTGTCACTTCTCCCTCCACGTGTGCCTGTGCTGCAGTGTGGAGGAATTACTGTACGGAGCAGGGGTTGCCACAGTAACACTATCACAGACAGAACATGACTCTCACAGTCATTGCAGGCTTTGCAGCTACGGGACTCTGACTGTACCCTCCCTCCTCCCCCTATCAGCAGCATTTCCAGCAAGATTTCTTTTTCCTCACCTTCCTGTGTGTTTGGTGGGCGGAGCAGCTCTGGGTCCTGGAAGCATTGGGGAGGGGACAGGATACAAACATCCTGACAGAAAAACTTCACACACAGTAAAGCTAGGTACACACAGTACAGATTTCTGAAAGATGACAGACAGGATCTGCAAGATCCTGTCTGCCATCTTTCAAAGATCTGCATACACACAGTCCCGAGCGTTCTACCTATAGGGAGAACGCTCGGGACTGTGTGTTTCCATCGGCCGGCTAGACTCCCTATAGGAGTCTAGCGCGGCCGATGGAAATTTTCTGCCTTTCCCGAACGAGCGTACGGCCGACCCGAACGTTCGCGGCCGCGCGCTCGTTCGGGAAACGAACGTACACACAGTAACGATAAAGCCCCGATACCGTCGGATCCGACGGTACGGGGCTTTATCGTTACTGTGTGTACCAGCTTAAGTGTTAGAAAGTCTGTGAACTGAAGGTGCTGCTGGGTTGGGAAGGAGGGAGGCTGGGGACTGATAACACTGTCTGGTGTCATGTAACTCGTATTGTAGGATCCATAAGGAGATAGATTAGTACATACATACAGAGATAGATAGACAAATACACAGAGAGAGAGAGAGATAGATGATAGAGAGAGATGATAAAGAGATGATGGAGAGAAAGAGAGGGATAGATAATAGAGATAGATGATAGAGAGCGAGAAAGACGATAGAGAGAGCAAGAAAGATGATAGAGAGATGAGAGAGAGCGCACACAGAAAGAGATAGACGAGAGAGAGAGAGATGATAGAGACAGAGAGATGATAGAGAGGACCTGTAATTCTTTCAAACACTACTTGATCAATAGCAATATTAAAGGTTTTAGCACATTTAGTAACCTACGGTATCGGAAACATGTGGCCTTAAAGGGCATGTCCACCCCCAAAATTATAATTTCCGCCGCTACTGGCCCTACTCTGTAGTGTATAAAAATCCTTACCTTACATCCCAGCTCCAAATGGTTCTCCTGTTATGCCCCTCCAAAGTCCAGAAAACTGACAACCAGGAGCCTGGCCACCGCCTCTGAGATGTCCTCTCAGAGGTTTTTGGCTTCCCTCCCCCTAGTGTAAAAACCCTTTGCCATATATTAGAGCTAGTTCCCCCAGCCCCAACCGCTATATTTTCCAGAAACTCCACCAATCTTTACTTACCTTCCCTCTCTTCTACAGCGTTCTGAACGGTCGGCAGCCGCTTCCGTGATTGGCTGCCTCTCAGCCAATCAGGGATGCGGCTGCCGGTCCCGCCCCCTGCTTGCAGTTTCATGCAAGCAGAGGGCCGGGCAGTGTGGCGGAGGAAAGAGGGAAGGTAAGTAAAGATCGGGGGAGTTTCTGGAAAATATATTATAGCGGTTGGGGCTGGGGGAACTAGCCCTACTATATGGCAAAAATTGGGAAAAGGGGTGGACATGCCCTTTAAAAATTAGTTGTTAAAGGCACTGTAATGCTATTTAGCGATACTGTATCAAAAAATGTATGAAAAGTATTTGGTTTCAAAATCTACACATTTTAAAACGAGACTCAGAATTAAAAGCGCTACTCAAAAGGGGTTTTAAAGTAGTAGCAAGGAGGGGCCCCTCACTGCATAGGCAACTATCGCCCAGCTTATGCTGAAAAGATAGAAGACATCCAGGTATAAAAACATGGCTTATACATTGTGGGTAACCATATATATGGGACGCATATTTGTATTGTTATATACCCTGTACCTTGCAACAATCTAAATTCCCTTATTACCTGTATCAGATTTATGAAACAATATGTGGATCAGACCATACATTCATTGAAAGAATGAATAGGAGAACATCTTTATGCCATTGAGTCTAGAGATGAAAAGTCTCCAGTAGCCCAATTTTTTACACTGTTCCTCTTGGAATTTAGATTGTTGCAAGGTACAGGGTATATAACAAATCAATAGGAAATTGAGGGGTGGCAATATTATGAATGCCATAAATAAATGTGAGGCGTTCTGGATATTGGAACTAGATTGTAGAATTCCGAAAGGCTTGAATAATAAATGGGATTTTGCCCTAATAATAAAATTCCTTTTTTTAGAGGTACAATATAAGTAGAATAGGAGCTTTTCAAACACCCCTGCTTTATGGCTACTGTTACTTTCTCTCTAAAAAAGATAGTTATTTTGATATTATGGTTAAAATGTGGCCGTAAAATATATATTCTGCTACTTTATTATATTCTGCTGTCTTGTTTCTTTTTTTTCCCTGCTGTTTCTGATTATATTAATTAATGACACAATGTTAGATCTGGCACTTGTATCAAGATGATATATTCTGATGATATTAAGTTGTAACATCGTATATCACACATTTATATGTATATTGTAGACCCAATTGTTACATTGTCATACTGTGTTTGCATCTTTTAAAAGAAAAGGTCTCAATAGGAACTTGAAAGGGTGACCTAAGGCAAGATTTTATACTTTGTTTTTTTAAAAAGAGAAACTCATCCAATAAAAACAAAGGTAACAAATAATTACCTATGACCAAGGACACTATGGCTGTCCGAAACGTGTCTGTGTGATCCTTACCTTAGCCCCTATGATCCATCTGAGAGTTTTTAAAGGTATTCAATAAAATGGTGTTTTAATCTTGACTAACCATGGTGCTGCAGTTTGTCTCCCTTTGTTTTCACTTCTGTTGTAGAGGAGGGAGTGCTCCTCAGCTGGACTTGCACACAGAGGTTAGCCATGTGACTGCTGGTGAGGTAGATCAGAGCCGCCAACATTTCCCATAAGGCCAGGCCACACACAATCGCACAAACGCACGTTTTTAGTGCGTTTGTGTGATTTTGGTTGTCATGGAAATTGCGGGAACACAAAAATCCCAGCAATTTCGATACGCACACATTTTCACGGAAAAAAAAGGTGCAGGCAAAATGCAAATGCATGCTTTTTAATATCATTGAATTACAATAACGCATTTGCAAAAATGCATATGCAATCGCGTGCGATAACACTCACGATTTGGTGTGTTGTAGTGGGGCCTCAGCCTCATTCCTTAAAGAGGAACTGTGGTCCAAAAATGACTTTAGGTAAATTGATAGGAATTGCTCCCCTTAGAGTTTTTGCAATTTATTTCCATTGTTTATTTTACAAAGTTTTGAAGATATTTACATTTTTGTGTGTGATATGGCAGCAGCATCACCAGGTCCCCTGCACTTCCTGCTCTGAAACCATCAGTCAGTCATTCTGCCCTGTGTCTCCTCCTCTTTGCAGCCCCCCTGGTCCCTCCCACTCATGGACCCCATGGTCCCTCCAGTTGCAGGCCCCACTTGGCCCATTCCCTTACAGCCCCATGTGGCCCCACCCACTCACGGATGCCATGGCCCCGCCTACTCGTGGGTGCCTAAGTCCCACCCGCTCACAGGTGCTGTGGGCCACTCTGACACCCCCCCCTACCCCCCCGAAAACTCTGTGGAAACAGCCTTTTCAGGCAGAGTAAGAACTCTGCCTGAAAAGGCTGTTTTTACATAGTGAGAGAGAAGGGCTGTAGATTCCCTTACCTTCTCTGCAGCTGCAGGTCCTTCACACAGCAGAGAGGAGGAGGGACTTCCTGTCTCCCTCACACACTGAGGGAGTCTTAGGCTGTGCTCGCCGTCGGCACTGTGCAGGAAAAGCCTTAGTAATGTCACATGTCAGCCTCCCACTCATTAACTTTTTGGTCAGTCATTTCTGTATATCTTGGGCTGTGGAGCACGAAGAGAGGTGGTTGATGGCTCGTTTTAAAGGTAGGAAACTGACCTTTCATTTAAACTCAACTTGTTTGGAGACCACAGTTCCCCTTTAATGTTTCATGTGCCACCATCATAAGAACATTGAAAGAACACAAAAAAAAGGAAAGTTACAAAAATGCAGTGCAAAACAGATAGTAAAAATTCATAAAATATACTAAAAAGGACAACTTTGTAGATAGAAGAAAGATATGCGAGTGAAAAAAGGTTGTACATTCCCTTTAAGTACAAATCTTAAGTGGTCTTCCCTTTAAAGCCTTATTCACACAGGCTAGATAATAAATTTCCTGATATCAGTATCATTACTTTAAACCCCAAGATATTTTGTTGTTCTGCTGTTATTGTTCTGACCACAGCATAAAATACTGACGTCGGTAAGGACCTCCAGTGTTAGTAATAATTGTTACTAACTAAATCCATATTATTCCAAAGGAAATCACACGCTGCAAAATAATCTTTACAACACTGATAATTTTGATCATTTATTGTGTATAGAATGCAAGTTTCATGTTTGTAAAAATTCTACAACTACTTTAACATTTTTAAATGGTACAAAAATTGGTAAAAAATATAAAATGTGTAAAACAATAGCGGATGTGCTAGTATGTAATTGCTTCCTATGTTGTCAGCCAGGCCTGCTCAACACCTATGCACATACCCATTTAAAAGGTAACTTTGGTGAGAAAAAGACATGAAGCTTATCCTTTGTATCTATCCAAATCTGGAGCCTCTGTGTTCAGCAGTCAGTGAGATATTCTGTTAGGACTGCCCATAAAAGCACCGTCCACAAGGCAGACATTTCACTGCTTCCCGATGCACTGCTTAAGGTTCGTACACACTTGCGATCTGGGGGTGCTGACCCGCGACTCACAATGTGTATGAACGGCCGTTGCGGGCGATAATTGGCCTATGTATGGGCACTTTATTGTCTGAAACGGCTGCTCGTTCAGAGATCCGCCCAGCGAATTGGGCAACGATCCCTGAACAAGTGGCCGTTCGTAAACATTGTGCGTCGCGGGTCGGCTCCCACGATCGCATGTGTGTGCAAGTATGTCTGAGGTCCTTGCACTAATCACTTAATTTCTCCCTCTGCTGTGGGCAGCTCTCTCCCCTCTGCCTGATTTGGTCCATGTAAGAATTGTTTCTTCATTTACAGGTTATCACTGCCTGTAACCCGGTCTCTGTATAGAGTACTACTACAGTTATCGGCTAAGCTTCCGTAGTTGGTCTATACAGAGATCCAGGTTACAGGCAGTGATAACCTGTAAATGAAGAAGCTGTTTGTACATGGATCAAAGCAGGCAGAGGGGGGAGAGAGCTGCCCACAGCAGAAATTAAGCGATTATTGCAGGGAGAGACTGTATGTATCTGCCCAGCACATGACAGGGAGACTTTTTAAATGGCTTCATCAGTATTTTATTTAGCCCAGAAGTTTAAAGTAGCCTATTTTCACATTGTACAGGATTGCTATGCTTCCCAAATGACATCACTAAATAGGGAGCCTAGTATGAGCATTGGAAGTGTCCATACCAGACATGGCAGCTCCCAGAACCTGAAAAAAAGGATTAGCAAATGGACAAACACAAAGGAAGCTTAAGCCAAAAAATGAGACCAGTAGAATGCTACAGGGGTTAGTGCACCCTTAGGAACATATTTGGAGATGTGTTTTTTCACCACAGTTCCCTTTTAAGAGTTTTAACATAAAAGAAAATTTTATTTTACTTGAGAATCTAACGCAGTGAAGCTCTTCCTCAGATTGGCAAGCAAAGCAGAAAAGTTTCTTGTTTCTCTCACTTTCTCTTGAAATTCAGTGATGCTTTCTAAGGGTGGATCACAGCCTGTGACTAACAAAAAAAAGAAACCTTTATTAATATGGCAACTGCATCGATATGGCCAATACCATTCATTAATTCAGAAGCACAGGGACATATATATATATAAATAAAGAACCTTCATAGTCTCCTTGTTCATTTAAAGAAATGATGCAGGAGTATGGTTGATTGAGGTCTTTAGGGTCAATACATCTGAAGACGAACTGTAATTTTTCACCTAATAAAGAAAAACATGTAGGTAAGGTTTTTTTTTTTTTAAATCCAGTTTAATTTACTACTATATAGGATAATTGGTAGCAACAATCCACAGAATCCAAATAGTAATGGATTGGAGACAGTTTGTTTGGAAGACAGCTCCTACAGAAACATTAGATATTAAAGAACAAAGTAAAAAAAGTAAGGAATAGAGAAATGCTTTTTTTGTTGTTGTTGTTGGTGCCCCTTGGAGACGGCACCCTATGCAGCTGCACAGGTCAAACACCCCAAAAGCCAACCCTGAAAGGAAAGTGTACCCCCAGCTTTTGGCACAAGGTGTTATTTCGATCCTATCTACCAGCCACCACAACCTTTATGTCTGCCAAGCCAAAATATGGTTGGTCGAGAAGAAAATAGCCACAGAAAAATTTTCCGCAGCATGACCTAATGTACGGTCCATGTCTGATTTAAACTTTTGTCGAACTTTGGTCCATAGCAATGAAAAAGTGCAAACGATATTTCAATCTAATCTACTGAAAATATTGTGGTGCTAGTATGGTCGATATAAATTGCCTTATCTGTAACTATCTTAAGAATTCTGTCCAACGTCAGCTATGGGGTTCAGAAGTGACCCCTCCTTTTTTGCCAGTCAGTGCGCTCTCTCACATGCACCTTAAATAATACCTCAAATTGTCTAACCATGATTTGGATTAGGAGTAAAGTATTGTAGCAAGTCCGGCGGAACTCAGTTTATTGCACAGAACCAATTACACCCATTTTTAGTCTCCATTAGTAAATGTCACAATACAATATTATTTACCTCTTAGTTTACGAATCTCTAAACCGAGACGCTCCTTGAACAATGTTGCAGATTTCTGCAGCTCCTTTAGTCTGTCTTTATTGGCTTTTCTTATGGCTAACGCAACTAAATTTAAAATAAATAAAAAGGGGATACATTTTGTAAATATTACCATAAAGGATTTCATCCATTGAACACAATGTGAACACAATGCGAGAATGCTTGCTTAAGTAAAATCCCCACAAATCCCCAGCAGAGTTAAGGCTCGTACACATGTGCGATCGCGGGACACGACCTGCGACGCACGATGTGTACGAATGTTTCGGGCAATAATCGTCCCGTGTGTAGGCACTTTATTGGCCGAAATGGTCGTTCGTTCGGAGATCCGCCAGGTCAGTCGGGCAATTATCCCTGACCAAACGTCCGTTTCGGGCGCTAAAGTGCCTACACATGAGCCGATTATCGGCCAAAACGTTTGTTCGTACACATTGTGCGTCGCGAGTCAGGACCCGCGATTGCACGTGTGTACAAACCTTTAGTGAATGGCAGTTGTAGATCCAATAAATCAATATACCTTCTCTTTTATGATGGAGCTCGTCCCTTATTCTCTGAATGCGCTCAGTCATTTCTGCCTTAATCTTTTCATTTTCCTCTTGTTTGGTTGCTTCTTGTAAAATATAATTATGCTTTTCTTCAATGTGCTTTTTCTGCAAACTGATGTCTACATTTGGGAGAGTACATCGGTAATAAGAGCTAATAAAAGATCTATACAATACATGTTCCAGGAATACTAAACAAGTAGAAAAAGAAAAATTATGTAAGTAATCTCGTCTCAGACAAGATATTTCATTTTGCACTAAAATTGTGTACGCCTTGTTATTTTAAGACCAGCATTAGAATTCCACCTGGTTCAAGCATGTTAAAGTAAAGCAATCTAGTAGAAAATAACTTCGTAATTAAGGTTGAATAAAGACAGACGTCCATCAAGTCCAACCTTTTCACCTTTTTTTTAACCCTACCCAACAGCTGATCCAGAGGAAGGAGCATCCATGTAGTTCCATATAAAATCCTTTGCCCGTAATGTTATTTGCATCCAGATTCACCTTTTCAGCAAAAATGTTGTCAATGATGAATTAATAGAAAAATTAAACTGTAAAGAGACTCTAGATATATCTATTAACCCTATGGATAAGGAATTTATACTAAACTGCTATACTCACAGAACCCATACAGAATATAACAGCATGTGATAAAGCATTAAATATATAGGAACACCAATTAATTTAACTGTTGTTTTCAACATACCATTTGTAAACTCCATAACTTTCTCTATCATTAGTTCACCATCTCTGTATTTCTTCTGCCAGACATCTGGAATGCAAAACAATGTGGGAGATGAAAACAAATGTAAATATTCAAAGTTAGTATTTCAACAATAGAAATACTTTACACTTATACACTACTTTCCTAACTATTCTCCAGCACTTTTCATTCTCCCAATCTCAAAATTCATTACAAAACAAGGCAATGCTGTTAATCCCAGAAAAATTCCCTTAGACTGCTCATTATACAACAGTATGTCAGTCTCTCTTCCTTTATATACTGAATTCCCTTACTATAGATATTAGTGATATTACCAATGACTAAAGGTGGCCATACCCATGCAAATTCCATGATTACGATCCATAGCATGTATGCTACTTAATGTAAAAGTAGCGATACCGACCAGCTGTGATGCTGTCAGATGTATTTTGTTGCCATCGACACCTTACTGAAATTGTAATATGAAAGCATTTTCCACCACTGCCTGCCTACTGGGACTTCATATAGTTAAAAGTAAAGACCTGCATAGAGCATCACTTGGGTGAAAGGTTATTTTAGTGTTCAATAAGGAGCTTATCAAATTTAACAAGGTCTGAGTGCAGGCAAGCCACATTAGTCAGTGCAACTGCAGTGTTCCCAGCAAATGGCTAGTGCAGATAGGTATAGAAACTCAACAGGAATCACAGTAACAGCAGGGAGACGCAGGCAAATCACCGTTTGCAATTCAAAGTGAATTTTATTGCTGCTTCAACACGACATGTTTCGAGCGTTCAAGCGCTCTTTCTCAAGAGAGAGAGCGATTGAACGCTCGAAACATGTCGTGTTGAAGCAGCAATAAAATTCACTTTGAATTGCAAACGGTGATTTGCCTGCGTCTTCCTGCTGTTACAGTGATTCCTGTTGGAATATTAGGTGTGTGAGCGGACACACCGCGGGGATAGATGCTACTGAACATTTGGCCACACTAGACAACCTTTGATTACTAGGTATAGAAACTATCAAATCGGTTTCATTTACAGAGAGATAGCTACTGCTCTGGGACTGACAGCTTTCTGCACGGATACCAGTCACACTGCATAAATGCTGCCTGCGTCTGCTCCAGTCTCAGTGGTAAAATCTAAATTGGGCAACCTGTAGCATTAGTGAAACAAATAAATTCCTACCTGTTTGCTCTTTTAAAGATTCTTTATAGGACTCTTTCAGCGCCTGAATGGTGAGCTCCTCATTACTGGTATTAATAAACCTTGTTCGAAATTCCTGCATACACATATTAAGACTTTGTTCATCATCCATCTTTGAATTGGACATTATGTAACTATAGAAAGAGGAAATGTTGTAAATGAAACGTTAAATCAATATATCTGTTGTATTCAATTAGATCAACTGGACTTGAAGTTAAGAATTTGAAGACATTTGGCTAGTCATCCTACTGGCTTTCTCAATTCAGAATGACTTGTACAAGAATCTGTGGCAATTATGTACCCTGGAAAATCCCAATTAGCATATCACAGCCAAGTGTTAAGGGCGTGATTGCATAGTGGCTAAGAGGTGTTATAGGAATGCCCAGAGTAAGGTGTCAAAACAGCATTGTAAGGCGTTTTGACGCCTTACTCTGGGCGTTCCTATAACACCTCTTAGCCACTATGCAATCACGCCCTTAACACCTGGCTGTGATATGCCAATTGGGATTTTGAGTAGGGTGACTGTTTAAAAATATATTGATTTCTCTCAGTTGTGGTTTGTATTGATTTTTAAAAGACACCATAATCTGATCTTAACACCAGGTACACACTGGCCAACTACCGAATGATGTTTCTACCAGCAGATCTACAGAGCAATATATTACTCAGTAGATTGTAGATAAAAAGCCACACAGCCAATACCTCCGTCTGATCCTGCATATTAAACAGACAGGACGAAAATTACACATGTCTAGACTTACCCTACTCACCCCACCAAACCCCAGAGATTATTATTTTTACATACCTCCTCTATGTCCCTGAAGTTCTATTTACTTACCCCTCTCATCCACAGTAAAGCCAGCATCTCCTTCTCATAGTGTCTTTCTTCCGGGTTGCAGCAGTCATTCACAGCCAATAACTGCTGCAAAGAGATGCTCCTCCTCTAAAGCTACATGAGCTCTTTAAGAGCTTGATGAGCTTACAGAGGAGATGAGGACCTGGAAGAAAGGTGAAGGGGATAAATAAATAGACCATTACAGACCATGGGGAGGTAAGTAAATTTAACAAACTTAGTTTGGTACATGTCCCAAACTACACCCCAAAATTTTGACAACCAGATTTATTTATGGTTATAATTAATATATTTCAAGCTTTCTACTCTTGTGGAAACGTTGAAACAATTTTCATGTTTTGGGAAACCCCTTCATAAAAAATATATTTATTTCTGCTTTAAAACACAATTCCCACAAGTATAACAGATAAAATCATTATATATATATATATTTTAAAAATCACTCAAAATTCCTGTCACAACTTTAGAGGTCCCCCAAATCTGATTGAAAAATACTGATTATATTGATCTGTAGACTGTGGGCTGAAATCAAAGGGACACAAATGGAAATCAGTTAAATATTATCAGACATGTTTGTAATTATAACCAAGATTCAGAGCAGGATTATCTGGTTAAAGCCCAGGAAACGGGGCAGCTTCATAACCTTATCCATCTCTGCCTATATTTCAAGCCAGTCAGAAATACTGATGGTTAATATATAACAAATATTGTTCAATTATATTCCTATGTTTATGCCCCCCTTTAGAAAGCACAATAAATGCATTTTCTATCCCATTGAATGTCTTAATACCCCAGATTCGATCATCCCTAAGTATGTGGCTCACTGCTTGTCAGGTCACATCACTGAAATTCCTTCCCCTTAACATTCCCCCTTTAAGAGGTACTTATAGAAGAAGCAGAGTGCAGGGCTACATGTAGACTCAGCGGAAGGTTTTACTTTAAAATGAATGGAGTCTTCAGATTTTTAGATTACTGGTCCTACTTCCGGTTGGAGAATATCCTAATCCCACACCTGCCTATTAACTCGTTATTGGCTCTCTGTGAATGGTATAGCACTGCGAGTCTTGGGGATTAGTTGCAGCTAATTCTTTAAACGGCGCAGAATCGTGTTGCGTCCTAAATAACACCTTGTACTAAACTGTAACAGGCCATTTCAAAATTGCCAATAATCCCGGAACTTCAGAGACAGTCCCGGGCTTTAGGTAGCAGTCCCGCTATCCTGAATTCTCTGGAAAAGTCCCGTGATCTGGGCTGAACCGGAACACTGTACCTTTAAAAAAAAATTAAATGATCCTGTGTAGCCCCGGTATCACGGCCGTAACCTGGCAACTTTCCCTATATCAGACAGTGTAGGCACGTAGTTGAAATTCGCGGTCCTCTATGTGCGGCACCACGTCCCTGTACGCACGCAGGGGGAGGGGTTTCAGGAGATTACTGAGCAGCGAGAGAGGCCTGTCTGCGGCTGCGCGTAGTTGATTCTCCTGGCGGTGCTGAAGTTGGAGGGGGAGAGTCAGAGTCACTGTGAGACAGTCAGTCACTATAAGACAGTCAGAGTCACTTTGAGAGTCAGTCAGTCACTGTAAATTAAGCTCAGCTGTGGTTTATGTCATGCATATTGTGCATGTGCTCTATAGTTGATTAGAACCAGATATTGATTGAAGAACATAGCTCCTTAACCTCTCTGTCTTCAATCAATTTCAAGTGAACTATTCCTTTAAAGTGCATGTCCACCCCAAAACTAAAATGTAACCCCATACTGGCCCCACTGTGTTGTGTTAAAAAAGCCTTACCTTACTCATCTGCTCCAAATGGTTGTCCTGCAGTGCTTGTCCAAAGTCCAGGAAAAAGAAGAGTAGGAGCTGTCTTCCTGTGAAAAGGTTTCTTCCTCCTCCTTGTCCTCCGGGAGGTACTCGGGCATGCACAGTAGAGCCCCTCCCTCTCTTCCAAACCCAGATCCACCTTCCTCTAGCATTAAACTATTAATGAACCGCCATGTTCATTTATTTAAACGAACTGCACTCTGCATTGCAGGCAGCCATGGCTGTGATTGGCTGCCTCTCAGTTCCAGTAAGCAGAGGGCCTGGATGAAAGCACCAGGTGAATGAAGCGACATAAATACATTTCTGCTGCTTTTTTAACTAAACGAAAATGGAGGTTGGGAGTGGGCTAGGGTGCCCTACACTACAGCAAAAAAAAAAATTCTGGGTGGAGATACCCTTTAATGTACTTATAAACAGTGATTATATCCCCCCCCCACAAGCCTTTTTTTAGTGTGCATAATTATAACTTCTCCAAATGAGGCCTTAAAAGAGGGACAATATTTTTCTCCCTTAAATCCATACCTCTCTTTATACAAGACAATATCTTTGCTTGCTGCTTGCTACATGTAAGTTTGTTATTCAGCAAAATTACAAGATCATTTTCCAACAGAGATTCACTTGACACAGACTCATAAAGTATAAGCAGTACAAGGATTTTTAAGCTCAAAATGCCATCACCATTTATCAACAATGAATCTCATCTGTCACTTAGCAGCCTGATCCGCCTGACACAATTGCACTATCTGTAGCTTTTAATGCTCAACAAACTTTTATGTTGTCGACAAACACAGAGACCTTGCTGACAATACCTACTTACCCATTAATAAACAGATTAAATAGAAGTGGCCCCAGGACAGCCCTGTAGCACCCCACGTGGAACTTTAGTACATATTGACGAAGCACCATAAAAAAACTACTCCCTGTAGACTATCAGGATTACCAGGAACCAGTGTATTAATGATTGTCACGGTTATCGTGTGCAAGTAAATTATACCTTGCCATTGTTACTATGTCAGAGTATGACACATACAACTTATCAGAATGTCTTAATGACCAAAACAAGTATCAGAGGCAGAAAATGCAACTTTATTTGAAAGTGAATTACACCCTTATGAGCAAAATATTGGAACTGTATATGAAGAGATATCATCAGAGCCTGATATAGTGGAGGAGGAACAAATGTCCGCTGCTGGAGATTCAAACAAGTGCAAGTCATAGAAAATATCCCTTTATGCTTCTGTAAATTTAATCCCAATTGGCAGTCTAATTATGACTTTATAAAGAAGATTACTTTGGGTGCTTCCTATGCTTTTTGCAGCTATTGCAAAAAAGTATTTCTCATGGTGGCATAAATGACATTATGCATCATATTAAAGGGCATGTCCACCCATAGAAAAAAAATTGCCTTATAATAGAATGCCTTTCCCCAGCCACAGAGCCACAGAGACAGTTGGACAATACTGAACACTACAAACAATGTGAAACAGATCCCACTACTGCAATTAAAAAGCAGGTAGATCTTTTTCTAGAAGAAGCATATATAAATGGTATAATTTCCAAAACTGAAAAAGATTTCTTAAACACTGAGTTTCCAAGGACCCCAATACTATATGTACTCCCAAAAATCCATAAACAGTTACGAGCTAATCAACATCACAAGTCCATAAAATTCACATATGTTTACCCAAAAACCGAAATAAACTTCCTCGATGTAAAATTGTTTGTAGATAAATATAACATACGCACTACACTGTAACGAAAGGAAACAGATCGAAACAATCTGCTACATGCCAATAGTTATCACAATCCCAGAGTGTTTTCCAGCATTCCACGCAGCCAGTTCATGAGAGCTAAACGTATATGCTCGACTGAACTGGGATACGTGGAAGCAGCAAGTAAATTGACTACAAGATTCACTGAAAGGGGATATGACCCCAGAGTAATACAAAAAGCCAGAGACCAAGTGAATCTCATTAAGAGAAATGATCTGTTTGTGATGGGATCAGGCTAGAAAACTAGAGAGACCAGTACTTGTGACACAATATACAGACGAAAGTAAACATATTGAAAAGGTCATCAGAAAATACTGGGGTATACTTCAGCAAGATCCCCAGTATGACATAATTTATCTGATCAAATGCCCTAGTGGTAAGGGCTATGTAGGACAGACTAGTCGAAGCATAAAAGTGCGTATACAGGAACACAAGAATGATATTAGGAATTATGTACCACAAGGGAGACATGATACATCTGTCTCCAGACATTTCCATGAGCAAAAACACCAAGTGTCCTAATTAAAATGGTGCGTATTGGACACAGTTAGGAAACCAACACGAGGAGGTAATATGAAAAACTTGCTATTAAAACAGGAAGCGATCTGGATAAAAAGATTAGATACACTTACACCAAATGGGCTTAATGATTCATGGTCGATTAAACTCTTTCTAAAGGAGTAATTAAACATTCCATTTATCAACAGATTGTGATCCCGTAACTGGATCCAGTAAACAATGGACGAAAACAAGGATAATCGGATGCATGAGCACCAAGTTGAACTCAGTAGCAGACTTTGTATACACAATTAGTGTGACCTAGCTTTGTTATAAAATTCATTTTTTGTTATATTGTCTCCTGCTTAATAGATGTACAACATACACGTAGAACAGCATGTGTAACATAATGGCTAAAGAGTATTACAAAACTAGTTAAGTAAAGAGCAAACAAGTGGAACAGGAGCATCTAAATATATGACCAGGGCCAGATTTCCCACTAGGCCACCTAGGCCGTGGCCTAGGGCGGCACAGCCACCAGGGGCAGAAAAAAAAAAAAAAAAATTGGGTTTAAGTTAGGCAGCATTGCACAACGCACATTACTTGGCACACAGCAGAGCCATATCAGTTTCTGTTAAATGTGAAATGGGCAGCAATTGCCGATTTACTAGGGGCGGCAGGTTCCTCTCCCACTCACAAAGCTCCACTTTAGCCAATGAATGGCCGCGTATGTGTGTGTGTGTTTTAAGGGGACCACAGGCAGTACAAGTTAGTTGGCCTAGGGGAGAAAAAAGTATAAATCCGGCACTGTATATGACCAAATAGATCAATGTAAATATTTTACACATGAAAAGAAACAAATAGAGTATTAAGCATAGTGTTTATGGAAACAATGTTTCTTTATCTGGTTTTTTTTGGTAGGCACAGATTGTGCAGTTCCATGGAGAAATATGCTCCTGAGAAACGATAATTTTATTCACTATCTTATTGATTTTTTAACAGCCCACTGGGAACTTTTAACACTGTTTAACACTTTTATCACTAGCACTCAGACACGCACTTTAGAAAGATTGTCTTTCTTTTATAATAAAGTAAATGGATATCACATGTATGATTTTAAAACGTAAAGTATAGCAACTGCCAGAATTTTATACTTTGTTTAGACACTTATATTGTCACAGGTTTGCTTCCCTGTTGAAGTGTTTTGATGTTATTTTGATCTTAATTGCTATTGCCACTATTGATATGTTAATGGAGGGTGGGACCTTACCTCTATAAAGGAAGGCCCCTTGCACTATTTTGTAAGCTTGATAAAGGAGCATGTGGCTCCGAAACATGTCACTTTGTACACATTAAAGATTGTTGCAGTTCACACTTGCTGCTTGTGGCTCGTCTACATTTTGTCTCCATAAGCTCTTCTTTTTATACACACCTGACACCTAATTGATCCATTATTAGTCACAGGTGAAGCCCATATGACAAGGTGACAACACATGTCTGAAATTTACCAAGCTGTGAATATTAGAATACTTTTTGTTAGTTTAATTTTGCATTGAAACATTATTACAAAAGCTGTTTGGGGTAAAATGAACCATTTCAAACAAAATCTGCATTCGAATTATTGTTAAGCGGCACTTCAGGTCTATTTGTACACAAGCGACAAGACTTTTGTCAGAAACTATACATGGCAGACAGCCCCACCCTGTGATCTAAAGGGTGGTGGGAGTCAAGCATCAACTACTGGTCTGTGTGGATTAGTTTTCTGTAAACTTCCAGTTTACCATTCTCCCTGACTTCTACCAAGCAGTCCAAGGAAGTCAGTGTGTTGTTTTGTACCTCTACAGCATTGATGTGTTCTATGAAGGCTTGTACTACATCTTGAATCTTGTTAGAGAAATTCTAGGATTTATGGATGTGATGATTAGAACTTCAAAACAAAGGCCCTAGGATGTTGGATAGGTATTTTGCCATTTTTCTCACTGTATGGTACATTTACTGTCTGTCCTCACTCTGTGGGACCTTTACTGTCTGTTCTCAATGTATGGGACCTTTACTGTCTGTTCTCAATGTATGGGACCTTTACTGTCTGTTCTCAGTGCATAGGACCTTTACTGTCTGTTCTCAGTGCATAGGGCCTTTACTGTCTGTTCTCACTGTATGTAACCTTTACCATCTGCTCTCACTGTATGGAACCTTTACCGTCTGTTCTCACTTTGTGGAACCTTTACAGTCTGTTCTCATTCTGTGGGACCTTTACTGTCTGTTCTCAATATATGGGACCTTTAATGTATGTTCTCACTGTAGGGGACCTTTACTGTCTGTTCTCACTTTGTGGAACCTTTACCGTCTGTTCTCACTTTGTGGAACCTTTACAGTCTGTTCTCATTCTGTGGGAGCTTTACTGTCTGTTCTCAATATATGGGACCTTTAATGTATGTTCTCACTGTAGGGGACCTTTACTGTCTGTCTCACTTTGTGGAACCTTTACCGTCTGTTCTCACTTTGTGGAACCTTTACAGTCTGTTCTCATTCTGTGGGAGCTTTACTGTCTGTTCTCAATATATGGGACCTTTAATGTATGTTCTCACTGTAGGGGACCTTTACTGTCTGTTTTCAATTTGTGGGAACTTTACTGTTTATTCTCACTGTGTGGGACCGTAACGGTCTGTTCTTATTTTGTCTGTAAACAAACTGTACCTGTAGTTACTAATCGCACTGTGGGATTACCATTTGCTTCAAGATACCAAAAATAAGTAATCGGCGTGGCTTAAAGGGGAGTGGTTTGTTATGGGCATGGCTAAAATGCATTTTGCACTGCATCCAAACATTTTTTTAAAAATCACCCTTATTTAAAAGGTATGTCCACTCCCAAAACAAAAAAATTGGTATGTTGTAGAACACCTCCCAAAACCTAGACCTCATTATGTTTAAATAATTACAAACAGATCCTATTCTTAACAGCTAGGGTTTCCATATTTTAAAAGGAAAAAAACCCACAGTAATACTGTATTACAGTAATACATGTGAATCAACCACAAAGTCATGTAATAAGGCACAGAGAGTGCTAAAAATTTAGCTTTGTCATAAAAGGCTCCCCATGCTCCAACACACACAGGCATCACACACCGTCACACTTGCATTCTCACATGAACATTTCCAAATTTACATGCAGGCAGTCATGTACACTCTCTTACATGCAGGCAACCATGTACACTGACATGCAGGCACTCGTATACACAGACAGGCAGGCACTCATGCACATACAAAGTCACTCTCTCACGGGCAGGTACTCATGGACAGATACTTAAAACTATCACAGACAGGCACTCACTTTCTGAAGAATTGATAATCAATGCACATACCTAGGCCCCATACAATGTTATATTATCTGCAAACTTGTATACATTAGAAACAAAGGTGTTTTAGTATATATTACTGTGATCACATGAATGAAAAGCCGTCCAACCATACAATGTATTATCTGTGAAAATGTGCCAATAATATTATAATATTTTCAGTGGGAGCAACAGTGGAATATATCCTTATAAAAATCGCTCAACTATATATATACAAGCACCTTCCCTGTCAAACCCTGCAATAAAAAGATCAATAAAACACACAGACCTTTACCAGGTAACCTTTTAAATCCTGTCAGCCGTGCGGGTGAAGTTTTGCAAAGCAGCCATGTCAGTGTACTGACAATTTCCTCTGCACACTCAGCTTAACTTCACCTGCAAGGCTGACAGGATTTAAAAGTTTACCGGGTGAGAGACGGGTTTTACATGGACTGAGAAAGATTTTCTGAGAAGTAAAGGTCCTTATATGTTTCATCAATATTTATTATTGCAGGGTCTGACAGGGAAATTGCTGCTTAAAGGTGAAAGAGGATGGAATGTAAAGAGACCAGGAAAATTCCAGAGTAAAGGCTGCCAGGAGGATGTCCATTAAGAATTTTAAGTCTGGTATGTATTCATTAATCAGTTTTATTGCAGGGCTGACGGGGGTTACCTTGTAGTTAAATTATTTAGTGAAGGGAGAACGGTTGGTAAGGGATTTAGTAAAGGGACTAGCCATCAAATTACATTTTTTAAAACTTATATAAGAAATAATACGCCCCATTACAGTGTAATATAAGGTTTGTAACGTTAACTCAGAGTTCCCTGCCCTGTCTAAAAGCACTCGGCCTGCAGCCTCATGCTTATATATGGTCAGGGAACTCCTCTGTGACTTTATATCCTTACATTACACTGCAAGGGGCATACTGCAACACAAACGTATGTGCGATTGCGCTCGCGATTTCTGTGCATTGCAACGTGTTTCAATTCCCCAATTCCGATTATAGAACGCGTGCAATTGCAATTAAAAATGGTGATCGCATGAACTTCCAAAATGGAATCGGAATCACAAACGCAACACATTGGTAATCGCAGAAACTTTTTGCGTTCCTGCTATTTCCATTAAATCAAAATTGCACGCGCTATCGCATGCAGAAACGCGTCTAGTGTGGCCCTAATATATTGTATGTGGTCTATCAATGTGCATTGATTATCTTTTCTTACACACTTACGCATACTTTTGTTGTAATTTAGCCTGAGTGCTCCCACAGTCCTTCTAATGTTCCCAAACAGAACCTTTACTCTATCACAGACAGGCACACAAACTTTCAAAGGCAGGCAATCACGCACAAACATACAGACAGGCACTCTAAGGCTCTTGCTATTAGACAGCCAAACAGATGGACACTCATTCACAGGAACTCAAATCAAAGACGCACTCACACTCTTATAAGATTGGCACACATACTCTAAGACAGGTATGAATTTTTTTTATTTAGCTGTATATCTGCTTTAGTACTCTTGAATGTGGGATTTGGGCACAAGCAATTAATTCATGGTTATCAGGGTAAACACCCATTCTAAAGGAGTATTTTATAGATCATGACAGGAGTCACAGCACTGTATTTTCTGTGTGATTAAAAGGACAACTGTCCTTTATACACACCCATTTGAAAGAACCCAGGGTGAGAACCTAAACCACTAGGTCTTCATACAGTGGCATAGGCACCATGGTCGCACTCATGACCGGGCCCACAAGTTAAATTACAAATACTGTGGTTTTCTTCTTATCTAACAGATCTTTCGGGACCCTTGCTATTCTTACTCCTATCTTTCTGGGAGAAATAATTGGTCCTTTAGGCATCACTTATATGCTGATAATACCCAAATTTACTTGTCCACCCCCGCGCTAACCCCTGTAGTTCAATCCCAAATCTCTAAATGTCTTCTCTCTATCTCTTCCTGGATGGCGCACCGCCGCCTTAAACTCAATTTAGCTATCTACAGAATTAATCATCCCCCCCCACCCAAAACTGGGACCTAGTCTACCCTTCTCCATGTCTATTGACAATATGGTCATCAACACAGTTGAATCTGTATGCTGCCTGTGAGTTATCGGTCTCCTCTTTCCGTCCATCATCACATTAGCAATGTCACTAGGACATGTCATTTTCTTCGCAATATTGCCAAGATCTGCCCTATTCTCTCTCGCTCCACTACTAAAATGCTCATGCATGCCCTTATAATCTCTGATCTGGACTACTGTAACATTCTACTATTTGGACTCCTGACTTTTCATTTCTCTCCTGTCCAGTTTACCTTAAACGCAGCTCGGATCATCTCGCTCTCCTCCAAAAGAGAGGTAGGGTGGCTTCCCATCAAATAATCATATTCAATACCCTGCTTTTAACCTTTAAAGGACAAGTCCAGCCCTGAAATGAAAACTTATATACAGGTAAATCACCCCCCAAAACCTAAACTGTAATAGTTGAAATCTGAAATATGTAAGTCTAACCTAAAATCCTGCAAAATATCCTGTTGCCCCTTTCTTCTTCTTGGTTCTTCTTCTTGACATCACAGCCAACGACTGAATGCCAATCCCCTAGCTGCCTCTTCTGAGCATGCACAGGCTCAGTACATGTTTCTAAATTGCTGTTTCCATGAGGCCTCCAGAAGCATAGCAGGCATACAGTAATGAATTTATAGGACAAAGTATGATATAGCAACATATTTTTTCATCCCAATGAAAGTATGATATAGCAACAAATTTTTTTCATCCCAATTCTTTCTAAAATGTTATTATGGGGGTGGAGTTGTCCTTTAAATCTTTTCACTCTACTGCACCTCCCTACTTATCTTCTCTCTTAGTCCCTTATGCTCCAGGACGTGCCCTCCGTTCCTCGCAAGGAAATTTTCTCCACACACCCCCAACAAACACTGCAGCCTATCGCCTTAAACGATTCTCTCTTGCTGCTCCCTACCTTTGGAACTTAAAGGGGAAGTTCAGTGCAAATACATATGCTTTTCAGAAAAAAAGAGCAGTATTTTTTCATCCCAATTACCTTAATCTGCCAATTCAGCATTTTGTCGGTGTATAAATAAATGCAACCGAAATAGTGTCTTCCTGTTTGCAGGACCCCTAGTAGAGACCATTATGGTCTTGCCCTTGACCCAGTCCCTGGGTTGATTCAGTTGCTCAGTAGAGATCTGAGCATGTTGATGACATTTTACCAGTGTGTATGCCAACCATTTACCAGTATCCCAACCATTTTATCAGTGTCTGTACCAACTCCTTCATCAGTGGTCCATTTACTAAGCATTTTTACCATTGTCTATGTGCCACCCATTTACCAGTATCAGTTTCCCAACTAATTTATGTATCAACTATTTTACCAGTGGTCCGTGTACGAAGCAATTTTTACCATTTTCTGTGTGCCAAGCATTTACCAGTGTCACTGTACCAATCTTTTTACCAGCGTCTGTGTGCCAGTTTGTCAGTTATTGCAAGTGTAAAATTCGAGGATCTAAGTTTAGAAATACTGTTAAATAGTTCTGCTTTGCGTTTAAAAGAAAGTTAAATGCAAAGTATATGGACCAGGGAAGGATTGTAGGGGGAAAGAACTGTGCCACGAGTAGATGCGGTGCTGATTGGTGATGGGGTTGAGAACTGTACTGTGCCACGAGTAGATGCGGTGCTGATTTGTGGTGGGGTTGGGGGGGCCATCACCAAATTCTGCACCAGGGCCCATTGATCTGTAGCTACACCACTTGTCACACCTGGGTTAAGCATCTAACTCCTGCACTTACTTCTTCAACTTGTGATTGAAGCAGTTTAGGTCCTCACCCTGGGTTCTTTCAAATAGGGCTGTGTGTAAGACAGTTTTGTTATCCTTTACTCACACACAAAAAAAAAACCTGTCCTGCGACTCCTGTCATGATCTATAATGGGTGGGCAGAACTATTGTGAATAGCCAGAGTAATAGCATAATCACCCCATCCAACCTCATTTACCTTTCTCTGCAGCCCTCTTGAATCCAGATATCTTACCTTGAACTCCTCACATTGTAGCTATCAGTCACCTTGCCTGCTTTATGGCTGCACATTCACTTAGAGCTCAGATAGAAGGAGGAGGTAGAGAACAGTTGAGTGACTAGAGGATTACAAGTTATCAGGACTTGGGAGCACCGAAGAGAAAGGTAAGTATTGTGAAAATGGGGTTTGGGGGGCGATTACTCTAAAGTTTGTGTAGGGGTGAACATATGTTGTATAAAGGTACCAGGGCACTAAGGGAATAAACCCACAATGGGGGAAGGTGCTTGCGGTTTAAATTATCAAGGGCACATCAAAGAAAAAAGGTTAAAGGGCATGTCCACCCTAAAATTTAAGTTTGAACATATGATAGATCCACCCTGCCCACCCCCAACTGCTGAGATATTTCTTGTAAAAATAAAGATTTGAGAGGCAGACAATCAGACGCGGCTGCCGTCAATGGAGACAACACGGGAACAAAGGTCTGTAACTAGTATTCGGATTTTTTTTTTTAAGAAAATAACTCGGGAGTTAGGGATGGGCAGGGGAGATCTATCATTTGGCATAGGATTACATGCTAAGTGCAACGGCTGCAGAGGTTGAATCCAGATGGTGGGAGGGGGGTAGGGCTACTCTGCACATATCACCATCCCTCCCGGAAGACAGGAGACAGAGACGTTTGGACAGGAAGACAGCCGCTACGCTTCACTTTCCTGGACTTTGGACTAGCACCGCAGGGGAACCATAAGAAGCAGAGATTAGCGTAAGGTTTTTTTTTTTTTTTTAACTACACATTGGGACCAGTATGGGGTTAAAATTTAGTTTTGGGGGTGGTCATGCCCTTTAAACCCAGCACACATCGAAAGATAAAAAAAAAAAAACTTATTTTATAGGTTATGGGGAAACACTGAAAAATGTAATATAGCAGCTAAACAGGAGACATTAAAATCAATTATAAAAAAATGAGGCACCCAATATACTCAGTGATAATATAATCAATATTGCACAAACATTAAAGTTAAATAGTACCCCCATAGTAAGTAAGCTCAGGGAACCAGTATAACTCTACCGTCACATGTCTGTCACCAAGTCTCGATCAAGAGCTCTTTTCCTGGGTTAAGGCCAAAAGGTTTGGTTAGTGCTGCCAAACACTAAGACCTGCTGGACACCTTTTTGCCCTGACCAGATTTCTCAACCGCACGTGGGCATCAAACTATCACGCCTTATAAGTGAACCAAGTCTCGCGAGATGACTCAAGAAGTGCCCGCCCAACATCAGAAGTGTGACCGCTGAAGGACACGCAGATCAATCCCAGTATGTCGTCAGAAGGGGGCGTGTCAGAGCGTGTATCGATAAATTGAATAAGCCCATAAGAGTCATGGCAGAAATAAACGTGTATACAATGAAACCTCTTGTGTGGCTGCTTAAAAGGAATCTATAGTGAAAAAAACACATTGGCCCATTGCAAAGTTAAATTCATGTACTCTGTGCTGACTTTCTCCTACCTGTCAATGACTCTGATTTTCCATGGTGTCAGATCTTACTGCAGCACTTCCCCCTCCCCTCTGTTACCTCCTTCATGTCTCAACTACAGCTAACTGACAAGCTTATCATGTGCAGTAGGAGTTAAAAGTTCAACATCCTGAAAAACACACCCATGCACAATGGCCAATAGAAAGCAAGCTGTACTGGAGACATGGATCTCTTTGTGTCCTGCTAAAATACGATCTCTCTCTTTGTGACCCATCATCAATCAGTGAAAGCTATCAAGAAAGGGGGTCATGTGTAGCCTTATCTCTGCCATAAAAGCTACCCCTCCCCCTGCTAATGCTCTTATCTCTATGTTTATTACAGAGCACGGAGGAGGGAGAGACTTGAGCAGGAAATAGGATCATGTCACAGGGATTTGATTGACAATACAAGTAGGAGTAGAGGAATGCAATCACGTATTTGTGGTATCTCAGGACAGAGAGGGAAACTTAAGAAAATACAGACACTCTGGGGGTTGGGGGGGAATTACAGAACTCATGGAAAGATAGGAAAAAAGTATTTTTTCCCCACTATAGATGCCCTTTAAACAACAAGGGTGTCCATTCAATGTTATGTTTCGTTTTTGGCATAAGTAACCATTCAATCAATTTCACAGGAGCCAGGAAGATGAATAAATTAATAAATTTACCTTGCACTAGATCCACCACCGGTTAAACTGACAGGTACTGCAAACTTATAGTTCCATGTTAACTACAGTGCGCATTAGTGTTAGTATTTAGTACATGGACTAAATATTGGTAAATTATAAAAACCCAGAACAAACTATCTTTTTTTTTTTCAAATATACAATTCAGCACCAATTAGAATTGCTCCCTTCGTTAAAAGAAAATCCAAACACATTAACTTTACATGTATCATGCTTGTAAATATCTATAATTAGTTGGTGTATAAACAGGGAGACGTTTACCTGGCTCATTGTGACCAACACTAAATGCTTCTCCCCAATACTATATTTAAATCCTGATAGTTATTACACAATTTTATGCATTATTATGTACAACCAGCAATGTTGTTACTTATAGAAACTGTACCCTTGCTATTTGAAGATCGGTTTCTGCTGTCTACTACTGTAACATTTAAACATTTTTATTTATTCAGTCTACATATCGCATCCAAGTGCAGAGAACAATTTGAGTGTTTCGTAGAATCCGTTTTTGTGGTAGGCACACTCCTTGAGGACAGCCTTCTGGATGTGTGGGGTGCATATTTACAAGATCTGATAATTCCCAAAACAGTTAAAAGCAACATTTTTCGCTGGACCTCCCAACACCATTACAGATTTGTTTTTGCATGTGGCCCTTGGGTTTGCCACTACTCTTACACTCTTATCAAAGTCCGGGAATATGAATTTCCCCAAAGTTACAAACAAATTGTTTCTAAGAAGTTTTTTTTTTATTAAACACTCAAAACACAGTTTGAATAAAAGTAAATTGAAAGCTTTGTACAATTGTGCTGGCCGAAGCACGTTTGAAGACCAACTGCTTTGGTGGACAATCAAACTTGTGTAGCGGTTCCTATTGGCTACTGCTTTTTCTTTAATTTTAACTTGCAGTTTCAAGACTAAAACCAATACACAAACAATTACAGACTTTCCTATTCTTCCTAACTAAAAAAGTTGACCCTGAAAAAAAAAAATCTAGTTTTTTTTAATTTGGTGTTTGAATTGCATTGCAAGATTTTTACCAGAACTTCTGAAATTTAAAGGGCATGTCCACCCCCAAAACTAAAATTTAACCCACTACTGGCCCCACTCTGCAGTGTACAAAAATCCTTACCTTGCATCCCAGCTCCAAATGGTTCTCCTGTAATGTCCCCCCAAAGTTATAAAAACTGGCCACCAGTGAAATAGTTTCCGCCTCTGAGCTGTCCTCTCAGAAGTTTTTGGCTTGCTCAGAGCAGCCCTTCACTCTCTTCCCCCCGCCCATTGTAAATCCCCTTGTACATATATTAGGGATAGTTCCCCCAGCCCCAATAAAATATTTATAGGAAAGTCCCCCGATCTTTACTTACCCTCCCTCTCTCCTCCGACGTTCTGAACTGCCGGCAGCCGCGTCTGTAATTGGCTGCCTCTCAGTCAATCACAGACGCAGCTACCGGTCTGGCCCCTGCTTGCAGTTCTGTGCAAGCAGAAAGCCGGGCATTGCAGCGGAGGAGAGAGGGAAGATAAGTAACGAATGGGGGACTTTCTTATAAATATAATATAGTGGTTGGGGCTCTGGGAACTAGCCCTACAACATATAATTTTTTTTTTTTTTTTTTAAAGGGATGGACATGCCCTTTAAATTATTAGGGGTTCAGTTCCTTCCTTCTTGTATACAAACCCTACTAATATCCTGTTCCATTTCTTTCCAAAAGAGCAGCATGTCTTCTAGTCTTTCTTCAAAGGCAGTTATGAACTTCACAAGTTCTGAAAAAAAAATATTAAAAGATAAAAAGCGTAACTAGCTTAAAAGTGAAAAATATGCATATTCAAAAAAAAAAAAAAAAAAACTATGTGCACAATGAGTACTTTTTTCTAAACCATTATATTCTACATGTAAACAGCAAATGTAAAATAGAGGATGTCCGTGTTCTGTGAATAACCAGATCAATCTCATTTTCCTCTGGTTCTTATGTACATGCAAAACTGAACACAGGCATGCTTTTGTGGGAGGGTAGGCATTCTATAGCTCAAACAAAATTAACCAAAATAAAGAGGAAGACAGACTTCTGGGATTTCCACTTTCAAGAGCTGCAATTTATAAAAATATAAACTTTGGATGAGGGGGGATTGAAACACAAACTAACAAAACTTATTGTCTCAATTTTATTTAGGGAGGGTCACTGCTATCCTGTTTACCCATTTTTTCCCAAGAATACAAGTGTACAAAATAAAAACATTTACCAGCAGCAAAAGCCGGAGATGTAATCTTCACAACCTTTGAAAAAAATACCGTATATACTCGAGTACAAGTCAAATGTTTCAGGCTTTAAAGTTAGCCTGAAAACCTAACCGACTTATACTCGGGTCAAGTCCTAATTTAGATCCAAATTCTGCAATTGATCTGCCTTTACACTTCCTGCTTGCTGTAGTCTGGCTGCTGGACTCAGCACTATCACTGCTCATCTGGATGCTGTAAATCTGATGGGTCTCCTCAGTTTGGGGCAAAAAACAGCTGCTAATGACAGCTTGAAACTACAAACTCGTGACATTTTTAACTATTAGGATCAAGGGCCCTTTACTATATGGGGGTCAGAGGGCCCTTTACTATATGGGGGTCAGAGGGCCCTTTACTATATGGGGGTCAGAGGGCCCTTTACTATATGGGGGTCAGAGGGCCCTTTACTATATGGGGGTCAGGAGAATTGTAAATGATGGTAAGCTTAATTAAAAGTATACTGAACCTTGCCACTCCACATGTTTAGAAACTACCAACTCCCAGCAACAAAGCATGCTGGGAGTTGTAGTTTCCAAGCATCTGGAGTGCAAAGGAATTGGAGGTTACTGGTACTGAATTTGGCTATTACTGTATGGGATTCATGTATGGGAATTCTGCTGTCCATTTAAAGGGCAATTAAGCAACAAAACAATACTGAATCAGAAGGCAGTAGTGGTCATAATTTCCACCCTCGACTTATACTCGAGTCAATGGGTTTTTATAAATTTTTCAGGTATAAATAGGTACCTCGGCTTATACTCGGATCAACGTATACTCGAGTATATACAGTAATTGTTAAAAGATTAAAAAGCAAAAAAAGCTCAACAGCAGCTTCAAAAAAATATCTTAAATGTAAGATTGAAAATGTCTGCGTTCTGCCAATGAAACATCCCGCTGCAACAATCGTCAATCTCAGTAGTTTACCTCCAGTTCTTACGCACCTGCAGACTGAACAACACAGCCACGCCTTTGTGGGAGGGTAGGAATTCTATAGCTCTAACCATAATTAACCAAATAAAGTTCAGAGGGTCTTGGATGATTACCATGTTAAAGGGCTGCCAAGCATAGTGTAAAAAATACAAATATTTACCAGAGGCAATTCTTTTAGGCAAGCTCTAAAATAAATAGTTTAAAATGAGAAAACAAAAATGTAACAGCAGCTTAAAGGGGAACTGTGGTCTCCAAACAAGTTTATTTTAAATGAAAGGCCAGGTTCATACCTTTAAAACGAGACATCAACCACCTCTCTACGTGCTGCACAGCCCAAAATATGAAGAAATCACTGATCAGAAAGTAAGGGGGTGGGAGGTTCAGAATCTGCGGTCAGAAATCCTCTTCTAATCTGCGGTTGGCACATGCTCAGTGCATGACTGAAGGGTAGAAGGAGGGTGGGGAGAACAGCACAGCCCACAGCACTGCTTTTTTAAATGCCTCCCACTTGCTGGCCCTTCCCAATCGTGGGCCCTGTGTCCCCCTCCCCTTGCAGCCCCCTGTGGCCCCTCCCACTCACGGACTCTGTGGCTCTGCACACTCGCGGGTCCTGTGGCCCCTCCCCCACTTGCCCAGCAAGTGGGAGGCCCCCCGGGACACGCAGGTGGGAGGGGCCTGCAAGCGGGAGGGGCCATGGGGCCCACAAGTGGGGGGCGCCACACAGCCATGAATGGGAGGGGCCACAGGAGCCTGCAAGGGAAAGGCCCAAGGGACTGCAAGGGGAGGGGCCATAGGGGCCCACGAGGAGGAAACACAGAAGCAGGAAGTGCAGGGGATCTGGTGATGCTGCAACCATATCACACATATAAATGTAAATATCTTCAAAATTACCCAAATTTACCCAAAGTCATTTTTGGACCACAGTTACCCTTTAAAAAGAAATTTTTAAAAATATTCTTAAAAAGTTAGATTGCTAATGATACAATATAATAATACATCCCGTTGAAACCACTGTCAATCTCCAAAGTTTAACTCTGGTTCTTACACACCTGCAGACTAAACAACACAGGCACACCTTTGTGGAAGAGTAGGCATTCTGTAGCTCTAACAATAATCAAGCAAAGAAGGGACAGAGACGTCTGGGTGATTTCCATGTTGAAGGGCTGCCATGTGTGAGAATGCATCAAATGTGCATTCTATGCCAAAGATGGGTGCAGTGTCTCTAATAAGGTGGTGTGTTGTAGGAAAGCCATTAGAAGAAACACAATAATAAGAATAAGGTTAGGTGAGTATTGCAATCTGGACTTAGGAATTTATATGAGACAGGAGCAATTGCTCCTGTCTCCATTAGAATCATAGATTTGTTACATCTAGGGTCTTCTGGGATTTCCATGTACAAGGGCTGCCATGTATATATAAGGAGATATTAGCTACTCTGTATGAGGGTGATTAATAAAAAAGTAACAGAATAGCTTGTCCCCCAAAAAATGTATTTGGGGGTCAGATACATCCCATTGGTCTATAAACTACACTGATCTCCTGTTTACTCATTTCTTCCGAAGAGTACATCAAGTGTACAATATAAAAATATTTACCAGTGACAAGTCTTTCAGTCTTGCTGGTTATCTTCACAAGCTCTGAAAAAAACAATTGTTAAAATGTTAAACAAAAAATAAATATTCACAAACAATAAGAATGAAATTGCTTAATGTAAGATTGATAATGTATACGTTAAGCCAATCATACATTCCGCTGCAACCATCATCAATCTCTGTAGTTTACCTCCAGTTCTTACGCACCTGCAGACTGAACAACACAGGCACGCCTTTGTGGGAGGGTAGGAATTCTATAGCTCTAACCCTAATTAACCAAATAAGGGGCAAAGAGACTTCTGGGTGATTTCCATGTTCATGGGCTGCCATGTATATGCAAAAGTGCGTCAAATATAGAAAATAAAAAATATTTACCAAAGGCAAGTCTATTAGTCTTTATACAACTAAAAGAAATAATTGTTAAAAATTAGAAGACAAAAGTTTAACGGCAACTTAAAGAGGATTTTTATGTCAGACTCACCTGTAAAATCCTTTTCTCTTAAGCCGTAAGGGGGACCCAGGTACTACCCTCCCTATTGTTGAAATGATTGTTTTTTTGGCATGTTTTTTCGCCTGTTTACTTGTTATTTCCTTGTTATTGTACTATCTTCATTTCAATATCTGACTTACGCTTCCTCTTTGGGACCAACTGGAGGAGGCTTCCGGTGCTCTGTGTATTGTACTGAGGGGAGGAGCACTGGAGCCTCAATCTTACAGTTCTTAAAGTGTCCGCTCCTGGAGAAAGGGTGCTTAACCCCTATGTTGACCTGGGTCCCCCTTACGGCTTAAGAGAAAAGGATTTTACAGGTGAGTGACATAAAAATCCTCTTTTCTCCACTTTGCGCTTCAGGTAGCGCACAGCAGTCGAAGTCAGCATCTTCTTTCTGTCACCAGGTAGCGTTTCAACGGTGCCCTTTGCCTTGAATTTGCGAATGATGCTTCCTATGGTGTTTAACATCTTTGCAATCTTCTTATAGCCATTGCCCTTCCTGTGAAGAGAAATCACCACTTCTCTTGTCTTCCTGGACCATTATGACTTCACCATGTTTGTAAACACACCAGTAAATGTCTAGAAGGAGCTAAGTATCACACTCATTTTAAATCTGCCTAATTGGTGCTTATTATGCTTGATTGCTGCTCTTTGACATCCACAAGTGTTTTCAATACCTGATCGAAAACACTTGAATAAACCTCTGTTCTTAAGAGTGGTAGTTTTTAAGGGGTTGAATAATTGTGTCAATGAAGAAATCACAAAAAAAAGCCCTGTTTTGCGGAAGGAAGGTGCTTTTACCTCCTGTAGCTTGAGCAATTATCTTTTCCAGTTCGGGTCCAAATAAGAGGCGCCCCAAAAAAGGTAGGTTGGTAAGGGCTTTCTTGGATGCCGGGTCTGCCGCCCAGGCTTTTAGCCATAAGGATCGCCTGGCTGCGGTTGCGGCCGCTGATGATCTAGCTATAAGTCTGCTAGACTCTAGAGCCGCGTCCCCAAGATATATAGCTGCATCAGATAGCTGTTGTATAATATCCACCAGATGGCTGTCTGAGGATTCCTTGACCACAGAGTGGTTAAGTTGTCCTAGCCATGCTACCATTGCTTTGGCCACCCACGCGGAGGCGAAGGTAGGACGCAGGGCTGCGCCAGCTGCTGCGAATGCCGTTCTCAGGAAACCCTCCAGTCTTCTATCTGTCGGGTCCTTGAAAGTGGCTATCTCGGCTAAAGGGATAGCTGTGGCCCTGGAAAGTCTCGCCACTGGCGACCGCCGGTGGCAGGGACCACCTTTCCACATCCGATTTAGGAAAGGGGAACATCGACTGGAAATTTCGTGACAAATGAAATTTCTTTTCCGGAGACGCCCACTCTTCTAACACGATCTGTTCCAATTGGTCATAAGACGGAAAAATTGCCGCCGCCTTCTTAGGGCGGCTGAACAAAGTCTTAGATGGATCAGTTGGTTCGATCGGATCTCGAATGTTAAGTACCTGTAGCACAGATCTGATAAGATCCTCCATAGTCTCAGGTGTGAAAGTGGTCTGAAATTCCTGTTCAGAAGTTAAGGAGTCAAGTTCTCCCTCTTCCGATTCCTCTCTTTCCTCCTCAGAGACCGCTTCCACTGAAGGGACTACTGGGATATCTGATGGTCTGGTGGCCCTCAGCGGTCTGGCCTCCGTTCCAGAGGAATTAGCTGATTGCAGAACCTGCGAAAGGGATGCCGACAATATCAACATGGAATCTGCTAATGATTTTGCCCAGGCTGGTTCAGACTCCTGGGCGGAGATACTCGGGCCAAGGCCGACCCCGCAGGTGGATTCTGCAGAGAATCAATGGAAGCCCGAAGGGATTTTGCGCACTCGGGTTCCTGACTGTCCGACACAGTCTGACTAGGGTCTTGGTTTGCATTGCATGACCCACATAGGGGCCCAGACAGGCCGGCAGGCAACTTATTCTGGCATAATGCGCAGACATAGGATATCACTTGGACCGATTTGGCTGATTAAGGTTTGGGAGCGGGCTTCTCCTTGTTGGACATGATGGATATTGGCGAGACAGCAGGGAAGAAGGAGAAAAAAATTAATTGTTGTTTTTTTTTTTGTAAGGATACAGGGACTGGCCGAGGGCAAAGGACAGAAAGAAGAGAAGAGACAAAAGAAGAAAATGGCAGAGCAAGAAAAGATCGACTTATCTGACTCTGTGGAACTTGAAGGTAAACAGGAGGAGGCTCCGGACTTGTATGTATCTGCAGTAGAAAGACCGAAGACCGGAAGTCCTGCCCCCGAAAAAGCCCGGCAATGGAAACCGGAAGTCTCGCCTCAGGACTGAAGGAGAAGGAAACCCGCCCCCATCAGCCGGTCCAGTGAGCTCCCTCAGCGTGGTATATGCAGTGCTGAGGGAGCGGGAAGCGGCGGAGTCCGCCGGTTGCCCGCACATGCGGGAGGGGTGATCGGCCCATTTTAGGCCCGCGGGCCATGATGGGCCGCCCTCCCGCGGCAGTCGCACGAGGAAGACCTCTGCTGGCTGCTGATCCCACGGAGGGAGCCGGTGGGGTCTGGAACTCACCGGCTCCAAAATATCCAGGTAAGATAGGGGAGAGAGGTCCTACTCCTGAAGCGGGCACTTAAAAACTGGAGGAGGTTTCCGGTGCTCTGTGTATTATACTGAGGGGAGGAGCACTGGAGCCTCAATCTTACAGTTCTTAAAGTGTCCGCTCCTGGAGAAAGGGTGCTTAACCCCTACGTTGACCTGGGTCCCCCTGAGGCTGTAAGAGAAAAGAAATATTCAACAAAAAAAAAAATCTTAAAATGTAAGATTGATAATATTCATGTTTGGTCAATCATATATTCTGCTGCAACCATTGTAAATCTCAGTAGTTTACCTCCAGTTCTTACACACCTGCAGACTAAACAACACAGGCACGCCTTTTTGGGAGGCTAGGCATTCTGTAGCTCTTACCATAATTAATCAAGCATACTAGTATGTACTCTAAAGAAGGCTATACAGGTATACAATATCTTATTGTAAAGATATTTTATATTTTACAATAATCGCTCGCATGTATGGTGTCTGATGACAATAGGGCAGATAAATTCAGTCCTTTAGCTATGCAAAACAAACTAATAATTTGACAAGAGAAAATATAAGAGAAAATATAATTGTTTTATACAGTTTTATAATAATGCCATGTGTACAACCTCCATAACAGTATTGTAAACATGGTTTGTTAAGCCATAGAAATTTTAACTTTTTAACAGAGTTTGAAAACAGGGCCAGCATTAGGCAAGAAAAAGTACCTGTTAAATTTTTCTACCTTGTCACATCCTGCTGCACTATTCAGAATTTACTCCCACTTATTATTGCTACCACAGCACACAACATACTTAAGCCTTTGATAAACACAACATACACTAAAACAAACTTATTTACCAGCTTTGACAAATAGCATATTCAAGTTTACTATTTCCTGTTTTGATACATGAACTATTAACAAAACCAATCCTGTTCCCTGTAGAGTACTATGTTGTCATGCATGAACACCAATATATGGAAACAATTACATTTGTTGCATTATACCCAGTATACAGTGTTTTCATGCAAAGACATACAATAAACTTTGAAAATATACACATTTATGTCAGTCGCTGCGGTTTCTTACCAGACTGCCCACATTTTCTCAACATCCTCTGCCACGATAAATTACAGAAATGGGACCGATGTATTTCTCAGTGCTTTACATTATTTGACCTTTGGTATATCAGTTATCATTCATGACAGTACTTGTGTTATTCTTGGATAAAATATGCCATGGAAAAGGTCTACAAATGCAGATAAAGTGAAAGATTGTGTTTAAAATAAATGAGGTGTACAAAAAAGGGATTTAAATAAAAGATATCCATAATCCTAAAACAGGGTTAGTTCTCCAGTTGAATAAACTGTAAACATTTAATGTAAACATTAAAATGTTACAAAACTACTAGAGGGGTAGACCATATCAACCTAAATACCCCTTTGCTTTCTTCAAACTATTAAACTAATAATACACAAACCAAGAATGTCTCTTTTGTTCCTCAAAAGTATTACTAGCTTATGTTACCTTAATCCACTAACAGGAGTAATACATGATAACAAAATCTTTAAGGGCAAAGCACTATGGTATGGGAGGTAGGAGTGCATATTTCTTCCACACAATGTTTCTTTGAAGAGCAGTAAGCAGTAGAAATTGCTGTGTACAATTCATCTTCAATGAAGCTCATTGATCCCTGAACTTAAAGGAGAGCTAAAGTACCCAGACAACATTGTCCCAATAAACAGAGCACATTCACAAACATACCACAAGCTGTGTCTTTGCTGTGGCTGTTGGGTGATGACTGAAATTAACCTGGGGGTACTAGGGGTCAGCTCCCAAAATCCCCTTAGCTGGGTTAACCCCCAGCTAAGTGTCTGCGTACAGGCACATGCTCTGTAATTTTCAACAGATCAAAACATGGAAGTTGCAGTCTTGCTTCTTTGTGCTGTTATGTGATTGGCAGTCAGCATCTGAGATCCTCCCTCTCCCTGAATTTTTTTGTTGTTTTCGGTTTTCAAACACATTTAATGCACCTGTCCTAGCAATATAATCCTTTTGTGTATTTCTTAGCTACCATGGATATAAAACAGTATTACAATTTCAGTAAAAATAAAAGTCTGTGGAATTGAACCTGCAATTTGTACATTTACTCCGTCTTGCTAAAACAGGGAGATTCAATAAAAGTTCTTATTGTTAAAAACTGTGATAATTTTGCCCCAGCCAATCAGATCCTATTTAACATTTGGTTGGGGCAAAATTAGCACCATTTTTAACGTTAATGGGCAAGTCCAGCCCCAAAATGAAAACGTACATACAGGTAAATCACCCCCCAAAAGCCTAAACGGTAATAGTTTGAAATCTGAAATATATAAGTCTAACCTGAAATCCTGCACAATGTCCTGTTGCCCGTTTCTGCTTCCTGGTTCTTCCAGTTAGCAACTGTCAGTTATGGATTTGACAGTTGACATCACAGCCAATGACAATGTTAATCCCGTCTGCCTCTTCTGAGCATGCCCAGGCCCAGTACAGCTTTCTAAATTGCTCAGTTTCTATGACGCATTCAGAAGCATAGCAGGCATACAGTAATGAATTCATAGGACAAACTATGATACATCAACATATTTTAAAAAGGCCATTCTTTTCAAAAGATGTTCTTGAGGGTGGAGTTGTCCTTTAAGAACTTTTATTGAATAAACCCTGTAAAGGTCTTACCTCTAGCCTAACAGAGAACCTATGTAGGAAACTAGTACATATAGGAACTTTTATCTTTTACTATGAACATAGTGGAAACAAATAAAAAAGGGGGATTTGAACTTGTGACCTGAACTCTGTATTTCTAAAACAGGTGTCTTACCAGATGCCTTGCAGTTTATTTACCAGCAACTCACACTGACTGGTTAAACTGCAGGGTAATAAGCAGCTTTCAAAGTCTTATTACGGACTTCCATATTGGTCTCAGGGGGCATGGCTCTTTTGATGATAGCATGGGCTGTAGGTTGTGCTGGCACTAACATAGAATCCTTCTTTGTTCCAGAATCTATTACATACATGTACTAAATACAACTTACTAGAGAAAAAGCTTACAATGTATTGGCGTTCTAGGGAGAAATGTTTTCATATTAGGATTTTTTAAAAATTAAGTTTAGTGTAGTTTAAAGGACAACTCCACCCTCATGAGAATATCTTTTAGGAAGAATGGCCTATTTAAAATATGTTGATATTTCATAGTTTGTCCTATGAATGCATTACTGTATGCCTGCTATGCTTCGGGATGCCTCATGGAAACTGAGCAATTTAGAAACCTGTACTGAGCCTGGGCATGCTCAGAAGAGGCAGACAGTGGATTAACATTCAGTCATTGCTGAATGATGGCTTTGATGTCAACTGTCAAATTCCATAACTGACAGTTGCTACCTGGAAGAACCAGGAAGCAGAAACACGGGAAACAGGAGATTGTGCAGGATTTCAGGTTAGACATATATTTCAGATTTCAAACTATTATCGTTTAGGGTTTTGGGGGGTGATTTTCCTGTATGTAAGTTTTCATTTTTGGGGCTGGACTTGCCCTTTAAAAGAATCCTTACCTTACATATCTGCTCCTTATGTTATTCTGCAATGTCTAGTCCAAGTCCTGGAAAGTGAAGAGTAGTAGCGGTCTTCTTGTGTAAATGTTGAATGTTTTGCCTCCGGGAGGTAGTGTGGCATGCGCAGATATTATAGTTACATTAAAATGACAACTACACTTAAGTAAAAAATTACTTATTACTTGTTATTTAAAAATAACATTTTTAAACTGAGCACCTGGGGCAGGGAGGTAAGGTTAATTATGTCTACCTCCCATGATCATTTAGTTGATGAGTGCTAGCGAATAGTTATTTTTATCTGCCAGGTTAGTGCCCAGAAACTTTAAAGATAAATAATGCTCAAGCTTAAAAAAAGCCCATTAAGCAGAGGCAGATAACTTTGACAAAAAACTGAGCGGCTGCTGAGCGGCAGCCAATCACAGACGCGGCTGCCGGTCATTCAGTGCAGTGGAGGAAAGAGGGGAGGTAAGTAAGAGTTTGGGGAGCTTTCTAAAAATAAAAATTATGCGGTTGGGGCTGGGGGACCAGGGGGAAGGCTATATTAAAGGGGATAAATGATAGGGGGAGGGAATCCGGAGAGGGAGGGAGAGAAGGGCTGCAGTACGCATGCCAAACTTCTCCCGGAGGCCAGGTAGGAGGCAGAGTCCTATATGGACTCTGCTATCCTCCTGGTGGGCAGTTTTTGGGACTTTGGGGGGGACTACAGGAGAACCCTATGGAGCTGGGATGTTAAGCAAGGATTAAACTACACTACATGGTGGGGGCTGTAGTTGGGGGGGATTATAGTTTTGGGGGTGGACATGCCCTTTAACTTTTGTTTAATATCCCTCTTGTTCTTACGTGTCAATACACAATAAATGTAAAGCACGCCTTTATCAGAGGGTTTTTGGTTTCTGATGCATACAGATCATTCCAGATATAGTTTTTATTCTTAACAATTAACCCCCACATTTCCTTAAAAACCTACTTACTGCTCCACTAGGAGCATAATGAAACCATGTCATTATCTGTCCACCCAACGCTTTGAGGTTTCAGTGCTATAAATTAAATCAAACTTTTCTATGCAAAAGAAAAAAAAAAAAAAACAAAAAAAAAAACAAAAAAAAACAAACAACTTGTTAATGGTCAAATTACCAATTACAATTTGTATGCAAATACTATTTGAAGGCATGTACATACACTTCAGTTATTTGTATGTGCATAATATACATCCAGGAAAATTATATGAAAATGGACAGGTAAATACTTATCTTTATAAAATTGCGTAGGTTTATTTTTGCCATATGGTCAATATAGATGCCCAAACCCATTAATCTAGCAAATACACTGTACTATTTTCATCAGATATTGATTTATAATTTATCAGTGAATACTGTCTGTACATTGTAATCTGCATACAAGAAAGTGTTGCTGGTTATGCTTATTTGCAGTACAGCAATTTAATTAGAAAAAGTGATCTACAAAATAAGCCTTGAAACAGTAAAAGGGAGTATAAAATTACCATCACATTTAGTTTAGTCAACAGTGTTTTAAGCTGGGTACACATTACAGATAAAGGGCCAAACCCTTCAAATACAGACAGGATTGGCCTTTTATCGTTAACATGAGTTTGCACACAAACAACCGTTTCTAAAGCCAACATGTGGTTTGGCTGACAATCTAAGGGTACTCAGTCTGCCGAAACCAGAATTTCCGTTGGATCTCGTTGCCTGATTCGCCTGGTGGATCAACGAGATGGGTCTGCCCCGCAATCGCACGTGATGAACCATAAGTCTATGGAGCAAAAAGACTGACCACAGATATAGGTCTTTCCATATAAATAACCTGTTTTGAGAACAAGAGGTGCCTTTATGCTGATTAACTGCAGTAGCAAAAAAACCTACACACCCAATAGATCATAAATTAATGGCCACATTGCCAATGGATCAGCAAGAAGAGCAACTGTAGCCTGTTAAAGGTTAAAGTCCTAGCCTATGTACAAAAAAACCCTAAACAAAGAATATCCAAATATAGCTCAACTCTCAGGATAACACAAATAAATATCCAAACTCCAATTTGAGATCTAGAAGTTAGGCTTAGGTTGGGCTCTGGTAATCAGAGTTTCTGTTCACCGGTTAGCATACCAACAGCTATTTATGAAAGCCTTGATGCTCTCTTGTTGCATTTCAGATTCAGGATGCGAGAAATGGTCTTAATTCATTCTACTATCTAAGGGGATTGTTAAGGCTGCTGGAAACAAGTTAGAAAGCAATGCCTAAAAAAAAAAAAAAAAAAAAAAAAAAAAAAAAAAACACAAAACTTTTCAGAATATAAGTGTCGGAAGCCGCAAATGTTATCGGCTGAGACGCGATTGGATTTCCACCCAAAACGATGCCCAAGAAGTTTTTTCACAAATAGGTGAATAAAGAGTTTGCACTTTTTTCAAAAATTGGGAGTCTGCACGTTTTACTTGATTATATACCCTATGGACAGAAAGCAGTACAGTCCACAGCAGGACAATCCTAGGAAGGAGTGGGGTGTCCAATAATTGTCAGTGCTTAACAAACATTTTCCATTTTATAGGTTACTAAAAATGGTTTGTTTTCTACCAATAGTTTTTCAGTAAAAAAAAAAAAAAAATTTAAAATGCTGTAAACATTTGAGGAACAAACAGATATTGTAAGAATGTATGATGCAGAAACAAAACCAAGCCCTTGTTTATATACAAGCCGTTTATTTTGAAATGCCAACTAAATGTAAGATAAATTTCATGTCACATGCTTGTCAGTAACAGTAGAAAAATAGAACCAGTGAAAACATTTGTACAACTGCAATGGTTGTCAAAAGAGAAAGGTGTAATACAATGCATCACACAACACAAATTCAAGTTTGGAAGTTTCTAAATAAAAATACTATTCTTTAAAAACACTATGTACAATTGAATCCTAAACAAATTTTTACAAAGTACTAGTTATGCAGGTTATAGAAAACACTTGCATAGGACATGAAATCAGTTTAGAGTTTGTTTTTTTTATATTCAGAGCCTCAAGCATTAAAGGCACTTGACTTTGTACCAGAACATTTAAAATTGTATCTAAACACAGGCATTCAAAAATTAAAACAATAAATTCAAACACAGCTAGTACAAGACTCTAGTTCACAGGTTTTGGTCAACAGAATTAAACTTGACAAAAATAATAGGTACACGTTAATAATAACCCTTCATATTTTCTAGTATCCATTTTACTCCCCTGATAAAATGTTAGGAAAGCCAGAAAGTAAACAGGTAAATGCAGTTTCTGTATGCATTTTAAATACAAAACATTATAAACCGTGATGCTTGGAATGGTATTTTATTTCTTAATTAAGCTTACGTAATTTAACGGTTCACTAAACATGTTAATATGAAAGTAGTGCTATCAATAGTACAAATTGCTCCTTACAGCTGCTCAAGTGAAAACCACGCTTTTAACAGTCTTCAAGCACCACACTCACACTCCATTTATTTACAGCTCTTGCTTTGACAGGTATATTTAAGGGCATTCACATCCCCAAAATGAAATTTTGACTACCATTAACCCCCCCCCCCCCCCAAAAAAAACCCCCAACACTTGGCATAGTTGCTGAAAGTTATTGGGACTCACTTTCACTGCTGAATCTTTATAACAATGCATCACAAAGTGATTTATACAATCAGCAGTTTATGGGCTACAAGAAAAATGTTTGGCTGGCTAAACAGCTGTTTAACAAGGGTCAAAGCCTGCCGTGAATAGTAGTGCAACAAGATCAGAAAAAAAAGTCAGAAATCATTATGATAATTATCTAAAATGTTGCACCATACTTACGTTAAGATGTTGCTTGGAGAGACAGTAAAATCTTATTTTCAGAACTAGAGACTGAAGGTCAATTATGCAGCACTAGAAAGAAATGGGACTATATAGAACAAAAAATATATATGTGTAAGCCTTTTAGTCATTCTGCTCGCATGGATATAAATTGCTGTGTGCACCTCAACAGAGAAACCTACATTTAAAAAAGGTCATATGCCAGTGATTCCATTGCCTTTTGCCCTTAATGCCAAAATATGGAAATCGCATCACCTAAATGAGAATTAGAGTGCTTGAATAAACCAGGGTTCATCGTAGCAAAAAATCCCACAAGTAAAGCTAGCAGAGCGCCAAAGTTTCCCTAATTATTACTGGTTTACCACAATTGGAATAAGAGGAGAAACTGACCCAAACCAATGCTGGCCATACACTTAATTATAGATAAGAATCAAACTCCAAATCTAGCTAAATACAGTTCTACCTCCCAGCAGTTTTAACTCCTGACATTCTATCTTCTGGCCCATTCATCTTGCAATTAAATATCAGCAACAAAACAATCAGGCAACGACTTTCTGTACTTTTAAAAATTAAGATGCTGACAGTTTTGTTCCAATACAGATTTTACTTTAAAATGTAACCATTTTTAAGGTTTTTACCGTAGTTTTCAAACGTTAATAATGCAAATTTCTGTCAATGCAGCTTATGCTTAGCCTTAAGTGTAGCAATTTACGGATAGTATTTTAGGCTAGACACACACGAGAAGATATCTTGGACTGCCTGACCAATATTATTAAAGCATGGCATTGGTGGTCTCCTATGGTGAACAGTCAGCTTCTGTGACTTTCGATGTAACCAATGCTACTTTGGCATGGCCAATTGTGGCGAATTTCCCTAGAGGAAAAGGTAGTTGACTTCATCCAGAGTGAGACAGAAAATGCCCATTTGGTTATGTTGTATCTTTCTGTGCAAAGATTAGAAGGGAAGAGCAGAGCTGCAGTAAAATATTACACTAAAGCCACACAGGTAACTTATCATTATTATTCAGAAAGGCAAGTGGTACATCACTAAACAACAGTTTCTACGTTATATAACTTAAAAGGAATTGTGAGTTGTCCTTTATAAATTAAGCTTAGAGCTACTGTAAAATGTAAATGTAATACTTCACATTTTAAACAATTAATGCAAGTTACATAGTTTTTAAAAAAGGTTTGGCTGCAGCTTTTATTCCATAGACTCTCAAAAGTGGGACATTCATCAGTGAGTCTCAGGCTTTGTGAGGCAGATATACTGGAAGCTGTGATCTAGAAATAGCATGTAACAACACATTTGATTTAGCTGGTAATTTCTTTGCATTCACAAGGGAATCCAGGTTTTTACCCTACCAGATGATTTAACATGGGTATATCAAAGCACTAAACATTTTTAAATAAAAGTTAATATCTTACGGTGTTACTGTAGAATATATAATGGAGGAATGTATAAAGGTCAGATAAGCATTTAGGAAATGCAGTCTGCAGTACATACCCTGTGAGCTCTTCTCAACATAGTTTATTATAGTTAGCTTGATTGAGTAAGAAATATTGCATATTTGGTAAACTGACTGATGAACTCAAATTTAATTAAAAGGTCAGGATTTTTGTTTTGCCTTATCGGGTAATGTAAAATATTTTAGGTATATATAAAATAGCTATACATTTTTAAATCCGCTATTTACTGTGAAGAAAATGTTTTATGTGACACTTTGATCTTAATAGCTCTACAGATATTTCTCCCCCAACTTTTCCCCCCCAAAAGCGCTCTACTGGAAGTTCATTACCACCATTCCTTGAACTATTAATTCCTTTTCCCAATCAAATGTATGCAAACATCTCAATGCCAAAACTAAAGTTGCACCATTCCCTTTTTGGATTGACAATGTTAAACTGTCCTTATATTTCGAAAAATATGAAATTTTGAAAATAAGCACAAAAAATATTATTCAGAAATATTAGATAAAGCCCAAAGGGTCTACAAAGAAACCTTAAAGGGCATCTCCACCGATATAAAAAAATAAAATAATTTCATTTTACTGAGAAACAGGAGGTAACGGAGCTGTGTCTTACCCTCCGTTCTTCAATAAAACCTGCAGGAGCCGGTCGCTCGCTCCTCAGCCACGTAGTCTGAAAGATCCCGACGGACTCTGTATGTTATGCGCATCGAAAATGGTGCACTGTGGTATATGAAAAGGCCCTGGACTAAAGGGACAGCATTTAGGGGCCTATCAAAAGAAATCTAGGTTTTACCTGCTTAACAACTCATTCACTGTAATTAAAGTTTTTGCAGGTTATATTTCTGGGGCTTTTGTGGTCTTGTAAATTGTTTCTCTTTTGTGAATTTTATGGTAGAGTTGCTTTTGCTATTTTACATGCTAGCAAGGAAGCTACAAATTCATGACCTATTTTCAATGGCCCTATGCACAAGAAAACTTGCTAAACACTGTTCAAAACATATTTAAACACACAAAACCCATTACATTATAAAACACCACCAATAATTTAAGATTGTCAAAATGGGACTGATTGTCAAGAAGGGATATTGGAATAATTTATATTAAAAAGGTCATGCAGGGATTGTGTATAATCATGCAATGATTTATTTATTGGTCTCTAAAAAATCTATATAATCAACATCATTCTATGCTATTAACCACAAATGATTATTAATTAAACCTTGTCATTTGTACGGACTATAAATAAATGTAGGTGACAGTACAGGTGTTAACAAAGTCACCAAGGACTACCCCCTTCTGGGTAGATCACTACGTGATCTGTAAAACAATGTCATTAGTACTAACACTATAACCTGGCCCTTTTGAAGTCCAACAAACATTTATTCTAGGCTGCTACATTTAAAATCAAGATATTCGTTTAACTAAAAAAAAAAAAAACCCAAAAGCACAACAATTATATACAGAAATTTTACAGAAACAGATTCTATGCTCATAATGGCATCCCTATATCTACAAAATAAATTACCCAATCAACAGACTTGAGCCCTTTTGAGATTCCTCTTAAAGAGGAAGACCTGCGGTTATTAAGGGACATATCCACACTCAACACTTAATTTTAGGAGCAGCTAAAGGCCCACTGAAACACAATTGGCACTATACTCACCTTTACCAAAAATGCTACTATCATTACACAGCGCAATCCCTCAACATGGCTCTGCTCACTCCTCCGCAGCTTCCAGGTCTGGCAGTCAAGTCTTAATCATGATGTAAGCGTGACCGAGAGCCATTCACTCAGCTACAGAAAAGAAGCCTCTTCTGCTGCTGTGAGGCAGGTATATTAAACATGTACAAAGCAGGTGACCCCATATTCACATGCGCATCCAATTTAAAAGTACAAGCTGAGACATTTTTAGGGTTTGTTCATATCAGACATTGATTGCAAGCCTTTATATAGCTTTAGAAAATATATAAGTTTAGGGATGGGGCTTATGACAGCTTACATATTACATGCCTCTCACAGAGACCGGCAGTGCAGAGTATGAATAGAAAACGTATAAGCCTATAACTTTGGATTGACAATAGCTAGAGCGCTCATTTTAGGCTTGTTTGAAAGGGTTTCAATTTGGCACTTGAATGGAGACATGTTTGCTTCTAATGATGCCCGAGAAATGCTTACTTGCTGCAAAGCAAAGATGCCTAAACTTCAGATGTTTGTGGATGGAGAATGCTGGGGGGTGTTTTCAAGGGGCAGTCAAAAAATGTAGTTGTAGGTTACAAACTTTTGAAGGGCCAAAAGTTGGACATCCCTGATTAAGCATGCCAAAATTATTTTGCAGAATGGAAGTTCTTGCAGCTTACCATTCTTGGTGCACATGCTTATAGTTGAGTGTTTCCTTAAAGATGTGCATTATTCCACTAAAAGGTGGGTATACACTGTAACAATGTCAAAATGACAGTCAGAATCTACAAGATTCTGTCATTTTTGACAGATGGAAGTACAAGAAAGTCACAATCATATAAAGTGAGAACATTTGTGACTTCCATACTCTTAAGATCGCGGCCGACTCCCTATACCTTAGTACAGGTAGCCGACAGTAAAGATAAATTTTCGGTTCCAACGCTGAAAGGTCATAGACGTCGGTAACTATTGTGTCGTCAGTACACACTTTCCCAATAAAGGCCCTTTATTGGGAATGTGTGTACCCAGCTTAGACCACTCAGTCACAATTGTTGAATCAGAGAAAACTTCAGTTGATAAATGCAAGAGAAGCCACAGGCACTCAAGACTAAAAATACACGCAGACAATGCATTTCTTTGAAAATAGGACTTAAAACTAAAAGGTGCAGAGGACAGCGACACAAAGGAATGATCACATCTGCCTGCAAGGAATTATTTTATCACAGCTGCTAACACAAATTAGGCAAGACAGAAAAGGAGAATTGGGGGCCTCAAGAAAATATAATGGTGACAATTTTCTTTTCCTTTAAATGCAGATTTCTTACTGTGGCAATACCTTATAATACTGAACAGGACAGTCAAAAAAAGTGTTTTTGAACTAACAATGAAGTCCATTCTACTGGATTTTAAAGAGACCAGTATAATAACTAAATGGAAAACGTAAGGGGAAATTATAAGCTAACGTTTTCTGGACAATGATGAATCACTTGCCCTTTTATGGGAATGTAAAAAACCCCCCCAAAAAAACAGCATTATCAAAAATACTTACTAGTAAATAGTCCACTTGAGTCTACTTTTCCTATATCTATTCCCTCTTTCTCACAGGAAATACGTTTTTAACTGGAAGGTTCCCCTTTTTCACTGAGCAAAGCACACCAGTGGAAAGAAATCTTATAGTCTGCTACTTAAAAGAAAAAATATTTGCAGGTTAACAGGTAAATGACTTGACAACCAAATCTTAGGGAGTTAAAGAGGACATTGGTTTTTGCTTTATGTTTAAATATCAACAATTTCATAAATCTATAGTTGCCAAGTTGAAAAAATTCATACACCACAAAATAAATTAGCAGGGCACTCACAGGACTTCTCTAAGAAGAAATTTTATTAATACTAGTACCAATCGAGGCGTTTCAGACAAAATTTTTGGCTGAAACCTGTCAATTGGTACTGGTATTAATAAAATTATACAATTTCTTCTTAGAGAAGTCCTGTGAGTGCCCTGCTAATTTCTTTCACTGTTTTTGGATTGCTTTTGACATTTTCCCCTTGGGTTATAAATAAATGGACCCTTTTATATTTTCATCTCTTTTTATGGGCTTTGGTTATTTTACCTTGTTTAATATTACAATAAATACTTATCTATTAACATTATTTTCTTGTCTTCAGAGGTAAAAACTAAGGTAAAGAGTAGTGTTGCCATCAGAACTAAAATCACCCAACAAGACCAAAGCCTGCACCAGTGGTCTCTAAGTTAGCAAGCAGTAGTGTAAATAAATTGGCAAAGTAGGATAAAATAAGCCCAATTCTATTACATTTTAAATTACAGGAAAATATTGTGTTGCTTTACTATTATGTTAAATCCAAGAAGAATGTTTCATTTTATATGTTCGCAAATCCACAGACATCTCTAATAGTGATGAAATACACAATAAATGAACGATGTGCATATTCTCCATAAAAAGCAAAATTGAACTTCATAATTTATATGTACCAGTGCTAGGCAAATGCAAAATGTGTTTTTAAATACACTTTTGGGAGAACCGCAGGCTGAGGAGGAAAAACGTATTTTTCCTAAAGCCGGGAACAAATTAAAACACTGAGAAAGCAGCCAATAATGTTGTAGTTGGCAACATGCGGGTGTCATTTCCCTGTAAGCAAAGGTAAGCCCCTGTAGATACTTTGTAGTAAAGAATGCCCGTGCTACCCAATGACAATCACTTTACATGAATAGTCACTGCTATATGTTGCTTCTTAACATTTATCTAAAGAAATGTAAAAACAATAGTAAATCATAATTTGATAAAGTTAATCATTAGAGTTGGCCCAGGATAACAAGAACTTTAAATTTTTAAAGGTCATCTAAACCGAAAAATGGGTTATTTTAAATTGACCATAACTGTAATTCTTCCCAACCACCACTGTATAATTTTTTTATTGATCTGCCCCTATTTATTTATATAATCTAAAACGTCTTATATTTCAGCAATCAAGTTCCTTGCTCTCAAAAACTATTCTTCAGTGAGTAGTTTTACAGTAGCTGGAATGGTGACAGAGTTTTGACAGTTGAAATGCTGTATGCAGGCTTGACAGTTGGTTTGTGGGGAAAAAGTCAGGTCAGATGGAAGTGGTTAAAAGAGGGAGGGGGGGGATACTGCTCCTAAACAAAATGTGTGCTGGATTGAAGGCGTGCTGCAAAACACACAAACCAGAGTAAGTGCTACTTACATGTATTCAATTATAGATTAAGATGAGGCAAAGTAATTTTTTCAATAGTGTCCCTTTAAATTCAGAATCCGTAAACATTACTTCTCGGTCTTGAAATTATTGAGATTTTATGTATACAGAAATTGTATACAACAAATGTGGGTTTTTTTTGTTTTTTATAATTGCCTTGTAATATATTTCTAAAAGTGCAATAAAAGAATAACAATTTCATAAATATAATAATAGTGAAAAAAATTTACAGGAAGGAAATAAAGAAAGCCCTGACAAAATATAAAACAACTTTCCTAACTACTTGGCATAGATCAGTGGTTTAAAAACCAAAGGCAACACAGAGCTATACTTTGTTTTTTTATTTTAAAAAGTTAGTCTGTGTGATGATGGTTCAAAAAACAGGCACAGACTCGTCTTAAAATGTTCTCTGCTTAAATATGCCTAATAGATAGGAGTATGTCAGTGACGTTTCACTACCCCTACTGCGTTATAGATTATTTTTTTAAACATCCAATACTGTAAAAGCTGGTCTGGACGGCCTAGCATCTGGGACAGAGTTGTTCCATTATTAATCCATTAAAGTGTATGTCCCATATTTTAATATGTGGCAGGAAATGGGCACAAACCTCGACCTCACAAGGTTTATAGATCTAAAAACTCTCCCCAAATGTATTTACCAGCCTTTGTTCCCTCGGTGCCTTCTGCTCGTCTTCCGTGTTTGCTTCTAGCATGGTAGCAAGCAGAAGGGGCTCGATCACAGGAGCGGATGCTGGTTGAGCTCCTTCTGCTTGTCTTCCGTGCATGGAAAAGGAACAGAAGACAGGCAGAAAGTGAACGAGGGCTGGTAAGTACATTTGGGGAGAGCTTTTAGATATATAAACCTTGCATAAAAAACCCATTTCCTGCCACATATTAAACATTTTTTTGGGGGGTAGACATACCCTTTAACTTACCCAAATATATGGGGTGACTGCACATCACATGAGCTTTATTGACTCAATGTGGCTAGGCAATGAGACAGACAAAACAAGAGAAATCACTTTGGCAGACAAGGCAGAATATTCACTAATGCTACACAAACCTTTGTTAAGGTAAATCGGGTAAACAGAATATAATTAGATCCGAAAATATACCCTCTGCCTGTAATCTGGTATGCAAACCAATAGTTTCCAAATGTGATAGTTTTTCAGCTTCATTGTACTTAGTGAAAGAACTATGTACAGAATCTTCCTGTAATGTCTATAAGATGCAAAGGAAAGTTCCCGGATTCCTTTGCTTATCTTTATTTACCTATAGCTAATGTGTTTAATATTTTTCCTTGAGTCCATGTGTGTCAAAAACCATCTTTTAAAAGGAATAAAACTATAAACAATTCACCGTGAAGGACAATACAAGGCAGAATCCTTAAGCTAAGTACACACAGTACCAATAAAGCCCCAATACCGTCAGATCCGACTGTATCGGGGCTTTATCGGTACTGTGTGTACCTTGCTTTTCTGAACTAACGCATGCCTGCCGAACGTTCGGGCCGGCCACTCATTCGGAAAAAGAGGGAAAATTTCCCTCGGCCGCGATAGACTTCTATAGAGGAGCCTGCCGTGGCTGAGGGAAACACAGTCCCGAGCATTCTAATATAGGGAGAACGCTCGGGACTGTGTGTATGCAGATCTTTGAAAAATGTTCATCTTTCAATAATCTTTCAAGTGTGTACACATTTAAAAGAAAAAAAATGATATTCTAAATGCATACTTTAGGCAAATAATATAGAATTTAAATAAAAACTTGGTTAAGAGCTTTTAAATAAGGTGACTAGTACTGTTTTAAGCCTCAGGGAAAAAAAAAAAAAAAAGAAGTGTAACAGAAAACACAACAGTTATTTTCTACACCTGAATATAATTATTCTTTCCATAATACGGTAATATTGTCACTAGACTAAAAATAATTGGATTTAAATTTTAATAACCAAAAACTCCCAACTGTACATTATAGAAGAAGCCTTTGTTTATGTAGGGATCGAAATCTAATAAACAGAAATTCTCGGAATAAAATGCTAAAAATACAAATAGCTAGGTGATAATTACAAACCAATGTAAGAATTGGAATGCTGGTGTTTTACATGTGTAGTACATTTTTCAAACAAACAAGGTGGACGAACATTCCTACGAGCCTCGCGGTTGTTCAAAACAGACTGAAAATCTCCCTCAGCTATGGGAGTCTCCCTGTACTAAAGTTTAGAGGAGTCAGCATGGTCGTGGGGAAACATGCAGTCCAGAACCTTCTCCCTATGCTGTATATAGGGAGAATGCTCAGGACTGTGTGTCCACTGATCCTGCAGATCCTGTCTGTCATCTTTCAAACATCTGTTACGTATATACCCAGCTTTATTGTCTTGCATGATTGCCTCAACCCTCAGCATGATCAGTTGATTAGTATTTTAGAATGCCTAAGGTACATCTACTAATTTTTGTTTTTACTAAACTTTACTAAAAAAAAAAAAAAAAAAAAAGTGCCCAGGCTTTCCAAGGATCTGGACAATGCAGCCAGGAAGCATTTTTTTTGTTCTGTGTGAAGTCAAGGGATGTACCCATGGTACACTGCCAAACTTGAAAGGGCACCAAGAAAGACCCACAAACAAAAATAAATCGTGCTTTTTAACTTTTAGTGACTGATCTAATGAAAACTTAAACAGATATTTTACAAGAATTTTAAACATGTAATGTTTAAAGGGTATCTCCACTAAAAAATCTTACTTACCTATCCCTTTAAATAAACAAGCAGGAGAAAGACTCGAACTGAAGAAACTTAACCGCAATCACGCTCCTTCGCCACTTCCTCTGAAAGGTCCCAACATCATAAATGCATTATTATAATCTATGTGCATGCACATACAGTGTAAGGAAGCATGGGTATGGCCGGGACCTGTTAGAGGAAGTGACAAAGGAACGCAATCGTGGGTTAGTAAAACAACATTACATGATTAATGGTGTGTGTGAATACAGATTGGTAAGAAAGTATATATAATGACTTCAATGTATTTTGAAGATAACATTTCCCTTATTTAGTACATAAACATCTACGTGTTTTGGCTAACATGCAGCTGTCCTCAGGATGTTTATGGACTAAATAAAGAAGATGTTATATTCAAAGTCCATTGAGTGCTCTGTATACATTGTTTTTACATACATTTATTGTGTATCAATCTGATTCATAAGAAAAACAGTACCACTGTTGCATGTACAACATAAGGGAGCGTACATGTTGACGAAACCTCAGAGAAAGCAGCAGAGGATTGCAATCTCGGGTAAATTTAAAGTTTATTCTACTGGCTTGTATTAAAAAACAGGAGGTAAGACATAGCTTCTTTAGCTCAACTATAAAGTGAAAACCAGTATGTACAATTTTTTAGTGGAGATACCCTATAAAACATGATTCTGCAAGCTTGAACCTTCACTAGCTTGTCACTGGTTTTTTTTGTATTCTAACAAAACAAATACTGCTAGCAAAAAGAGAAAAGGGGTTTTAGGTGTAACTTATTAAGTGTATCACATGATTTCAAATCTGTCCCTGCAAAGATGATTTATAAAATTTATATTGGTTGAAAAACGTTTGCTTCACATTGTCATTTAATGTAGGATAAAGTTTGAGTACTAGGAGAACACTCTCCAGTCACTCACAGGGTCATGACCAAAAAAATTGATAAGATTGGTTTCTAAGACCTTACATAGAAACATAAAACTTAACAAATTTACCAATGCACTCTTCTTTGGATTTCTTAATTAAACCGTAAACACTTTGTGTCTTATAATTTTCAGAGTATTTTAACCACAGAACAGTAAAGGCAGGAGCTCAACTGAGAGGAAAGAAAAAAAGAATAATTTTACAGACATTATCACTAAAAAAATGTAATAAGGAAGTACAGGTGCAAAAAATATCAAGGTGCTGATTTAAAACAATTCTATACAAAAGGGGGGGGTGTAAAACACAAGATGCAGCATGTGTAGAATATAGAAGCATGCAGCAACTATTACAGCATCTACATCTGAACAAAATAGATTTGGGTTATGTCTCCTGGCAAAAGCACGGACTGACATTGCTGAAGCCCAACTGTATTTACAAGTTTTAGGCACGCAGATGTTGGTTGTGAGGTGATTTTTAAAGAGCAGATTTTTTATAAAGGAAGTCTGGTTTGTTTGGAGACCTTCTTTCTCTGCCTACTGCATCCTCTCTTTCAAGTTCAATGTTCCTTTGTGCACCATGATCAATTAAATCGCTATCAACTATTCTTCTATAGGATCGTTCATCCTGTAAATCAGTGCCATAGGCAGAATGTAAAGGTCTGCTTGAGGTCAGGCCGTAAGTAAGATCAGTTTCTAATTTTGTTCTTCCCCTTGTGTGATGAGAACCATGAGTTGCATTTTCATGAGCAGCTAGTGCCAAATCTAGCCTTTGTGGAGGTTGCTCTAAGACATCAAGGTGTAATGGTTCATTTTTCTGTCTGTGTGAATGACTATCCTGGGAAAATATGTACTCCCTCCGTGAATCTTCTTGCTTTTTAGGGGAAATCTGGCTTGACAAATAAGAAGATTTCAAGGTATTTGATGGAGGCTTACCGTGGCTGTACAAATCAGGACCAAAATACATACCTTGAGAGGGTAAAGGGGAATGTCTAGTAGGGACAGGGGTAGATGGCCTGCATGCTGAATTTGAAAAGTCATAGAAACCTGGGTACTCTGTTTGACTTTCTCGAGCCTCTAGTTTTTGTTCAATACTTTGTTTCTTTCTTGAACTATGCTGGTGCCGGTTTGAAATGCATGAAAGGTGTGAAGGAGGACCGGGCATCATCTCCGACACTTGCTGGCTAAGTTGTGTGTCCATTGTTAATTCAGGCATCCTTCTTTCTTTAAGTGTCATAGAAGACACCCCCATTGCAATATCAGGCATAAACTCATTCAGAATAGGCTCTCCACACTGGTAGGGGAAAAGATAAAATGTTAGAGAAGTGCAAAATGCGATTTATATTTAGCTTGCACAAGAAAAAGACCTCCCTTGAGAAACTATATCCACACACATATACGTTTGGAAAACAAACCCTGTCTCAAAAAAATAAAATTACCAGCTTAGTTTATTAGTAGTTACAGCTCCTTTTGCTGTAATAACTGCCATCAATCTTTTTTGGATATGTCTCTACTAGCACTGCACACCCATATTGCTCATTCTTTTTGCAGACTTGTTCAGCTATATTCTGTGGAAAGAGGCAATGGGCAGTTGTTTTCACGTCCTTTTACAAATTTTTTTAACCAGAAAGTAAGGCCACTCAAGGACATTCACCTATCAACAAATCATGGCATTTGTTAGGTGGTTTGTTTAGGATCACTCATGTTGGAAGATGACATATACCCTTATTCAGCCATATAATAGACAGGGTGCATGTTTTTCTAAAAATGTTGGCGTAGTTAACAGCATAAATCCTCCAAGTCCCTGCCAAAGATAAACACCCCTACAAAACACTGCCACCATATCTCACTAGAGCCCCTTTTCTCACATGGCAACATGGTGGATTTAGCTTTGACTGCAGAGATAAGGCTGCACTTGACCCCCCTTAATAGCTTTCACTGATTGATGATGGGTCACAAAGAGAGAGACCATATTTTAGCAGTACACGGTGAGATCCGTGTCTCCAGGACAGGTTGCTTTCTATTGACCACTGTGCATGGGTGTGTTTTTAACTTTTAACTCCTACTGCACATGATAAGCTTGTCGGTTAGCCTGAGTTGAGACATGGAGGAGGTAGGGGAGGGGGAAGGGGGGGGGAATGCTGCACAGAGATCTGACACCATGGAAAAACAGAGCCACTGACAGAGATAGGATAAAGGCAGCGGAGAGTACATGAATTTAACTTTGCAATGGGCCAATGTGTTTTTTTCACTATAGATGACCTTTAAGTACTTTAAAATTTCCTTGGCCCTTTTTTAGCCGCGTTGATCAATGTCCTCTAGCTCAGTCATCCAGTTTTGACAAACAGTCTGAACTAGGTAATGGTTATATATACCTTCCACTTAATGATGCTCTAAATAGTATTCTAAGGAATAGCAAAAGCTTTTGAAATCTTTTTGGAGCCTTTTTTAACTAGTGCCTTTCAACAACTTTATTCTGGGCAGGGAAATCTTTAGGAAACAGTTGTTTTTAATCCAAGGTAATCAAAGCCGCTCTGATTATCCTTTCAGGGACCACACAGAGATTTTCCAGAAAATCAGTACATTTGTTGCAAATGCACATAGAATCATCATTCAGGCAACTTGCCTGAACTTAACCCCTCAAGAGACAGGTACAATAAGGGGATTGCCTTTTAACCGTCAGAACAGATCAGTATTGTCTATAAAATGACACAGAAATCAATTTCTGGAAAATGCTTTCCTGGAAGAGATTTACCTATTTTTATTTGTTAATTTTTCATTGCTCCTAACAATCCAATAAAAGAATAGCAAGCGAGTATCACATCAGATTACGAACACCGTAACTGGTATATACGGAACACAGATCAAGCATATCATGACTAAATATCCAAAGGGATATAACAACTGTAAAAAAACAAGTTGGTCTGGTTTACTTGCAACCATAACATGAGCCAATACCTTGATAGTGTCCATTAAAGGGGAACTGTGGTCTCCAAATAAGTTAAGTTTAAATAAAAGGCCAGTTTCCTACCTATAAAACGAGCCATCAACCACCTCTCTACGTGCTCCACAGCCCAAGATATAAAGAAATGACTGACCAGAAAGTTAATGGATGGGAGGCTGACTTGTGACATTCCTGAGGCTTCTCCTGCACAGTGCCGCCGGCAAGCACAGCCTCAGACTCCCTCAGTGTGTGATGGAGACGAAGTCCCTCCTCCTCTCTGCTGTGTGAAGTCCTGACAGAGAAGGTAAGGGAATCTACAGCCCTTCTCTTTCACGGTGTGAAAACAGCCTTTTTAGGCAGAGTTCTCACTCTGCCTGAAAAGGGCGATTCCACTTAGTTTTCTGTATGGGGGGGTCCTGAGTAACCCACAGCACCCACGAGTGGGCAGGGCTCAGACACCCGTGAGTAGGCGGGGCTTAGACTTTCACGAGTGGGCGGGACTATGGCACCCACGAATGGGCGGGGCCACATGGGGCTGTAAGATAATGGGCCATGGGGGGCCTGCAACTGGAGGGACCATGGGGTCCATAAGTGGGAGGGACCAGGGGGCTGCAAAGGGGAGGAGAAGACACAGGACAGAGCAGGAAGCAGGAAGTGCAGGGGACCTGGCGATGCTGCTGCCATATCACACACAAAAAAAGTAAATATCTTCAAAACTATGCAAAATAAACAATGGAAATAAATTGCAAAAATTCTCATGGGAGCAATTCCTATCAATTTACCTCAAGCCATTTTTGGACCACAGTTCCCCTTTAAGTGGCTACAGTAGTATTTGCCAGACGAATAAGACCCTGCTTCAAAAAATATGGGAATATGGGACACATGGTGTAAGCATATACAATAGTTTCAGAAATAAAAGATTGTACCGAAATCTCCCATTGATATTCCGCACTGCCTCACCCAAACAAAGTCCAAATTTTTAGAAAATTAAAAATTAAGAGGGTTCCAGTGCAAACAATGTGAATTTGTTCCCCCATCAAGAGTAAGTAAAAAAGGCAACGTTTCGGGCTTGACAAAGGGCTGACGTTGCCTTTTTTATTTACTCTTGATGGAGGAACAAATTCACATTGTTTGCACTGAACCAATGTCTTAATTTTGAATTCTACATACACAATAGTTTTTCAGATTTAATAAACTGAACACACAGTTGCAATCACTCAGAAACTTGGATAATACACCACCATCCATGCAATGGCCTACCGTGCCATAAAAAGGTTTTCTCCTAGGAGAATTGCAGTTGTTTTCTCTGTATCTCCTTGTCTAATGCTCCTACGATACGAATCTGACCTGTGCAGGGAATTGGATGGTGTTTTATGGTGAAGAGACTACTATTTCCTGACAGTTTCTTTGAATTGGAGCACAAGACCATATGTGCCAAAAGTTCATATTGAGCTGCTGGCATTTGGAGCACTCCACATCACAGACTTGTAGGGGTCTCAAGTATTCACACAGTTAGTTAGGCACTAGATACAGGTTATGTAATGGCTATACTAAACTAATGCTCAGGTGCTCAGACCATAAATGCTACTAATATACACCAAAAAGTAACAAAAAGTATGGACACATCTGTCAAATGGTAGAATTCAATTGGGGATTTGGCAGTATTATGCCCAGGTATTTGTATTACGACCCAACTGGCAAGGGACATGGAACAATCAATGTTGTAAGGGGAGTGCTGTCCAAGTTTTACAAACTAGATTTATCACAGTTCATTCTTAATCCAGAGCAGCCACCCTCCCACAAGTATGTCTCTGCATATAGGCTTATGTTTTTTTATAGCTTAGGTATCAACCGCAATAGCAAAATAATGTCTTTTACCCCTACAAAGGTGAAAAAGAGATTCTTGTACAAGTCATTCTGAATTGAGAAAGCCAGTCGGATGACTAGCGAAACGTCTTCAAGAACTACATTTCAAGTCCAGTTGATCTAATTGAATACAACAGATATACCATGACCTGGATGAATGAGAACCTTCACAAGCGTGAAAAGGAGAGGCTCCTCGATTTACCCTACATTGGGATGTGGGGTCTTGGTAATAGACGGGATGTAAACTAGCTATGTTTTACCTCCCTTTCTTCACTTAATGTACCACATTTACAACTTTATAGTTTACTTACAGCCGGAAACAGTCACTACCTGTCAGAGGTTCCAGTGGTGGATCGTGCTGCGGGTAAGTTTGCCCTCTTACTCCTGGTACTTTAGGTGAAGAACGGGAGGTAAGACATAGCTAGTTTACCTCCCGTTCTTCACTTAATGCTGTTAAAGGATTAGTTCTCTGTCAAAGTGAACTCTGCTTTAAGTTAGCTATCATTAAGCACAAAAAAAAATTAGTGATGCACACTAAAGTGTTCAGTGACATTAATGGTAGTAGCCCATTGATAACAGTCTCCACTAAAAAAAAAAAACCCCAACAACATAAAGCTTACCGCTTGCTGTTCTGCCATAGCTGCTGCCACTGTTTGCCTTCCTAGTCCAGTACTGTTAGTACAATCTGGTGGTGCTGCTTTTATCCCAGGAAGGTATGTAGGAGGTGTGGCTTTTGGGATTGTTCTGGACTGAAATAATGAATGGTTGCAAGGGTAAGAGAAAGAACGTGAGGGATGCTGGCTGGGTACCCTATGCTTCCAACTAGCCTTAAACTGGCTATGCATAGGAGTAGCTGGTGGTTGATAAGGGGGTGGTGGTGGGGGCAATGGTGGGTGGAATGCCACATAAGGATCTATATCAGTAAACATAGTTTCAGCAGCAGGAGTACTATTTATTCTGCATCTTCCAGACTGCCGCACATTTATAAGTGGACTTTCATCCCCAAACCGCTCATCTGGAAAGAATTTGTGAGGATTCTAAAAAAAAAAAAAAAAAAAAAAAAAAATAATAATGAACATAGGAAAGTCTAAATCTGGAAATTACATAAGCTACAGATTAAAAATAGAATCACAGAAATACCTGTAATAACTCAGCTGCTGCATCGGATAGTCCAAATTCTCTCAAAACTCTTATCTGAATTTCATAACTAACAGTAGCACCTTCTCCACAATTTAAAGCATAAGCACGCTGAACCTGTTCAGTGTGGCGAAGCTCCTGGAGTCGCCTTATCATCTCTTTCACAACAGGAAGAGATGGAACTGGAAAAATAGAAGAAAACCAAACAATTAAAATATATACATATAAAAATGGAAACAAGCAAAGTGAAAGGATAAGTTGCATATAATGTTAAAAAAGGTTAATCCATTAAACCTGTAAATTGTAATACCGGAAACTTTTCTAGCCATTTCCCACTATGCCATAAGTGAAACAGCAGTGACTATCATAATATAAAACGTTAAATGAGTTCAACAGTGGTTTTTTAATTATTTGATTACCGTAGTTTTCACTATTTTCTCTTCAGAAATTACCAAAAAGCTTTAAAGTAATAAACCCATTACAGGTCATGTTATGAAGTTGCCATTGATCGGGTCCCATTCAAGGTAAGCAACTACACTATGTCAACTTGCATAATTAGTTTAACTTGAATGAAGACATCGATATGACAAATACTCTCTAGGCTACCTTGAGCACCCAGGGGGCGACCATCTCTAATGCAAGGGAGGGAGAACTGGGGGCTACGAAGGATAGGCAGGTGGTAGTGGACTCCATTATTAGAAGGGTAGATAGGGTAATCGTCCGCCAAGACCCTACATGCCAAACAGTGTGTTGCCTGCCTGGTGCTAGGGTTCGACATGCGGTGGATCGTGTATACAGATTATTGCGTGGGGCTGAGTTAGAGGTGAGGTCCTTAATTATTTCCAAATGTTAGGGGCCAAGTTAAAAGTAAGGACCTCAAGGGCAGTGTTTTCAGAAATACTACTGCAGACACGTGCTACGCTAGGGAGGCAATGGGAGCTTAGGAGTATAAATGCATGGCTAAAAGGGTGGTGTAAGGAGATGGGGTTTGGTTTTTTTGGAGAACTGGGCTGACCTTTCTGTTGGCTACAGGCTTTAGTAGAGATGGACTGCAACTCAATGATGATGGTGCAGCTGTTTTGGGGTAGAAGATGGCTAGAGGGTTGGTATGTATGGGGGGGGGGGCAGAGGATAAGGAGGCATGTACGTCCAAGTTTGGAAGTAAATCAATTGATAATCTAAAATGTATGTTTACAAATGCAAGAAGTCTGTCTGGAAAAACTGGAGAACTAGAACTAATAGCTTTAGGAAAGGTATGATGTGATCGGTATAGCAGAAACATGGCTAAATGATTCACACGACTGGACAATAAATATTGAAGGATACTCATTATAGAGTTAATAAGATAGGAGGGGGAGTATGTATGTTAAACAAGAATTGAAGCCAAATTTAAAAGATGAGATAGATGGGAGTATAGATAAGGCAGAAACAATATGGGTGGAGCTATGTACAGGAAGCAAGAAAGTGGGTAAATTAATTGTTAGGGTATGTTATAAGCCGCCAAATGACAGTGAGGATGTGGAAATAAATCTCCATATGCAGTTGGCAAAGGCTGCTGGTATGGGGCATGTTCTGGTTATGGGGGATTTCAATAACCCTGACAGAGAAAGGGAACTTGCCTGCACCTCAAAAGGTACCAAGTTCTTAAATTTCCTTTATGAGCATTTTCTTTCACAGATGGTTGACTTTCCTACTAGACAGGATGCTTTGTTGGGTCTGGTGATATCGGATAACCCTGAGCTCATTTTAGAGATGAAGGTAATGAGAAGCTTAGGGAATAGTGATCATGATATAGTGTCATTTAATATAAGTTGCAAAAAAACAAAAGTGCACTGGGTTAACAAAAACTTATAACTTTAGGAAAGCTAATTTTATGTTATTGAAGGAATTGCTCCTGCTCATAGACTGGGGGGATTTGTTCCTAGGTAAGGTTATTGAGCAGAAGTGGACTACTTTTAAATGGATATTAAACCATTATTTCTAAATTACACCTTTAATAAGAATTACCGGTAGGACCTCTCCTGCCTGGCTTAATGCCCAGGTAAAAAGGGAAATTGAAAACAAGAAAAAAGGTTTTTAAAATTTTTAAATCGGAGGGAACCGAACATGCATACAGGGAGTATAAAAGCTGTAATAATGAGTGCAAGAAAGCAAATAAACTAGCTAAAATAGAAAAAATACGGAACAAAGCAAGTTTAACCCCAAAATGTTTTTTAAACATCAATAGTAAAAAGATGAGGACTGAGAATGTGGGACCATTAAATTTATTTAATGGTTATAGAGGATGGCGAGAAGGATAATGTGCTAAACCATTTCTTTCCCTCTGTATTCACTTTAGAGAATCCTAGTACTTATAGTAGGGACTGTAATAAAATGATGGTTATAAATGAGGAATATACACACTGTCTGACAGAGGATATGGCATGGAAACAATTAGACAAAGTTAACATCAATAAAGCCTCCGGACCGGATGGAATACATCTTCGGATCTTAAGAGAGCTTAGTTCAGTTTTATCTAGTTCACGGTTTCTTATCTTTGCAGATTCACTTTTGTCTGGTTATGTGTCGCTGGATTGGAAAAAAGCCAATGTAATACCAATATTCAAAACAGGTAGTCATTCCCAACCTGGTAACTATAGACCTGTAAGCTTAACATCAGTGGTAGGGAAGGTGATGGAAACTTTGTTACGGGACTTTGTCTCCAGAACTGATCTTATTAATAGTAGTCAGCATGGATTTATGAGAAATAGATTGTGCCAGACAAATTTACTTGGCTTTTATGAAGGAGTAAGAATTTAGATTCTGGCATAGCAGTAGATGTGGTATACTTGGATTTTGCTAAAGATTTTGATACTGTGCCACATAGGCGACTAATGTATAAACTGAGAAATGTTGGCCTAGAAAAAAACATTTGAACATGGATTGAGAATTGGTTATTGGATCGCAAACAGAGAGTGGTGGTCAATGTGGGCTAAAGTTATAAGTGGAGTACCTCAGGGTTCCGTACTGGGGCCACTTTTTAATCTGTTTATAAATGACTTAGAAGAGGACATTGAGAGCAAGGTCTCAGTTTGCTGATGACACTAAACTATGCAGAGCTTTGGAAACTACAATGATGTGCAATTGCTGCAAGCGGACCTAGATTATCAAAATGGCCAGCAGTATGGCAGATGAGATTTAATGTTGATAAATGTAAGGTGATGCATTTAGGGTTTAACAATCATTGTGCCACCTACACCATAAATAACCCTGTGTTAAGTGAAAAAGATTTAGGGGTCCTGGTAGATAACAGTCTTAGCTGTAGCAAACAATGCCAGGCGGCAATGGCTAGAGCTAGCAAGATATTGTCTTGTATAAAGAGGGGAATAGATTCAAGAGGAAAAAAAAAACAAAACAAAAAAACATACTCCCTCTTTACAATGTTAAGACCTCATTTGGAATCCCTTATATTCCAAAAGGGACATCTTGGAAATGGAAGTAGTTCAGAGAAGGGTAACTAAAATAATAAATGGAATGGAGAGACTTGACTATGCAGGCAGATTAGACAAGTTAGGGCTGTTTACATTAGAGAAAAGACATTTGCGTGAGGATATGATCACTTTATACAAATATATTAATGGGCCATACAATAAACTCTCTGATGCATTGTTTACTAATCGGTCATATCAGAGGACACCCTTTAAGATTGGAGGAAAAGAAGTTTAATCTTAAGGTTAGGAAAGGTTTCTTAACAGTTAGAACGGTGATACTGTCTTCCAGCAAATGTGATAATGGGAAGTTCATTGAATAGCTTTAAAAGTGGGCTAGATAAGTTTTGAAACTAAATAACACTGAGAATTACTGGTATTAATACATATACTGCAGTTCTGGTTGATCCAGGGATATTTTCAGATTGCTATTTGGAGTCAGGAAGGAATTTTTCCCCTTTTTTTATTTTTTTTTGCCTTCCTCTGGATCAACTGTTAGGTAGGGTTAAAAAGGAGGGTGAAAAGGTTGGACTTGATGGACGCATATCTTTATTCAACCTCAATTACTATGTTACTATGTAAAACTTACAACTGTCAAAAACAAAAGGAGAATGAAAGATAAAATAAAAACATCCTCCCTTTATCTGTAACCAGGGTGAAGAAATAAAAAGTTAAAACCTCAGTATTTAGGTTACGTTTTCCCCAGTCACATGGCAGCATCCACTTATGGGTTAACCCATCTTCCTCCGCCCACGGACAGGAACCTCCCAACTGCTTTTAAGCCTGCCCTTCACTTGCCCCTTTGTCTTTTTTTCCTGTCCGCCGGCTTACCTGCCATGGTGGCGATGTCCAGGAGTTCTTGCATCTCTGCTCCTGATGCCATGAAAATTCTCTAAAAAATACCCGTTTACTGAGGCTGACCTCAAGCTGTGGGGAGACACCACCTAAAGTAGACTTAGCAGGCACCTGCCTAGCTCGCAGAACTACTCTACCAGTGAAGGATGCCTCGGCGTTTAAGGACCCGATGGAGAGAAGAATGGAATACAACCTCAAAAAATCGTTTTTAGGCACAGGAGCCTCTTTACGTCCAGTAATCGCTCTTACATCAGTCTCCAGAGCTATGAAGTTGTGGGCGCAGGATTTGGTTCAAGCTATTGATTCAAATGTCAAAAGGCCAAAGTTGAAGGAAAGGTTTGCCGACATAAGAAAAACAGGAAATCAAATCATACTCACCGAGATTTCTGTTTCCCAGTCACGTTCATGGCAGCAGTCACCAAAATGGGTTTAACCCCTGAAGTTCCCTGGACAGGAAGTTAAAAAGATAAAAGGTATAAATGTACCCTCCCCCAACACATACCTTGTCTTCTTTCAAAGCCTATATGCTACTTTATAACATAACCTTAAAAGAAGGGGAAGGGCATTTTGGTGACTGCTGCCATGAACGTGACTGGGAAACAGAAATCTCAAGGTTGCCCACAGTGACTGGTATCAAGGTTGCCCACAGTGACTGCCGGTATTTGGAAGTTCTCATACCTGAGGTCCGGCACAGCATAGCTATTTTCCCCTTTTAAGCCTGGCCCCTTCTCTTTCAGTGCGCACCCTTTATTAAGTTTTTCTCCACTCTGTGCATGCCATAGCGTGAGCACTCTCTCGAGCGCAAAGACAGGAAACCTTGTGCGTCAGAGACAGTGTGAGCGATGAGGCGCACACAGACAGGAGACAGATTTGGACTTAATAAAAGTTGTGCACCAAAAGAGAAGGGGCCGGGATCAAGCATATGCCGCAAGTTGAAGTGTAATGCAATTTTTTTTTCTGCCATCAAAATGGCTACCTCCCTACAGGGTGCCACTCTGTAATGTGCCTCACCCTGCCTCATTAGGGAGACAGCCCTGTTTAAAAAGTGCAGCACAGTGGCATGCAGATTAAAAAACTATATTTTGGGAATCAAAATAAGAGAGAATATGTATAATAACTAAGTATGCATTACACAAACTTACAATTTAACAAATATTGATAATTTCCACTGTACTGTCCCTTTAAAAAAGCTGCAGAAATATACTTACATTGCTTTGTTCTCCCCGCATTCTGAAATGCTGGCAGCCACGTCTGTGATTGGCTGCCTCCCAATCAAAGGCGCGGCTGAAGGGTCCGTCCCCCTGCTTGCAGTTCCGGCAAGCAAAGGGCTGAGATCAGAGCACCAGGGGAATGAAGGCATGCAGGTAGCTTTCTGCAGCTTTTTTAACTAAACTAACATAGCGGTTGGGTGTGGGCTAGGTTACCCTACATTAAAGCAAAAAACTTTCAGTATGGAGATACCCTATAAAAAGCGCAAATTACGTAGCACTCTTGATCTCTCTTGTACAATGCCTACTGTACAGTATAGATAATGTTTTTATTATTTGAACGTACTTGAACATTACAAAATGATTTGATGGTACTGACATGGCACTTCTTTTTAGTGTCCATATGAAGACTTTTTAGCACTCTTTGAGGTGTGGCTAAACCTTCCATTTTGATTTTTTTTTATTGTAACATGGGGGTGTTGGGTCAGTATAATTTTTTTAATTGTATTGTTTAATTGTAAAATATATACTATAATTTTGCTTTTATGGTCATTTAAATGAATAATGAAAAAAGTTTACACATGCATATACACCTTCCCTATCCATCCATCCATCCATCCATCCATCCATCATACAAAGTATTGTAGGTACACAATTGAAGCTCTCCAATCGCCTGGGTGCTACACTGAAGATATATATACAATAGATAAGAAGGTGCACTCCAAGGACTTCTTATAGCAAAACTTTACTAAAGTGCAATGCAACGTTTCGGTCGATTGGCTTCGACCTTTTTCAAGACTGCTTGTGTGTTATAGTTCAGTCTAAACACCACAGTGCATTACAACTGCTGTGCAGAGCTTGAATCTATGGGCCATATTTGTAAATGCCGTTAATGTACAACAGAAGGCGCAAATGTACAGTGGCAGTAGTGCATTTACACTGAACGTTTGTTTAATAACGAACATTTGTCGTAAAATACCATGCAGTATTAAAATACCGCAATGGTATTCTATGTGCATTTGTTAATCTATGATCACGGTTGTAGATCTATGATCATGATCATTGATTTAGGACCACTATCGTAGATTTACAACTGTGATTGTATATTTCAGATTGCAAAAGAGCAATAACGTGCCTTTATAAATAGAGTCCTATTAATCATACAAAACATTTATATATGAAAGTGCTCAAGTATTAAAAGCACTTTAGAAATACAATATAACTGCTGTGCAGAGCTTAAATATCCCAATAACTTCCATCCATTAGAAACCAACCAGGAGGAGATCCATTGGAAGTTTCTAGAAAAGAAAGATTGAAACCATCCACTAGAGGGTACATCCCTCATCCAATTAATATATTTATATTGGAAAAAAGGGTAAAACTGTCCATTTCTCTAAGAATGTTGGGTAGTTTCAGAGACCTGCAAAGTAATTTTAAGATAAACAGACATCACTTCCTATCTAGCAAACAGAAACTGGATTGTCTCACCTAAAGGAAGTTTTGTTTCTTTCTATGGCTAAGACTGTCACATGTTTTACAAACAGCACATAATTGGGTGTAATACAGGAACTTCTTTACACTTCCTATTTTGTCATGTACAATGCCTAAGAGAAGTTATTTATTTGCTAACAGTGGCACATGCTGTAAGATCAGAACCTCATTTGATGTTAGTAAAATTCTACTTCCTTTTAGTGTCTACATGGAGACCCTGTAGCACTCTTGGCTAAACCTACCATTTTGAGTTTCCCAAAATTTATTAATTGTATATCATTTGTTTTGTAACTAAAATATACAGTAATGTCAGTAGTAGTACTATACTTTGTATAGTGTAATTTGTTATGGTGATTTTTAATTAAAGGGCAACTATAGTGAAAAAAAAACTTTGTCTGTATACAATGTATAGATCACTTAGTATAAGCTGCCTTACTTTCATGTTTCTGTGTGGCTTCGTTTCTTCACACTGGCAGAAGTTAGTACCAAGCTGTGTAGTCCCCCTCCCCTCTCTGTCTAGTCCCCCTCAAGCAGTGACGGGCTGTATACAGAGTCCGAGCATTGTCAGTTGAAAGGACTTTAAATGAAGTGCTGACATCCTGTTGACCCCTCCCTTCCAGAGCTAGACTGCAAGCAATCAAAGTGTGGAATAAAGTAGCAATATGCTGAAGGGAGGGGCAGAGGGGGAGAGAGGAGGACAAGTGGTGCTGAGATTCTTTACAAGTAAGTTACTGAACTCTGCCTGTTCTCTAACTTTGCTAATTGTTATTTACTTTTTACCTAAAGTTCATATCTCTCCCCCTGCTTAGCTGAGATCATAATCACTGAAGAGAGAGTCAGTGTAACAGCAGCTTGTAGTGAGATCTTCACAAACACAGTGACACTGCTTGTTGTCCTGTTACATTTCATTTGCTTTAGTCTATATATTTCATAGATTGCACTGTGTGTCTTGTTTGGTATATAGTCTGTATTACTGTATTATATATACTGTATTAGTGTTCCATTTGAGTCACTGGTTTTGTATGTATATAAGATTTTGTTTGGGGGGGAGGGGCTGTTTTATAGTGTGTTATGCTCATATTGCTGGGTTAATGGTTTATTGATTGTGTTTAGCACTACAGAATTTGACTATATGTTGCACATGGTACATATAGTGTGGGTGAGAGAGTGTGTGACAGTACTGCATGGGAGCTTTGGATTGTGTGGGTGTGTGCCTTTGAGTGACAGATGATGTGTAGCAGCTCCTACAAATCACAGCATATTCAAAGGCTTATATCTCGGGGACTATGTAGAATTTAAAGAAACTAAAGGTACCCTGGTGGATGGGATGACGTATAGGATACATTAGAAGAAATTAAAAAAAAACAATTTTCTCACTATAATTGCCCTTTAAATAGTGATAATTACACACATACATATAGACCTTTCCTATGTGTAATAGTGTTATATACCCCCACCTAATTAGTTGCTCTTAAAAACTCAATGCAACTCAATATATTTATACAATATAAAAAAAATAAAGAATATATATAACAGATTGTTATATTAACTCCTTTATAATAAACATTCTGACATTTATTGAGTTTAGCTGGCACATAATGTTTAGATATAAATTGATAGTTCTATGTCCTACAGTCTGATACTAACTTATGTTATAATACACTTCATTGGTTGTGTTTTCATAATATAGAATACAAGGACACCAATCTCATTCTTAAAGAAACACTAAATCAAAAAAAAAAAAAAAAACTATGTGCCATTCGTTTCTATTATTCACAGGGAGGTGAGAACACTTATTCTCACCTCCCTGTGAATAATATTACGCTCGGGGGACCTGGAACTTACCTTACCCGCCGCTCCACTCGCAGCTGCTCAGTCACTGAACAGCTGTTCTCTCCCGATCACGCGACCTATCTTTTGTATTGGCGCGCATGCGCCTAAGATAGGGCACGTGGTCGGGACAGAGCGGCTGTCAGTGACTGAGTGGCTGCGAGTGGAGCAGCGGTAAGGTAAGTTCCAGGTCCCCCGAGCGTAATATTATTCACAGGGAGGTGAGAATAAGCGTTCTCACCTCCCTGTGAATAATACAAACGTATGGCACATCGTTTTTTTTAATAAAACCTGAGGTTAGTGTTCCTTTAATGGACAGAGCACACAGAGCATTAAGGCCCAAACTCCTGGTTGTAACCCTCCTAGAGACTTAATTTGCAAACTGCATTATTTCCAAATAAAAGAAAAGATAATGGCAACAGCCAGAAATCAAGACAAAATCATCTTTGAGGATTCACAGATTACCTTATACTAGGATTTGTCACCCACAACTTTAACATGTCGCAGAGAATTAAAGCCCTTAACTGACATACTGTGAGACCACAAGAATTTTGCATCCTGAAAAACCTCCAGGAGACATACTGCAATAAAAAGGGAGAGGAGGGGAGGAACTTTTAGCTACCCCCCCCCCCCCCCCGCTTCCACAAAGGGTCAACCAAAAATGGACATCCCAGTATACAAACAATCAATTCCCCCAAGGACAACACCCCTTATTAGTCCTATAAGAGTAATGTAAAGTGTGTTAAATAATGATGTTATGCAATTATATAAAGTTGGATATGAGTTAAACGATTTGGAGGGAAAACTGTTTCAATCTCTCCTTCCCTTAGGTGCTAAAATCCTACCTACTAGAAAACACAATAGGCATGAAAGGTGTGAGAAAACATATGTTGTAACACAATATAAGGGTTATAAACAATAATTTGTATTTCCAACTCCTCTCAATAACAAAGAGAAGCTCACAAACCTTAGATGACGTTCCTAAAGCTCAAGTTGAACCCCTAGAGGCTATAACTAATCTAAAAAAACCAAAAAAGGACAAAGTTCAATGGAGAATCTAAATGAGAAGACACACTCAGCACTCATCAGTAAGCAAGCCCTACAGAGGATCTGACTTTGATGTTCTCATTAAGAAAAACACAATTACTACCACAGGAAGTGGAAGGACATGAAAAGGAAGAGAGGGGGGGAGAAACGGGGAAAGAAAAAGATAGAAAGGGGAAAGAGGGAAAAAAGAAAAAAAAGAGGGGAATTGGGGGAGAGTATATCAATAAATCAAACCATATTAAACCTAACCAAATTATTGATAGGCCCACTGGAAACACTATATTGAAGTAAAAAGATGGGAGTTACTTCCAAAACATAACAAATTTCAGTATCTTCTACTCTATTTTCAAAAAACTGTTACACAGTAAGACTTATTCCCACCCAAAGCAGAATTTATCCTGTTATTTCTTAAATTATATAGTGAGGCATAACCAGTCCTCACCCATACAGCCTAAGCCTGATATCTTAATGCTCCAAGAGACTTATTTCAAAAAAAGGTTGTGAACCCAAATACTGGAACAACACATATTAATCTATCTACTACTCATTCTCCTCTTCAGAAAAAGTGGGAGTAGCCATACTACTACACACAGACTTACCATGGGTAGAAGAATCTCACTTTAGCAACCCAAAAAGGCCCTTTATAATTTTTAATGGTATGTTACTTTCCAGATAACGTTCATCTCCATGTATGCCCCGAACAACAATCAAAAAGAATTATCACAAATACATCAGGCCCTATTAAAATTCCGGGTGGATTTTAATGTAATCTTAAATTTACAACTAGATAAATTAAAAACTAACACTGGAAATTTAGGTCAATCCTTCAGTAAACAACTAACCACACCACTGAAGACAAAATTTGATTTACGCATGGCGAATAACAAACCCACACCTCCGAGAATATACATTCTACTCACCAGTAACAAATATTACTAGACTAGACAATTCATTCATTTCTTGACACAAATGCAAGGCCCATACATATCTGAGATCTCCTGGTCAGACCACGCATTCATTTCCATATAATTCAAAGATATTCTCAGCGCAAGACCCTCCCCTCAATGGAGTATTAACAAAGCTTTGGTAGCAAGAGAAGATATAGAAGCAGAAGTTACATATCCACTAGAGAAATATTTTTTAGAAAATGACACACATGAAATCATACAACCAATACTATGGGCAGCCCACAATGTTGTAATAAGAGGTAAACTTATTTAGATAGCAATGAGAGAGGAACTTTTAATAGCCAAAATAATAAAAATCTTTTAATTATTATAGATGTTAAAATAATAGCCAAAGTATTAGCAAACCGACAAAAAAAAACATCCTACCCACTCTCATCCACTATAATCAGACAGGCTTTGTGTCAGGCAGACACACAGCAGACAATATAAGAAAAACAATTACTCTCCTTCAACACTAAGCCAACAACAACATACCAACAATAACTCTTTCACTAGTCATAGAAAAGTCATTCAATAGAGTAGATTAGTTATATATGCAAAGGGTGTTAGAGAGATTTAAATTTCCGAGAAATTATATCTCTGTCTTAATGAGCCTTTACAACAATCCCAAAGCTATGGTAAAAAAAATATGGGATTCCCCTCAGATACCATCAGAATTTAAAATGGCACAAGACAAGGCTGCCCCTGTCTCTTCTTTGCCCTTTGCATGGAACCCCTAGAAACAAGTTTTCGAAACCCAACAAATATAAAAGGAATAACAGGTAAAATAGAATCAAACCTCTTCATGTTTGCTAATGACATCTTACTCTACTTGACTAAACCTGATACATTGCTACCCTCACTACATATTATCAAAGAATTTTGGATTGTTTCAGGCTTCCAAGTCAATGACTCCAAATATATAGCCTACGCATCTCTCCCCATCTCGTAAAACAGAAACACAAAAATGATTCTATTTTAAATGGGCTAATATATTATTCAAATACCTGGGAGTGCAACTAAGTTCTAACACCAAAACTTTATATAATGCTAATTATATAAATGATCTCACAAAAAACTACTTGGCCAATGGACATCTTACAATCTTTTAATGGTGGGTAGAATCAATGCAGTCAAGATGAACACACTTCCAAAAATCCTATATCTATTTCGGACCCTACCAATCAGAATCAAGAGGAAAGAACTACAGCCGTTACAACAGGCAATCAGACAGTTTATTTGGCAAACCAAAAGACCAAGAATTAAAATTTTAATATATGACTAGACAAGATCAAAAGGAGGTTTTGGTCTTCCAAACTTACACAATTATTATAAAACCGCCAGACTGTCCCAAATAGCACAATGGGTGCCTGGAGAGGGGGAGGTTTGCTGGGTAGACATAGAAAATATATACTTGACCCCCTACCACTCTGGGACAAATGCAATCGAACACACCAATTAATACACTCACCCGCTAAAGCAACACCTTTTTTTCACACCCAGTACCTCTCAACACAGGTCTGGAAATTACTAGTAATAAAAAGAGTACAAGATATATGTAACACCAATGGTACCCCGTTAACATGGAACAAAGCAAAAGAAAAATGGAAACTATTAGAAACACATTGGTACACTTACATACGACTATATTAATATGCAACCAGACTCACAAGTAAAAAAATCATAAACAGACCACAACATTTGAACAAATAAATATAATCTATACCTGTAGCATTGTTTTTAGTTGATCTGTCTTCTGTTTCTTTAGAAAATAGATCCAATCTGAAATATATTCAGCAACATTTCTGCTGTCAATCGAGTGACTAATTATCATAAACTTCTGCTGTGTGCAGTTTTACAGTAACTAGAATAGAGGCAGGCGAGGTGTGAATTGCATGGTGGGAAATTCCCTTTCCCATTGCTGGCTCATAGTGCTTCATAAGCAATTATTATTATTATTACTACTATTATTATGGATTTATATAGCGCCAACATCTTCCGTATCACTTTACATTTACATGTTTTCATTCACATTAGGCCCTGCCCTGAAGAGCTTACAATCTAAGCACATATTTGACACATGCAACCTATCACTTTGTCTTTATTATTGTGGGGGTTACCGGAGTGCCTGGAGGAAACCCACAAAAGCACGGGGAGAACATACAAACCAATGTAGTCAAAAAAACATGGAAGATCACACAACAAAAATTAAACGTGATAACTTTTATTGAACCATTTCAACATCAGTAGCAGAAGTTACAAACTCCTTGCATATGTGTCCAAGGCTTCAACGCTGCAAGGTATCAGTGTTAACCACAGAGCCACCCTGCTGTGAAGTCAAGCTTCACAGACTTCACAGAAAGTCACGTCAGATAGAAAGAGGGGTCATTAAAAAAGAGGAGAAGAATGCTAAGCATGAAAACAAGTATTGGATTAAAGGCATGGAGCAACACCTACAACTCACTGGGGCTACTTAACATGTATCTTCAGTCCCTATCTCTCCACAGAAGTGGACATCTGTAGAAATATCGCAGGCTTTAGGTGGGAGGCTTCAAGCTGTTCTTCTGATCAGATTTCCTATACTTGCACTTTGAAATCCGATATATATGAACATCTGCTCATATATAGCCAGCCTATTTCATTTCAATCAACTTGTTAAATAAAATGATTGAATGTTGATTGAAATTGAATTGAACACAGAATCACACACGATTTTCTAGGAGGCGGGCTTTTAGCACTCATATTTGCTGTGCGATATCTAAGGGAGGGCAGCACGGCTGTAAATGTAAGTGATTTCAGCTGCTGGAAGTGTGGACATGTAATGGGGGTGATGTTTTTTTGATATTGTTGTCCTTTAATTAATGCAATTCTTTACTAATGCAATTTATAACTAATATTTCAATAAGTTTGCATGCTTTTAAATGCGAATGAACATACATTTTCCGACCTGACCGATCAAAATTCGATCTATTCTACACTCGATATCTGTCCCTTTTGATTGATCTAATGCAAAAAAAGGAATTGATTTTAAAAGCGATCGATTTAAAGAATCGAATTCACAAAACGATCGGAAAGAAAACAGGAAATCAATTCATACTCACCGAGATTTCTGTTTCCCAGTCATGTTCATGGCAGCAGTCACCAAAATGGGTTTAACCCCTGAAGGTCCCTGGACAGGAAGTTAAAAAGATCAAAGGTATAAATGTACCCTCTCCCAACACATACCTTGTCTTCTTTCAAAGCCTATATGCTACTTTATAACATAACCTTAAAAGAAGGGGAAGGGCATTTTGGTGACTGCTGCCATGAACGTGACTGGGAAACAGAAATCTCGGTGAGTATGAATTGATTTCCTGTTTTTCCCAGGTCACCATGGCAGCAAGTCCCCAAAATGGGATATACCAAAGCTAAAATGATGGGCGGGCAAACAAAAATATGCTTAAACACATTCTTTATTCCGACCCTAACAATACAGTCTGAAGGACTTTTTGTCCAAACTTTAGATCCTCAGATGCCAATACATCCAACTTATAATGCCGGACAAATGTCCTCATCGAAGACCACTTTGCCGTTTTGCAAATCAATTCTTTTAGTGCTTTCGCCTCAGCCACCCAGGAACATGCTATTGCTCTGGTTGAGTGCGCTTTTAATCCCTCCGGGATCTTTATGCCTCTAGTTCGATAGGTTCTCGTAATGCACGATACTATCCATCCACTTATAGTCTTTTTACTTGGAGCGTGAACTTTTCGATAGCCTCCTGGCACTATAAATAGATGATCAGTCTTTCTAAAAGTCTTTGTTCTTTCTATATATATTCTCAATGCACGCACTAAGTCTAGGCAGTGCCATTTTTTTTCCTCTATCCGACTTCGGATTTGGAAAAAATGAGGGTAAGATGATCTCTAAGTCCAGGTGAAATTCTGATATAACTTTTGGTAGAAACTGGAAAGATGGTTTTAATTTAACTCTATCTTCGCAAAACTGTAAATGGGGCTTTTTTACAGACAGAGCCCCAATCTCCCCTACTCGACAAGCAGAGGTTATTGCCGTTAAGAAAATGACCTTGGGGGTCAGCAACCACAAAGAAATCTCCTCGATGTGTTCAAAGGGTGACTGTCAAAGCTTGCAACACTAATGGAAGATTCCACGGAGGAGGCTTGGGAAAAGTTCTTGGCCTTATTCTACTCATTGCAGCAAAAAATCTTTGGATCAGGGGATCCGCCGCCCAATTATTTCCTGATATTGCTGACAATGCCGACACCTGACCTCTGAGCGTATTTATGCTCAGTTGTTTCTTAAATCCGAGGAACAAGAATTCTATCACGTTCTTTGCCAAGGCCTGGAGAGGCAGGAACTCTCTCACTGGCATAATCTGAAAAAAGTCTCCATGTTTTGTAATATTTATTTGAAGTTGAAATCTTTCTTGACTTAAGTAAAAATTCAACCATATAGTCTTGAAACCCTAATTGATTCAATTTCCTCCTCTCAATTTCCAGGCTGCTAGCCTCAGTTTGTTGATGTCTTGACAAACTATTGGTCCTTGAGTTAGCAGATGGGGAATTTCGTCCAACTCTATTGGTGGTTCGGTCGCCATTGCAAGAAGAGGGTACCATGGCCTCCTTGGCCAATTCGGTATAATTGCTATTGCTTCTGCTCCTTGGGCTCTGATTTTCTGAAGAACCCTCCATATTAGAGGAATTGGTGGAAATACATACAAAAGGCCCATGTCCCAGTTCTGCTGAAGGGCATCTATTGCCATTGCTCCCAGACATGGATAACGACTGAAGAAGACTGGACACTTCTTGTTGTTGTTGGTTGCCATTAGGTCCACTACTGGTTGCCCCTATTTGTGTACTAAGTCCCTGAAGACTTGGGCATCCAAACTCCACTCCCCTGGCCGAATCTCTTGGCGACTGAGGTAGTCTGCCTCCAGATTTTCTCTGCCCGGCACATGCACAGCTGTTAGATATTGCAGGTTGTTTTCGGACCATTCGAGAATCCTCTTGACCTCTTTGAAAAGAGTTTTGCTCCTTGTTCCCCCCTGCTTTCGAATGTAAGTCACAGTGGTGGAATTGTCGCTTCTTATTAGCACATATTGCCCTCTGATTGTGTCCTGAAATCTTTCTAGAGCCATAAACACTGCTCTCAACTCCAGAAGGTTTGAGGACTCGCCCTTCCTTCCCCAATGGCCTTGAGCTACTAAATCTTGAAGAAGGGCGCCCCAACCTGTTGCTGAAGCATCCGTTGTTATTACAAGGGGTTGAGGTTGTCTCAATTTCTTGAATTGACCACCATTTCAGCTCTTGTAACACCATTTCCGAGAGGGTCAGCTTTTTGTTCATATTTAGATGTGGTATGCTTACTCTGGTTAGCAGAAATCGCTGCAGAGACCTCATATGCCACCTGGACCATTTGACTAGGAAGACCGTCGATGCCATTAGTCCTAGGACTTGCATAATTGAGCGCACTGTTACTTGTACCTTTTGTGCTAGATGTTGAACTGCTTCCTTTATTTTGTGTTGTTTTACTAGAGGTAATTTTACCTCGTTCAAACTTGTACGGAATAGTGCTCCCAGATACACTAGCTCTTGCATGGGTAGAAGGCTGCTCTTTTCTGTGTTGATTACCCATCCGTGATCTTGTAGTATACGTATTACTATCTGAGTCTGTTCTGCTGCCTTCTGTTCTGACTCGGCCACAATCAGAATGTCGTCTAGATAGGGATATATTTGGATGTCTTTTTTCCGGATCTCCGCTATCAGCACGACCAGAACCTTCGTGAATATCCTTGGTGATTGGGATAGACCAAAGGGGAGGCTTGCGAACTGGAAATGTTTCCCGTCGATGGTGAACCTCAAAAATTTTCTGTAGCCTAAATGGATTGGAACATGCAGATAGGCGTCCTTCAGATCTATGCTCACCAACCATGCACCGGGAAACACAGCCTGAATGATTGAGGATAGAGACTCCATCTTGAACCTTTGGCTTCTAGCAAACTTGTTTAGACCTCTTAGGTCTAACACAGGTCTCATGTCCCCTGAGGCTTTTTTTACCAGAAATAACCTTGAATAAAAACCCTTTTCGTTGCTCCTGCAGAGGTACTGGCTTGATTGCCTCCTTTACCTGCAACTGTGCAACATATTCCTTCATCACCTGTAACCCTTCTTTGGTGGTTGGACTCCTACTTTCTCCAACCGGGCCAGCGTATCCCTATTGTTGGGAGGACTGGGGGGCCGGAAAAAGATTTTTTCGCTGCGGATTTGTAGACTGTCTTCCCGTCTTCCAGGCTGCCGATCTATTGGTTTCCTTTCCAGGCCTGTAAAATTTCGGGTCGCAAAAGGATTTCTCTATTGAATGTTGATTCAAACCTAGGTTTTTTATTCCTCCGTTCCTGAGAAAGAAACGTGCTCTTGCCACCTGAAGCTTTGCTGATAATCGAGTCTAACCTCTGGCCAAACAGCATATTTCCTTCGAATGGCAACATGCATAGATTCGTCTTTGATGTATTATCTGCCAACCATGACTTTAGCCATAAAGCCCTGCGTGCTGATACTGATAATGCCATTGATCTCGCTGAAAGTCGGACCATATCTACTGATGCTTCTGCAAAGAAATCAGTTGCCATTTTCATCTCAGCTAACATCTCTACCATTTTTGGACGTTTCACATTTGAATTTATTGCCTCCTCCATTTTTTGAATCCAGAGCTTCATGGCTCTGGAGACCGATGTCATCGCCATGGCTGGCCTGCAAGAGGCGCCCGCTGCTCCGTAAGCCTTCCTTAAGGAAAACTCCATCCTCTTATCCATAGGGTCTCTAAACCCTGGTTCTCCGAGCCAAGCGGGAGACTGCTGCATCTACCTTGTGAGGACTATCCCAATTTCTTGTTTCCTCCTCCAAGAAGGGGTACTTTTTTAGAAATTTCCCTGTAAACGTGACTTTTTTGTCAGTCTTTTTCCATTCCGAATCCATGATTTCTTTCATCGAAAAATGTAACGAAAAGGTCGCTGACTTCTTAATAGACGGGAACAACTTATCCGCCATTGATGATTTTGGTGTCTCCACTGACAAGGACAAGGAGTTCCTTACTGCCTTGATTAGTGGTTCGATTATCGAAACATCAAAGTTCGTTTCTATCTCTACCTCCTCGTCTTCGGAGATAAATGATTGTTCCTCCGACCTTTCTTCGTCCGAGCCTTCCCAATCTGACTCAATAGACCTGGTCTCATGGGATCTTGCTCTTTTCTTGGATTCCACATTTTCCATGCCCCTTGTCACTGCTTGTTGTATGCATTTCATCAATACGTCAAACGATTTTTCTGACGTGGATGGCATTGCTGAGGCATCCTCTACTTCCACCGCTTTGACAGTGTCTGTCTGCGCCTTAGGACAGGCTTGCAATGAGAGGCTGAAAATAAAAAATATTGACATAAGCCACCAGACTTAAGCCACATTCCCACTCTTTAAATACTCACCCCAGCTCACCTAGATCCCTTGGGGTGACTTCTGGCAGCGCTACCAGACTCCATGCTGGAGGACAAACCAGAGCTGAAAGTAAAAGGAAAAAATACTAAATCCCTCTACCAAGAAACCTTGAGTGACAGGAAAACAGAAGAAGCCACTAACCTTGGACAGTAAAATTCTTAACAGGCAAAGTGGAAAAAACAGGTAACAGGTACAGGCAACAGAACGGAGCAGAGAGGAACTGCCACACTGAATGCCGGCAAGCTGCAGACTGGAGCAGAGAGATTCGTGCCAGAATCCTCTGCTCAAAATAGAGGAAGACCCTGGGAAACCTCCTGTAGCGTCCTTGGGCAGGAAGAAAAAAAAGAAAGGTATGTGTTGGGGGAGGGTACATTTATACCTTTGATCTTTTTAACTTCCTGTCCAGGGACCTTCAGGGGTTAAACCCATTTTGGGGACTTGCTGCCATGGTGACCTGGGGAAAAATCTTCTCATGTATGGCTACCTTTAGTTTAGTTCTCCTTTAAGTCTTCAGTTCAACTGAATATCACAAGCATGGTTTGATGCTAAGCAATCTAATCAGCCAACAGAATGTTTAAACTTTGTAAGTGACAGGTGGTCACCCAGGATCCCTAATATAGTTGATAATAATGTATAATTATGCCCTAATCAGATATATCTAATTAATGGCCAAAGAGTTAAAATGGTTAGGACTACAAGGCTTTAGAGGTATTGGACTATAAGGCTCTAGAGGTGTAGGACTACCAGGCTCTAAAGCTATTGTTTAGAACCAAAGTTTAAACAGAGGAGATCTGGGAACTAAGGGTATTCTGGGGAAATCTGGATACAAGGAATATGGGAGTACAAGGCTGAAGTGAAGGGGTTAAAGTTATAGGTTCTACGTCTCCTTAATGGAAAACACATATAGTGCTGGGAGGGGACACAATACCTCTTCTGATAGGTCTCTTTGTTTCCATGAATGTACGCCCAACATATGTTATGGATTAGGTAACATTCCATATTGTGATGTCATTTTGCCTATATAACCCAGTGAGCAAACCTCTGTAATTTAGACTTGCTACACACTCAGAGTAGTGCGTGGCCTGTCTCTGCACGTGCAATAAAGGACCTCCTTCTTTTATCAATTTGGTCTCTAGAAGTGACATTATTATTATTCCTGGGGTGACAAACAGGTACCCTGGTCTGACTGACATTCAGTAAGTAGCAATGAAATGAAAATAGAAATGACATGGGAAACATGATAACTGACTGTTCCTGAAGGTGTATGGCCACATTTAAAATTGAGTTTTAAAAGCTGTCTATCTTCAGGAGTTAAAACATATGTTAATAAGTAATCTCATCTTTAACTCTGGTAGCAGCCATGTTAGCTCTGGTATGAATATACTGGAGATGTTCTCCACAGAGCAGCAATAAATATATAATAATAAAACCTATTTCTGACTCCAGTTTATTTTCCCTGTGTTTACTGTTCTATACGTTGCTACAAATTATCTGGAGAATTGAATGGATTTCATAGATTTTTTTTTGCATTTTTATGGAGGGGGTAAGTTTTCATCAAAACTCAGATACTGAGACATAGATGTTCATCTAATTTAAAGTTACTTTCGCATGGATTCCTTATTTTGCTAAGATAAAAAGTTATGGACAAAATCAAAAGTGAATTTCACACAAAAACTGTAGTAAAAAGTTTAAAACCAAACTCTCCTGAATAAAACGGCATGCCATATGCATGGGTGTGCTCAAAGACATGGCCACCAACTAGTTCCAAATGGAACTTAGGTATGTGTAATTACAGAAAAAAAGACAAAGTGCTCTATATTTTCAGCAGCTTCCACTCAATCAAACAAAACTCCTCAGACTTGAAAATATCCTCATAAACTATATATTTTTGGAATCTGCACATCTTCAGCTATGTAACAGTGCCATTCTTTCATCCATACATGCAGATTTCCATGAAACTCCATGCTTATAGAAGATATGTGAAAAAAATTAAGATGTTTCAAAGTTAGAAATAAACCCCCCACTAAATATCAATCGCTCAAATGTCCAAAAACAGCATGCCATATCCATGGGTGTTCAAGAGAGATATGGGCACCAACTAACCCTAAAGTGAACCAATGCATAAGTGCAATTACAGAAAAAAAATCTAATTTGAAATACCCCCCACAAACTATATAATTTTATAATCTACGCAACTTCAGCAATGTAATGGTGTCATTCTTTCATAAAGGCATGCAGAATTTCAGATGCAGTTCTTCATAGAATTTTCCTGAAAAAAGGAGATTCTGAAAAAATGAAGAAAAAAATTATTCAATCTAAGAAATCTTGCCAAAAACCACATGACAAGAAAAAAACATATGTAGTAACATACTAATTAAGGTATTAAGGTTGAATAAAGATATACGTCCATCAAGTCCAACCTATTCACCCTCTTTTGTTTTTTTAAAGGGCATGTCCACCCCCAAAACTAAAATTTAACCCCTTACTGGCCACATCAAGTAGTTTAAAACAATCCTTACCTTACATTCCTGCTCAAAATAGTTCCCCTGCTGTGCCCCTCCAAAGTCCAGGAAACTGCTGTGTAGGAGCAGTGTGTGACTCATGCTGTGCCTGAGACTTCCTCAACCTCATCAAGGTTGAGGCATGCTCAGTGCAGCCCTCCCTGCCTCTCAGCCAATCACGGACGCGGCTGCCGGTCCCGCCCCCTGCTTTCAATTCCATGCAAGCAGAGGGCCTGAACACTGCAGCGGAGGAGAGAGGGCAGGTAAGTAAGAATCGGGGGACTTTCTAACAATTATATTAATGCGGTTGGGGCTGGGGGAGCATGCCCTACCACATATCAAAAGTAAAATTTTGGGGTGGACATGCCCTTTAACCCTACCTAACAGTTGATCCAGAGGAAGGCAATAAACCCCAGCTAAAAAGGGGGAAAAATTCCTTCCTGATCTATATGTATTAAAGGGCATGTCCACCCTTAATAAAAACTTTTGGCACACAATAGAACACAGCCCCAACCGCTATAAAAATAATTTAAGAAAGTGCCCATATATTTACTTACCTTCCCTCTCTCCTCCGACGCCCGGCCCGACCTTCTGCTTGCAAGACACTGCAAGCAGGAGGCGGGACCGGCAGCCACGTCCGTAATTGGATGATAGGCAGCCAATCACGGACGTGGCTGCCGGCTTCTCAGAATGCCGGGGGAGAGAGGGAAGGTAAGTACAGTTCTGGGGACTTTCTTAAAATATTTTTTTTTGCAGTTGGGGCTGGGGGAACATATACTATGTTGTGGCCAAGGGGTTTTATGGTAGGGGGAGGGATAGCAAAACATGAGGGAGAGGGAGGGGGAGAAGGGCTGCAGTAGGCATTCCAAACTTCTCCCGGAGGCCAGGTAGGAGGCAGAGTCCTGTATAGACCCTGCTATCATCCTGGTGGGCAGTTTTTGGGACTTTGGAGAACCTTATGGAGCTGGGATGTGAGGTAAGGATTTTACTACACTACATGGTGGGGGGGATTATAGTTTTGGGGGTGGAAATGCCCTTTAATACCAGTAATTCTCAATATTTTTTAGTTTTAGAAACGTATCCAGGCCTTTTTTTAAAGCTATTCAATGAACTTGCCATTACCACTTCTGCTGGAAGACAGTTCCACAGTTTCACTGTTCTCACTGTAAAGAAACCTTTCCTAACCTGAAGATGAAACTTCTTTTCTTCCAACCTTAAAGGATGTCCTCGAGTCCTCTGATATGACCTACTAGTAAACAATTCACCAGAGAGTTCATTGTATAGCCTATTAATATATTTGTATAAGGTTATCATGTCCCCACGCAAACGTCACTTCTCCAATGTAAACAGCCTGTCTAATCTGCCTGCATATTCAAGCCCCTCCATTCCCCTTCTCTGAACTGCTTCCATTTCCAAGATGTCCCTTTTGTATATGGGATTCCAAAACTGCACCTCCAAATTAGGCCTTACCAGTGCCTTGTAAAGAGGGAGAATAATATTTTTCTCTCTTGAATCTATTCCTCTCTTTATACAAGACAATATGTTGCTAGCTCTAGCCATTGCTACCTGGCATTGTTTGCTATAGCTAAGTCTGTTATCTACCAGAGCCCCCAAATCTTTTTCCATTACAGATGCACTTAACACAGAGTTATTTATGGTGTAGGTGGCACAGGGATTATTAAATCCTACATTTATCAACATTGAATCTCATCTGCCATTCTGCTGCCCATTTTGGTAATCTATCTTGCAGACCTAGATAGCTCTGCATAGTTGTGCGTCATCAGCAAACACTGAGACCTTGCTCTCAATGCCCCCTTCTAAGTAATTTATAAACAGATTAAACAGAAGCGGCCCCAGTACAGAACCCTGAGGCACTCCGCTTAGAACTTTAGCCCACATAGATGTAGCTCCATTAACCACCACTCTGTTTGCGATCCAATAACCAGTTCTTTATCCATGAACAAATGTTTTCTTCAAGGCCAACAGTCCTCACATTATACATTAGTCGCCTATGTGGCACAGTATCAAAAGCTTTCGCAAAATCCAAGTATCCGACGGTATCGGGGCTTTAGCGTTATGTGTGTACGCTCGTTTCACCTATAGCGGAGTCTAGCGCGGCCGATGGAAACACACAATCCCCTTATGAAGTTCATAGGGAGAACGCTCGGGACTGTGTGTATGCAGATCTTTGGAATATGGCAGACAGGATCTTGCAGATCCTGTCTGTCATCTTTCAGAAATCTGTACTGTGTGTACCTAGCTTTAGCCAATGTGAATACTGTTCATTTCTTCCCTGCATATTATTACCATCCCTGCTGTAAGGACAAGGATTCTCAACAGTAAAAACCGATGTAAAAAAACTGTTTAGCAGATTAGCCTTTTCAGCATCCTCTACAACCACCTCAGCCCCATTATTTAATGGTCCCACATTCTCAGTCCTCATCTTTTTACCATTTATATACTTAAAAAACATTTTGGGGTTGGACTTGCTTTGTTCGGCAATCCGTATTTCATTTTCTATTTTAGCTAATTTAATTGCTTTCTTGCGCTCTTTATTACAGCTTTGGTACTCCCTGTAAGCCTGTTCGGTTCCCTCTGTTTTCAAAATTTTAAAAGCCTTTTTCTTTTTTTCCATTTCCCTTTTTACCTGAGATTTTTACCTAAAAAAAATTTACCTAATTTTTTTACACTTGTTCCCTAAAGGTACAGATTTAGAAATGTAATAATTTAATATCCCTTTAAAAGTGGTCCACATCTGCTCAGTATCTTTACCTAGAAACAATTCCCCCCAGTCTATGAGCAGGAGTGATTCCTTTAACAGCATAAAATAAGCTTTCCTAAAGTTAAAAGTTTGTTAACCCAGTGCACTTTAGTTTTTTGCAACCTATATTAAATGACACTATATCATGGTCACTATTCCCTAAGCTTACCATTACCTTCATCTGCAAAATGAGCTCAGGGTTATTATATATCACTAGATCCAACAACGCATTCTGTCTAGTAGGAACTTCTACCATCTGTGAAAGAAAATGTTCATATAGGAAATTTAAGAAGTGTATACCTTTTGAGGTGCTGGCAGTTCCCTTACTCCAATCTATGTCAGGGTAGTTAAAATCCCTTATAACCAAAACATGCCCCATACCAGCAGCCTTTGCCAACTGCATATGGAGATTCATTTCCACCTTCTCCCCGGCATTTGGCGGCTTATAACATACTCCATCAATTAATTTGCCTACCTTCTTGCTTCCTGTACACAGTTCCACCCATATTGTTTCTGTCATATCGTTTACGCCCCCATCTATTCCATCTTTTAAATTTGGCTTCAATTCCTGTTTAACATACATACATACATACTCCTTTTTTATTAACTCTGTCATGTCTAAATAAGGAGTATCCTTCAATATTTACTGACCAATCGTGTGAATCATTTAGCCATGATTCTGCTATACCAATCACATCATACCTTTCCTTTAAAGCTATTATTTCAAGTTCCCTGGCCAGACTTCTTGCATTTGTAAACATACATTTTAGATTTATGTATATTCCAGAAAAACTTTAAAATGGCTGGGCCAATTTTCCTGAGACTTGGTATAGGTTACTTTACAACTTTTAAAAATGCCTCTGTATCCCCTTTTCCCAACATTTTTTAAGTTAATTAACCTGTGTGCTGCCATCTGGTGGTGAATCACGTAATCACCTAAGTTACAGTACAATGCTTTACTTCATTTTGTTCTGTTGTTGCTAATCATAGTGCAGACCTCCGCCCCCTCTCGCACCCTTGACTCAACTTGTGGGTCTTCTGTGCTGTGATCCTCTATAGCAGAGCAGGAGGAAGTAACTAAGTTATACTGACACACTTTTACAAATAATCATATGGGCTCAAAAACTTGTAAAATAAGAATGCACTTGTTTATCAATTGAAAAAGGTGATTAACACCTGCTTACTATATATGCTTTATGACCCAGGTGTGCACACCCTGGGTCCGTCGCTTCGTTCAGAGGTGTCTATGTCTGGAAGATAAATAAACTCTCTTATATCAAGATATATTATGGGTGAAACTCTTACCCATGCATCTCTGTCGCCCGGGTGCAGGACGCCCCAAGCCCGTCGCAAGGCAATGATTCTTCCAGGATCGTTACAATATTGGAATCCGCACTGACCGGGATCACACAAGACACTCCACCGTAAAATTATGCAATTAAAAGCCTTTATTGTCTGGACGCCTTACGCGTTTCAGACACACCCGTCCTTAATCATAGGCACAGCAGTTCCCTCTGCCGACAATCCCTATATACAAAAATGCTATCCTTTTTCCCAGAAATCTAAGGTGACCGGAAACAGAAGAAGCCACTAACCTTGGACAGTAAACTTGATAACAGGCAAAGTGGAACAACAGGCAACAGGTACAGGCAACAGAACGGAGCAGAGAAAAACTGCCACCCTGAACAAGCTGCAGACTGGAGCAGAGAGATTCGCGCCAGAATCCTCTGCTCAAAATAGAGGAAGACCCGCCCCTAGGGGGAAACCGGCCAATAGGATACGCCAGAAACTCAAAGAGCCGTCAGCCAATGGGGACCCGGCGCGCCGGAATGACGTCAGCGCGCCACGGATCCGCCATCTTGGGAGGGGAATCGCGTGCCTAGGCACAGAACGGACCCTTACCGCCCGGTCACCACGGGCTACTCCTTCCCCACCGGAACTCCTGAAGAGGCGACCTGGGGGAAGAGTGGGAGAGACCTGTCCTGGAAGAAATTTAGCCGTGCTGGCCGGTGAGCTGCACTGTGGAAAACCTCCTGTAGCGTCCTTGGGCAGGAAGAAAAAAAGACAAGGTATGTGTTGGGGGAGGGTACATTTATACCTTTTATCTTTTTAACTTCCTGTCCAGGGACCTTCAGGGGTTAAACCCATTTTTGGGACTTGCTGCCATGGTGACCTGGGGAAATTGATTTTTTCACCGAAGCATCGGTGGATTTAGTAAGGCTGTCATCTAGGGCCTCTGCTTTGAGAGTAGCTGCAAGAAGGGCATTCACTACAACCCTCCCTGTAAGTTGTTTTTCAGCTTTGGAATTAAAGACAAAGGGGCGAGTAAGGGGAGGTTTAAAAGCAGTTGGGAGGTTCCTGTCCGTGGGTGGAGGGAGATGGGTTAACCCATGAGTGAATGCTGCCATAATGACTGACTGGGAAACCAAAATCACGATAAATATGATTTGATTTTTATTATCGTGATGACACTGCAATAAATAAGTGGGTTTTGGGTTGCAGTTTGGACACTTACAGGGTTATTCAATAAAAGATCTTATCGTTTAAAATGGTGCTAATTTTGCGCCAACCAATCAGATGTTAGATTTTAAATGTTAAGATCTAATTGGTTGGGGCAACATTAGCACCATTTTAAACGATAAGAACATTTATTGAATAACCCTGTTAGCCTCTTAAAAGGTTTGCCATCACTGGTTTAGGGTTTGTTTGTTTTTTTAAAAAGACCAATGCAGCCACCAAGGGATCCAGAGGGAGGGGGAGAGCTCCATTGTGCATGCCAGAATCCTCAGAGAAGCAGGAAGTGGCACATACGAATTTCACACAGTCAGGCTCCTGAAATTTGATCAGGCCCTGCAGGACAACCATAAGGAGCAGAAGAAAAAGATAGCAACCGTTTAACACTACACAGTGGGGAAAATTATGTGTGTGTGGGGGGAGGTATGGTGGGTGGACATGCCCTTTAAAGAGTATGTCCACCCTCAACCAAAATTGATATATTTATCCATTTCAAAGATGCACTGGAAAACAAACCTTTACTGCAATGTACATCCTCCATTCTTGCAGAGGAAGCTACCTTCTCCATAGGTAGAGTCAATCATGGCCATGAAAGCAGACATTTAACCAATTGTTTACTGCTCATGCCCAACTGCCTCCTCTGCACATCCCAAGCTTACAATAAGTTTGTGCAGCATGGGGGAAGAGATAGCTGCCCAAGCTATAATAAGCTTGGGCAGCATGGGGGAAGAGACAGTTACCGCAGACTAGGGAGACACTACATTGCATTAAACATCTACTTTCCAGTGCATCTTTGAAATGGATAAATATAGGAGTTTGTGTTGGAGGGCAGGTAGGCAACAACCCCCCCCCCCACCCTTCTTTGTATAAGGGGTGGACATGACCTTTAAAGCCTAAATAGTAATTTCATTATTTGTGTTGCAGATGTTCTTAGTATGACTGATAAAAAGGTGGGGCAAATTACTGGCAGAATCATACATCCAGGTCTCAAAATTTCTTAGTATTAATGTTTGCTTTGTAGGTGTTTCTAAGGTTTCACATCTAAACATATCCTCTGGGGTTTGAAACACTTAATGACAACTGCACTGGACAGAGCTCTGAATACAGTCAATCCACTACACTTTACATTTAACCAATTATGAATATTTTCTTACCTGGTATTTCATTTGCAACTACAGTAGGCGGACATGTCTGACTATTGCTCATTTGCTGGTGGTTTATCATATGACAACATTGTGGGACAGCATTGTTTACCATGTAAAGTGTGTCCGGAACATTGGACATTCGAACCATGCGCAAACGAACCAAATCTGTCTGTTCCACCATCATCTCATCAAGAACAGACTTAAATATAAAGAAAAAGGAATATAATGTAGTAAAATTCCAATAAACAAATGTTTCAGATACTGTTACAGAACCGATTTTTTTTCTAGTTAAATAAGCTAAAATATAGCAAATCTGATTTATTAAAGCGGATTATTTTAACTAACACTACTAGCACTAACCCCCTTTATAAAGTGGTATATTTTTCATATAAAAAATAAAAAACTTAAAAAAAAAATGTTAGTTCAACATTAAAAATTTTCTACCTTGGCCTCTTCAACATACGGTGAGAACAGTCGAGGCCGCACATAGATGCCTGCATTCTTTTGGCGCAACCAAGCATTAGATTTTCCACATTCTGAAGTTGGCAACATATCTGAAGGAGGGGTACTTATTAGGCCTCTCTTCATCTGAAAAAGCAGAAAATATATCTCCAATTCTTTAATAGCATGGAAAATGTCTATCGGTGTAAAATACCTAAAATGAAATATTAAAATATCAAAGAATTTTAAAAAATTTACACTGGAACATACAGACTGGGACCAACATGAAAATCTATGTTCAAAGAGACAACAGCAGAACAAAGCACTCACTGAGTCACATAGAATGTCACTGTTAATTGGCAGAATATGTTCAATACGAACAAATGGCAAGAGAGGAGATAAAATCTCTCTGAGCTCTTCTATATCTAGGTCTCTTCTCTTTACACCTCGTTTATTTACACTGTGAGCCGTGCCACTGAGCAAATTAGGCTCTGCAAAAAAAGGAAAATATATTAACATCCTATGCACTTTTATTATACTCGCAGTAACAAATTAGTTAAGGATGCAAAAGGCTTACCTCGGTCTGCTATCCTTTTCATAAGCTGATATTCTCCCCACTTAATAAGATACTTTAGTATATCTTGCTCACTTGCCTTAAAGGAAAAAAAACAAACATTTAAAAGCACCCTAGACCAATCCTCTATCTTTATTGGTATTGTGACAATGAAGTGTGTGATCTTGATAAATGTCCAATGAAATCCTCTATCAAAATCTGAATTTATGTTTTTGAACACATGTACTAAAAGCATTTTTTTATGTTCAGGAAACAGTCATTTGTGCAAAAATATTGACTTGTGAGCACCAGCCCTAAAGCTGGATACACACATCCTATATACTAAAAGACAGGCGTTAGGACGTAGATCACGGATGCATAAGCTCGAGTGCCACGTCATCAACCCTCCTCTCACTGTCCGCATGATAAGTGGGAGGGATGATGACGCGGCGCTTGTGTGCGACTGAGTTAAGAAATAGAGAGGGGGGGCTGGGAGGAGAAATGGAAGGTGGGGGGGATTCTTTTAAGAATCCAGGTCTTGCTGGTTAATGACAAAGGGATGATTCCATTAGATCCAACGGAATCGGCACTTTATCTGCAAAAAGTGTGTACCTTGTAAATGAACACTGATGTTCATCGGCGGCAACAATCTTAACCTTACAAAAATTTCCCTCGGCCAACCCCGTCGTTATAGGGAGCCGGCCACGATCGAAGGGGAATGTGGTAGGCCCTGACAATCTCCCTAAACATTTTATAGGGAGAATGCTTGGGACAGTGGGTAGCCTTATCTTTGAAAGATGAAAGTCAGAATCTTAAGGTGGTTGCACACCTTTCCAAAAAAAAAAAAAAAAAAAAGGAAGACAAGATTTCAGTCCTCTACCCCTGCTTGTACGGTCAATCGAATCCTTATGAAGGGAACCTCTTCCCTGCTCAAGTCCCTCCCTCCTCAGTTTAAAGAGATAACATTAGCAGGAGAAGGGAGATTTGACTGCAGAGATAAAGCTGATTTAGGGTTTGTAACCTAGTTGCAGCAGTTAAGAGCAGAGTTTCAGGACATTCGCTTGAAGCAACTTAACGGTGAAGGTTCGTACACATGTGCGATCGTGGGTGCCGACCTGTGATGTACAACGTGTATAAGTAGCTGTTATGATAGTCGTGCCCGACCTGCAAACGAGTGGCCATTTCGGTATGATTATCGCCCGAAATGGCCATTCATACGCATCTTGCACTGCGGGCTGCCACCCGTGATCACACGTGTGTATGAACCTTTTGGCAGTGTACACACCATAGAATAATTAGGGCCAACCAACCAGCGTTTCAGTTTATCGGTCGTTCAGGCCGAAATATTGGATGGTGCCCTCAGTTGGAAGTGACCGACCATGCATTCAAATCAAACAAACAAATGACCGAATGAGTCCGAAAACCACAACCGATCTTGCAGTTCTTCATTAACCAAACTCTGGTTCGCGGCAAACTGTTGGACGCGGCTACTTTTGTCACAACAGACAGTCCTTCGTCCTGGCCAACCGGTGGGAAGAGACGAACGGTTAGTCGTGACAAAGGATTGGAAGGTCTGTACCCAAGCTTTATTGTGCATGAGCAACTTGCCTGGCAGTCGGCTTTCAGATACGGAGGAATAGTAGAGAATTTTATCGTGTGAGCAAACGATGAAAATAAATATAAAGCAATAGCTTTTATTGGCTAACTAAAATGATTAAAAAATGCAAGCTTTCAAAGCACTTAGGCTTCTTCATGCCTAAAGTAGCCCAAGAAATTCGAAATTTTGGAGAAAGGCAGCACAGAGTACATTAATTTAAGTTTGCAATGGGGCAATGTGTTATTTTTCCCCACTACAAATGGCCTTTAAAAGATTTTTTAAAAAAAATAAAATTATGTCTACTAAAACCATGCATATTATAGCACAATAGCTTTTAAAACTAAGAATATATTCACTTAAAGTACAAAACCTAACCTAAAATTGTGGTTTGTCACAGTTAATTTAAAGGAGTTTGGCAGTATAAAAAAATGGTTGTCATTATGCTTTCAGTTATACATCTCCATAACATATAAGGAAATATTAAATATATGAACCTTTTTGGTTTTTTTTATATACCTGAAGATAGTCAGACTGAATTACACTGAGCAAGTGGTCTTTGTTGAGTTCATAGAAAACATCTGAAACCATGACCTGACTAAACTCCTCACAGAGGAAATGCAAAGCTTGCCGGTGAACCCAATTAGAGCCATAGGGCAGAGAGCTCCACTTAAGAATAGTGATAAGGGTATCCAGAGAAATGCTTTCAGCAACAATGTCTTCACAACCTGGATTAGAGAAACAAAATGCTCTTAGAAGAAAACAAAACAGAAAAGTATTTTCTTTTACTTAATTAACTTTAGTTTGTTTGCTCTAAATTCATTAACAACCTGTTAGATTTTAGCAAAAATCTGCTGTTACCTTTAAAACAAGCCCTGAATTACAGCTCAAGGTGCATTCTGTGTAAATTTATGAAGCTGAAAAGATACAGTTCTTGCTTCCAATAACTTGAGTGACATAACACATACTCTGCTTTGCTCCTTCCTGAATTGTAAAGCTGTCCATGCACTACCTTAAACTTACAGAGATTAGTCATTGGATCTAAGATGAATCTTGAATAAATTGTAATATCAGACGAAGCAGCATTTTTACCTGCGGTTGACAGAAAAACAAACGCTTAAATATCAGGACGCTGAAGTTTGTAGTGTATGGCCAGCATAAGCCACATGTCAGACCTTCTGCTGGGACAGAGTGCAGGTTGATGGCATTTAAGAATCAGTCCAATGAGGGGTGTGCTTTAATGAGTGCGCTGTGCTATCAATCAGAAAGGGATTCCCGCTGGTTAGGTGCTAAACAGAACAGAAAACTAACCTTTTAACCACCATATCGCCTTACAAGCTGTACTCAGGGCTCGTTCATACTAGAAACTGACAAACGCACAGCATGCGTTTGTCAGTTTGTATCCGTTTTTTACATACATTTGTATCCATTTTTTCACAATGTGATTCCATAGATTTATATAGAAAATACATGAAAAAACAGACAGGAATGCTGCATGCAGTGGGTTTTTATAATGGACTGGAACTGAACGGATTATAACGCAGCAAAAGTGAGATATTTAAAGTGTTCCTATGACACACCGATCCGCTCCTCCTTTAGCCTGATCAGGCCAATAGGAAGACGTGCTTCTTACAGAGCGCGTCTTTCCATGGCTACGCCACGGATAGCAGACGGAAGAGGAGCTGGCTGGCAGGGGAAACTTTACAGGGTAACTAATAAAAAAAAATAAAAAAATTGCATTTTCATAAATTGTATACAAATTAGATACAACAAGAGTCAACTGCTCCATAACTTTTTCAGATTTAAAATCCGAGCTGTATATCTGTTGTATTCAATTAGATAAACTGGACTTGAAGTTTAGTTCTTGAAGACGTTTCGCTAGTCAACCGACTGGCTTACACAAGTCATTCTGAATTGAGAAAGCCAGTCGGATGACTAGCGAAACGTCTTCAAGAACTAAATTTCAAGTCCAGTTGATCTAATTGAATACAACAGATATACCATGACCTGGATGAATGAGAACCTTCACAAATCTGAGCTGTAGATTCTGAAAAATCATCATTTTAAACCACAACATTTACAGGGAAAGACCAGAAGCAGAAATTTTATTATGTCCCATTCCTGCCCTCTTACTAGGATCTTTGGCTGCCTGCCAGTACACTTTCTGCAACATAAGAGAATCGGCTTCATTAATTTTACATCGGAAGTGGCATTAAATTAATGGGGTTCTGTATCAACAGCTGGAATCGGCTACTTTTTCTTAAGGCCATGCTATATCCTCAGTGGTGAGGTAGCAAATACCTTTTAATTCTGTTACGCTCTGCAGTAAAGTGACTGTACATAAAGTAATTCAAATAAAATAACATTAATTCATACCTTGCGCAAGCATGTTAAATTCTAAGAATAGTGCTATGTGATACAGCTCCATAGCTTCCTCAGCCCGAGTCATGTTGTGCTTTCCAGCTACTAAAGCCTGAACTTCACTCAGGCTCCCAACTGATGGACTGCAGTGCAAGACATAGGATAAGTCAACTACATCTGTGTACATACAATGCAAAATAACCTTTGCATATTTTTTTGGTATTATCGATTCGTCCAAAATTATCCGAGTTGGAGTCCTTAAGGTACGGTCTGTAATTTCTTCTCCTGTCCTTATTCTTCTTTGCAGCAAATTACGGAAGAATGGAGAACGGGCTGAAAGAACAGCTTTGTGAGCTCTGAGTTCATCTTCAATGCAACTCTGAGCTCCAAATGTTTCCACTAGCTCAGAGTCAAAAGAAAAGCTAAGAATTGCATCATAATAGCACATATAATCAAACAACCCTCGCATATCAACATCCAAAGAGTTTGGTGTACCGAATTCTTCACTAAGTTGCACCAGGATATCAACATTCTGGAACCTGGAGTCATCCATCCCAAACTCCCCCGTGTAAAGGTAGTGTAGTAGTGCTGAAAACATGGGCATATCTATTCCAGCTGTATTTATATCCATTATAATCTCTGCTCCATACTCAGGGGAAGATGAAAGTAACTTCTTAAAAAATGGACATCTTGCTGCCAATATGGCACGATGAACAGGAAAGCATGTTTCCTGGAATATTAAATCAACATCTGTACAGTACTTGTATTCATAGAGATCAGCCATATCCTTCTGCAAAGTTCTGGCATCTGGTCGTGCCAAGTTTGCCTGCAAAGAAAGCTCTTTTAATGCTGATGTACCCTCATATTCTTCTACAAGTGCATTCACATCTCTGACATCCCACCCTGATAGCAATTCTCGCATCTGCTTAGCATGATCAGCAGATCGACTTGATTTTCGGCGTTTAATAAACTTCTTTTTAAGAGTAGCAAGGCCAGAAGTTTTCTTTTTTTTGTCCTGTGGTTTTTCATGACCATGATCAAGGCTGTATAATTTTGATTCATAGCCATAGCCTTGATGGAAATAAGATGATGTTCCTATTGTACATTTAACAAAAAAAAAAAAAAGTTAAAACTTTATAATTTAATTACAATAAAAAAGAAAATTTCACAATACAAAATAAAGCAAAATGAGCAAAAGTTTGTTTTCTTCCATTAAGAGTAACGTCCACACGTGGCGGGTGTGCACATGCGCCTGGAGCACACAGGAAATGATTAATTAAAGCTGCTGAGGTAAGGTAAGTATGACAACAATTACATGGGGGTGTGTGAGCGTGCTTTAAGATTTTTGTTTGAGAGGGTGGAATTTAGCCAGTAGAAGTCGATAGAGAGAGAGACTCCGTGTGCATAAAGATATATAAATATTTTAATTGCATGCGCTTAGTAGTTGGATATATTTTCTTGAAACTCAGTGGATGCGAGCTTCGAATGACTTGAATATCGGTGGACAGTGACGGGCTTGGGCTTCTGCACCTAGGCTAACTGGAATCCTCGGTAAGCAGTTATATTGTTGTTTCTAAAAGATTGCCTTTGGATTATTATAAGCATCGGGGTTTGGGGCTCGTGCATAGCATAGCTAAATAACATTTAATTAAAAATGTGTTATTGGCTGCCTTCTATACATTGAATGCAGTGTAGGAAAATTTACCTTTATATTATTAAAAAACAGAGATCCTCTGGATAAACTAGGTTAAATGGGCAAAACTGGGTGTGGGGTTGCAAAAAGAAAACAAGACACCCCCAAGCCTTAAAGGACAACTAAAGCCTCAGAACAACACTGAACCAGAAGGCAGAACACCTTGATATAAAGCCAGTAATCAGTGTCTTACCTCTCATTTTGATATGAGTGCTGGGAAATTTACCTAAATAATATATGGTTTTTGCTTAACATCACAGCATTCTAATGTCACACAGTCTGGTCAACAACCATTATGTTCTGCCCATGCTCAGTCCTTAGCAATGGCAGAAATTGTTACAGTTGGTCACACCCATTAATAATCTCTAGCCAATACTTGTACAGGACAGATAAAGCAAGAAAGCATGTGACTGAGGTAAGAAGGTGTGGTCTGGCACTGCACAAACACACAGATACTTCATCCAGTTCTTAACAGGCTTACATTTACTATAATACAATTTACTGAAATGGTATTTTATAGCTATTGATGTACTTAGGGGGGTTATTTTCAGATTCTGGAGTATAGAAAATTGGGTTTAGTTTTCCTTTAATCTTTGTACACACATGCGATCATGGGGCCATCCCAGAATGCACAATTCATGGTGCATGGGCGTTTCAGTCAAGTATGGTTTAAAATATGGGCACTAAGTCGCTCCTAATTGATGATGCGACTAAACGCCCACCGCACCTTAAAGGATAGTCAGTCAGTACAACATTGTACCTTGAGGGGTCTGCCCCATAATCGCACATTTGTACGGTCCTTTAGGTTAGACATTTGATGGAATGAACAAAATAAACAAAACGTCCCAAAGAATAATTATCTATACATTAATAAAACATTTTGAGGATTGTCTGTATAAATGCTTATTACCTATAAAGGTCTGCTGTGTTTGTGGGTTTCCCCCTACCCTTGGGGAACACGAATGAGGGTAGTTTGATGCATTTGCGCCCATTTCGTCAGTCACTCATACATTTTGCCCAATGGCTTTTTCAGTACAACCCCTCATTTTGTTGGTTTCATAAAACCAGATTGAAGCAAATGTGGTTTTGTCATATCTGTGGGGTAAAAAAAAGTTTGGTTAAAATAATGTAGATAGCGATATATGCTGTTAAGTTTAATCTAACTTCATAAACCTTAAAAGTCATATTTCCTTTCCTTCTACATTTCACATGTATTCTCCTATACTTGTGTGTAGGGTAAAGATATCCTTTATACAGTAACAATATTTATAACTTGATGCCTTAAAGGTAATATCCACCCACAAAAGCACAATTTTAAGGACAATTATACTCACCTTCCCTCCGCTCCTCTTCTTTGGTCAGTACCTTTTACCCAGGGTGAGGACCTGAACCGCTGGGTCCTTACCCCTGGGTTTGCGTAACTTGCAGCACAGCCTTACTGAAACGCTGCTCTGGTAGGCTCCGTCCCCTCCTCTCCTTGCGCGACGAGGCCGATGTCTCCCCTACTATACGCATTAGTGGTTGAGCCACTGGGCATCAAATTAAGACAGGATAAAATTCTAAAGGGCCTCAAATGTGGAGCACAAACAGCGTGTCATCTGTGTATAGCCCAACTACCTCTATTATATCTGAATAACCAAGACCACTCCCTGCACAGAGCCCTTACAATAATCAATGAATTTGGAGAGTATTCCGGTTTGAAAATAAAACTGTCAAAATCACAAATTCTACCAATTGATACATGTATGTATATGTTTATTTATATAGAACCACTAGGGGATGCAGCGCTGTACAATATAGAATTCAAAAAGTTGTGCAAGGGGGACAGTAAATAAATATATAAATAAGTAAGAGCATCATGAAATATACAAGTGCTTGAAACATGTAACTCGAGGTAAGAGGTCCCTGCCCCGTAGAGCTTACAATCTAATTAGGTGGGTAACATACAGATACATAGGAAAGGGTGGAAGTGCTAAAGTAATAACTGGTGCAGTGTCAACAGTCCTATGCTATGCTGTGCTCAGAGAGCTAGGATGAGAGGTTAGATTTAAACTTGTTTCCCACCTACCCTAGATGGAACTCAACTCCCTCTTGAAAATAAGGAACAAAGACTTCTGGGAATTTACCATTTAGTTGGCGCTCTGGTTTTGCATTTAGCATGTGGAATGCCGTAGAAGTCTTTTTAAAGACATAGTTTTCCATAAAGTTTCCATGGAAACATGATAAATTCCCAGAAGTCTTTGTTCCTTATTTGCATATCGCTTAGAGGGAAGTTTTGAAGCCTGTTCTCTCCTTATCTTATTTGATGTGTTAGTGACTCCCTCTTGAAAGAACAGATAAGATTAAATGTTTGGGTATCTGGATATCAAAATATATTAAATAATATATTAAACTCAATATAGAACCTTAGTTAGCATTAACTAAGCCAAAAACCCAGGTATGGAGTAAACTTCCCTTAGGGGTAACAAGAAGAGTAAATTTGATAAAGATGATCTTAATCCCTAAGGCTATGTATATACTCTGGCACTCCCCTGTGTATATTCCACTCAAATATTTCAAAGTACTAGACTCTATTCTGAAATCCTTCGTTTGGGAATTGAGCAGACACAAAGTGAGGTGGACAGTGTTGCAGTGTCCCGTTGAATTTGGCAGCTAGATGAATGAAAGGGACTGTTGCCCCTAAACGACCACACCCACTCCTTACCCAAGTACTTAAGTTATGGGACAATGCTTTACAAAGGTTAAACATTCCCCTAATATATAAACAATCCGCTCTATGGGACAATAAGTATTTGCCAGAGTTTAATACCATCCCAGAATCATCAATATGGTTTCAATACGGGATATTCCAGGTATCCCACTGCTGCCCATTTCGATAATTTATCTAGGTCTGCTTGCAGCAATTGCACATCATTTAAAGTTTACAAAGCTTAGCAAAGTTCTGTGTCATCAGCAAACACAAAGACCTGGCTCTCAATATCCACTTCCAAGTCATTAAAAAAAACAGATTAAAGGGGAACTGTGGTCCAAAAAATGACTGGGTAAATTGATGGGAATTGCTCTTTTGAGAATTTTTGCAATTTATTTTCATTGTTTATTTTGCATAGTTTTGAAGATATTTACATTGTTGTGTGTGATATGGCAGCAGTATTACCAGGTCCCCTGCACTTCCTGCTCTGAAACCATGTCAGTGGATGACAGTCAATCTGCCCTGCGTCTCCTCCTCCACTTGCAAACCCCTCTGGTCCCTCCCACTCATGGACCCTCTATTTGCAGGCCCCCCTTGGCCCCTTCCCTTACAGCCCCATGTGGCCCCGCCCACTCGCGGGTCACCCGGACCCCCCCTACAGAAAACTGTGTGAAAACTCAGAGTGAGAACTCTGCCTGAAAAGGCTGTTTTCACATAGTGAGAAAGAGACTTCCTGTCACTGAAGTCTGAGGCTGTGCTCCTTGGCGGTGGCGAGGTGGAGGAGCAGCCTTAGGAATGTCACATGTCAGCCTCTCACCCATTAAAGGGCATGTCCATCCCTGTTTTTAACTTTTGATATGTTGTAGGGCTTCCACCCCCAGCCCCAACCGTATTATTATAAAGTCCAGAAACTCCCCGATCTTTACTTACCTTCCCTCTGCCGCACTGGCCGGCCCTCTGCTTGCACGAAACTGCAAGCAGGGGGCCGGACCGGCAGCCGCGTCTGTGATTGGCTGAGAGGCAGCCAATCATGGACACAGTCCAGAACGCCGGAGGAGAGAGGGAGGGTAAGTAAAGATCAGGGGACTTTCTGAACATAATAATGCGGTTGGGGCTGGGGGAGGATGCCCTACAATACCCCAAAGGCATTTTACACGGGGGGGGGGAGGAAAACGGGAGGGAGAAGGGCTGCTCTGAGCAAGCCAAAAACCTCTGAGAGGAAGCCTAAGAGGCAGAAACAATTTCCCTCCCTGCAGTGCTCCTGGTGGCCAGTTTTTTTTTAGTTTGAGGGAACATTACAGGAAAACCATTTGGAGCTGGGATGTAAGGTAAGGATTTTTATACACTACACAGTGGGGCAAGTAGTGGGTTAAATTATAGCTTTGGGGGTGGACATGCCCTTTAGCTTTCTGGTCAGTAATTTATTTATATCTTGGGCTGTGGAGCACATAGAGAGGCTCATTTTAAAGGTAGAAAACCGGCCTTTCATCTAATCGCGACTTGTTTGGAGACCACAGTTCCCCTTTAAAAAAAAAGAGGTGGCCCCAGTAATGCAAATGATTACAATTTTATCGTCCTCACAAGTAAGAATTACAAAGATTCAAATTATAACTGTGCTTTATACATACACCACAATAACAAATCAAGACAAAAGCTCACTAAAACAGCTCTAAAAAAGCCCAATGTCCAACCAGGTTAACATTTAACAGGTTAAATGAAGACTCATTCCTCCTGGTTATCTGCTTGATATCAATGAAACTAGATGCAAGAGAAAACCTATTTTTTTCACTATTAGAATAGTCTGTCAAAGTCAATTAAAAAACTTTATAATTTGTAGTTCAAGCAGCTGCTGCAGGCTCTGAACAATAAATATGGCAGAGTTTTCCATTTCTATTATAAACGCACAAAACAGGATGAGAGATCAAAACAATACATTCGACTGTACAAACATGCCAGGGGGTGCTAAATTGGGTACGCACAGCAAAGATTTTTAAAAGTTGAAATACAGAATCTTTAATATTCTGTGTCATTTTTTAAAGGGTATCTCCACTGCCTAAACTAAGTTTGGGCATTTCAAGTTTAATTGAAAAAACAGGAGGTAAAGCCATCTGTTATCTGCCATTCTTCAATAAAACCTGCAGCAGCCAGGAACAAAGCAAGGCAATTTACCCGGTCTAGCACTCCTGCACTGTTCTTCTGACAGGTCCCGATGGAGTTTGTACTGTATGCGTATGCAGAACGAACTCTGTTGGGACCTGTAAGAAGAAAAAGTTTCTTATCTTCTCTCCTGACTCCCGCAGGTTTTATTGAACAGGAGGCAAGAGATAGCTCTTTCAGCTCTCGTTCTTCAATTAAACAAATGTCCAAACTTAGTTTAACAGCATGTCCACCAAAAGTATAACTGCTGCATAAAGTTATCACAGAAATTGTTAAGATGCAAACATAGGAAACTGTGAGCAAAATTAACTAGTTATTAGTAAGCAAGCAGTCCAGTTGTTTTAATGTTTAGTGAAATGTCCCGGGATCTTGCAGATCTTGCCTTGTCTCTTTTAAAGTTTAAACGTAGAATGAGTTAACAGGTTAAGTTAATAAAAGTGTCTACACAAAATCTGCCTCACGTACGCTGCACACAAACTGCCTTAAAGCTACCTATGATCAGTCAATGAGCGTAAGTTTAATCCACAGAAGTTAAAGGGTATGTCCACCCCTTTCTTTAAAAATACATATATTGTAGAATATCCCCCAAAACCTAAAGTTCGTTTTGGCCAATAGCTTTAAATCGGCTCCAACACGGAGTTAATATACTTACATGTGACGTCACGGCCAATCACTGACTGCCATTCCCGGAGAAGTCTCCACTGCGGCTGCTCAAGAACATAAAAAGAACACAGCAGCCGCAGTGTAGATTGACTGAGAACCCGGTAGCGGCGGTGGAGCGAGGAGCATTTAAGTATAATAGCTCCGTGTGGGAGCAGATTTAAAGCTTTTGACTAAAACGATCTCTATGTTTTGGGGGGTAATCTACAATATATGAATTTTTGAAAAGAGGGGTGGACAGTCCCTTTAAGGAGTGCCTCCGATTTAATATTTGGTAAAAACAATTGCATGAAATTGTGGTTATATTTAAAGGGTATCTTTACTGTAAAAAATGTAAATTTTCAAATATTGTATCTTTAGATACAGCAATATCCCACTACTCCAAAATTTAAATCGGGAGCTGTAAATCCTGAGAAATTATTTGAAATCACAGCATTTACAGGGCAAGACCTTTAACTCCAGAAGTAGAAATTATATTCTGTTACCCATCCATGACCTCTTACTAGGATCTTTGGCTGCCTGCCAGAACCCTTTCCACAACAATTAAGAGAATAAGCAGAGAAAAGAAATAAGGGGGTAGGGGAGGGAGAGATGTGTAAACAGAGCAGTAGCCATGAGGCTGTTCAGAACTTGTAAGTGTTGCAGACACTACAAGGAGGCAGTGAGTAAAGGTGGCCATACATCTATGAGATTTTACTTACCCGACCGAGCGATCACACGATGTTCCTTCGATCCTGCTGGAACCGCTTCTCCCGATCTTACATTCGACAGACATGCGATCGCAAAATGAATGGGATTTTGCAATCGCATCTCGGGCAAATATACGATCGGGAGATGCGGTACCGGCATCAACGATGAACATCGCGTGAGCGCTCGGTCGGGTACGTTAAACCTCATAGATGTATGGCCACCTTGAGGGAGGGTGTGGGGAGGAATTAGGAACACTCACTAAACAATAATTTAATGACAAAGCAAGCACAGGTACATATACGAGTACAACCATTTTACTTCTCGCAAATTGTAGTTCCAGAAAATATAAAGTTGTTTGAGTATAGTGACCCTTTAAGGCTGGGTACACAAAAAGAAATTTTAGTGCGTAACGTCTGTGAAACGTCCGATAGCACTGAAAGGCTTATTGGTAATGGCACTAAATTACACACTTATCAGGCTGGGTACACATAAGGGGAATTTTTCCCCCCGTCTGACTGCTTGCCACAAGCAAGTGGTCAGGACGAATCACTGTCGAAAATCACTGCAGCCGACAATTAGACTCAACCATTAGACTCAACCAGTGATTTGAAAAATTCAACCAAGTAAGCCTGATAAGTGTGTAATCAGTGCCATTACCACGAAGCCTTTCAGTGCTATCAGGCGTTTCACACAGTATTACCTTTCTGTTCCAGCAGACTTTACCTACAATATTGCTATTAACACTTTAGGGGCCAGCAGACTTTACTTACAATATTGCTATTAACACCTCAGGGGCCGGCAGTTTACCTAAAATATTGCTATTAACACTTTAGGGGCCAGCAGACTTTACCTACAGTATTGCTATTAACACTCTAGGGGCCAGCAGACTTTACCTACAGTATTGCTATTAACACTCTAGGGGCCAGCAGACTTTCCCTACAGTATGGCTATTAACACTCTAGGGGCCAGCAGACTTTCCCTACAACATTGCTATTAACACTCTAGGGGCCAGCAGACTTTCCCTACAGTGTGGCTATTAACACTCTAGGGGCCAGCAGACTTTCCCTACAACATTGCTATTAACACTCTAGGGGCCAGCAGACTTTCCCTACAGTATGGCTATTAACACTCTAGGGGCCAGCAGACTTTCCCTACAGTGTGGCTATTAACACTCTAGGGGCCAGCAGACTTTCCCTACAACATTGCTATTAACACTCTAGGGGCCAGCAGACTTTCCCTACAATAATGGTGTTAACACTTTAGGGGCCAGCAGACTTTCCCTACAATAATGGTGTTAACACTTTAGGGGCCAGCAGACTTTCCCTACTATATTGCTATTAACACTAGGGGCCAGCAGACTCTCCCTACAATATTGCTATTAACACTCTAGGGGCCAGCAGACTTTCCCCACTATTATTACTGTTAACCCTTACAATGCCTCTAGAGTTCCCCACAGTGCAAAGGCGCCATACACTTTGGCTGGTTATCGACATACTAGTTACTGGAACGTTGGTTCACCCAGGACGTCAGTGGCTAACAGTATGGCAGTAAAGGCCGCTCTAGTTCTAAGCAAGCCATATAAAACACTAACAACACAGACGGGAATTGTACCTACCAACATTCAGAGGCCTGCTAACCCCGCCCTTAACGATCATTGATGAAGGATTGCGTTTAATTTACAATGGGGAGACGTGTCTTGCCGACCCCCCATAAGCTTTTCCCTTAAGCGATCATTGCCTATAGAGATTCGGTCGACGGTGTCACTCGAAGCTTAACTACCCCCTTTTCCTCCGCCTCAAAATTCTGCCGCCATCTTGTTTCGGGCCCCCTCCACCGACGTCACTAGCGTGATCACGTGACCCCACGACGGTCGGCGCAATCACGCGTGATGCGTTCTTGGGGTAGTTAGATCAGGCACAGCTGTGAAGGCTATGGTCTCAAGTTATTAAAAAGAGGGGCGGAGCATTTATGGCATGTCAAAAGTCACATGACTGGGCGGACCAGCCATAGTTTACCTTACCCGGAAGAGTTTTGGTGTGAAATGTTGGTGTCATTTTTCATTTAAAAAATTCTATTTAAATCACGTCTGTGTGCTTTTATCGGGAATTGGATGCAGAGATGTGTGTACTGCACTGGGAGGGTTAAGGAAGCAAATTCCACTCAGATTGTTAACTCTTCGGGTCGTTGATCTCTTTCTTAATATGTAAAGGCAGGACGCACTAATATTTTTATATATATATATATATATATATATATATATATATATACACTAGCAAAAGTGTGCCTGTTGGTGCACAATGGAAATTATGTGTGTGTATGGTTTGCTATGTGTGGATATAGAATCTTTACACAGGTATATTTTAAACTGGTACTCAGACTGTTAGACAGTCACCAGCTTCCAAAGGAACCAAATAGGATACTCCTGCCGGTCTAAGAGTAGACCCAGGCAATCCTGCCACCCTGGTTGAAACTAAACATGCTAGGTTAATACTTATTAGTATTCATCACGGCAAGCGGTGATGGTACCTAATATAGTATAACAGAAAGTATCTCACAGCATCATGTTATTATAATAGAATTGCCCTAACAATCTAACGTATAAACAAACATTTCTCATTCCCAGTTTACCTAAAGAAATGGATTTATCCTTTATATACTGTTTTATACACATCTAATTGAAAAAAAATTTCTTCAGAGCAATTTTTAATAACTGATAACTGCTTTTTATTTCAGTATAACAGTAAATCCTTGGTATACCTGCCTAGCTTTACCACTAAGCAAAAGGCTAAGGACTTTCAAGCAAGCACCTTTAACCCAACCATTAATAGTGGCTGCCAATTCAAATTGTTCTAGCCAATCAGTCCACTCCCTAGTTACCCCATCAAATGCATCAGGTTTAAAAATAGGTTTGGCAATTGGCAGTCTAATTGGGGAATTTCATCTGCAGGTACAATGACATGAGGATTTAAATCAATACTATCAGTAGCGGCCTCCATAGCTTAATACAGAGAACAAATATACAAAGAAAACAGGGAGAATAAATGGTATTACGAGCACCACTGCCACCAATTTGTACCAGATCACTGCTTTATGGAAGGATTATGGGTAGCATGGCACACAGTGTGTTACTCTGGTGGTCTGGCACAAAGCGGACAGTGCACATAAACAGGTTCCCCACACAACATATGCAGTAATCAGGGGTGTCCCAGAATATTGAACAGGCCTGTATATTGTGTGTCCTTGTAAGTTGGTGTACACTTATCTGTTGCCTCAGAGTTTGTATCCAATAAGGTAAATTGTCTGTCCAATAATCTATCCTCGTAACAGGATCTTATACACAGGATCTTGTGTTGCAGTCAATATCTCTCCAAAGCACACGCCACAATTTACTTTCATTTTCACTCCTAGCCATAGAGAGCAGGGATGATGTCTTGACATTTATCACTCACTGACACCACCTGCAGACTGGAGGTGGTATATAAGGAGCCTTGGTGTATATGTCCATTACAATACACATCACATCCTGTGTAGCAGGCAGAAACTTTTTCTGGATTACATTTCCTTTCACATGGAGCAGACCCAGGGGTGTGGTTTAACCTCCCATTTTGACCAAACCATGTTCAAATAGGGATCTAAGCTCTGTAAGTAAGTTTATGTATTTTATATATTTTGTGTTGTACCTAATATAAGTCAGTGCTATACCTTATATACATTTACTGATGGTCATTTAAATAGTAATAGTGAGAGTACATATACAACTTTCCTATATGTAATATTATATACCCCCCACCTCATTGGTAGCTCCTAAAAACTCAATGCAATCTCCTATGGAGATATAAATATATTTCTATAATATAATAATAAAATAATAATATAAGGGATATACACACTGACATTATTCAGATGCAGATGAACACACACATGCATCAATATGCACATACATACAGAGACAAATACATGCATGCCTGGGTTGCCAAGCGTCCCTATTTGGACAGGATTGTCCTGACTCCAGGCACAAGTTCCAGAGTCCCGCTGTCAGGGCTAAAATACCCACCCCGTTACACCCCCAATACGGGTGGAATTAGGCAACAGGAAAGGGGGTAATGTCATTGGTGTCTGCTATAAGCCGCTAAATGCTAGCAGGGAGGAAGTGAGTCAGCTTCATATGCAGTTGGCAAGGGTTGCAAGTTTGGGGAGTGTGGGGGACTTTAATTACCCTGACATTGATTTGTGTAGTGGAACTGCCAACACAGACAAGGGTGATGGCAGGTATCCCACCCCTCCGGGATCGTCCGGGAGTTTCCCTCATTCCCGCGAGACCACCCCAGACTTGAGTCTCCTCCCAAGTCACGCACACTTTCCAAGGCGTCGCCCCAGGAATGCCCCTAACCCCGCCACCCACAACCCCTAGAACACAGGCCATGTGTGACGTCATGCCCCCACGCCACGCCCCCTTTCCCCACCCTGCCCAGAAGCCTGAAGGGGCAGGGTGGGATGTCTGTGATGGATTCCTAAATTTGCTGCAGGATAATTTTCTCTCACAGGTGGTTGAAGTTCCTACTAGAAAAGGAGCTCTGTTGGATCTGGTAATATCTAATATCGTGGAGCCTAATATAGATATAAAGGCAGGTATCCCACCATTATTGTCAAAGGCTTTTATTTAATAATGTTTCAGTCTATGCGCTGAATGGCATTTCTTTTTAATTGCTGGAAGAAAGTTTTAACTAGCTATCTTGAAAAGGACACGTCAGATTGGCAAAATAAATAAATAAATAAACAACAGTTTGAAAAGTTGCAAAACAGGAGAACTGCTGCCTTGATGTTGATGCCCAAGAAGATTGGACCAGAAGAAATGGTTACATTTTCATTATCAGATATGGCAGATCAACAAACGACCATAGTGATATGAACAATGGGCTTGGCCTTTTTTGTTCAGATCTCTGTACATCAGTTTCTGTTTTAGCTAGCTTAACTGCTTTCTTGTTGAAATTAGAATGGATTCTACTCCACTAGTGAGGCAAATGCAGATTGGCTTTGATGAAAAACATTCAAAGAAGTATGTACACTGTCATCTTCATATGGGAAATAGAGCACATATACTATGAATTTAACTTGCAACATTACCAACAACTGCCTGATTCAACTACTTTACAACCAATGTTACGGGCCATAATGTTTATTGCAAAGCATGATATGGCAGTTAGAAACAGCCACTGTGTCTAAAGTTCAATCAATTCAATGTTTGTGACAGGTCAAATACTTTATGGGCCAGTGTGTTATGGCTCCAGTCCTGCCTTACCCAGAGGTTCTGTGTGTAGGCATGCGCCAGTGTTCACATGCAGGTGCGTCGTAGTAGAGCTATGTCCTCGTGTGCACGTGCATTGTGCGCCGCTGTTAAAGCACAGGCGCGGGTGCTGTGGGGTTCAGACTCCTTCTCTGGTTACTAGTGGGCGTGGAATGATAATGTAATCACTCCTACTTAAAGGGGAAGTTCAGTGCAAATACATATGCTTTTCAGAAAAAAGAGCAGTATTTTTTCTTTCCAATGACCTTAATCTGCCAATTCAGCATTTTGTCTGTGTATAAATAAATGCAACCAAAATGCTGACTTCCTGTTTGCAGGACCCCTATAACAGACCGTTATGGTCTTGCCCTTGACCCAGCGCCTGGGTTAATTCAGTTACTCAGTAGAGATCTGAGCATCTTTGACCCATCCAACAGCCAATCAGTAGAAATTACTGTTAGGAACATTCCAAGAATGTGGTGCATCCTGGGAAGAAGGACCATTAGAACCTGAAATGTCAGCTCACTAATGTCAACAGCAGGGAACAGCAAAGGTATGAAATCAACTGATTTTTCAAAATGGAAGAGAATATGTAGAATAACTAAGAAGGCATTACACAAACTAACAATTTAACAAATATTGATAATTTCCACTGAACTGGCCCTTTAAGCCCTCCCTGCCTTTCAGCTCTTGCTGCCAGTTCAGTGTTTCACTCTGTTCCTACTCAGGCTCATTATCTATATTGCTATCGGCCTGTCCACTGCCTGTTTGATATCCTATCCTGCTGCCACCTCTTCAGACTCATCCTTTGTGTTTGCAGTCTGTCTGTCTACTACCAGACTTTATTCGTGCTCCTCCGGTCTTTGTGTCTGGTCTCTGCTGCCCTCTCCACATTGTGGGTTGGTTCTTGTGGGCTTCTCCTCTGGAGCCGCCGACCTGGTACCTGTTTGCCGCATAACATCTTCACCATTAGAGGCTCTGGGAAAGACCCAGATTCTGCGTCCAGAGGGGGTCTTATAGGATCCCTTCCCAGAATACCTTAAAGGGCATGTCCACCCCTTTTTTTAACTTTTAATATGTTATACATATTGATCCCCCAGCCCCAACCGCCGTAATAACATTTTTAGAAAGTGCCCCGATATGTACTTACCTTCCCTCTATCCTCCGTGGCACTCTCCAGTCCCTCTGCTTGCACGGAAATGCAAGCAGGGGGCGGGACCGGCAGCCACGTCCCTGATTGGCTGAGAGGCAGCCAATCAGGGACGCGGCTGCTGGCTGCTCAGAACGCCGGAGGATGGAGGGAGGGTAAGTAACTATCGGGGCACTTTCTTTGAAATCTGTTACGGCGGTTGGGGCTGGGGGATCAATATATATAATATATCATGGGAAATTTACACTAGGGGAGGGAGAAGAAAACGGGAGGGAGAGGGAGGGGGGGAGGACTCTCCTGCGCATGCCTCAACCTTGTCGAGGTTGAGGCAGAGACAAGCGCAGGATGAGTCACTGGGAGCTTCTACACTACAATTTTCTTGGCTTTGGAGGGGCACAGCATGGCAACTATAAGGAGCTGGGATGTAAGGTAAGGATTTTTGTACACTACAGAGTGGGGCCAGTATGGGGTTAAATTTGAGTTTTGGGGGTGGACATGCCCTTTAACACAGTGTATGGTCGGCAATCACATGCCCTACAGTGTATATTTGTAAAATACTAAAAAATATATTAAAAATTTATGTTTTAATCACAGACTTTTTTATGAGTGGTGTAAGTTTTGAATAATCTTTAGTTTTGAATAATCACTTACTCTCATTTAGAACCGTGCTGCCCTCCCTTAGATATCACACAGCAAAGATGAGTGCTAAAAGCCCGCCTCCTAGAGGGCCCGGGGCCCTGATTAACATATCACTTGTCATTGGCTGGTAGGAATGTCTGTTACAACCTCTCTCCTCCTCCTCTGCCAGTCAAGCAAACTTGAACTGTTCAGTTGCTAGGATACAGCCTACATAATCAAGCTGATCAAGGATGGGTGGAGGAGTGTTTTCTCACATGCTAGTTCTGAATGACAGTTAGAAGCAATCAGAATTGTTACGCCCCCTTCACATTGTGGCTTATTGAAGGCAGAGAGAAGCTTGAAATCAGGATAAAAATGTATGGGGAGGGCGGCATACCTTTACTTATTTGAAAGCAGTTTAAAAAAATGCATTGAGGCAATACAGTTATCCTTTAAAGGTGCCCATAAACTACTTTAGACATTTGTCCATAGATGTTCCTCTATAGACAAAAGACAAATATATGTAAAGTCTGCCTATTGTGTGGCCAGCATTACTCAAGTTCATTTTTGTACAGGCTGGTCGATGCTCTTCTAACCTGCAGATGAAATATTACATTTATTGTAAAATACTGTCTATCAAGTTACACACATTTAGGAAGAGGAACCTACAGCTATAATCCTCTGCCTGTACACCGTCTGTGGGAAACCTCGGCTCCTTATAGTGAGCACTGAGCTCACTTTGAGTCTTCCTGACACTCTTCTTTTTCCGGCTTTATTCGTGGCTCTCGGCCACATGCATCTGCATCTTCTTATCTAAGTCGCTACAGGAGGAGATCCAATCACTTTAAAATTAGTTATGCTCCAATACTGGCTCTAGTCTCTAGCCTTCTTTCTTCCCATTGGAAGAAGTCTAAAGGCTTCTGCTTTTATAAACCATGCCTTCACACTTCACCTTTGCCCGTAATAGCACCTGGCTTGTCCTTTCCTGTGGTATGTTTTGATCTTGATTCTCTATTGCTCTTAGTTCCTATATCTTGCGCTCCAAGTCCTAATGGCAACAAAGTTTGATAAGACACGTTAAGTCTTTAGCTGTGATAGATTGGGGTATAGTTGCTAAAGATATACCCAGGAACTCCAGGCATTAGACATGCCTTGAATGCAGCATTCGGTAACCCACAAATTCGTCAATAACTCTCAAATGTGGCGTTGGCTAACCTGTGAATTCAGCCATAACTGTCGAATGCGGGGTTCAGTAACCCTTGAATAGTGCGATAACCCTCAAATGTAGTGTTCGCTAACCCTCAAATTCAGCAATAACCCTCGAATGTGGCGTTCAGTAACCTTCAAATACGGTGATAACACTTGAATGTGTTGTTCGATTTCAGTAAACCTCGAAAATTCAATGTGGAAGCTCGAAAATTGCATGATCGTGAGGAAGGTTTTGGTGATATGTACATGTTCCCCCAGACCATTTCCCGGGTCCCACAGCCATTTACAGTAAGTTACCATTGCTATTTAACTGTATTTTCTCAGAACTTTTAGAACTTGTCCCTATTGACTTAAATGGGTCCGTTTTCGAACTATCAAACTTTTAATAAAGTTCGAAAATTCAAAAAATGAACTGAACTTTAGGAAGGTTGGCCATCTCTAGTTAAAAGGTAAGTAGTGCAGTTGTGCTGTATGGCCAGCATAAGTTAACCAGCTCATACTAACTTCTTTGACTCAATATTTGCTATAAAAATGGCTCAAATATACTAAATTATTTAAATATAACCACTTATTGATGTATTAAAACCTATACCTCTGTTTACACGTTTTATAATCTACTTTGTAGTTTGTGTTTATTAACTATTGACTGCTTTGGCTATCTTGTATGTGTACACCTGTTAGGTAGTGGTAAACAATCTGTCCTGCCAAGCAGCCTGTCTGTATGAGGATCCTTAAATAAATCCTAGTTAGAGTGATCATCAAAATATACCGTATATACTCGAGTATAAACCGACCCGAGTATAAACCGAGGTACCCAATTTCACCTAAAAATCCTAATAAAGTTATTGACCCGAGTATAAACCGAGGGTAGAAACTTGGCACTCAAGATGTTTGGAAACTACAACTCCCAGCTAATAAAGCATGCTGGGAGTTGTAGTTCCCAAACATCTTGAATGCCAAGTGCAGGGTGGCATTCAAGATGTTTGGAAACTACAACTCCCAGCATCTTTATTAGCTGTGAGTTGTAGTTTCCAACATCTTGAATGCCACCCTCCTGGCATTCAAGATGTTTGGAAACTACAACTCCCAGCTAATAAGCATATGCTGGGATTTGTAATTCCCCAACCTCTTGAATGCCCCCCTCCCCCTCAGTTCAGTTTGTACCTGTGGGCTCTTCTCCCTGTGGACTCTTCTCCTGTGGACGACTCTTCTTCTTCTATCTTCCTCCATCCATCCCGGCAGGTACGGTATCAGCATTCCGGCAGCCGCGCGCCGGCGCCGGGCAGTGACGTCAGGCCGGCGTGCCAGTGCAGAAAAGGATCGCGCGGCTGCCGGAATGCCCAGGTAAGTGGTTGACTCGAGTATAAACCAAGTCCGAGTTTTCAGGCTGATTTTTCGTTATAGGAAAGTCCAGAGTAAGGTATCAAAACAGCATTGTACATGACAGACAGGTGTCGAACCCTCCCACCTCTGTTTAGGCTTGGTTTCTTTATTTTCACATAAATGGCCTCCTTAACACCTCTCTTGAACCAGTCACATTTCTTTGCCAATATGTTAGCATTATAATCTTCAAAGGTATGTACTTTAGCCTTAAGATGCAGGTACACGGCTGAGTCCTGACCAGAGGATATGGCTCTTTTGTCCTGGGCCATACGTTGATGCAGTTGCTGTTTGGTCTCCCCCACATACAAATCAGAGCATTCTTCACTGCACTACAAGGGAAGAGTGGTAAGAGTGCTGTCTTGGTCTAGCCATTTTCTCACCATGTCAACAGCCTCCTTGGTGGGTATACAGGTGAAGAGAGATGTCACATCATAGGATACCATAGTTTCTTCTGCACCGAGTACTATATCGTCAATCTTGTTGGTGTAATCCTGAGAGTTCTGGATGTGATGCTTAGAACTTCCCACCAATGGCCCTAAGATGTTAGCTAGATATTTTGCTACCTTGTATGTTACAGAGTTGATGCTGCTGACTATAGGTCTTAGTGGTGCCCCTTCCTTATGTATCTTTGGGAGTCCATATATGCATGGATGTGGCTCACCAGGGTAGAGGCAATGATACATTGCTCGATCAATGCTTTAATCCGTTGAAGCTGTTGTAGTAAGTCTATGACTCTTTTCTTGTAACGGCTGGTGGGATCCCTTGTTAAAGCCTCATATGTGTTGTTATCGGCCAGAGCATGGTCACCTATCATGGTAGTCTGAGGTGTTAAGTACCACTGTGCATCTTCCCTTGTCTGCCGGTAAATGGTGATACTGGAAACTTGAGGGATGTTAAGGCTCTCTTTTCCTGTGTGGTCGGTTAGATGAAGGAGTTTTAGCACGGGCAAAGGCTGCAGATCCTTTAAGGCGAAGTTGTTCTGCCTCACTCTGTGGTACCTTATTATTGTGGATTGAGGCTTCTGTGGCTGCTATAATATCCACCACAGGGATGGCTTTAGGAGTGATGGCAAAATTCAAGCCCTTAGCAAGGACTTCGATTTCTGGCTGGTTCAGGGTCCTGTTAGACAGGTTTCTCACCCATTCCTCCTTGTTTGATGAAGTGACACTTCCCTCCTTTTGTATCCAAGGTACTTGTTCTCCTTTGGGGGTGTTCTGGGATGACAGAATAGAGAACTTGTTCTGTTGCCTTTGTTTGCCCTTACAGTACTGAGAAAGCTGTGCTTGTTTGGTGAACTCCATCACTCTTTCCCAGATGGCCACAGGCAGCTGTGAGGCCATGTTCTGTTCTAGTTGACTAATGTTGTGCTTAAATCATTGACTGTAAAATGTGTCTGTCATACCCCGTTCATTTAGGAGCTGTGTTTGAGCCTTTTGCAGTATCTGTTTGGCTCTGATACCTTTTAACTGTGCAATCCAGATGTATGCTGCATGGTACTAGCCTTTGTTGTCTGCATTGGAGGTTAAATCGCAGGTGGTTTCTGTAGTCTGCCAATTTCCTTGCTGTCTTTTCATATTGCCGTACAAGTTTGAGGGTTTTCTCCCCAAAATGATTTGAAATTTTGGGGAGAAAAAAAATGTTCATTGGCAAAGGAAGGTGACTGGTTCAAGAGAGGTGTTAAGGAGGCCATTTATGTGAAAATAAAGAAACCAAGCCTAAATAGAGGTGGGGGGATTCGACACCAACTGTCTGCCATGTACAATGCTGTTTTGACACCTTACTCTGGGCGTTCCTATAACACCTCTTAGCCACTATCCAATCACGCCCTTAACACTTGGCTGTGATATGCTAATTGGGATTTTCCAGGGTACATAATTGCCACAGATTCTTGTACAAGTCATTCTGAATTGAGAAAGCCAGTCGGATGACTAGTGAAACGTCTTCAAGAACTAAACTTCAAGTCCTGTTGATCTAATTGAATACAACAGATATACTTTGAAATATTCTTCTCTAGTTATTTGCATTTAGTAGATATAATAGATAGAAAGTAATAGATTCTGTAACAAAGGAGGCTTCCATGTTGTTGTCAGTACAACTCATAGCCCATGTTGGCTTCAAAGAGCCACGCCCCCTGACCCCAGGATTTACTGTCTATGCACAAAATTTCTAGCTTCTCTTTCTAGCAAAAGATAAACAGGGTTATTCAATAAAAGTTCTTATCGTTTAAAATGGTGCTAATTTTGCCCCAACCAATCAGATCTTTTATTGAATCTATCCGAAAGTATGTACTTGTGATCACAGTTGAGTTGCTGGTGGTGCACCATGTAAATGCTGTGTTTTTAGGAACAAACACACTACATATGTGCAAACTTTATATATAGCAGCTCATTTATTTACCAACCAGTGCGAATTGCTGACAGTCTTCCAGTGGCAATACAAAACAGTGAACTGATTTTACTGACATTCTACATCTATCTAAAGTTCACTTGTGGATTGTTCTGCTAAAGTGCTCCCTTTGTTTTTATTATGTGTCTAGCAAAAGATAAAGACTTTCGGGGAGATTCAAAAAAAGTTCTTATTGTTTAAAATGGTGCTAATTTTGCCCCAATTAATCGGGTATTATTTAACATTTGAAAGCTAACATCTGATTGGTTGGGGCAAAATTATTGAATGACCCTGTAAGTGTATAAATAAGAGTTAGCAGAGTTTAAGGGACTTATTTATAAAGGAACATTAAATGTGCCACTTTAACACACGTGTACGAGGCATAAGGAAGCACAGGTTATTATGGGCATGTGAGTGAATCACAGGGAAATGCATAACATATAGTATGTGGTGTAGGATGGTGTGTGAGGCACAGGGAAATTCATGGTATATTGTATAGGGTGCAGGAGTGTGTGCATTTCTAGACCTTTTGTCACCTGAAAAAAAATATTTAAAGCTACCCCTTGAATCTTTCTTCGGGGTGCGAAACGTGTGGAGGTGGGTGTGATGAGCTGACCAATACTCGCAGGTGAACTGGAGGGCTGACTTAACATTGGCTGGTGGACTGGAGGGCTGACTTAACATTGGCTGGTGGACTGGAGGGCTGATTTAACACTGACTGGTGAAATGGAGGGCTGAATTAACACTGGATAGTAAACTGGAGGGCTGACTTATCACTGGCTGCTGAATTAGAGGGTTTATTTAACACTGCCTGAAGGCTGACTTAACACTGGCTGGTGAACTGGTGGGCTATTTTTACACTGGCTGGTGAACTGGAGGGTTGACATTACACTGGCTGGAGGGCTGAATGAACACTGACCAGTGAGCTGGAGAGACAACTTAACACTGGCTGGTTAACTGGTAAATATATGTGCCACAACACTGAGTGGTAAATATAAGATGCCCACATATACTGGTAAGCAAAAAATGCCCAGCCCAAACAGATTTGTAAATTTAAGATGCCCAGCCCACACTGACTTTAAAATATAAGATGCCCACACATACTGATAAATATAAGATGCCCACACATATTTGTAAATATAAGGTGCCAACTGCCCATACAGACATGTAATTATAAGATTCCCAGCCACCCACTGCAAAGATTTGTAAATATAAGATGCCCATCTCACACAGTCTTGCAAATATAACATGTGCCCACTGCCCACACAGCCTTGCAAATATAAGATGTTCCCGTTGCCCACAAAGCCTTGTAAATATATGATGTGCCCACTGTTTACCCAGACTTGCAAATATATGCCCCTCCTACTATGTCACATACTGTGTCACTTACTGGAAATTGAATGCCAGGTTAAGAGGGGCCAAAGTGGCATGATTCCTGTACTTGAGCCCACGCATGTACGGACCTGGAGATTCTGCTTCTAATTCAAAGTAATCTTTTTCTTAGGTGCCTGTGGCACTGTGTATTTCATTGTGCACCATAAATTAAACATTTACTTTGCTATCGATCTGGGTAAATCACCCAAACACGATTCAATATCCCAAAAGGGATTTACCCACAGCGTGATTTCAATGCCGGGTATCAGCCGGCGTTAAAATCACGTGCTAACCCGCGCATCTGGCACTAATATGAAGTTAAAGTCACGCACGACTTTAATTCCATATAGTTGCCTAGCGCCGCTAGGTAAATCGCCCTGCTTGTGTTGGCCTATTGGCTCCTAAAGTAGAAAATATAATTCGTCCTGCACTGTTCTAAATACAAGGTTGCTTATATTTCTGCATATTTTTGTGTTGAAACTATTGCAACCTTTTTGTACAGGCTTCAAATGTTGTATGTGTACTCATGAGCTTACAGCTTAGAAGAAACATTTTTTAAGCAGGATGTGGTATGAGACAGAATGATTTTATTAAAGGAAGTTCTCCCAAGATAATTTTAGTTAATGGAAGATCCCGGGGAAAAAAAATCTGTTGCCAAACAGATGTCTTTGTAAATAAATCAAACATAGCTGTAAATAGGTTAGTAACAATACAAGAAAAAAATATTGTAAATATCTACAATTTAGGAGTAGATGGAACATGCTGTACTTACTGACAAAGATTTAGAGGGAGATTTTATCGGCCACAAATAAATGTTAAATCAACTGATGTAATATCGGGTTAGTGTGAGTTTCACTCCTTGAGGCATGCACAGCTTTTATTAATGGCATGGGCACCCGATGCAAAATTGCATGACACTTAGGGGGCAATGTTATGTCGGCCATTTTGGGGGCTAATTACTATCAGGTTAACTTGGATTTTTCACTAATTTAATGCTGGGTGTGCAATTTCCAAAACATGGAAATAGCACGGCGTAGCCTAGGTAGAAAAGGCTAAGACTTGCACAGCACAATACGATGAAGCAGCCTGATTAATTCTGCCAGATAAACAGAAAACTAGCCCCAGGACTCCAGCCCTTCTCTAAGTTCTTTACAATAATGTTTTACTTAGTAATGCAGATGGTTCGGGTGTAAGAAACCCCCAAACCATTCATTTAGTCCATATTCGATCAAACAGCAGAATTCAAAATTAAATTTGTTACTCACCGCTCCCCTACCCTTCGCTCGCTCCAACAATCACAATTTATTGTGATTAACAGTCAATTTATTGATGGCTCTATAAAGCCAAAACCGGTTTGTAGTTGGCGCTTTGGTTTTGCATTTAGCTTGTGGAATGCTGTAAAAGTCTTTTTAAAGATATAGCTTTCCTAAGAGCTTCCATGGAAACATGGCAAATTCTCAGAAGTCTTTGTACTTTATCCAACAATCACAGTAATCCAAAGATAAAGCACACACCGGTTTAAAAGAGTCACCACATGATCTTGTATAAAATCAATGGAATTTATTAAACATCTATGCAAACACACTAACAAAAAGTTGCGTTAATCGTTTCGAGCGGCACTGAGCTCTTCAGATCAGGTGGTCTGGTTCTGCTATTTATTGTTATATCCCTCCCTATCTTAAAGGGGCAGGTATCCGCTCCAGACATCTACTAATACTGACACAAGTTAAAAACATCTTAAAAATCATTGTATAAAAGTTGCTTGCATTATTGATATTTAAAAGACACAATGAAAGACATAGATGCAATAACTATAACATCTCAAATGGTTACACTATTACATACGCTACGTCTAAATACGTGTACTAATGTATAAAGTGAAATGACAAATAATGCAAAATATGAATCTTAATTAATGGGAAACTAGCCCCAAAATAATCACACATGATTGTGGGCAAAAAATGAGATGCTTATTAATCTATGTAGCATGAAATACTGTATCTTGAATATAAACCTGTGGGTGTTCGTGTTTCCAACATGAATATCCCTTCACCTGCGAAGGAGAGCCATCCTGTTTTTCCCTCATTTATCGAGGGGTATACGTTTGTATACCCTGCAATTTCAAAAATTATATTCTTGATTGATTGCATATTTTAAAATGCTAAAATTACTTTTAGCTCTAGGAGGAGGACACTATGGGAGATGAAAGGAGTGAATCTGAAGTTGGTAATATAACATCTAATAAATCATTCCCTTTAGAGAGAGAATTCGATGAAGGAAAAAGAATCGTGACAAACAAAGTGTACTGCTTGAGAGATACTTGTCCAATAAGGTATTATTGAAAGATTAGCTATCAGTTCTGCAGAAGGGCCTCTCGTTTTATCCTAAGGAGTGAATACTTTAAAGTGCATGTCCACCCCATTTTTGGACTTTTGCCCAATAGTAGCTTTCCTTCCCCCAGCCCCAACCCCAACCGCCATAAAAGATTTTACAGGAACTCCCCCCGATCTTTACTTACCTTACCTCTTTCCCACGGCGTACTGTACCGGCCCTCTGCTTGCATGGAACTGCAAGCAGGGGGCGGGACTGGCAGCCATGTCCGTGATTGGCTGAGAGGCTGCAGTGGAGAACGCCGGGGGAGAGAGGTAAGGTAAGTAAAGTTTGGGGGAGTTCCTGTAAAATCTTTTATAGCAGTTGGGGCTGGGGGAAGGAAAGCTATCATAATAAGGGAAATTACGCTAGGGGGAGGGATTGCAAAACGGGAGGGCGAGGGAGGGGGGGAGGGCTGAACTGCGCAGGACAAAATTATCCCAGAGAATTTATTTCAACATGGAGTGGACTTGAATTGAATTGGTATTCAGAAAATCCTGTTGGATCAGATGGAATTTACTAAATATCGCCATGTGGCTGTGCTCCGTAAGCGTTCCACAGCATTTTCTAAAGATAATGTTAAAGTCATGGGTTAAAACTCAGTTAGGCAGCGTAATGTAATAGTTTGTGTGCAGTATCAAGAAAGGCATTGCACCTAAATGGATAAGATATTTCTTATAACTTCTATATAAGAAGGCAATGCTAAAAATTGGCATTCAACTCTTTATGGAATTTTATTACAAATAAAAATCCTTTTCCTTCTAAACATCTTTCTACAATATAAAAGAAGGAGGAGCAGCACATTTCATAAGCCATCTTTTTTGGGATATATCTGAGTAGTTTCTTATGTAAGAGTGCCCATTGTGATATAAGAGCCACCATTTTGAAACTAATGTCTTAATGTCCTCACCCTAGTCTTCTTCCTACATTGCACTTTTCTAAATTGCTTCATATGGGAACCTATTTATTGCTATTCCTATTCTCATTTGTCGCATACACTGGAAATACGTCTTCTTATTTGTTTCCTCAAAATTAATTCAGGGATCAGGAGGAAAAAAGTGACCTGAAACATGTTGTGTGGTGTCTAGAGGAATAAAGCCAAGCCACTTTTTTTGCAGCATTCCTGCCTGGAGCCTGCATTGTTCTTATATTTATTTATAATGATGTTTGAAGTGTTTTAACATTTTGCATAGATGTTCAGTTTGAGAAACTGTTTTACCATATAGATTTAACCAGGAAACTTCGTTTTTATTGTCCTACCTGCCAATATCGTTTTTGGAGAACCAGCTTGAAGAAAACTGCTTCTTCCAGGCTTCCAATCTTTAATACAGGAAAGTAACTTGACAGGTGAAAACCGTAGGTGCAATTGTTCCTAAACAAAACGGTATTGGGAGGTAGGAATAATCAATCCTACCCCAGGTATTTTTTATTTTTAAAAAGTACATTTTAACAATATAGGTGTCCTTTAACTCTTTATCGCAAGCATATTTTTATGCTTTCTAAATTTTGTATATGTTTTAGGGCTTCCTCCCCCAGCCCCAACCGCATTATTATTATTTTCTGAAAGTCCCCCGATCCTTACTTACCTTACCTCTCTCCTCCGCTGCATTGCCCGGCCTTCTGCTTGCATGAAACTGCAAGCAGGGGGCCAGACCGGCAGCCGCGTCCGTGATTGGCTGAGAGGCAGTTCAGAATGCCGGAGGAACGGAGGTAAGTAAAGATCGGGGGACTTTCTGAACATAATAATAATGCGGTTGAGGCTGGGGGAAGAAGCCCTACAATATATCCAAAGGGAATTACACTAAGGGGAGGGAGATGAAAACGGGAGGGAGAGGGAGGGGGGGAGGGCTGCTCTGAGCAAGCCAAAAACCTCTGAGAGGAAGCCTCAGGGGCGGAAACAATTTCCCTCCCTGCCAGGCTCCTGGTGGACAGTTCTTTGGACTTTGTAGGGACATTACAGGAGAACTATTTGGAGCTGGGATGTGAGGTAAGGATTTTATTACACTACACAGTGGGGCCTGTATTAGGGGAAATTATAGTTTTGGAGGTGGACATGCCCTTTAACTATTGATTCTTCATTAAAAAAAAATTTGGAACTATTCTTACAGCATGTTTTTTTTAAAAAAAAGAAGAGTTAAACGTGTTTTTCTAATTTGTGTAGAAATTCTTACTGGTTAGTAAATATTTTTTCTACATTTCATTTTAAGTTTATTTTAAAGTCCCAATTCATTTAAATATAACAATTGCTGCTACCTATTAAAGTTTTAACTTTATAAATAACTTTAGGTTATGAGTAAACTTTAGTTTATTGGGGAAGAGAACTGGATATTATTGAAGATTTTATCTGTTTACGGTATATCACACCAATCAGATCACGAGAGGTGGGGAGCTAGCTAATTTTAATTGTCTCTTTTTCTCTGTTGCATTAATATTTTTATTACACAAAATGTTTTAGAAAAGGCCAAAATATATAAAATAACTATTAGCTAATTCTTGCAAAAAAAACTTTTTCAAGCATAGGCAAATAATTTTTAACCAATATAGAGTTAACAATTCATCTCTTCTTTTATTGTCAGATTCACTTGATGATATTCTGAACAGTGGCCAAACTTTTCAAAAAACAAGGTCATGATTATGTATTTCCATTCATTAATTTCACTAGAAAGACAAAAACTCCACACATTGAATTGTCCTTTTGTTTTTATCTATCAAGTTATTTTGTTAAACCCGCCTTCTTTCTCTTTCCTTTTTTAGAGCTCTAAATGTGTGTTTTGCAGAATTTACTTCCTGTCCAGGTATAAAAAGGTATATTACCACTAAATGCAGAATAGACAAATAGCTACATGCTTCTTAGAACTATCTTGCTATCTACTGTCCGTTCCTGAGAGTCTGTTCCACGTTCTTAAATCATTTTTGAAAAGTTGTTAAAGGCAGGAGAATCACTTTCTATAATCAAAGACTCCGACACCTCCAAAGATCACAGGATAAATTACTGGGGTAATTTGGAACATCAATTACAAAGGGGCATATTTATAAAGGATTCTCTATTTCGCCAAATAATTACCATTCTTGTGCATTTTCCGTTTGCGTGTGCGTTTTGCGCATGTGATTTTGCCGTTTTCTGTTATGGCAACGTATGTGTTACCAAGACGGAAACGGGTGGGCAATCGCATGCGCATGGGAAATCCCGGGGATTTTTGCATTCCTGCAATTTCCATTATAACCAAATCGCATGCGCTTTTGCCAACACAAAACGCGTGCGCAAACGCTTAAAAAACGCGTAAGTGTGGCCTAGCCCTAAGTTATTGAGCATCCATTTGCATTTTGTTAACACATGCATTCCCCATTTTTGTGGCGTTAACGCATGCGTTTCCATAATGGAAAATGGGAAAACGCAAACCGAACAAGAATTGCGCACAAAATCGTGTGCGATAACACTCACAATTGTGTGCGTAATTTGGTGCGTTGTAGTGTTGCCTTGGCTTAAGGCACGTGATATGTGCACAATTTGCAAAATTACATCTGTCTTTAAACATTGGGAGGATTATATCTGCTTAATGACACATTTTATACAGTTATCAGTTTCTATTCTCAAACTTATTTCTGTTGTATTCAATTAGATCAACTGGACTTGAAGTTTAGTTCTTGAAGACGTTTCGCTAGTCATCCGACTGGCTTTCTCAATTCAGAATGACTTGTACAAGAATCTGTGGCAATTATGTATCCTGGAAAATCCCAATTAGCATATCACAGCCAGGTGTTAAGGGCGTGATTAGATAGTGGCTAAGAGGTTTTATAGGAACGCCCAGAGTAAGGTGTCAAAACAGCATTGTACATGGCAGACAGATGGTGTCGAACCCCCCACCTCTATTTAGGCTTGGTTTCTTTATTTTCACATAAATGGCCTCCTTAACACCTCTCTTGAACTAGTCACGTTCCTTTGCCAATATGTTAACATTACAATCTTCAAAGGTATGTCCTTTATCCTTAAGATGTAGGTACTCGGCTGAGTCCTGACCTGAGGAATTGGCTCTTCTGTGCTGGGCCATACGTTGATGCAGTTGTTGTTTGGTCTCCCCCACATACAAATCAGAGCATTCTTCACTGCACTGCACTGCGTATATGATGTCGCTTTTCTTGTGTTTCGGTATTGGGTCTTTCGGATGTACCAATTGCTGCCTCAGCGTGTTGCTGGGTTTAAAGCAGACAGGGATACGGTGTTTTTTGAAAACTTAATTTCTCGGAGACCCCTGCTACATATGGAATGACCATGTTCTTCCTCCTGTCTTGCTTTTCCCCTTCACTGTTGGTATTCGTGTTCTTTTCTTTCCTTCTACTTCTTTTGACAAAGGCCCAGTCTGGATATCCACAAGTTTTAAGGGCTCCTCTGAGATGTTTCATTTCTTTAGCCTTTGCCTCTGTGCTAGTGGGGATGTTCTCAGCTCTGTGTTGCAGGGTTCTGATGACCCCCAGCTTGTGATCTAAAGGGTGGAGTCAAACATCAAATACTGATCTGTGTGTGTTGGTTTTCTGTATCACAAGCTGGGGGTCATCATGTGGGGGAGACCAAACAACAACTGCATCAACGTATGGCCCAGCACAGGACTCAGCCGTGTACCTGCATCTTAAGGATAAAGGACATACCTTTGAAGATTGTAATGTTAACATATTGGCAAAGGAACTGTCAGGAACTTACCTTTCCTCGGGCCTGGGATCCTCCTCCGGCGGTCGCGAGCGGGAGCGCGCCGATGACGCGATCTGCCCGCTTGCGCGCACGCCCGCGCGTCCTGCTGGCGCCCATCTTCTTCCGGGGCACGGCCAGCGGGGATGAGGTCACAGGGGCCTATTTAGGCTCCTCCTGGCAGTTGGCCTCTTGCTGCCAGTTCAGAGTTTGTTGCTCTGAACTCCTAGCTCCTGGTTAGCGTTAGTGTTGGTATCCAGTTGTTCCCTGTCTCCTGTGTCCAGTCTGCCTGCATTATTTCCCCTGCTCCTACCTCCTGTTACCTCCGGTCTGCATAACTACCACTGCTCCTACCTCCGGTCTGCATCTCCACTTCAGCTCCTACCTCCTGTTACCTCCGGTCAGCATAACTACCACTGCTCCTACCTCCGGTCTGCATCTCCACTTCAGCTCCTACCTCCTGTTACCTCCGGTCAGCATAACTACCACTGCTCCTACCTCCGGTCCGCATATCCACTCCAGCTCCTACCTCCAGTTACCTCCGGTCTGCATATCTACCACAGCTCCTACCTCCGGTCCGCATCTCCACGTCAGCTCCTACCTCCAGTTACCTCCGGTCTGCATATCTACCACAGCTCCTACCTTCGGTCCGCATATCCACTCCAGCTCCTACCTCCAGTTACCCCTGGTCTGCATAACTACCACTGCTCCTACCTCCGGTCCGCATCTCCACTCCAGCTCCTACCTCCAGTTTACCTCCGGTCTGCATATCTACCACAGCTCCTACCTCCGGTCCGCATCTCCACGTCAGCTCCACCTCCAGTTACCTCCGGTCTGCATATCTACCACAGCTCCTACCTTCGGTCCGCATATCCACTCCAGCTCCTACCTCCATTACCCCGGTCTGCATAACTACCCACTGCTTCCTACCTCCGGTCTGCCTATCTACTACAGTTCCTACCTCCAGTTACCTCCGGCCTGTATATCTACCACAGCTTCTACCTCCGGTCCGCATCTCCACATTGTGGGATTGGTCTTTGTGATTCTCTCTTCTGGAGCCACGACCTGGTGCCTGTCCGCCGCAAAACATCCTCACCATTAGAGGCTCTGGTGAAGACCGGCAGGTACTTAGATTCCGCATCCAGAGGGGGTCTCATAGAGGCCTTATCCTGAAGAACTCTTAACAGGAACGTGACTGGTTCAAGAGAGGTTTTAAGGAGGCCATTTATGTGAAAATAAAGAAACCAAGCCTAAATAGAGGTGGGGGGGGTTCGACACCATCTGTCTGCCATGTACAATGCTGTTTTGACACCTTACTCTGGGCGTTCCTATAACACCTCTTAGCCACTATCTAATCACGCCCTTAACACCTGACATACAACAATCACGGCCAATAGCGCTTGCAATTTTGTGTCCCGTTCCTGTGCGTAGTAGTGTGTCCTGAACCAGGCTGAGGCCACACTGCAACGCAATCGAATCGCACACCAAATCACGAACACTATTGCACACAATTGTGCGCGTGAGCCTTCTGCGTTTGCCGTTTGCGCGTGCAATTTGAACTTTTTCGGTTATGGAAATGCATGCATTAACGCCACAAAAATGGTGAACACATGTGTTAACTAAAAGGGAAACGTATGCACAATCGCATGCACGTCAGAAATTGAGGAACTTGATGCGTTCCAGCAATTTCCATTTTACCCAAAACGCATGGGCATTTGCGTGCGAAAACGTGTGAAAAACACGCAAGTGTTGCCTAGCCCTTATTAACGCCACCAAAAAGAAGAGCATACCCCTGGTCTGCATAACTACCACTGCTCCTACCTCCGGTCTGCCTATCTACTACAGTTCCTACCTCCATTTACCTCCGGCCTGTATATCCTACACAGCTTCTACCTCCGGTCCGCATCTCCACATTGTGGATTGGTCTTTGTGATTCTCTCTCTGGAGCCACGACCTGGTGCCTGTCCGCCGCAAAACATCCCACCATTAGAGGCTCTGGTGAAGACCGGCAGGTATTAGATTCCGCATCCAGAGGGGGCTCATAGAGGCCTTATCCTGAAAACTCTTAACAGGAACGTGACTGGTTCAAGAGAGGTGTTAAGGAGGCCATTTATGTGAAAATAAAGAAACCAAGCCTAAATAGAGGTGGGGGGGTCGACACCATCTGTCTGCCATGTACAATGCTGTTTTGACACCTTACTCTGGGCGTTCCTATAACACCTCTTAGCCACTATCTAATCACGCCCTTAACACCTGCTTTGATATGCTAATTGGGATTTTCCAGGGTACATAATTGCCACAGATTCTGTAACAAGTCATTCTGAATTGAGAAAGCCAGTCGGATGACTAGCGAAACGTCTTCAAGAACTAAACTTCAAGTCCAGTTGATCTAATTGAATACAACAGATATACCATGACCTGGATGAATGAATCCTTCAATACTATTCTCAAACTTACAAAACAAAAAAGTAGAAATATATATTTTTGGAAGATAATAATAATATGCATTATAAAATACCTGGACGCATCTTGCTCCTTATCTCCTGCACAAAAGCGGGCCTCCTTCTCTTCAGATCACTCCAGTTCCTCGCAGGTCCTGGAGTGATAGATGGACGCCATGTTTGCGCCCAATTTTCCTTTGGAGGCTCTCCATAATAAGGCGCTTTTTCTTTTTTTTTGTCTGTGGTACCCACAGGCAGGGTGTCATAGTTTTTCTTGGTGAGTTGCCTCACCATTAGCTTCAGGTATCGCCTCGTCATCCTGAATAGCATGAAAAAGCCCCGCCCCCTTGCTTTGGCGCCAAAACGGCCTCGCTCTTAAACGCGAAAATACATGCTCGCTTTTGCTATTCGCTTTCGTTATTCGCTTTCGCTATTTGCTTTCGTTATTCGCTTTCAAAAATAAACGTGGAATTATGGAGAGTCTGCATAGGAACATTTCCAGGAAATCTCACCTGGACATTTGGTTAAAGGACCTCAAAATCAATTGGAGCAAATGAAAGACGAGAATGCCTGGATTTGTGCCGCAAAAGGAGCAAGATGTCTGTTAGTAGTTTGACAATACACATTATTCTTGGTCCCAAAAATGTATGACATATTCCTGCGTTGAATTATGTAATTTTTGCTATAAAAATGCTAACCTAATAATGTGATAGATTGATAACTTATTATTTTACAATGATGTATCTAATTCTAACCTATATAATGCTCCAAATGTCTAAGGACAGATTCCATTGTGCACTCTTACACATATCATGTGCTTGAAACAAAGACCATTCCAAACCAGATTTGTCCGTTCCTAACTCATCTAAGATTAGATTATACATTTCTAAACAAATGGAGAAATTTACCACATTTCAGATAATGTTGTCTCACTGCTCCAAGGAGGAGAGATGGACCATGATGACGAGGGTGAGGACTAGCAGCAGGAGGAGAAGCCACAGAGAAGGATAGGTGCTGCAGCAGAGAGGAGGCACAGCAGCAATGAACTCCAATTACTCGGGCTAAATATGCGGAGTATTTGGAAGTTATTATGGTGGACATGGGCACATTGCAAAAAGGCTCAAGAGACTGGAGAGGAGGAAGGCCTAAATAAATAATAAATAAAGGCCGAAATAAATAGCGCGAAAATGGCAAATACGCACGTGTATGTGTTGCGCGCGAAATGAAAAGCGAGAAAATGGCAAATACGCATGAGCATGTGTTGCGTGCGAAATAAAAAGTGCAAAAATGGCAATGTCATGTTGACGTAAGGTATATTTTATGAATAGATAGTGGGTGTCATTAGCATACATGCTCTGTGCTGAAAATCGAGGTTAAAGTTGTGCTCAACAAGATTAAATTGGATACTGCAAGTTTCATTACATATTAGCACCAGCTGAAGGAGTATTCCTAAAGACATCTATGCAACGGGAGCAATGTATTAAATAAAGCATTTGCACCACTTTTAACTACGCTATTTAACACCAGCTAGCTAATGGCTGCTGTTAAAGAGGCACTTGCCTCAAATCCATTTTGTGATTTCCACACAGGTACAAAGCAGCTAGTAAAGACCAAACTCCACATTTCACCTTCTAATTAGCACCATTGCAATGCTAGCATGAGGACATTGGCATGCACACACTGATAAATTGTTGTGAAAACTGGCACTGCAGAGCCAGGCACTGGTTAAATGCTTGGAACCAACTCATGTTCAAAATGCTTTTGTAACCAGAACACTGGGAAAGCAGTTGCCACACGACTGGTATTTTCAGAACTCTACCACAAAATGGGGCCCCTTCTTGGACAAGGGCCTGGTGCATTCGCATCTCCTGCACCCCTGGTAGCTACGCCCCTGTACAATAAGAAACACACAATCCATTTAAAATCTTCAAAATTAATCTATATATATATTCTAGAAGGTTGCCTCTTTGGAAAGGCAACATTTGTTTGAGGTTTAACCAAAACAAAAGCATTAATTGTCGCTTAAAACTAGCGCATATGGAAGGAGAGCAAACGTGACTACATGGAACAGTGACTTGCTATAGTGCATCAAACACTCGTGTGTAAGAGAGGGAGCAACCTAACAGAGGTGTATGAGGAGCTATGCAACGTTATGGGAGTTGGGGGGGGAACAATACATTCCTATTGATTATTCATTCTAAGGGTCCTTCACAAATAGCATTAGGAAGTAATGAAAAACTTGTTAAACTAAATGAGACATACCCAAAAGTAGTAGCAGTCAAACAGTGTCAGTTAGGGGCAGGTCAGCCTTCTTTAGGATCCTAATAAAGGGAAAAGAGAATCAGTATAACATAACGTATGACATTAAACATGTTTTTTTGGACACGGGTAACATAGTAAAAGACTTTAACATCGATCGTCTCTACTTACCCTGAAAAAAAGAAGCAATTAATTGTGCCCTTGTCCTTTGGCCATCTTCAGAGGAATCCTCAGCATCTGCAGACGGCCCCTCATCCTCTGCTGCCAGCATATCATCATTGTGCAGCTGTACCCCATGCTTTATTGCTAAATTATGGAGCACAGCGCACACAATGGTGATATCTGACACCTTCCCGGGAGAATAAAGGAGTTTCCCACCGGTATTGAGTGCACACCGGAAACGTGATTTCAAGACTCCAAGAGTCTTTCAATCACGTTTCTTGTCTGACAGTGTGCTAAATTATAGCGCCTCTCTGCAGGTGTCCTTGGATTCCTCAGGGGGGTCTGAGCCAGGAATGAATCCCATACCCAGCGTCTCCCTATTTGGAAAGGGGAAATAATGGATGTAAGTCATTTGGATACACATTCAATTGAAAATGGAGGAAAAGAACCACTTACCCACAAGCCAGCCCTCTGGCATCCGTCCGCTGGTAAACTCTGTTCTGTGTTTAGGTGGTGCGAGCGCAATATGCGTACAATCAATGGCTCCTAGGCAGTTGGGAAAACCCCCTAGCTAAAAATTCTGATTTGATGTTTTGCCACTCTGCCTCACTGGATGGAAAGTGGATATATTCTCTGGACAAGGGCAAATGCAGCACCCAGACCTTGGGAAGGATCCTAGAAAAAGAAGGCTGACTCATGCCAAGGAGTTGTGACGTCACAGGCTGGAATGTGGCATTGGCAAAAAAAATAAAGAACAGACAAAAGCTTTGTCATCCCAGTCAATGCAACATTCCACCTTGTTGATGGCTCCAACAAATCGCCCAGTTTGCCGTACAACTCCTGTATGGCTGGGCGATTTAGGCGAAAGTGACGCACAACTTCCTCATCAGACAGCTCGTCCAGAAGACAAATCTCCTTAGAAAGAAATGAGGCCGTCTGATACTAGCTGAAACATTTTCCCTCCTCCGCTCTCCACCCTGCCTGTTTTCATCCTCATCCAGCAACACAGCAGCTGCTGATGGTGGTAATTTTGCCCCAACCAATCAGATCTTATTTAACATTTGAAAGCTAACATCTGATTGGTTTGGGCAAAATTAGCACCATTTTAAACGATATGAACTTTTATTGAATAACCCTGTATATGCGTTCACCATTTTGGATGCATTAACGCAAAAAAAAATACGTACAACAATCACGGCCAATAGCGCTTGCAATTTTGTGTCCCGTTCCTGTGCGTAGTAGTGTGTCCTGAACCAGGCTGAGGCCACACTGCAACGCAATCGAATCGCACACCAAATCACGAACACTATTGCACACAATTGTGCGCGTGAGCCTTCTGCGTTTGCCGTTTGCGCGTGCAATTTGAACTTTTTCAGTTATGGAAATGCATGCATTAACGCCACAAAAATGGTGAACACATGTGTTAACTAAAAGGGAAACGTATGCACAATCGCATGCACGTCAGAAATTGAGGAACTTGATGCGTTCCCGCAATTTCCATTTTACCCAAAACGCATGGGCATTTGCGTGCGAAAACGTGTGAAAAACACGCAAGTGTTGCCTAGCCCTTATTAACGCCACCAAAAAGAAGAGCATAAAGCACGCACCCTGAATGCTAATAATTGACCTCGCATTGTAAAGGGAAAAAATGAGCCTACATTGCAAACGCTAAAACACACCGAGAAAAAGGGGGTGAGGGTGCGTTCACGTGAAAGACAAAATAGCAGAACTCATTTCAAGTCAAAGCTAAAATTATTCCTATACAGACCAAATGGAAAAATCGATATCTTAATAGATGTGTTCCAAAAACATGTAAGACAATTTGTCTGAATGGCTTTTACGTTTTTGTTGCCTTAAAAATCAGGAACCAATCCAAATTCCCAACAGACAGGCTCCAAACATGCCTTTTCGCTCAAACAATGACTTTTCACCAGCTTCAGGGTCGCGCTACTCTTTCGCTCTTTTTAACGCCAAAACCACCTTTTGCTCTTTTATAAATCGCGTTATGCCTTTTTCAAAAATTCGCGGATCCTCGAGCGGACCGGATTTTGCGAAGTTCGGACATCTCTAATCACAAGTTGTTTGTATTTTGGTAGAAAACATTTTATCCTCATTTCATAGCTGTTGTCTGAGTGAAAAAGCAAACATAGAAATGTAGTAATAGTAGGGAAAAGATGAACTTGCAACAAGTCCTTAAAGTGAAAAGAAAACATTTAAATAAGCAGTGTCTTTACTTTAGAGATTTTTTCCTAGTTTCTTATGTTCTTTGTGATATGTCTTTATTCAACCACAAATACTATACAAAATAGAATAAAATGTCCTATTGTTGCCTTATTTAACTGGCATAAAGTTATTTTACATGTATTGCACCACACATTCTAGCATTATTAGTAAATAGGGGATTAGATCCACATAATACAAGTTGCTGTTATTTCTGTTCCTTCAAATTAGATGATGGTGATGTTTTAAATTGGTCTGGATAAATATCTTTAGAATGAAAACCATGAAATCCATTATTAGTGCTGAGATTTTAGTAGGAAGGTATCTCCAGAACTCCTCCTTCATGCATTAATTAATCTCATTCTCTTTCTACTCAGAAACAGAGCAGTTTATCCCGTTCTCCCAGGGCACCTAATTTCATTGCTGTTGTGTCCTCTGAGCATTGTTACCGTAGGTTAATCTGACAGTTCATCACCATGTCTAGGGCAGTGCAGAAGATCTTCCGGAAACCTGCCTGGCTGTTTTACTTGAATATGATGATGCCCCAGAGATCTTTCAGTATCCACAGCAAACCTCCCAAAGGAAAAGTTGGTCCATTTGTAAGTATTTTTATTTTTGTTCTCTCTCCTTAATTACACTGGAGGGGGAAAAGTGACCAAATATATACCAAATACTAGCCATATCTGCAATAGGCATTTGTATTGTCCCTTTGAAATGCAAAAGAGGATACACATGCGTAGAACAAATTTTATTATATAATTGTTCAGGTTTCCAAAAAGTAGATGATGATAACAACTTTCCTCAAATCTGGAGGAACACAAATGTCCCGCATATCCCCCACACATTCTTACTCGTGCCCGAAATGCCAATCCAACCCCGCAGATTTCTGGCACCTCATCTGGAGTTGCCCACGTGTCAACAGGTTTTGGGGTAAAGTCACGACACTCTTAACCGAAATACTGGATAGAAATGTACCCATTAAGCCTAAATTATGTATTCTGGGAATAACTGAGGTCGATGTTTGGAGTAGACCCCAATTATTATTTCTTAAAGAGTCCTTGTTCTACGCCAGAAGAACAATAATTCTGGCGTGGATGACCCCTATTTCTCCCAAATTTAGGGATTGGAAAAAAAATGGTCATGAATGTTACCCTATTTGAGATTAATCTATATTAATAGAGGCTGTATTAAAAAATTTGATAAAGTCTGGAGCCCCTGGAATAACCATTTCGGTATCCATCCTTGAGACGTTAGATTTGCCACTTGGTGTCTACAAAGTATAAAAGGAATTGATAAGCCACACATATCTACTTCAGCCTACAGGTGCACCACAGATGTTTTGTAGAATACAGCAGATGTATGTATAGATATTATATTATACTTTTATAATGTGACTGTAAGTTATTAACTCCCCATGTTCCAAGTTACCCCATCCTCTCCCCCCATAAAGGTATAAATGGTTAAATTACCCAGTGTAACAAATGTACAAGCCAAAGTAACTGTATCAATGTATCTTTATTGTACAACAATATGTCTGTGGTTACATTTTCATTGGGTTTGCAAATAAAATAGTTTAAAAAAAAAAAAAAAAAAATCTGGAGGAACAATTTCCCGTTGCTTCTTTTAGTTTCTGGACAGGGGTCAGAAAGCAGTGCACTGTTATAAAAATGAACAGGAAGTGAGAAATTCAAAAGAAATGAATTACTGAAATGTTACTTTACAATATTCAAGTTACAAAACTGCATTGTTTTTAATGTGGTTTTGTGTAATGGGAATAACAACAAACATGAAACAGATTTTCAGTGTTTATCCACCTAATGTGCACATTGTCTTCACAAATAATAAACTTTACAAAGAATATTTTTAAATATACTTGTGTTTCCTTTATAAGGCTTTGTGCATGTGCTTTCTAAAGCATCTAAACATATATTGATAACAACAAAGACAGAGCTTTCTGTTCCTTTTTTCATAATTTACACAAAGGTGATGAATTAGCATTTTGAATGCTTTTGTGCACCATTAAATTCTCTAGGCACCAACCTTATGCTGTACATTATTTTTATAATAGATAGGAATTCGGTCAATTTAAGTGAAAGCTATATTTTAAGGAAACAGTGTTTTTGCAATGTAATTGATATAAGTTTACAAATTTAACATGTATTTTGGAATAATTTGTTAGGAACATAGTTTTAAAATCATAGCATTCTATTACAAATAACAATGCAAACACATATAACTACTATAGATTTCTGGTGGGATTTTACAATATTATAAGGTGTAAAATACAAAGGAACAGGTCCAGTTATGGCCATTTTAGTGCCTCAAGCAAGTCTTCCCTGGTGCCCCTTCCCAAATATGAAGTCCCCCAACCACCTCTTGGATTAAGGTGTGTACACACAGTAGCAATCTGTCAAAGATGACAGACTCTGCAAGATCTTGGACAGATGGGACTACACGCAGTCACAATCATTCTCCCTAAATAAAAAGCAAATTTTCCAGTCAGAACGCACATTTCCGAAGCCGGCGCCGAACGTTTACCGTCATCGGAAACAGTTGTTTTCGGTCGTACACACATTAGCAATATAGAGCCAATACCATTGGTATTGTGGGTACCCAGCATTAGCCTTGCATAGATTGGAAAACTCAGCCAAGATGATTATATTGTATGCATACAGGGTTGTGTTTGCTCTAATAAAGAGGGTCTTTACCCCTATTTTGCATTGAATGGAGACTGGACAGCCCTTTCTTATTTTTGCTTAGATTGAATTATACTGGTGGCAAAGAGGTGGTCACAGGAGGTCTGGACGCACAGAGGTACCCCCACTTTAATTGTATTGGTTTATATAACAACTTGTTAATCTCAGGCTGATAAGGATCCCTGTCTTTTAAAAGAATAAAAACCATTGAATAGCGCCCTCCACATTTGAATGGTGTCCTAGCTTTTCGCCTAGGTCGCCTATGCCTAGAAACAGCCCTGAAAAGGTGTTTTTTTTTTTTTTTTTTTTTACACCTTTTGAGTCCTGCACCATTACACCTGATGCATTTAAAGTAAGCACAGTGTGGCAAAAATTATTACATTACCCTGAAAATATTTGCATGTATTATATTCAGAGAAAGAGATTCTTCATTTGCTAAACTATTTGGGTAGTTATTGATTAATGATTGCAGGCAATAATATCGATAGCCTTGAGACCACACTGACTTCTATGCAAAATGATAGCACAATATAAATCCATAATAATAAGCTGGCATTTCAAATCTTAACCTTGATAAAATTCTTATTTGCTCATTTAAATAAAATGATGATCAGAACAGCAGATGTGGCTGTTTGTTGTTATGTATTTAAGTACTCAAAATAGAAATGTCAGTATAGAAGCAGTGGAGTGTATAATAATTAAATAAGTAGTTTATGTCTAAATATGAAATTTTTTTCATTAATGAGCTTTTCTTAGAAACAGCCATGTTTGGGAATTATATCTTCTTTTGTTGTCTTAATGTCCCGATCTCTGTTATGCTCCAGTTGTTCTTCTGGGATCTAGAATAATTAACAATCCAACTTTCTTTTTGTGCAGTCTTTTATTCTATAGTCTTTGAATAACATGTCTCTCCTAATAAAGTATGAATCAGACTTGCTAGTGAAATATTACCTAATAGGCATTCAGTGTGCTTGGGAAACATCATGCAAACACCAGGGGTCAAGAAATATTTCATAAGTAGCGGCATAGCAGAGTAGTGTTTACATTGGCTTATATAGCATTGTCCTTACAGATGTAATGTACACATTGGCTTGGTTGGAAAATGTGCTGGTTTATTTGGTACTAACTTTGATCTTAAAGACTTTCTCTGTTATAAAAACTCTTTTACAGATGAGAAACTGGCAACTCTTACTTGTACTAATTTCTCCAGCATTTACAAAATACATCATAAATACATCACCTTTAATTAAGGGACTCAACTGAAGTGGAGAAATCAAATACTATATTTTTGTTGTCTATTTTTTATTATTATTTCCCTGAACAACAGTACAATGCAGATTAATATCTAAACATGTCCAGTCTTGTGTCCTAAGGAAAAAAGGTGCAATTAAAAATATTTATTCTGTTCAGTTGTTATTTCATTATTTTTCTGTGTCTACTTTTTTTAAAAAATAAATTATATTGCTAGAGTGTCATCATCCAATATAAACATGTTTGGTTTTCTAGGTATTATCATAGTCAAACATTCATGTATTGATCATTCTTTCTTATTCCCTAGGAAACCATCATTGGACTTTCAGTTTTTGCAATGGGTCTTTTAACCCCAGCAGGTTGGATTTTACTGCACCTTCCAGAGCAAAGAAAACATTAGAAGAAAATGTGTGCTTCTTGTAGAAATTGTTCTAAAAAATAAATGAACCTCCGTATACCTTGCTATATATAATACATTGATATTAAAATATGTTCTGTTTTATAGTATTTTTATTTATCTGTTGCATGCAATAAAAGTTCCTGGAAAATATGTGTATGTATAATAAAATAACAAAGTTTATGTAAACTTTATTCAATCATATAATATTAAAGGGTAACTGTGGTCTCCACACAAGTGCCCTTTAATAAAAAGAGCACATTCGTATCTTCTAGCTGCAATCTATGCAAACTTATAGCAGTATAAAGGGTGGTGTTTCTAGCTAGAAATATGATTTGTGACCTCACCAGCACCATTGCTCTGCCCCCGCTGCCACAGGCACTGAGCATGCACAGTTGTATCTTACTGATGTAACTCTCTTTTTTTTGGGGGGGGGGGATTTTTACACAGCACATTCCTTGTTCATTCAAGCCTATAACTTAAGTACCAGTGAAGCTAGAGACATCATAGGCTTCTTTGAAAGGTATAGGAGAGGTGTATGGAGACCACAGTTGAATTTAAAATATCTGACTGGTCAAATGAATGTAAATACATTTAGTTTCCATTAAATTAGAAAAACAAACTTGATATTTACTTAAATTTTACAGGGGAAAAAAAAGAGTATTTATCCATCCATCTATTTATCTCTTTCTCTATCTCTCTATCTCTATTTATCTATCGATCTATACATCTATATTACACACATACTTGGAAATATTTTTACGACCCAGCTGAACTGTAGATGCCACTGCTACAAGTTATACAGTGACCTGGATTATGAAAAACATTCATTGACAAGCATTTTCTGCACTGACCTGCTTTAATGAATGGCCCTGTACAGAGCCAAAAATTTCATGAAAGAGGTCTTCGCAAAACTACTGTTATATAATAACGGAATAACCATTAATCATGTTCATTACTGAGAATACCAGCTGGTGGAATAACTTAGTGCTATCCTAATAGACTACTGTAGTATATCAGTTGACAGCTTCTGAAGATTTATCATCTGTTGGTCTTTCTCTGAAATTTGCTACCAATAAGGATATTAGAGTTTTTGGCATTGTTGATCAAAAGCAGCATGTTTATCTTATTAAAATGAAGAACATAAGCTGGGAGCTGAATTCATGCCAAAAATAATCAGAAATTGGATCTTGAGAGAAAACATTTATTTGAACACTAGCCAACATTAGCAGCCCACGAAAATAATAGATCCCAGGGATTTAAGGGAACGTATTCATCTCTGATATTAACACTATAAGAAAAAAAAAGGTTCCCCAAAAATCTATGTATTCTATTTTTTGCCCATTTTTGTTGTTGTTTAAAATTCTTACGGTTTTGGATACTCTGTTCTGAATTATTGAGTGTTGTGCTAGGAGACACTGGGAGTTACCAGGGGTTTGCATTTGACTCCATAAAAGGAGACAAGGTGTCTGCACTCTCATTCAGAGCAAGAAAGAGTGATCTTAAAGGGTATTTATACTGCCCTTAACCTGCTCCCTCCCCTTAATGCTTCCAGGGTGAGGACCTAAACTGCTAGGTCCTAACCCCTGGGCTTTGTCTGTATTCCATATAATTCAGCATGAATATTCTGCTCAATGTGCGGGTCTAGCATCCTGCCTTCCCAAAACACATGATACTGTTTTGTACCTATTTTTCAGACCAATAAACTATCAAACTAATTGGCTGGTCAATTGGACCTAAATATCAGACTGTGTTTACTGGGTCAAAGAATGAGAAAGACACAGACTTTTTCAACAGTGCAGTTTTCCATGATTAGACTACAAATACAAACATTGTTAACTGATTCTGGACTTTTATATGTATGCTTTCCAGCTTAGTCTTGGTTTAAGGCTAAAATATAAATAAGGCTGCATTTATTTTATAATTGCTAAGAAAGCAGTATCTTTTATATCAGCAGCTATATCAGGAACATTACAAATGTTTTTACAAATATAAATGTGTCGTAGAACTGTACCGGCAGTAAAAATTGGATATATAGTAAAAAGATACTGCTACAGTATTTCCAGAGAGAAACCCAAAGTATGGCTGGATGTATTAAAAATAAGAATTAAATAGCAACATGGCATTATTAATGTTTTAGTTATATTAATATAACGTATATCTGTTCTATTCAATTAGATCAACTGGGCTTTAAATTTAGTTCTTGAAAATATTTCACTAGTCATCTGACTGGCTTTTCAATTCAGAATGACTTGTACAAGAATCTGTTGCCAATAAATACCCTGGAATGTGTCCCAATCAGCATGTAACAGCAAGGTGTTAGGGAACTCCTGAATACAAGGTGTTCATTGTATTGTGGCTAAGAGGTGTTATCGAAACTGCCCAGGGTAAGGCGTCAAAACAGAATTGTACATGGCAAGCAATTGATGTCAAAACACCCCATCACCACCGCCACCTCTATTCAAGACAAAAATGTAAAATATAAGGATAAGTTCTACAAGCAAAAACATGGATGTGCTATGGGATCTTCAGTTTCTAACAATCATGGCTAACCTTTATATGGAGGAAGTGGAAACACAGGCTGAAGAACTAACCTTAAAGTCCAGTTGATGTAACTGAATCCAACAGGTATACTGTACCATGATGTAGATGAATGAAAACCTTCACCGACATTAATATAATGTCTGAAGGGCATATTCACCTACAGAAATTTTTCTATAAAACCTGGTTGCCCTCCAAACTCTAGAATCGCAATACTCACCTTGTTCCCAGAATACCAGAAGGAAGATACTCACCATCAACCAAGAAAACAAAAAAGAAGGGTATGAGTGCACTCTAAACCAACCAGGGTGCAGACACCTCAGGGTTCCTCCCTTGGGAACATAAAAGTCCCCAAAAAACAATATAAACGAGGGTCGCACTTCTTCACCTGAAGAAGGGGGCAAATAACCCCCTGAAATGAGTGGTTGTGTGGTCACAAATAAAAAAATACTCACCGTCAAGTCTGTCACCCCTCTTCTGATCATTTTCATCTCCTTTGAAGGCTTTCCAAGCTTTCTGCAAGCCATAAAGTCATGCAGTCCCCATGACGTGGCAAGACGAGGGGATTGGGCAGAGCTACACCTGCAGCACGGTCAGTGCACAGGGAGATGCTAGTGTGGCCCCCCGCATAGACCAGGTCGGCCATTGCATTAAGTGATCTGAGGGGTAAACATATCTTTAATCTGAATAGAGGTGGAACACTGAAGAGCTGGGTAAGAACCTTTAGAACCCAAAGTTAATATAGTATTTATCAATGGTCTAAATGCTATGTAAATTAAAAATAAACAGTTTGTTAAGGTTACATGGAAATATATTATCACCAATTGAACTCAATTAATGATATGAAAAGAGGTGGAATCCGGGTCCAAACAGAACACCCGGATCTGAAGTTCCATTTGGATTCATTCTGAAGCAATCTGAACTTTTGAAATGCAAAACTATATATATTTTCGATAAGCAATCACGCGGCACTAGTTTCAAGGGTTACTGGACATACGAGGCTTCTTTCAAGGGTTATAACATATACAAGGCTACTTTTAAGAGTTATCGAAAGTCACCTTGAATATACTGATGTAAGCTGATGTAAAGCAAATTCGATTTTATTTAAGATTTGGTGATTCGTTCCTGTTCCCTGACCATTTCCTAGGTGCCTGAATCATCTAGAGTTATTTACAGTATTTTTCCTCAATGACTTCTATTGGTCCATTTTCGGATTTTTGCATTTTTTGGAATTCTGAAAATTGAAGAACGGAACAAAACTCGCCAGTTTCGAACATCTCTTGGTTTAAGATACTGAGGCAACTACAGCTGTCAGAGGACGTGAAAGGTGTAGTTAAGCTAAAGGTGGAGGACAAAGATGGACATCAAAAGGTGACTATTAAAAAAATCAGGATTAGATTTCCTGCAGCCAGGAAATTCTGTTGCCCTTCATTGATAAAACTAGCCATTGCTACATTTGGGGGTAAGCAGCAATAAAAGTATATACCAAGTTTTTATAATTGCCCTTTCTGGTTTAAAATACACAAAAACAGGAGCATTAAAAGCATCTTGCCTAGGCCGTCAATGCCAAATGAAATAATCTTAAAGTGAATTGGATTTTAGTACAAATATTGATTTATTGCAATACCAGAGGCGACATACTTTTGGGAGCAAATAAAAGTATGCTGCTTTGCTTCGGGCTTAAAAGGCCAAACAGATAACACATCCATCTGATTTCTTTTAATTTACTGCATTAGATTATACACTGTTATCTGAGATCTGATACCATGACAACAAACATATATGTCTTCTTGTTTCAGCAAAATAATTGCATTAGCGGAAACTCATTTGTATTAATTAACGCTGCTTTATTTGTGGTGCTTTGTAAAATGCACATCATAGCGCTCAGTTCTCTTTAATTTCTCTTTGAATTGTATATTTATTATTACATTATAAACCATTAGTTTGATAGGCAGGGATAGTTAATGAATGCAAAGATTACTGATTCACAAACAATGCTTGATCCTATAATAAATTAGAAAGGCTTTTGGACACACATGTTGATCCCTGCATTGTAACTCACAAGCTGTTTTAAATTGCTGGCAGCAGAATCATAAATGTGTTGTGGAAAAGAACCTGAGAGACTGGGATTTCATGTTTAGTTTCTGATAAATACTGAAGTCCTGTTAACAGTGCCAAATTATACGTGGTACATGAATACTCCTTTCCAATGCCTTCATCTGTGAAAATAATTTTATTTTGTGTGTAGCATTTTGGAGCTCTGAGCCATTAAAGGTCAACTCCACCCTCATAAGAACATCTTTTAGAAAGAATGGCCTCTTTAATATATGTTTGTCCTATAAATTCATTACTGTATGCCTGCTATGCTTCTGGATGCCTCATGGAAACGGAGCAATTTAGAAACCTGTACTGAGCTTGTACAGAGCCTGGGCATGCTCAGAAGAGGCAGATAGGGGATTAACATTCAGTCATTGGCTGTGATGTCAACTGTCAAATCCATAACTGACAGTTACTAACTGGAAGTACCAGGAAGCAGAAACAGTGGAAACAGGACATTGTGCAGGATTTCAGGTTAGACTTACATATTTCAGATTTCAAACTATTACCGTTTAGGGTTTGGGGGTTGTGATATACCTGCTGGTAATTTTTCATTTTAGGGCTGGACTTGCCCTTTAGGTTTTCTGTTTAGTGAAGAAAACTCTGCCATGTACTTACTTTTCTTGCCTAATTCAATTTCATTATTTTGATTGGCCATAGGTGATTTAAGGTGGGATTACAGGTGGAAAATTCAGTATTAGCATGAACTGCAACATACTGCCAGTGGATAGGCATGCTGGCACAGCTATGTCATCCCAAATTTTGTGGAATGTCACTGGGGTGTGCGCCTTTCGTAAGAGGTTTAAATAGCGGCTATTCTTTTTATTTTTTGCCCGATTATAGGACCTTACTCACTGCTTATATCTGTGAAATTTTTGACCTTTTGAATTTGGATATTGGACTTTGGACTTCTGCTGCCTCCCCTTATCCTTTGGTTTTGCATTTTGGTCTTTTGCTGCCTGCCACCTCTTTCCTGTATCTGGTTGTTTGCCTGCCACCAGCCCTGACTTTTTTCTGTATAAAAGAGACAGACAGTTCAGTGGAAATTATCAATATTGGTTAAATTGTTAGTTTGTGTAATGCCTTCTTAGTTATTCTAAATATTCTCTCCCATTTTGAAAAATCAGCTGATTTCATACCCTTTGCTGTTCCCTGCTGTTGACATTAGTGATCTGACATTTCAGGTTCTAACATTTCTTCTTCTTTTCAGGATGCACCACATCCTTGGAATGTTCCTAACAGTAATTTCTACTAATTGGCTGTTGGATGGGTCAAAGATGCTCAGATCTCTACTGAGCAACTGAATCAACCCAGGTGCTGGGTCATGGGCAAGACCATAACGGTCTTTAATAGGGGTCCTGCAAACAGGAAATCAGTATTTCGGTTGCATTTATTTATACACAGACAAAAAGCTGAATTAGCAGATTAAGGTCATTGGGATGAAAAAATACTGCTCTTTTTTCTGAAAAGCATATGTATTTGCACTAAACTTCCCTTTTAAGGACTCCCTTCTTTTGTTTAGATGCAGCTCCCACCTTGGTCCTGAATCTAATGGCCCTTTTCAGGTACCCTAAACCTAACTGTATAATCGGGCCATGGACCCTTCAGAGAAAGCAGCTGCTGTCTTGAAAAAGACTTCATATAGTTTAGTAGCTTGCATGGAGGCTTATGAGGCACAATTGTCTTGTATTGCGCCTTTTTCTACTCTTAGGTCAAGTTTTTCCACTGCCTCAGCTATCACTACACCACTGGGTCCTGAAGCGAAGGAGCCCTATATTCCTCCAAACCTACAGTACAGTGGTAATCCTCATTCTTGCAAAGGTTTTGTGAACCAGTGCCTCATTGAATATGAACTGTAGCCTCCCCATTTTGTGCCACAGCATGCCAAGGTGGGGTAGGTTGTTTCCTTGATGGAAGGGAAATCCTTGGAGTAGTCATCTTCCTTATGGGGAGAATTCCCAATTAATCAATTTCGCCTCATTGATTAATTAAAAATTAATCTCACATCATACAGATTTTTTAGGGTAATCGCAGTGCTAGTATACAATTGAATTTAATTGAACCATCCTGCATTCCTGTTGTAATGAGTCCTATGTTTCTGCTTACTGGCAAAGCTTTTCAGACACACTTAAAGATGATTTGATGTCAAGTCCTCCTTGACTTTTAAATACCTCTCTCTTTGGCACCTGTCTCAGAGAACTCGAGCAGATAAGGAGTGCAGCAGGAGAGTTTTTCCTTAATTGTATCCAGTTCAGCCTTTATCCCTTTCTTCCTAACCTTCCACTTCTGTTACCTATGCAAACTGGAAAAGCTTAACTTACCGAACAGGAGAATCTCTTTGGGAGACCTGCTGGGCTTTGTTCGTACTGTGGCGAGTAATCCCATATACCAAAGACCGCCCTTAGAAACACTGATGTGCCAGTGCTTGTAAGAGTGACTTGTCTTGGCAGAATCACTAGCAAATAGAAAGGGTGTGATGAACAGTCAGATAACTGAGGTATGTTGGAAGGATAATTGGGGATTTGGGTTACACCTGAGAAAAAGAAAGAGAGACAAAGTAACCCCCTTTGGTGTTATCTTTCCCAGTTATACAATCCAGAGGGAAAAAAATGAGTTAAAACTAACAATCTTTATTAGGTATACATTAAAAACAAGAGGAAACACATATTGTTAAAAATTATACTTAGTGGGAACACGCATGTAACATGTAATTGGCGGACAGGGCAGGGTAACAAAACGTAGATAACCACTCAAAGCCTAAAATAGAAGAAAAAAAGAGGGGGGGAGGAGGAGGGGAGAAATCTCTCCACCTCAGCCAGCCACAGAGTTACCAGGGTACCCCTAAAGCACTCAGTGCTTCTAATAGTCCAAAGAAAAATACGGATCCCTAGTCTAGGTTCCTATACTACAAAACCAACAGAGAGTCTAGAGTCATGGTAGGCAGCATCTAGTATCTAGTATGGAAGCCACCATATCAGGCAGGGAGGTGGTTGCCTGTATTACGCCCCCCTCAAGGAGATGTTTTGAGGAGGGTCAGGCAACCAAGAAGACAGATATGCTGGAATCAAAGTGAAATGAAAAAATGAAAAAAAGATAGAGCCCCTGACGCATTTCGTCCCCACATGGGGGACTTAAACATAGGTAGAGGAGCCAATCCAGATATTGTATCCATCAATGCGGACGCACTGAGATACCTGCGTCGGCTAAGGGTTCCTATGGAGATGAGACTACAACAACAGTAGAGAAGTGACTCGGTTATTTGCCGGGAAGCCGGGGAGAGAGGAAAAGAAGCTTGTGCAGGAAAGCCTAAGTAATTAGACATATGGGCCGGTAGTCACAACCCACACAGTAGCAGGGCAGAGCGTCATCTACATTCCCTAATGAAATAAATGGGAGATGGGCACCCACAGGATAAGTGGATGTCACAGTAGTCCATTTAGAGCACAGTAAGCATGCTGTGCATATTGTGAATTCATACAGATAAACGGGTCGATCCTGATATTAAGAGGTAGTGCAAAATAGGTGCAATATGCAGAAGATAAACCTATAAATAAGGCAGTAAATTGGATAGGCCCTTATATGAGGTCTAATCCCCATAAATAAAGTTCAGGATTGCCAGAAATCGGCAGAATGCAGGTAATTGAAGTAAATATGGGTAAGTATGAATATAGACTATAGTACACTGCAGGTAGGTATCAACAGGAAAAGTTTAACAGGATCACATATCCTAAAGATAGATAAGTATAATTATAGGTTATGGAACACTGCAGGTAGGTATCAACAGGAAAGTTTATCAGGATCGCATATAGGTAGTAGAGACATAGCTCAACCTCTGATGTTAAAGGCAATATGTATGTATGTATCAATATCTGTGCCATATAGTCTATTTGTCATTATATATTGGACGTTAATTATAAAAATGCATTCAATTGTATTTTATCATTTAGTCCAAAGGGTGCTAAAGTATTTAGTAAAAAGATCCAGCGTCTTTCTCTTCTAAGTAGTTTATTCTCCCTGTCTCCTTCTCTTATCGCAACCTATATGCGATTCTGATAAACTTTTCCGGTTGATACCTACCTGCAGCGGGCTACTGTGACATCCACTTATCCTGTGGGTTCCCATCTCCCATTTATTTCATCAGTAGAGATGGCCGAAACTCACTAGTTTCGTTCCTTTTTCGGATTTCTGGATCTCGGGAAAATTCCGAAAATCCGAAACCAGAACAAATTTTCGATAATTTTCGAAAATAGCCTCGATCGTTCAATTTTCGAGAATACGATTGGAAACTCGAAAATGGGCTCAGATTATATTTTCAATAATTTTCAAACGGTTAAGGCTATTTTTCGAAAATTATCGAAAGTAGCCCAGTACTTTCGAAATTATCGAAAACATCTTCCGAAGTCCCGAAATTCGGAGGATCCATCCGGATTCGGACAGATCTTTCGGATTTTGGAACCGAGGGGTTCCGTGTCGTATCCAGGTCCGTGTCGAACCCAGATCCCATCTCTATTCATCGGGGAATGTAGATGACACTCTGCCCTGCTACTGTGTTGGTTATGACTACTGGCCTGTATGTCTAATTACTTAGGCTTTCCTGCACAAGCTTCTTTTCCTCTCTCCCCAGCTTCCCGGCAAATAACCAAGTCACATCTCTACTGTTGTTGTAGTCCTGTCTCCATAGTAACCCTTAGCCGACGCACGTATCTCAGTGCGTACGCATTGATGGGAGGAGAGGCAGGGGTGTGTCACACAGCCCGCATTTTGATTGGTGCAGGCAAAACCAATCGGAAACCCTGGACTACATCACCAGGGTATAAATGGATGCAATATCCGGATGGGCTCCCCAACCTATGATTAAGTCCCGCATGTGTGGACCAAACGCGTCAGGGGCTCTATCTTGATGTGATTTTTTAATTTCACTTTGATTCCAGCATATCTGTCTGAGTCTTCTTGATTGCCTGACCCTTGAGGGGGGCGTAATACAGGCAACCACCTCCCTGCCTGATATGGTGGCTTCCATACTAGATGCTGCCTAGATGCTGCCTACCATGACTCTAGACTCTCTGTTGGTTTTGTAGCATAGGGACCTAGACTAAGGATCCTTATTTTTCTTTGGACTAGTAGAAGCACTGAGTGCTTTAGGGGTACCCTGGTAACTCTGTGGCTGGCTGAGGTGGAGAGATTTCTCCCCTCCTCCTCCCCCCCTCTTTTTTTCTTCTATTTTAGGCTTTGAGTGGTTATCTACGTTTTGTTACCCTGCCCTGTCCGCCAATTACATGTTACATGCGTGTTCCCACTAAGTATAATTTTTAACAATATGTGTTTCCTCTTGTTTTTAATGTATACCTAATAAAGGTTGTTAGTTTTAACTCATTTTTTTCCCTCTGGATTGTATAACTGGAAAAGATAACACCAAAGGGGGTTACTTTGTCTCTCTTTATTTTTATAAGTGTAACCCAAATCCCCAATTATCCTTCCAACATACCTCAGTTATCTGACTGTTCATCACACCCTTTCTATTTGCTAGTGATTCTGCCAAGACAAGTCACTCTTACAAGCACTGGCACATCAGTGTTTCTAAGGGCGGTCTTTGGTATATGGGATTACTCGCCACAGTACGAACAAAGCCCAGCAGGTCTCCCAAAGAGATTCTCCTGTTCGGTAAGTTAAGCTTTTCCAGTTTGCATAGGTAACAGAAGTGGAAGGTTAGGAAGAAAGGGATAAAGGTTTACAACAGGAATGCAGGATGGTTCAATTAAATTCAATTGTATACTAGCACTGCGATTACCCTAAAAAATCTGTATGATGTGAGATTAGTTTTTAATTAATCAATGAGGCGAAATTGATTAATTGGGAATTCTCCCCATAAGGAAGATGTCTACTCCAAGGATTTCCCTTCCAACAAGGAAACAACCTACCCCACCTTGGCATGCTGTGGCACAAAATGGGGAGGCTACAGTTCATATTCAATGAGGCACTGGTTCACAAAACCTTTGCAAGAATGAGGATTACCACTGTACTGTGGGTTTGGAGGAATATAGGGCTACATCACCAGGGTATAAATGGATGCAATATCCGGATGGGCTCCCCTACCTATAATTAAGTCCCGCATGTGTGGACCAAACGCGTCAGGGGCTCTATCTTGATGTGATTTTTTAATTTCACTTTGATTCCAGCATATCTGTCTGAGTCTTCTTGATTGCCTGACCCTTGAGGGCTAATACAGGCAACCACCTCCCTGCCTGATATGGTGGCTTCCATACTAGATGCTGCCTAGATGCTGCCTACCATGACTCTAGACTCTCTGTTGGTTTTGTAGCATAGGGACCTAGACTAAGGATCCTTATTTTTCTTTGGACTAGTAGAAGCACTGAGTGCTTTAGGGGTACCCTGGTAACTCTGTGGCTGGCTGAGGTGGAGAGATTTCTCCCCTCCTCCCCCCCATTTTTTCCTTCTATTTTAGGCTTCGAGTGGTTAACTAAGTTTTGTTACCCTGCCCCGTCCTCCAATTACATGTTACATACTAGCTGTGTGTTCCCACTACGTATAATTTTTAACAATATGTGTTTCCTCTTGTTTTTAATGTATACCTAATAAAGATTGTTAGTTTTAACTACTTTGTCTCTCTCTATTTTTCTCAGAATCACTAACACTCCAGATAATTCTTCATGGTTTATTCTCCCTGCACAAATGTTTGTGGGAGACACCCATACAGACCTAAATGCATTTCTAGAATTTGGAGCAGATATAAATTTCCTAGATTCTTCCTTTGTGGCCCTTTTTTGTTGGTTCTTTACACAAAAAGGAAATTACATTTTTAATGTCTGCCCTCTAGCCCTGGGACTTTCTTGGCTTTGGGTGCATTATCCCTGAATTGATTGGTCCAACAATCAAATAACTTAATGCAACCAGATACTGTATTTAATGATTGATGTGTTCAAAGGTATCTGCCTCCTCCCTCTGCTCAATGAGCTTTTTGTAAGCTTGAGCATATGCAGAGGAGTATGTCTGTGGTACAGAAACTTGTAAACATTGGATAAACACTCTCCTGATTTTCAAACAGTAGGTGAGTTAAGCTTCTTTATTTCACAGGAAGTAATGTCTGGACACAATTTGGGCTGCTTCTCTTCCGGGTGGATATAGCTCCCTTCGAAGAAAATCTTCCTCTGGCCATAATCTTTACCCGGAGGAGGAGGCAACAGTTGAAACAGCAGTCAATCATTGGCTGTAGGGTCAGTTGTGACAGCCTTTACATAAATAGTTATCCTTAAATATCTGGTTAGTATTGCAGGTAATAAAGTGCAAAATATATAACTTGGGGTTGGGGGCAGGTGACTGACAATTGATCCGTTTTTTGGTTTAAAGGTGAACATGCCAAGATGATTGGTCTGACCCTGTCTCCTTCCTTGGGCTGAAATTACGCTTCTCATTATTCCCTTGAAGAGATCTGTTTAGTACTGTTTTTTATCAGCATCCTCAAGCCTTCCCACAGGACTTTCTTCTCTCTGATGTTTCTGCAGCTAATTATAACATGGCCTATATGACAGCGACAAATGCTACAAACTCAAGTCTTCAGAAGATTTCCCTAATTCAAGAAAGCTATGCTGAAAAGAGATGTACGGCTCATCAGTATTCTATAAAGGGAAAGTCTGTCTTTCAATAATTTACAATTTTCTTCTCTTAAATTGGCTCCCAAGTTTATTAGTTATGAAACCTGTATTGTCTAACCATTTTTCCTCTAGTCATGCCTCTCCAGTTCCAGTAATTGTTGATGGCCAGCAGGAAAACAAGGTAGAAAAAAATTCTTTGTTCAAGATTTTCCATGCTTTCTTTGCAATAGCTTTTCCAGTGGAAGGGTTTTGGGTTTAAAGAATGTTCCTGGATACAATACTTTAGTGTCCATGCTCCACTGTTTGTATGAATATTCTACAGACTTTCCCTTTTGAAACCTGGCTATAGTGGTCCAATGACCCCCCCTCCCCTGGGGTACTGTACCAAGCAGTACTCTCCACTGCTCATTCCAACACCAGTTAGGATACCAAGATGAGGTTTTTTTTTTTTACTACCATTGCAGCTCAGTGCTGATTTCTACATAAAACTATGTCTAATTCATTTTCTGACTCCTCTGACCCTTTAGCTGTGGATATTGGATTTGAACTTCTGCTGTCTGCCCTGACGCTTTAGCTTTGGACTTTGATATGTATTACAGACTCCCTTCTGTCTTCTTCTTTGGTCATGTACAGCTCCATCCTTGGTCCTGACTCTACTTGTTCTTTTCAGATACCCTGCACCTTTCAAATACCAATTGTACAATCCCAGTATTGCATGATCGGTATTGGCCCAATGAAAATTTTCTAGCATGATAATAATAATAATACACTGCATATACTGTATAACAGTGTCAAATTATGGAAAGGTCACACATTTCTACCAGAAACCTTCATTATCCATCATTATATGCCCTTAAGGTATACCAGTAAGGATTACTACAGTTTTCCTCTGCTGTTTCATTAAGCCCATGTGAGGCTCATGGGCTACTCTCTAACACCATTCAACAAAGATTGTAGTCGAAGAGAAGCAATAAATATTTCCACATACCACAGGAAAATACACCTCATACACTTTGTAATATCAGTTTGTGTATATGTAAATGTATGCTTATATGATCCCATGGCTAATGGCTAAAACCTTTGATTTCAGAATAAAATAATGGAAAAAAAATCTGCATACTATTGTATTCTATTATAACCATTTTGTCAAAACCACATTGTACAAAATATACAGAGAACTTCAAATATTTACAATGATGTCTTGGGTTGCAGTGACTTAAAAGTAAAAAGCAAATGATGTGGGAAAGCTGTTCTGTGGGAATTATTTATTTATGGTCTTAATGGGTCACATTTTTCCAACATCCTCTATGTGTGTGAAATTCTTTGGAAATTCTCAGACCTAGCAGATTACCGTATCAATGCCTTTTCACCTTTTGTTTGAAACAGCTAAAGGCAATGTCCCAGAGTCACGTTCAATCTTAAGAGTTCTTACTTCCCCCTATAGCACTGCACCCTCTTGCTGAATTATAGTTCATTTCTAGTATCTGAAGTCCAGCAGAACTGTATTCTAGAATAATTTCCCTTAAAGGGCAAGTCTAGCCCTCAAATGAAAAATTATACCCCTAACTGTAATAATTTGAAATCTGAAATAAATTCTTCAAACCTGAAATGCTGCATGGCAGCTTGGATCATCTCATTCTCTTTCAAAAGAGAACCAGTAACTTCGATACTGCAGTCCATAGGGTGTATTCTCATCAAACAAAGAATCATATTCAATACCTTTAATTTAACCTTTAAATCCCTTCACTCTACTGCACCTCCCTACTTATATTCTCTCTTGGTCCCTTATGTTCCTGGACGTGTCTTGCGCGCCTTGCAAGGAAATATTCTCCACAAACCCCCTATGAACACTGCTTCCTCCGATCTTAAATCATTCTCTCTTGCTGCTCTGAACCAATGAACTCTCTCCCTCTCTCACTTTGCAGTTGACATCCTTTAGCTCTTTTAAATCAAAACTGTTATGCTACATTTCTGAAAAACAGCACTATTAATGATTGTTAGTGAGCACTTTATCCCTCCCCCTCTGCCCTGATTGTATTACCTGCAGGTCTATGCTGACTGGCAAAGATTTTGCCCACCCTCACAGTGGTAAAAGGGTGATGATTAAACAACATTTTACTTGTGACAGTAAGTCATTTTTTTATTCTATGCCCTTGCAGGTTATACTATGTGGGCAAAACACGAACTGCCTTCAAGGAACGTATGGCTAATCACAGTTCCTCGATTAGAAATGCACCTTCAGCTGCTTCTCCGCAAGGAGGCTAAATGGATACATGGTCTTAACACCCTCTCTCCCAAAGGGTTAAATGAGCAGCTATCCCTACATTGTTTCCTATGAAGTGTTCCCATTGGCTACTTTGTGGAGTAATTTATACTGTTACATTTTTTCCAATCTGATGCATCCTTTGCCAATTGTGACTGTGTGCTGTAACTACACTGTATTCTCTTCATTACTGCAATCGATTACATGGTTTTAACTTTTTTGTCACTGTTTTTAATTGCATTTATTGATCTGCACTTGCGTTGTGGGAACACCTACGAATGTGATTTAAACTGCTGATTGGTGGTTACGTCACATCCTGATGACGGCTCGCTGATGATAAGGGTCGTAACCATGGATTTTTGCACCACATATACACCCTATAGTAATAAATTGAGGTCTGTTACGGATAAGTACTGGGATCTAGTCACAAAAGATAAACATCTTCCATTTCATAACACACGATTGAGCCATACTTATAGAAGGGGACGAAACTTGGCTAGTTATTTGGTACATACCAATGAGACACCACCACTTGGAGTAGGGGGAGGCATCACTAATTATTTTACTATGAACAGTCCCAAAATGGGCTGCTATAGATGTCCGAACTTCATCACCTGTCGCTCCATGTTGACGGGAAAGGACTTTGCCCATCCACATAATGGACGCAGAATACCCATTAGACAGAGATTCTCATGTGAGAGTAGATGTATAATCTACTTTATAGTCTGCCCCTGCGGGTTATACTACATTGGTAAAACGAGAACATCTTTTAAGGAACGGATGGCTAACCATCGTTCCTCGGTCAGACAAGCCCTTAATACGAGTGAACCCATAACATCTAATTATAAATTTGGCGACCTGTTGGTTTTTCGACACTTCAGAAAAAAGGGCCACCCATTGTCATCTTTAAGATGCATGATTTTTGATGGTCTGACTGCACGGGAGATCCAGTCTAATATGAATCATGACAAAGTGCTTCTGCAGAAGGAAGCTCGATGGATACATCAACTTGATACTTTAGTGCCGAAGGGACTAAATGAACAACTCTCATTACATTGTTTCTTATAAATGTAGGATAATATGAGCCATTGTCCATACACTATTCCTTGTGATGTTATGGTATATAGGCATTCTTATTTTTCTACTATTCACATGTGGGAACAGCTTTCTGACTCATTTACAACATAGCAACACTGTATTATGGCTATGTGAGATTTGTATCTTTTTCTCCCTCTGATCCTTGGATTTATATGCTACATGATATTTTGTAGCTGTATTTACAGCTGCCATAAGATTTTTGTATGCACAATGTTTTTATATGGATGTTTTAACTGGTTTTATGATGTATATTTTTCCTTTCACAGCTGGTTTATGGTATAGTGTATAAAATGGTGTCCCACACATAGTACGTCACATCCTGAGGACGGCTTGCTGCTGAGCCGAAACGCGTTGATGATAGAGTGTTTTTAATATGCTTTAATAAAATATTTCGTTTTATGAAGACCTGTGAGTGCCTCCGTGACTTGAACTGTTTTGTATCTACTAGAGGACACCTGAGCGCTGATAATTATTGGAATAGTGTGCCGATCATCCATACACTTGCTATATATATATATATATATATATATATATATATATATATATATATATTCATTAAGAACTGGGTAGCACTCGTTCAATGCAACATATTTATTGATATTCATCTTCTATAATACACACATAAGTGAAGTGTCAATTGAGTAACGTTTCGTGAGCCACTGCTCCCTTCATCAGACTCAGCAAACAGACAAATACATTAGTCAAGTTATACGGCCATCTTTTAAGGCCAAGAACAGGAAATGACCTCATTATAATCACATATACCACACAGGGATTACACAGCCCTGCATTCAGAAAATAATATCATTTCACCAATGTCAGCAGGTAGAAAGCATGTACAGTATATGCAGTAACAACCTAGAAAAAAACAAGCCTGGAATTACTATAAGAATAAATATAAATCATAATCTTTATTAAGTCCATAAGGTGCTAATGAATTGAGATGTTTAACCCCCCAGACCTCCCTTTGTTTAAGCCTGAGTTCCCTATGACCCCCACACTGGGAGCGTTTCCAAAACCATGAAACGTAGTTCTTCGTCTTTATGGCCCATATCTACAAAATGTTTAGAGACTGGCAATTTAGTGTCTCTAAGTCTAATGCTGGACCTATGCTGGGGATCCGAGATTTCACTACTTGAGTGGTCTCTCCCACATATAATAATTTGCAGGGGCACCACAACACTAGCTGTCATAAAGGACAATCTCTAAGCATTGTATAAAAAATCCACCTCCATTGGTGAATATAAACCTGAGGCCTGTATCCTCAAAGGGAGATCGGGGGAGTTTCTGGATATAATAATAATGCCGTTGGGGCTGGGGGAGGAAGCCCTACAATATATACAAATTTAACGATCAATGTTTCTTTATTGGTTTTTTTATGCTTAAGTTACATTTAAGTATTTTGACAGGTATAGAATTCAGTTTCATTTCCACAGTTCAGTAGTGATTATTGCTTTACATTGTATATCTAAATATAGATACATCATAGATTACAGTTGTTATAATTTAGCAGGCTAGTTATAGGTTCTGTTCTTATTCTGTTTGTGTGGATAGATTGTAATAGTGCACTGCTTTGCAGTGTAGTTCATAATGGAGTATATTATGGGTTGCAGACTGGCTTTGTGTTTAGGTTGGTGTTGTATTGTGTTCGGGTTCTGTGTTTTCCTTCGTGGTTTTGTTTCGGTGTATCTGGTTTTGTTATGGGGTGTCTCTCATCCAGTCCGGGAGGTGTGCTGCGTGTGGGCTGTATAGCCACATAGACCATATTTTTTGGAATGTTGGTATTGTGTCTTGGATGGAGTGAAGCATTCTTTCGTTTATACAAATTCATTAATTTTGTTTATTGTTCTAGGGAGTATTAGTGATGTGTTTCTCCAGTGGGCTCCTATTAGTATTTTGGCGGCTAGCATGAAGATTTGTGTCCAGGTGTTTCCGTGTTCGTTTAGTATATCGATTTCCTTGTTCAGGAGTGCTATTCCTGGGTTGGGTTTTATCGGAATTAGTAGTACATTTGAGATTAGGTGGAAGACTTCGTTCCAATAGTTTTGTGCTATCGGACATGTCCACCAAATGTGGTACATGTGGCCTGGGTTTCCACAGTTTCTGAAACATTGTGGGCTGATGTTTGGGAAAATTTTATTTAACAGGGTTGGGACTCTGTAAGTTCTTTATAGAACTTACATGTATGTAAGTTCTGTATGGAAGGGCTGCAGTACGCATGCCAAACTTCTCCCGGAGGCCAGGTAGGAGGCAGAGTCCTATATGGACTCTGCTATTCTCCTGGTGGGCAGTTTTTGGGACTTTGGGGGGGGACTACAGGAGAACCATATGGAGCTAGGATGTGAGGTAAGGATTAAACTACACTAACCAATGGGGCCAGTAGTGGGGGGGGGGGATTATAGTTTTGGGGGTGGACATGCCCTTTAAGCTTCCTTTGTTTAATTTTTCAAAAGTGTAAACCCAATCTGAGTCTTCCCATGTTTCTTGTATGTTTTCTTCCCAGGCTATTTGGAAGGGTTGTTTGGTCGGTTCGGGTGTGTTGTATAGCCATTTGTGTATTTTGGATAGGTTACCTTTGTTAAGAGGGGAATTGTGGCATGTTCTATTGAACTCTGTCACTTCGTTGTTGGGGTTGTTAGTTTGGAATTTCTTTTTTATGTAGTGGTGGATTTGTAGGAGTTGGAAATGCCCACGTATGGGGATTCGTTGTATTTTTTTTTTTAGGCTATCCATAGTTATTAGTTTTCCTGATTCTAGGAATTGTGTTACTCTAAAGAATTTGGTTTCTTTCCACCAGGCAAAACTTTCAGTTTGGTGTTTGGGGGGGGGGGGGGAATGCTGGGGAGTGAGTGACGGTGGACATGAGGGAGGGAGAGGTGGTTAATTTATATTGGTTTTTGACTCGGTCCCATAATTTGAGTGTCGTTCTTGTTATAGGGCTGGTGGAATTTGGTAATTGTCTTTTGTTGGCTGGGATCCAGGCGATAGAGATTAGATCTTGTGGGTATAGGAGGTCTGATTCTAGTTGTGTCCATCTGGGGGGTTGTTCTAGCGTATGCCATGTGAAAATTTGGGATAGTTGGGCAGCTATGTGATATTTGTATAAATTGGGTACTCTCAGTCCGCCTTGTGTTATTGGTTTGTATAGTAGGTCCATTTCGATTCTGGGTTTTTTCTCTGCCCAGATGAAGCGGTTTATTTGTGTTTGGAAAGGTTTTAGCCAATCCTTTGATATCCATGTTGGGATACATCTAAATAGGTATAAGATACGTGGGAGGATGTTCATTTTGATGGTATGGATTCTTCCTAGCCATGAGATATTGGGTTTTGTCCAGTTGTTTAGGTCTTTCTGTAGGGTTTTGTATATTTCTGGGTAGTTTGCTTGGTATAGGGAGTTAAGTGTTGGTGTGAGGGTTATTCCTAGGTATTTGAAGCCATCATTTTTCCAGGTTAGTTGGAAGTTGGTTTCTATAAGATTTTTCTGGTGTGGGGGGATGTTTATAGAGAAGAGTTCGTTTTTTTCTTGGTTGATTTTGAGTCCGGTGATTTGGGCTATTTCTTCTAGGGTATTGAATAGGTGTGGTATTGCAGTTAGAGGGGAGGTGAGTGTCATGGCGATGTCGTCTGCGAACATGCTTATTTTGTAGTTTGAGTTTCCTATGATATTATGATATTCCTAGGATTGATGGGTGGTTTCTTATTGCATTTGCTATGGGCTCTATTGCCAGTATGAAGAGTAGTGGGGATAGGGGGCAGCCCTGTCTTGTGCCCCTCCTTATTTTTATGGGATTTATAGTATCTGTGGGTAGATGTAGGGTGGCGGTTGGGTTGTCGTAATAGGTGTGTAATATATTGATTATGTTTTCTGGGAACTCATATTGTTTTAGGGTTTCTATTAGGTATTGCCAGTTCAGTTTATCAAAAGCTTTTTCCATGTCGAGTGACATGATACATCCAGGTATATTGTTTGTGTTTAGGTGTGAGATTATGTTGCATATACGGCATATGTTGTCGTTGGTTTGGCGTCCTGGGGTGAAGCTGACTTGGTCTGGGTTTATCAATTGTGGGAGGAAGGAATTTATTCTGTTTGCTATGATTTTGGTCATTATTTTCAGATCTTGGTTAATTAGTGAGATGGGTCTGAAGTTTTTGGGATCGAGTTGTGATTTCCCTGGTTTGGGTATTAGGGTTATACGTGCTAGGTTCATGTCTGGGGGTAGTTTGGTTCCTTGCATTAGGCTATTGTATAGTCTTGTGAGGTGTGGCGTAAGTTGTTCTATGAATTTTTTGTAATAAAGTCCAGAGAATCCATCTGGTCCCGGGGTTTTGTTTGGGTTGAGTTGCTTGGTGGTTTGTTTTACCTCTTGGGCTGTAATTGGATTGTTTAGTTTAGTTTGCATATCTTTCGTCAGTTTGATGTTTGGTAGATGTTGTGTTAAGAAGTTTTTTATGGTACTGTGATTCTCTTTTTTGGGTTGTGAATATAGGGTTGTATAGTATGTGTGGAATGTTTGATTAGTTGTGGGTTTGTGGTGATGGTTCCTGTTTGTGTTCTGATTTCTTTTATTCCCTTTTGTTTTATTCTAGGGTGTATTAGGTTAGCCAGAGGTTTGTCTGTTTTGTTCCATTTGCGGTAAAATAAATTTTTGTTCCATCTTAAGGTTTTGTCAGCTTCTATGGAGAACAAGGCATGCAGTTGTTGTTTTTTTGTACACAATTCCGTTAAGAGGGAGTCATCACCTGAGACTATGTGCCTGGTCTCCAGTTCATGGATTTGTTTTTCTAGGTTTTGAAGTTGTTTGGTTTTAATTTTTTTGATGCGTGAGGCTAGTTTAATCAATGAGCCTAGATCCATGGGAATTCTAGGCTATCGCTTTCGTTGAGAGTGAAGATTTCCTGAATCTCTTGGTTTATTCGTTTTAGATTAGCTTTGTCTGTTAATAGGGATTCATTAAGTCGCCATTTGATGACTGAATTGTTTGGGATTTTTGTTGAGATGTGTATTTGGAGAATTTTGTGATTGGACCAGACACACTGCTCAATAGACGCTCCCTCTGTACATTTCATTATTGCATTTGAACCAAGAATATAATCTAATCTAACATAACATTTATGTGGTGAGGAGTAGTAGGTGTACTCTTTTGAGTTAAGATTTTTTTCTCTCCATATATCGGACAGGTTGTATTCCCTTAGGGTGTTGTGGAGTTTTTTTCTGTGTTTTTTGTTGTGTCTTAGGGGCATATTTATAAAGCAACGATAATAGCTCCAAAAAATTACCGCCGCACATCGCGAGCGCTATTCCCGCGATATGTATCGCGGCCGCGATGTGCTGCGGTAATTTTAAGCCCCTTCGCGGCGATACTGTATAGTATTGCCGCGAAGGGACTTAAAATCCCTTCCCGACGCCGCTCCTAAGGGGGCGGGGCATACGCCCACCCCGCCCACACCCCCCGCGGTTAACTTTTCGCGGCCGTTTTCGCGAAAAGTTTTCGCGGCCCGCGGTTAACTTACAAGGGCCGGGGAGGGGGGGTCCCGGTTCGAGCTGCGGGACCCCCTAAGCCCCAAAAGGCCCTTCTCAGGGCCCCACTGGAGGGAGCCTCCACCCCTCCCAGCGGCTCCCTCCCTTCCCCTCCCCGGGAGCGGCCGGGGCGGGGGGCTTGGAGGGGTTGCCGGGGAGGGGGTGCGCGGCGGGTGGTCACGACCACCTGCTGCGGCCCCTTCCCGGCAGCCCCTCCTAGCCTCCCGTTCCGAGATTGCCGCGAGCGGGGAACGGGTTGGGAGGGGCTGCCGGGAAGCGGCGGTGGGTGGTCGCCGCCGCAGGGGGTGTGGACGGGGTGGGCGTGTCTCCCGGGGCGGGTGTGACCACCCGCCACGGGTTGCCTGCCCATCCCCGCCGCGGGAGGTTAGTATCGGCTGACTTCGCCACCTTCAAGGTGGCGAAGTAAAACAGCCGATACTAGCCGAGCGAAACCAGTACCGCCGCTTTATAAATAGAAGCGGCGGTAACAGGTAAGTATCGCCGCGAAAGGTTAACGCTTCGTTAACTTTTCGTGGCCGTTTTCGGACTTTTATAAATCGCGGTAAACGCGATTTATGCGTTAATGTCCGCGAAAACGGCCGCAAAAAGTTAACGAACCTTTATAAATATGCCCCTTAGTTTAGTGTTATTTGATTTATCCCAGTTGGGGTCGAGGGGTATATTAAAGTCTCCTGCTACTAGTGTGGGTATATTTTGGAATGTTTCAAGTTTAGATAGGGTGTCTAGATAGGGTGTTTAGATAAGGTATCTGCCTTCTGGGTCTGTTATCGTGGTCTTTATGTCTATGTCTAGTGAGTTGTGGAATAGAGTGGTCCCATAGTAACATAGTAACATAGTAACATAGTAACATAGTAATTAAGGTTGAATAAAGACATTCGTCCATCAAGTCCAACCTATTCACTTTTTTTTTTTTTTTTTATTTATTTTTTTTTAACCCTACCTAACAGTTAACAGTTGATCCAGAGGAAGGCAAAAAACCCCAGCTAAAAAAGGGGGGAAAAAATTCCTTCCTGACTCCAAACGGCAATCGGAAAGTATCCCTGGATCAACCAGATCTATATGCATTAATACCAGTAATTCTCAATATTTTTTAGTTTTAGAAACTTATCCAGGCCTTTTTTAAAGTTATTCAATGAACTTGCCATTACCACATCTGCTGGAAGACAGTTCCACAGTTTCACCGTTCTCACTGTAAAGAAACCTCTCCTAACTTGAAGATGAAACTTCTTTTCTTCCAACCTTAAAGGATGTCCACGAGTCCTCTGATATGACCTATTAGTGAACAATGCACCAGAGAGTTCACTGTATGGGCCATTAATATATTTGTATAAGGTTATCATGTCCCCACGCAACCGCCGCTTCTCCAATGTAAACAGCCCTAACTTGTCTAATCTGCCTGCATATTCAAGCCCCTCCATTCCCCTTATTAATTTAGTTGCCCTTCTCTGAACTGCCTCAATTTCCAAGATGTCCCTTTTGTATATGGGATTCCAAAACTGCACCGCATATTCCAAATGTGGCCTTACCAGTGCCTTGTAAAGAGGGAGAATAATATTTTTCTCTCTTGATTCCATTCCCCTCTTTATACAAGACAATATCTTGCTAGCTCTAGCTGTTGCTACCTGGCATTGTTTGCTACAGCTAAGTCTGTTATCTACCAGAACCCCCAAATCTTTTTCCATTTCAGATGCACTTAACACAGAGTTATTTATGGTGTAGGTGGCACAGGGATTATTAAATCCCAAATGCATCACCTTACATTTATCAACATTGAATCTCATCTGCCATTCTGCTGCCCATTTTGATAATCTATCTAGGTCTGCTTGCAGCACTTGCACATCATTGGAAGTTTCCAAAGCTCTGCATAATTTAGTGTCATCAGCAAACACAGAGACCTTGCTCTCAATGCCCCCTTCTAAGTCATTTATAAACAGATTAAACAGAAGCGGCCCCAGTACAGAACCCTGAGGAACTCCGCTTAGAACTTTAGCCCACATAGATGTAGCTCCATTAACCACCACTCTCTGTTTGCGGTCCAATAACCAGTTCTCTATCCATGAACAAATGTTTTCTTCAAGGCCAACAGTCCTCAGTTTATACATTAGTCGCCTATGTGGCACAGTATCAAAGGCTTTTGCAAAATCCAAATATACCACATCCACAGCTGTGCCTGAATCTAACTTCTTACTCACTTCTTCATAAAAACCAATTAAATTTGTCTGGCATGATCTATTTCTCATAAATCCATGCTGACTACTACTAATAAGATAATCTCTGGCGACAAGTCAAGGATATGATCCCTAACAAAGTTTCCATCACCTTCCCTACCACTGATGTTAGGCTTACAGGTCTATAGTACCAGGCTGTGGAACGACTACCTTTTTTGAATATTGGTATTACATTGGCTTTTTTCCAATCCAGTGGCACATCCCCAGACAAAAGCGAATTGAAAAGATGAGACACAGTGGTCTTGCTAGAACTGAACTAAGCTCTTTTAAAATCCTAGGATGCAATCCATCTGGTCCTGGCGCTTTATTGATATTAACTTTGTCTAATTGATACCGTACCATATCCTCTGTTATCCAATGTGAAAACTCTTCATTTCCTCCCTGCACATTGTTACAATCCCTACTGTAAGGATTCTCAACGGTAAAAACGATGTAAAAAAACGGGTTAGCAGATTAGCCTTTTCGGCATCTCTACAACCACCTCAGCTCCATTATTTAATGGTCCCACATTCTCAGTCCTCATTTTTTACCATTTATATACTTAAAAACACTCTTGGGGTTGGACTTGCTTTGTTCGGCAATCCGTGTTTCATTTTCTATTTAGCTAGTTTAATTGCTTTCTTGCACTCTTTATTACAACTTTTGAAGTCCCTGTAAGCCTGTTGTGCCTTCTGCTTTCAAAATTTTAAAAGCCCTTTTCTTTTTTTCCATTTCCCTTTTTACCTGAGCATTAAGCCATGCCGGAGTGGACCTAATTTTTTTACACTTGTTTCCTAAAGGTACCGATTTGGAAATGTTATAGTTTAATATCCCTTTAAAAGTGGTCCACGTTGCTCAGTATCTTTACCTAGAAACAGTTCCCCCCAGTCTATGAGCAGGAGCGATTCCTTTAAAAGCATAAAATTAGCTTTCCTAAAGTTAAAAGTTTTTGTTAAGCCAGTGCACTTTAGTTTTCTGCAACCTATATTAAATGACACTATATCATGGTCACTATTCCCTAAGCTTCCCATTACCTTCATCTCCAAAATGAGCTCTGGGTTATTAGATATCACCAGATCCAACAACGCATTCTTTCTAGTAGGAACTTCTACCATCTGTGAAAGAAAATGCTCATATAGGAAATTTAAGAACTTTATACCTTTTGAGGTGCTGGCCCATGGCTGATATGAAATGGGAGTAGTGTCTGTTTAGGAATTTGGGGGCCGATTTGGCTGTGAAGTGTGTTTCTTGCCAGAATATGATTTGTGGTTTGTATTTGTTGTAGTCCTTGAAGGCTATAGATCTTTTTTGGGCAGAGTTTAGCCCACGGACATTGTGGGTTATGCATGTAATCCTGCTATGTCTCAATGTTTTATTTTTTTTCTGTGGGTTTGTCTTTTGCCTTTGTTTTGTGGTTCTGAGTACCTTGTATCCTGTCTTGGTTATTTCAGTTTGCATAAGGTAAACTGTTAACAAATTCAAACATTTAACATAGCAGTAACAATAACATTTGTATGTACAATCTTGAATAGTTAAATACATTTCTATCCTATGGTATTAATTTAAAAAAAAGAGGGTAGGTCTCTAAAGTTTCGCCTAGCTCTCCGGATTTCTTCGGAGAAGGGGAGACTTGTTTGTGGGGGGGGGGGGGGGGCCCACTGTCCCTTCACCCAGATGGTAGGTGGGGGGGGGGGGGGGGGGGGGGGGGGGGGGGGGGGGGGGGGGGGGGGGGTAGGGAGGGAGGGGGGGTGGGGAGGTAAGGGAGAGAAGGGTAAGGGGGGTACAATTTGTCGTGTTAGCCTTGCAATCGTTTGTTACTTTATAACAGATTGAGAGCTTCATATAGATAAAATGAGTGTTACATACAGTCAAGATACTTTAACATATATGATATATATACAATCAATAACCTGTAATGCTATTATTTTGTTGCCAGATTTTATGGTGGATGTACCTTTGGTGTTGTAGCCAGCCACGTCCCCAGGGGGTTGGTGTGTCATAATTGTGTTTTTTTTCCACCTCCCCAGTTTCTTTTTCTTTTCCCTTTGGGGGTTTGTGTTTAAGTGTATGGGTGGGTGTGTCTTTTTCCCCTTTTCCATTTTGTTATTTCTGGGGGTGGGGGGTGGGGTGTTTTGGGGACGTGTCTGGCCTCCCCGAGGCACACCTTTGTTTTTTTGCTGGCTGCGATATTGTTAAGTTATGTCTGTCATCCTCATTGTGCGTGGGTTCTTCCTTGGGCTGGCTCCTTGATCATGCTCCGTGGTTGTGGGTATTGGAGTAGTTTATATTGTGCTGCTCGTTGTCAACCACGGATGATAAGTTGGGGTGATGTGAGTTTGTGAGGATGTGCCATATTATGGAAAGTTTCAGTTTGGCGTAGTATTTAGTCTGCCTCGTTGGTTTGAGGTAGGTGTAACCTTTCTCCCCTTCTAGTTCCCTTCTCAGTTGTGAGTCTCTCAGGTGTTTTGTAGGTTCATTGGTTAGGCTGCCCAGGGGAGTTAGGATGTCCAAGGGCGTGACATGCCTGATTGTGGTGTTATAGTCTTATGCTTTTTCCGGCCGTATGTCTGGGTATTGTGGGCTAGCTTTTGTGGTTTTGAGGTTATGGTGGGTTAGGCCATAATTGTGGGTTTATATCTGGGGCAGTGCGGTTCCTTATTGGGTGGGGAGTTTTTGTACAGGTTCTTGATTTGGCCCGCATAGTATCCGGGGCTCTTCTCTTTGGTGGGTTTCTGGGTTGGCGGGTCATGGTTCGGTATATGGCATATTTGAGTGGGGGGCCCTCCTCGGTTTGTCTTCATAATGAGGTTGTTCAGGTTGTTGTTTGCCTGTATTGGGAGGGTGTGGGTCTTATTTTTTTGTGTGTTGTGGGGGGCCCTCCCTTCTGTTTTGGGTATTGCTGTGGAGGTAAGTTGGTCGAGGGGGGGTAGTCAGGGGTGGGTATATATCAGATATATATGTGATACTTATCTGTCCTGTAGTTTGTAGAAGCAGGTTTGTTGGTTTCGTGTTTCACTTGATGTTTGGTCTTCGGGGGGGTTGAGGTTGGTTTCCTCCCCAGAGTCTTTTTCTTAGTTGGGCATGGATTGGAATATCCGGTTCCCTTGTTCGATGGAATTGATGGCAATAGTGGAGCCGTTTCGTGTGAAGATTAATTTAAATGGGTGGCCCCATCTGTATTTGATGTTTTGGTCCATTAAAATTTTGGTTAGTGGCCACATGGTTCTTCTTTTGTATAAAGTTTGTTGGGCAAGGTTGGCAAAGATTTGGAATTTTGAGCCTTTGTAATCCAGTTTTTCGGGTTTTCTAGCTTGTTGTAGGATTTTTTCTTTAGTTGTGTAGTAGTATAGTTTGATTATGATGTCTCTTGCCATGTTTTCATACGGGGGTTTTGACAGGGCTCTGTGTGCTCGGTCGAATTCCTTGCGCTCTTCTGGTAGATCTGGTAGCATGGCGCGTAGTATTTCCGACACCACTGCGTGTGTGTCTGTAAAGGATTCTGGGATTCCTCTTATTCTAATGTTGCTCCTTTGGCAGCGGTTTTCCATGTCTTCCATTTGTAGAGACAGTCTGTTGTATGTGATTTTCAGGTCCTCTATATCGTTTTGTGCTGAAGTGATGGCTTCTGTTAGGTCATCTTGCCTGGTCTCCTATGCGCTGGCCTAGTTCCTTTAGATCTGTTTGGAGTGGCGAAATGGCGGCGTGGAGTTCTTCTTTCAGAAGTTGTCTGAGCTGGTTCATGTAGGTTTGGGATGGTTCGTGGTCTGGATCTGATTGCCGGTCCGGGTGTTTTGTCTGAACTTTCTGCGAGGTTGAGGTTGGGCTGTGGGAGTTCGGGTTCGCGTGTTCCATTAGGCCTGTTGTGAAGTCCGGTCCGTGTCGGAAGACTTGCAGGGTTTTTACCGCCGTTGCGGCTTTGTTTCTTGGTGGTGGCATCGAGCGGAGGTAAGGTATTGTACCGCTAGGGCTTGTTGGGAATAGGTTTGGGTGTTTTTTGTCGGCTGTTTGCTGTGTTTTCTGGATGTGGGTAGAGGAGCTCACTTAGATTGCGTCCATCTTGTAAGCTGCTCACGAGCGCCCCCAATATATACAAATTTAAAAGAAGGGGTGGACATGCCCTTTAATTTAATTTTAATTTATCTGTATAATGGCTTGCACTTATTGCCTTGTTTGTATACTCTGTATTTTTTTAATGAACAGCACTGTGCACCCAAGTGAAACTTTATACATAAAATTATACATACATACATACATGCTACAGACACATGGTATCCACCCTATGCATTTCGTAGCAAGCTTCCTCATGGGCTTGGTCAGTAACAAACCTACCCCAATCTTAAACCCCAGGCTCCAGTTAACCCATTTAATGGTTTGAATAAAATACATGTATTAAAAACAAATAGCACAGTTCCGTAAGTTAGATAAAACCAAAACAGTGTTACTAAATCACAAATGTATCTCTTTACATAGTGGTAACACATTAGAACAAATAAATCACACAAGTTATACTTATTATACTTATTGGTATTTAACGCATATTATTATGGTCCAATTATACCCAAAGGTCCAATAGAGCTTATTGCTCTCATTTTTTAAGTTTTACAGCTCTAACAGGGAGATTTACCCAGAGCCGCAAGCGCTCTGGGCATATCTCCCATAGAGGATTTACCAGAGGCTGTGCGACTCTGGGTGACTCTGGGTGAATCTTACCCGCACGTAAGTATTTAAAGCCAGCTATCAGCTGGTGTTAAATAATTATGTGCAAACAGCCACGCAGCCTCTGGTAAATAATCTTGCAACGACTGAGTGAGCGCCTCTTCCGATACTCGTGCAGCTGCCGCAAACCGAGTCACTCTAACCGAGCGTAAATCAGTTAGCATGACTTTAACAGCAGAAAAAAGTGCTGCGGGTTAATGAGCCCATAAGTATTCTAGACAACACTTATAACATGTATGAATCCTGAAACAGCATTCAATCCTGAAGCAATCCTTGTTCAATGCCCTTGGTGTTATAATTCCTTCTTTAGTGGGTTATGTTCTCTATCACCTATACCTTTCCTAATCCCAAAGTCTACATGATCTATGACCTGGAAACTTCTATCCACATGACCATCATGGGCCCCTATAAAATGGCTATATCGGGATTGCCATTCAACGCAGCATTCACCTGTTCTGTAAATATCTTGTATGCCAATCTTATCGGCCCTACCTGAGGAAGGGACAAGGTGGTCCCGAAACGTTTTTTGTTGTTTGTTAAATAAACTTTGAATCACTATTATAGTGTGCTCCTTCATATTTGTTTGTGTTGGGGTTCCTTGGCCCTTGGAGTAGGGAGCAGGAGGATTGCACCTATTCATTGGCTGGCAGACAGCCAACAGCAGTGTGCTGGAGTGCCTTTTACAGTTTACAGTTTTATCATCTTGCCTACATACTGCTTCCCGCAGCTACAGGTGGCAAAATAGATGACATACATGGACCTACAGTTGTAATATCTTCCTATTTTATACATTTTTCCTGTACTGTTAAAGTGGCTATACATTAGGATGAGGTACTTATGTGTGTCCATATTGTAGGGCTACACATGCCCTTTTTTATTTGTTTCTATATGTTATTGACCCCCCTTGCTCAGTCTTAATATAGCTTTTTAGACACAGAGTCTTCTTTACAGGTAGTGCACCCATCCACTTTTTTATATTTGATGTGATGCCCAGATTAAATGCAACACAAGATCCTGTGTATAGGAGCCTGTTACCACCTGTTGGGAGGGCAGATTATTTTACAGACAAGTTACCTTATTGGATACAAACCCTGAGGCAACAGACAAGTGTACACCTACGTACAAGTACACACGATATACAAGCCTGGTCAATATTTAAAGTGGTGCGCCATAGGCAGGTACTGCTCCACTACTGCATATGTTATGTGGGGAAACTGTTTATGTATTCTTATTAAATCATTGCAATACTGTTAAATGTCACCTGTTAAGAGTCACAGGTCACCCAGTGGTGCTATTTAGTTTGAACCACACATTGTGGCAAGATTGTCTGGGTCTATTCTCAAACCTGCAGGTTTATTACACTAAGACCCCCTGGATTCTAGCTGGCAGGGAGATGCAATAGGAAAGGGAGGACAAGTTTGGTAAAGTTCATGATTTCTACTGCCTGAAGTGACCTAAATAATCCTTCCCTAGGCCAACAGTGTAATAGCTATGGATGTAAGGGATGGGCAGATGGATCACAAAAAATTGCTTTATTCTAGGATGTATGAATTTTCCCCCCAGCATTGTGTGCATCTAGAGAATGCTGGGAGTTGTAGTTTTTAAACAAGTGAAAAGTTTGACACCCATGCTCTATATCATTAGGATGTATTTCATCTGTATACATTCATTAGCCAATGGACATAAAGGAGAAACTTACTGCTAACAGAGAACGCTGGGAGTTGTAGTTTTCAAATATGTGAAAGGTCATGTTTATATGTTAGATTATTAGGGTGATGCTATTATAATAAAATGAGGCTGTGAGGTACCTTCTGTCATAAGGAGGCTATATTTCATTTTATACTCTTTGGCGAGTGTTTAGCTCCTTTAACGTCACCTCACCTTGATCTATATAGCTAATCAGTATCCTGTGCTCCCAAGTCACAACTTAAGCAGCTATAAATGTGGAACTTGCTGTGGTGAATCCTAACAGGTATGAACATAGCATTTTTATCTGGATCCTGTTTAGGGTCTCAGGTCACCCAATGGAGCTGTTTCATTTGAACCACACAGTGTGGAATGATTGCCTAGGTCTAGTCTCAGACCTGCAGGTTTATCCTATTTGGTTCCCCTGGATGCTGGAGACTGTAACAGTAAAAATACACACACACACACACACACACACACACACACACACATATATATGTATATATGTGTGTGTGTAAAGTTGCACAAGTGTACTGTGACCACCCACCTCCTAGTATCTTTGGGATAACACAGGGGTGCTTGTGTATATGCGGACACAGCACTCTTAAATCTCAGCAATGTGGTATATATTGATCACAAGCTGCCATAATGTGTAACGTTTCAGGGTTTGCAGACCCCTTCATCACGCCAGCAGCACAGTCTCAAATAGGTACACACACTCGTGTTACTATAAAATAATTTTCTCAAGATTGTGAAAGAAATAGTAAACTTCAACATATGCAATGAAAAGGATCATATTTTGCCACCTTTGCCATGTCAATATTTTGCGGCTATGACAATTTTGCAGATAAAACGTGTGGTAAAGCATGACGAAAAGCTAATTGCACGTTTATAAATATGCCCCATACTGTAGCTTGAAAGTGCTATCTATACATATGAACACTATGAAAAGATCCTTGCTATCTACTGCCCTCTTATGGTCTTTTTAAAAAACATTTTCTTATTCCTGTTTTTTAATAAGGTAAGCTATAAACCCATACCAGCGATGGCAAACCCTTCAGAGGCCGAGTGCCCAAACTGCAACCTAAACCCCCACTTTTAATTGCATAGTGCCAACATGATCATTTAACCTGAATATGGAGTTTTTACTTTAGAGAAAGAAAAATAGACACAGACTAATACCATGCCTCCCAACCGTCCCGGATCTCACGGGATTTTCCCGCATCTGGGCAAGATTCCCGCAGTCCCGTGTCAGTCAGCCAAAATCCCGCCGGCCGCCGCTATCAGCAGTGTCATGTGTCACAGTCACTCAATCACTAAGTAAACTGTGTGTGATCAGCTGCCCCGATTCCATTCTGTGCTGTCTGTGTGCTCACTGCAGGCTGTGTGAGGATCGCGATCCGATTGGCTGCTCTGGGTAAGAAGCAAGAAGGGACCACGTCACAGTCTCACAATGCGTGGACCCTGATTGGCTGCTTCTTTCCCCGAGCAGCCAATCAGATGATGCAGGGCCGGCCCGGATAAAGTTAGAGGCAGAGCTTCAATACAGTACATATAATTGATTATAGATTACCTATTAACCTCTAGCACACATTAGCACACAGAGATATAAAACAGTGACCATTAACCCCTACATTATTAGACAGGAGTTTGAGATCCAAAACGGTGACTCAAGCAGAGGGGAATGTTCTAGCATGTGACCTCTCTCTGCTAGAGACAGCCGCTACACTTTCTATCTGGCTTTCTGGTAACAAAGTCTGTTGAACTTGAGCTGTTCATGAGTGCCCACAGAGAGTGCTCCGAGTGCCACCTCTGGCATGCGTGCCATAGGTACGCCACCACTGACCTATACTATGTTGAGGGAAAACAAAACTTTAAAAGTAAACACCACTATATTAGATTGGCCACACACTATTTGAAATAACTGCCATTGCCAATGTTTCTGCCAACTAATGGGCTAATTAAGTTTGCAATTAATGTTATTCTTTAATGTTGATTACAAATGAATGATCCATGTTGGGGTAAAATCAAGGCACTGTACTGCTGACTCCATTGAATGAATGCTAACTGTTATGTTACTGGGTAACAATGATTTAAGCAGGATGTTGCAGATTTATCATCATTTAAAGGGGAAAGAGGCATTTGGGCAACTACATTTAACGGTCATCAACAATGTCCGACCAAAGTCCTGTTTCGGCCAACCGAGCGTCCATACATTCTCTTCATAATCTTGAAGGAGAATAAAACTTCAAAATATCAACTAAGCCATTGATAAATCCACCACCATGATTTATGTATTTCAAAGTGTACTCCTTTTAAAGTTTCCCATAAGGCTGATTTCTCCCGGCTCTTTCAGGAAGTAGCACATATCTTTCTAAATCAGTCTGCTCTTGTGTCAGCTCCCCTTATTGAGAGTTGAACCTTGAAGGATAGCTGGGAATCATCAGATGTAAGTTATTCTGAAAGGGTAGCTATATTCTTCAGTTCAGTCAGCAGCAGAAAACAGAAGCCAATAAACTGATGAGCTCCTAAAGAGATTTTCCTGAAAATGGGGCTTCAGTTTAAGGTAGCAGTTGGGCTAACAAGCTCTGCTAAAATTATTATTAAAGTATAGAATTCTTATTTTTAGTATAGTTGCCCCTTACATCATAAGTTTTAATTTTTATAGTTTTTTTAAGCAAATATCGTAGTCGTAGAAAGAACTAGAAAGTGAAAGTATAAACTTTGAATTTGGTTAGAGAGACCGCAGTTTGGAAGGGAATTTGTGTGTTTGTGCTGCAGATTTTAAAACTCAATAATGCCAATGAAGAGGACATTGTTGTTTTTTACTTACCCTTTAAATATGTCATATGCATTAAAGGTAGGTCAGTTGGTGTGTGTGTATTCATATCAGGTTTGGGGATAAAATACTAACTTTTTTGATGATGGTCAAAATGTGTTTTTTTTACTTTAGTTAACCTTTAAGTATGGCTGCAACAGTAATTGAGGGGTAAGTCAGTAGGTGTGTATACCTGTATCACGTTGGGCGTTAAAATAAAATAATTTTTTGATTATTGATCAAAATTAGCTTTTTTGACTTTAGTTACCCTTTAAGTATGGCTGCCACAGTAATGGATAAGTAGATTAGTAGGTGTGTGTACCTGGGTCTGGTTGAGGGGGTATGTCTTTTTTGTGTTTACAACCATAAAACTATCTTTTATTGAGGATAAATCTAAATTCGTTTTTTTTACTTTAGTTACCCTTTAAGTATGGCTGCCACAGTAATGGATAAGTAGATTAGTAGATGTGTGTACCTGGGTCTGATTGAGGGGGTATGTCTTTTTTGTGTTTACAATCATAAAAATATCTTTTATTGAGGATAAATCTAAATTCGTTTTTTTTAAATTTAGTTACCCTTTAAATATGGCTTGCATGGGAATGAAAAGGTAGGTCAGTAGGTGGGTGTACCTGTGTCTGTGTGGGGTGTTGGGGGTATCACTGTTTGTGTTTATGATCATGAAACAAACTGTTTTGAAATATCCACATTTGAGGATTGTTACCATTATAGTCTATGGGAAAAAATGTCTGGAAATTCACCGATAACGCCGTAAAGCTTCCGCGGATTCCTTAGCTAGAAGATAGCACACTTCTCCTATATGCCCTGCATAAAAGAAAAATGTGCATCTTAAAAAAGAATTTAAAAAAAGCTAAAATCTAAAATAAAATGTTCAAATGTAGTTGCATAAAATATCAAAACCAAAATAAATCTCTTATCTGCGAAATAAGAAGAGAGCTTAATCATAACATAACATAAGAGCCATCAACATAAATCTCAAACTTTACCCCAACATGAACATCTTGCTGACTTTCAGCAGACTGTACCCATTTTGTTTGTCTGTCTACATGAGTGGATATTTGTATGCAGGCATATGTATGTGCGTCTGTCTGTATGCATGTGTTTGCAGCTAAAGACATGTAAGCTGCTATAATCAAGACCCTCCATTTCACTTATTAATTTAGTTGCCCTTCTCTGAACTTTTTCATTTGCCGGAAAATTAATTTTCGATAGTGAACACTGAAATTTCAATGCCAAAAGACAAGTCTTTACTGACAAGTGAATGAACAGTCAGCCATAACAGCTGGCTATTAGCTTGGAAAGTTGTTGAAATCGCTTGCAACCTGGCTGTTGGACTGATTGGCAAACAGGTTGTTTGACTGGCTGGAAAGTTAGTTGTTGAACTTTCCTCTCAAGCTGGATCCTGGACAGACTAGCCACTGGACTAAATGGGATGCTGGGTGCTGGAATGGCTGACAAAATAGCCACTGGAAAGGCTGATAAGCTGACTACTTGAGTAGATGGCAAACTTGGTTGGAATGGCTGGTAGACTGGCTGCTAGACTGACTGGTAAGGTGGCCACTGGAATGGCTGGAAAGTTGGATGCTTGACTAGTTGAAAAACTGGCAACTGGAATAGCTGGCATGCTGAGTGCCAGGCCATGTGTACCTCTTCTAATATGTCTCCTAAAAAAAGAATAATGATAGAAACAATTATCTATGTATTATTAAAAAATAAATATATGAAATAAAATGTCTCTCACTTCTATAAGGATTGGTAAGTTTTTCTACCTGTATTATATAAAATACTAACAAATACTAGCCTAATTTTAAAACACAAATTCTATTCACCTTGCTGTTCGTTGGGAAACATGCCATAGAATAACCAGTAAACATTAACTATAGAATAACTAAGGCCCCAGATATGGGTACTAGGTTACATATACACTCTATACGTAATACATATATATATATATATATATACTCTATATAGACTCTATACACTATTGGGCCCATATGGTAGATGGTTGTAGAAATGTTATCTTTTTTTAAATGTTAACATTTAAATGTTAGAAGTGAAAGATGTTTACTGCTACTGGTTGTTTGTTAGTCATCTAGATTCATTGCTGCAGATAATAAGTCTGAAACCTTAAAATTTTTTAGTTCATTAGGCAGTAAAGAATCTCCATAAACAGAAGATACAGTGGGATCATCTTCATCATGTTTATTACATGGAGGAGGCAGATAGGGAGACTTAAGTCTTTAGTCTGATAGATCTTCCTAGTTTGCTTGCTGTAAAACAAGATATTAAAAATCACTGTTTTAGCCTACATAGTAACATAGTAATTGAGGTTGAATAAAGACATAAGTCCATCAAGTTCAACCTATTAACTTTTTTTTTTAAACCCTTCCTTAACAGTTGATCCCGAGGAAGGCAAAAAACCCAGGTAAAAAAAAAAAAAAGGGGGGGGGGAGTTCCTTCTTGACTCCAAATCAGAAAGTGTCCCTGGATCAACCAAATCTACTGTATATGTATTAATACCAGTAATTCTCAATATTTTTTAGTTTTAGAAACTTATCCAGGCCATTTTTTAAGCTATTCAATGAACTTGCCATTACCACATCTGCTGGAAGACAGTTCCACAATTTCACCATTCTCACTGTAAAGAAACCCTTCCTTACCTGAAGATGAAACTTCTTTTCTTCCAACCTTAAAGGATGTCCACGTGTCCTCTGATATGACCAGTTATGTTCTTCAAGGTATAGAGACTTATTCACTGTTTTTGGAAATTCTATTTTGTTAAATTAAAGAGTACAATATGTCCAAAAAATGTTTTATTATGTGGCAGGAAATGGGCACAAACCTCGACCTCGCAAGGTTTATATATCTGAAAACTCTCCCTAAATGTACTTACCAGTCTTCGTTCCCTCACTGCCTTCTGCTTGTCTTCTGTGCTTGCTTCAGTGCACTGAATGACCGGCAGCCGCGTCCGTGATTGGCTGCCGCTCAGCCAATCACAGACGCGACTGCCGGTCCCGCCCCTCTGCTTGCATTCTCGCAAGCAGAGGGCCGGCAGTGCGGCGGAGGAACGAGGGGAGGTAAGTAAGAGTTTGGGGGGATTTCTGAAAACAATATTTATGCGGTTGGGGCTGGGGTACATAGGGGAGCAGCATATTAAAAGTAAGTTTATGGGGTGGACATACCTTTTAAAAAATGGATACAAATGTATGCAAAAAATGGATACAAACTGACAGAAACACATGCTGTGCGTTTCTGTCAGTTTCTAGTGTGAACGAGCCCTTTCTGTTTGCAGGACCCCTAGTAGAGACCGTTATGGTCTTGCCCTTGACCCAGCGCCTGGGTTGATTCAGTTGCTCAGTAGAGATCTGAGAATCTTTGACCCATCCAACAGCCAATCAGTAGAAATTACTTTTAGGAACATTCCAAGGATGTTTTGCATCTTGGGAAGAAGAAGGACCGTTAGAACCTGAAATGTCAGCTCACTAATGTCAACAGCAGGGAAAAGCAAAGGGTATGAAATCAACTGATTTTTCAAAATGGGAGAGAATATGTAGAATAACTAAGAAGGCATTACACAAACTAACAATTTAACAAATATTGATAATTTCCACTGAACTGTCCATTTAATAGTTTCTTACCTGGCTTATAATGTCTATAGCATATGTAGATAATTTATCTGGATACATGGGCTCATGTTCAAGGATTTTAAAATTGACCATGGCTAGGAATCTTCCATAAAATAGCATCTGCATTATAATATAAATTTATATCAGCCTGTTTTTTTTTAAAATAACACAGAATAATAAAAACAGTTTGTATTTTATCCACTAACATTCCCAACAATGAAATGATTCTATATTTTGGTTAGATATAGATAGGTTGGTGGAACCGTTACTTCTTGGCCTGTTTGTCAGTCCATTTTAAACTCTCTAGTTACACTAAATGCATTACAATTAGGGTTACATTCAAAGTGCAATATGTGTCATAGAGGCCCCATAATTTTACCTGTTAATGAGTGTGTTCTAGAGAGAGTTATGCAGTTGCTATAGGTGCAAATACTGTAGTCAATATCTAAACACAACCACACACAACTATTTGAAAAATATTATGAGTATGGAACCCTGTGGTGAAAAGTATAAACTTGGGGGGGTCAATATATTAAAGGGAAACTAAAGTCTCCAGACAACATTGTCCCAATCGACATAGCACATTCACAAACATACAACTAACTGTACCAAAGGAGAGTAAAGTAATTAACCTAAAACAGGTGCGCCTGAGTTCCCCCAATCAGGCAAAGAAATACCCACAGCCAGATATGTCCCAAAGGAACAAACCCCTGGGGGATAACCAATAACAATAAGAATACACACTGAATGAGGGAGCGTCCGGAGCACTACAAAAAACCCAACTCCAAGATATTAATCAAAAACCCAAATTTATTAAACAAATATATATAAAAACATAGCTGGCCAGCTTAACCTATATATATAAAAACATAGCTGGCCAGCTTAACCTAAAATAAGTTATCTACTCTGCTACTGCATAAGTACCCCTAAAAGAAACTCCCTTCCTAACAATTTTGAAGAATGTCTTATCCCCAAGTTTACTACTGGGAAAAAGGGATGAAGAAGGTATTAGTGATCTGAGTATGCAGATATTAAAAGGGATGTTTAAATGTGGGAAATGTATTAATTGCAAATATGTGGGTATGTGTAGGGATTGTATCACGATAGAGAATAAGCAACATACTTGGACCACTTTCTATAACTGTCAATCACAGGGTGTTATATATGGAATTAAATGCCCGTGCAATAAATGGTACATAGGGAAAACTGTCAGAAAACTCACGGTGAGAATTGGTGAGCACAAACGGGCTATTAGAGTACATAACAGAGAGGATAATATGTGTGGGGACCTTGCTTTGATAAATTCTTTTCACCTTCTGTGGGGGAAATACCCCTATATTTATAAGCACTATAAAGAGGAACACTGTTCTTCATTTGATGGGAGCATATTTGTGGCACTAGGGGGCTTGAAGAAAAATTTCTATGTGAGAGGAGGAGATGTGGACCAAGAACTTTTAAAGATGGAACAGCGTTTTATATTCTCATACCAGACTATGCAGCCTAATGGCCTTAATGATCAAATGGAACTAGCCCCATTCCTGTAAATAATAGATATGATCCATAGGGGTGGGATAGATGCCGTAGAGGGATATATTTATTGACTCCAGAAATTGCAAGAAGATCGAAATATGATAAAGTAACTTGCGGAGAGAGAAATAAACTGAATGTGTAGATTTGTCCAACCTAATGTGATTATAAAGTTCTGTGAAGAATGAATCCTATAAAAAAGAGAGGAACAATAGGATGTCACTGCCTGAGGAAGCTCCGATTGGAGTGAAACGCGTAGTGGTGACTGCCCACACTCGGACTCGCTCTTTTGCTGTTATATACACACCGATGTTCGTGACTACACGTATCCTTGCTAAATCCAGGGAAGAGCTCAGAAGCCGATGGCCACTGCCGGTCACTGAATTGGACTGCCAGGGACATCGATCAATAAAGGAATTGCCTGGAGGCTATGAGTATCTAGGCCGGAATATCAAGCAGACACTGATTGCACCTCCGTGAAGAGCTACATCGGAGGATATAGGCTTACATCAGGAACGGTGTAGTATAACGCTTGCTTTCAGTCTATTCAAGTGTATTTTATGGCTGCCGAGTGATTGGAGGCTCTGTTTTTTCTTCTGTGTGCGCACACATTTTTGCTATATAAGAAACCTCTTTTTTGATACATTTTTAGAGACTCTTCCCCTAAAGGGGATGGTTTTATGAGGAACGGGACTTATCTACGTGGATCTGGATTTTTTACTATATTGTGATTGAATCTTGTTTTCCTTTATGGTGGATTTTACCCTCATACTGTATACAGATTTGTTTTATATTGCTGGCATCTATCCCCCCTATATATATGTGTGTGTTAGGAAGGGAGTTTCTTTTAGGGGTACTTATGCAGTAGCAGAGTGGATAACTTATTTTAGGTTAAGCTGGCCAGCTATGTTTTTATATATATTTGTTTAATAAATTTGGGTTTTTGATTAATATACCTCTATCTTGGAGTTGGGTTTTTTGTAGTGCTCCGGACGCTCCCTCATTCAGTGTGTATACAACAAACTGTGCCTCACCTCTCCCTTTGCTGTGGTGAAATGAACTAGTGGTTACTAGGAGTCAGCTCCCATAATCCACATAATAATTTCCTTAGTCAGAGAAAATGAACCTGCAACCTCATTTACTTTGTCTTGTTAAAAAAAATCTTTCTACCACTATCCCAATAGAACTACCATAAAAAACTAGTAGATGTAAAAACTTTATATTTTGCTAGGAACATAATGGAAACACAACACAACTTAATTCTGGGGATGAGAACCCATGACCTTATGAGCTGTGTATTTTTAAATCATGCATTTAGACCGATAAGCCATCACTGCATATACAAAGAATATAGATACATTTAGAAGCTAGGACCATAATTAAAAAAAAAAAAAAAAAGTTGGTAAAATGACTATGAGGGCTGTATGCAATTCATGCTGGCTGGTAAATTAACTGCAGGGTAACAAGCGGCTTTCAAAGTCTTATCAGGGAATTCTATATTGGTGTGGAGACATTGGTATAAAAATGCTCCGTGCATTGAGACAGTGAATAGTGAGGTCAGGGGGGGGTGGCAATATGGACCGTGAGTTGTACTGACAAAAACATGGAACCTTTCCTAGTTACTTATCTATTACTTACTAAATGCAACTTACTAGCAAAGATTCTTACAATGTATAGGTATTCTGGGGAGAAAAGCTTTCACATATGGATTAAAAAAAATAAGTTTAGTTCTCCTTAAAGGGCAACTGTGGTCTCAAAACAAGTTAGGGCTAAATGAAAGCCTGCAGTATTTATTTTAATATGAGCAGACAATCACATCTCTGGCTGAAGCCTGTGAGAAATTACATTGGGGTGAATGTTCAAACTTCCTGCTTCCATTAGGTTGAGTGACATCACCTGACCTCTGCCCTGCCCCTCCGCCCTGGGGGAGAAGCATGCTCAGTTAAGACTTAATGCTGGGAAAATCAGGAAGTACCTGGGGAAAAAATTGACAGTTGTAAAGGGGAGCATATTAATGCAAGCAGAGTCTGGCCACATGACTACAAGCTGGTCACATGGCTGAAAACAGGAAGTGTTCAAGCAGGAAGTAATATCGCTGAACCTTTCCAACAATTACTTTTTATAAATTTTATCTAGAAATATTGTCAATAGTGTCAATATTTAAAATCTAATAGCAGCCACCTGAGTGTAGTAATTCCAAAAAATCAGTTTACACACAAAATAACTGTGCTAGGACTAACTTTCTTTGGAGTTTCCAAAGTCTTTAAATTTTAAGGTATCCCTAGATATCTAGAAGGATGTTTTCAGGCTTAAGGTCTCTGCAAATCAAACTGTTCAAATATTCAATATAACTATAATAATATTTTCTGCTTTATGATAATATGTAAATGTGAAAAGGGATATAACCAAATCAGGACAATTTAAATATATTTTAACTTTTGACTACGCAAATGTATTTTTTGTTAACCCCAAAAATGTTGCTTTGTTATAATTCATTAGTACTTTACAGTAAATAGTCTTATGTGTGTTTAGATGCCCAGTATGATACATGCAAAGTAAAACCTAAAAGTAGAATAGCTCCGGTTATTATTGAATTATCTGCCAATCTAAATATTCCTAGAATCTCAATCGGCCCTCACAGCTCTGGTAAGTCATGTGACTGCATTACTGTAAAACTCATGTTATTTTGTGCAATGCTATAATATTAAGCACATATGGCAAGAGCATGAAGCTGAGACTCAGGTAGAGTGGGGGAGCATGTGCCGTACAGATGAGCTGTGTCTCCAAACAGTGATCTACAGCCAATAGCATTCACTCTGTGAATTCATTCATTCTGTGTTATAGTAAAAGTATATTGCCCATGGGAAGGTAAGCAGTTCTGGCAGCTGAATTAAATAAGAATATTTTCTTTCAGCTGTAGGAGTTTGGTGTGTGTGTGGCAACTCTTCTCCACAACACAAACAGCATTCAACTGCAGTATTGGGTAATAGCTGCATGCATAATAGTGTAGAGCAGCAAATAATGCTTATTCCTTTTTTACTTGACTGTGCCCCACCCCCTTGAAAAAGTAAAACACTAAGTGCTAAAAAGAAGGGAGAGGATGGTCAAAGATAGAAAAAAAGAACTTGACTTTGGGGATTTCAGTTGTATTGAAGAACAGGCGGTAAAAGCAGCACTTTGTATTTTATGCACATAGAGTACAAATCTGCTCCTGCAGATTTTATTGAAGAATGGGAGGTAAGAGACAGCTCCTTTACCACCCGTTCTTCAATAAAACTGAAATCCCCAAAGTGACTTTCTCAGAGGAGATACCCTTTAAGGTGGCAGTTAATCCTTATTGCTTTGTGATTAGCTGTAAAATAATTAATCACAGTTTTATTAGCATGATTATATTAGTTAACAAGTCTGTAATACAATTACACTAATATGCAATAAGTTAGTCTTATCCACTAACAATAAAACAAGATGACACCATAACAATACAAAAACTTATCTGCACTTCCATCTTTTTTTTTTATTAAAGGACAATTATACTCACCTTTACCCCATTCCATATACCCACATAGTACCCAGGATAGGGGAAGAAGGGGAATAAGCCCCTGAAACTTTGTGTGGTTATGTCAATTTATTCTTATTAAATTTACAATTTTTTGAAGTGAGCGTCCTAATCATCTCTATATATGTGACTCCACAGTTAGGAGTTCTGGCACACACCTGCTTTCATTTACCTGAGAGTTCCTGCTAAAATCTTTTTAATAAGGACCTAGATCACAGCACCACTGCAGTTAATTTTATTTTCACACTATCCACCCCCTATTTGACTATCACCCATGAGTTTTGATAACTTTATATAGTAGAGTCCAAAATAGTGCTGCACTGTTCAGACCCCTTTCCAAAGGGGCAAATCGTTACTGCAGAACAAAAAGAGGAACCAGAATGCTACTGGGATGAACAGGTGATAAAAAAAAGTTGGGAACCCCTATAGTTTATTCAGACACAAAGCAATCCAATTCCTCAGTGTTCTGGTTTCTCTTTTTGTTCTACCTTTACATAATAAACAATTGGACAGATCCTGAAAGTTGGCCATACACATGCGATTCTGATTGCATGTATGCTGACATACTCCATTGGAATCTGTTGGCCATATACAGTGATAACCACATACATGGACCCGACGAACCTCCCATATGCTGTATGGGGACCAGTTAGTCGTTCATCTATAGACAGACTGATCGTATCAGCTCCCTCTGCTTAAAGTAAAGGGAGTTGATATTGGCTGAAGGAGATTTTTGTTTGGTCACGACCCATATGCAGTACATCATGGTCAGCAGTTTCCGGCTCTTACGCCTTCCCAATATTGGCCAAATCTCCTTGTATCTGATGGGATAAGGCAGGGCCGTGGGAATGACATTCGTAAATTGGGGGTTCTTCTCGCAGACCACTTATTTTATAGTGGTGCTGTACCCTCATTGCTGTCAACCACCTCCAGCCGTTATATCCAGAAAAGGATGGACCCGTTTGTCAGGTGCCATGTGTATGACAGCCTTTATTCTTTCACAAGATAAAGCACATTGAGTTTGTCTGTCCTACTGGGAAATGGGGGCAGAAAGTTAAGATTTTAATGATTTTACACAGGTCTATCCATACAGAGGATTTACATAAAAAGGCAAAGGATTCATTGTTATAATTAGCAGATTGCTGGTTACAAGTCTGTAAAATAAATGGCCAGGCCCATAGCAGTCCTTTCCCATGTCCTAACCCTGTAATTTATTGTGCCCTGTGCTACTAGCACCATAGCTGACACCAGCATGCTCACCAGCTTTGTAAATAGAATTTAACCCCCCAATATCCCATATACTGTGTTGTTAAAGGTCAGACCCTGTGACTGCACAATGACACCAGTAATAAGTGATGTCTTCACACTACACTATGTACTTCAAAGCATTATAGGGATTCCTACACTAACACTGCTCAACCCCCTGACCAATGACAAAGCTCCTCCCGCAACTGACACTCAACCAGCGTCCAGTTAACCAATCATTCTGTCCCATGTTTCTGCCACGGATCTATGATTGGCTAAAGAAGTCAACTCCCTCTTTTGATATCCTCCCCCTTGGTGGAGACCATTTCGGTGTCTGGATATTATGCGCGGCCTCCTTCATCCTGTTTTCCTTAATGTCCCAAATCATATGGACGAGAACAAGGACTCCCTCCCTATTCCGCGTATCGTGATATTCCCATCGCTGGTGTCTGAAAGCGGCGACACTTGTTTCCTGGTGTCAGGTCTCTGTAGAACCACCATGCAGTGAGAAACGGACACGCTGGGCTGAAACCACACTGAGCCATCACCACGGATTCCTGTGCGAGACGCCTACAGTTGGACGCCATGTCCACCAAAGCCGAGCAATGTAAGGGGGTCGGTGGGGAAGGTGGTTGGCGCAGGTCGCTGTCCGTGGTGCTGGACACACTGACTCCATGGTCGGTGCTGATCAGCCGAGTGACAAGGGCTGGTTACCAGGGTAACTGGCGGTAGCTTTTTAACAGTGTCCTCCTGACCGTGCACAATCTGTTCCCAATAATCATCTTCCATAGAAAACTGGTGTCATTTCTCTTTACACAGGGGCCCATAGCCCCTAGCATAGCATAGCATAAGTGGTTGCCACATGATAATGTCAAATAGCCTCTTCATTTTCTTTCCACATATAGTAAAATCCTCAGGTCCTTATACTGAGCCTGTGGCCCAACTGGACCATTTTCTGATCCTTTCCGTGTTATCATGTACAGTTACATGTATTACAATGATACTATTATCCTATTGTGTTCCTGATTTCCTTTAATGTTCACAAGAAATTCAAAGACAAGGCCACACTAAATCATATGTAATGTAATGCACAGAGAGCTATGATCACTTTCTAGTGTGTCATTTCTACTTATGTACCCAAGCTATAGCTACTCTTGGTACATTCTAAACCCACGTTAACCTGATGGGGTTTGCTGATTATCTGGCAGTTTTCTGTGGGATCTATTATTCCAGGTAAAAAATTACTTAAAGGGTATGTACATTGGAAAAATAGTTTTTTTAAATTGCCCATTACTGGAAACTATATTTGTTCCCAATTATCACAGTACCATTATTTTGTTGATCTGTCCCCTATTTCTTTAGATATCTGATCTGAAGATAAGATGCTTCAGCTGTCAGTCAAGTACCTTATAATAAACTTCTGCTGTGTGCAAGTACTGGATTGTGCTGTAACTGGAAGGGTGTAACTGTAATTGGATGGGTGACAGTTGGGGAATCTCTCAGTACTAGATGATTGTTGAGCATGCTCAGTTTAAAAAAAAAAGTCAGGTCAGAGGAATGGAGGAGTTGGTTGAAATAGGGAGGGGGATACTGAACCTGAGCACTGTATTGAAAACATGCAGCAACACACACACCTCAGAGTAATTGCTACTTTCATTTAATTATACATAAAGATGATGCAAAAGTAATTTTTTCATTATACATAACCTTTAATGTGATTACAATATTCTGTGAATTTGCAAGAAAGTTGCATGATGATATTCATGGACAGCTTAAAGGACATGAACACCCTTGTTCTTACTCATCTTATAATTTGTTTTCCTAACTTTTTAAAAGTTTTTATTTCCCTTGTTCTTTTTACCCTCTCATTTGTAAATCACTTTTCTAGTCGTACTTTCTCTTATAGTAAATTCTCACTACAATGGATTTCAGTCAGATCTCATTATAAGTAAGTCAGTGCTTGATTGGGGTACTAACAGGGCCATCTCTAGACTTTTTGGCACCTGAAAAAAAGTTACAAATGCTGCCCCCTCTCACTGCGCCGCCTAAAGAGGTGTGGTTTTATAATTGAATGTGGATGATGCTTTGTCCAGAAGTGGTGTGTGGCTTGTCCAGAAGTGGGAGTGGCTTTATACCCATGACTGGTAAATAATGCCCACAATGACAGGTAAATGATGCCCACAGTGACTGGTATTAAATGCCCACAGTGACTGGTAAAGGATGCCCAACATTGATTTTTGATCTACAGGGCTGACAAACATTGATTTTGATCAAATGAATTGCCATTCAGAAGGAAGGGGGAGGAGTTGTAGCTGCATTCTGTTGTGCAATGAAAAGTCATGGCTTCCCCTGCTATTTAAAGTGATAGTACCTCCCTAAAATGTTTTTTTTTACAAACGGCATCTGGGCCCCAGGCACAAGATGCCAGGGGATTTTTTTTTTCCTAGCATCAAAACTGCTGCCTCCCTACTGGGTTCTGCTATGTAATGTGCTTCAGCCTGCCTCATTAGAGAGGAGGCCCTGGGTATTAATCAAATTATGGAGCTGGATTGATCTGCTTTGAAGGGTTTATTCACCTTCAGATAGGTACACTATTAAGAAATGCATTGCACAGAGCTAAGTTGTCATCAAGTTCATTATCCTCCCCCTGCAGCTCTGCATTATTGCATTATGTTGTTTCCTGCAGCACTGTTGTATCTCTCATTTCAGCTCCCCCGCCCTCCCCCCCTTCTCTCACCCTCGTGCAAACATGCGCCCATGTTAAAGATATGTGCAAAGTCACATTTAAAGGGGGAGGGAGTTGAGGAGTGCTAACAAGAGAGACACAGTAGTGCCGCAGGATTGCAGTTTGGTAAGTAGTGATACCTGGGCTTAGGGGGCAAAATTGAAGACAGGATCAAGTGCTCCTATCTCCATTAGAATTATAATTTTGATTAAACAAGGGTGATGTTTTGAGCATACTGAGCCTTTGAAGGGGTAATATTATACTGTATGCACTAGGTTTGCACTGATTGAAAAGTGAATGCAATTAAAGGACAACTGTGGTCTCCAAACAAGTTAGGGTTAAATGTGTGACATCACTAGACCTCTGCCACCTCTGACCTCCCCCCCCTGGGGCGAAGCATGCTCAGTTAAGACTTAATGCTGGGGGAAACAGGAAGTGCTTGGGGCACAAAATTACAGTTGAGAAGGGGAGACTATTAATGCAGACAGAGACTGGTAACATGACTACAAGCTGGTCACATGGCTGAAGTGTCCAAGCGGGAAGTAATATTGATAAACCTTTCCAGCAATAACACATCTCACATGTAGAGATGTGATTTAGGTTTTATTTTGAAGGTACGGTGGAAGGCTTTTTATTTAATCCTTACTAGTTTGCGAGAATTGGAGACCACAGTTATATAGAATAAAATCTGACTGAGGTAAGTGTGGTGAGACTCTATGAGGGTGTAAGACTAAAATGCTAAAATGTACTATTTACAAATGACTGAAATAAAAAATAAACTAGAGGAATAAAAACTTTGAAGTTAAGAGAGAGATAAAAGGTGAGTCCTTTAAGAGGGGCAAAAGTTTTTTTTGTAGATCTGTTCCCTATTTTTTTTTAGATTTCTTTAGAAACTTCTGTTGTTGTCAATCAGGTGCATTATTATCATAAACTCCTCTGCTGTGTGCAGTTTTGCTGTAATTGAAATAGTGGCAATAAGAATGTGTGGATTACATGGTTTAAAATTCTAAAGGTAGGTACACACATGAACGAAAAAGATCCAAAAGTATCTTCCCTTTCTCGTTTGTGTATGTAGTGCATTTCCAAGAGCTCCCAACCTCTGGATTGTTTAAAAATGCACGAAAATTTGTCCGCCGCGTTTTCACATGCGTTTTTGTAACTTACCGTAATATTATAAAAACGCATGCGTTTGCATAAAAAATGGTGTACGCAAAACGCAAACTCATGCGCTAACATGTGCGCACCGAAATCGCTGGGATTTTTGCATTCCCGGAATTTCCATGTTAACCAAAAATGCATGTGCAATCCTGTGCGCAAAACGCGTGCGCCAATGCACTAAAAACGCGTTAGTGTGGCCTAGCCCTTATAGCTCAGCAGATTCCAGGTGGAAACAATTTAGATCAATAGAAATAAAATAGATACATAGATTTGGCTGTAGACAATGTATCAGAAGATCAGCATGAAGAGGCGTGCCCACTGGAAAAAATGGAACCGGAGCTCCCACTAATTAAAATCCTTCCTTTATTAAAGATAAATTACAGACATCGACCCTGAGGTCACCTGAAGTGTTTCGTAAATGGCTCTTCTAGGAAAGGAGGGGGAAGTCCCTTAATCTGTCATAGGGAAAATAAAAAGATGCCCCCCGCCCCTAGTTACTCTCCTGCTTATTATTTATCTGCAAATTTAGATATTGTACTAACAACCAGTTCTGCAACACCCCACTAAAGAATGTCTTACACTACCTTACATGTGTTCCATTACACAAAAATCTTATCTATTAAAACTATCCAAAACTTTCCCTTCAATAAAAGGGTCAAGAAAAACCTATATATTTATTTATTACTTTCCATAAAGTGTAGGCAGAACAAGAATGTTTGATAATTATTTCATTGCTGTTTTATTACACCTTGTTCCTGTTTGTTCTTTACCTATTTCAGTTGCATCCAAGATACGCTACCTACAAGAATATCATAACCGTGTCCTTCACAACATTTATCCCGTACCATCTGGAACTGACATAGCAAACACCCTGAAGTATTTCTCCCAGACATTGTTAAGGTGAGATTTAAAGGTTCTTACTTAGAGTGAAAAACTGTAAGCTTACTTTAAGTTGCTTAATTAGATTTCTGCTTCAAATTCTCCTCCAAACAAAATACGTATTAACTGCATTACCCCAGTTACTATTGGTTGAATCACAAACCCATTAAGGGACCTGCAGAGTCTACTAGTACTTTAGGGTTTAAGTCTGCTTCCTTAAAGAGATATACAGGTAGCCTTTAAATTCATAGCTGCACTAACTTATTATGTTTGTGGTTATTAATTAACAAGCAACAGTCATCAGAGAAAGCTTTCCCACTGAACAATGTCAGAGGCAAAATCAACATGTGATAGAAGGTGTGTGTGTATGTTTCTATAGATGTAAGAACTTATAATATATGCTGGGTATCAGATAGAATGTGTAAACCAGAGAGTTGCCTTGTATATTTACACTAGAGGTGTGTTTGTGTCAGTAATGTAATAAAACTAATTCAAAGGAGTAATACAGAAATTACGTATTGGTATGTGGTATGCTATATTCCTCCTGTTTTTTAAGGGGTTTTATACTGTATCTATGGGATTCAGTTAGATCAACTAGACTTGAAGTTTTAGTTCTTAAACAGTATGTCCACCCCTAATAAAAATGTTTAATATGTTATTCAGGGCCCCCAAAAGCTAGGTTACGTTTGGCTTAAAACCTAACATAATGTTCCCAAAGCAAGATATTATACTTACAACCTCCAGAATGCACCATGGCTCTCTGCCACTTCCGGGTAAGGCAGTCAGTCAAAAGGACTGGTTCAAAAGAGGTGTTAAGGAGGCCATTTATGTCAAAATAAAGAAACAAAGCCTGAATAGAGGTGGTGGTGTTAGTGGGTTCAACACCACTTGTCTGCCATTTACAATGATGTTTTGACACCTTACCCTGGGCAGATTTTCTAACACCTCTTAGATATAATTGCAATCAACACCTTGAATTCTTGAGGTCCCTAACACCTTGCTGCTATGTGCGGATTGACACCTTTTCTAGGGTATTAATTGTCAACAGATTTTTGTACAAGTCATTATGAATTGAGAAAACCAGCCAGATGTCTAGTCAAATGTCTTCAAAAACTAAAACTTCAAGTTCAGTTAATCTAACCTAATACCATTGAAATACCATGACTTGGATAAATGAGAACCTTTACTGTTAAAAACAAGGCAAAAAAAAATTCACAGCATTTTTTTGTGCCAGTAGAACTAATAATGATTATAATAATTACACATACCTTTTATCCCCTTTTATTTTTAATTTCCTCACCTTGTTGTGTTGGTAAGCTTTTTTGATCATAGTTAATAATATTGGGTTATCACACATTTGTTACTATACAACCTCGTATAACCTTCAAACAAGATTGTTAATTGACTAGTTTTCTGTAAAATGTCTATTTTAAAGTTTATATGAGTCAAATCATACAAAAAATTTTAAAGGAGAAGTTTACCCTAAACACATTTTTCATGATTTAACTGCCAATAAAAACAATGTATCACTTAAGTTTCTAATTATTTCCAAACTAAAAATAGGAGTTTCGGACTAAGTACAGAATCCCCTGATATACAGTCCCAAACCTAGCTTGTTCAGCCATCATCAGTGGGATTCTCCATGGGGGGAGGGAGGAATTATCCAATGCACAGAGTTTGGTCATAATAAAGATTATTTGGATGTATGTTGATTCTATGGTACTTTGCTTTTTCATTGCAAAAGTTGTTTTTAATTGTCAGCAGACGCCTTATGGAAGGAGCAGATAGTGTGATATAACTAACTGCAGTTAAAAAGCATACATGCAGTTGGAGACTCTTTTCTTATGGTCTTTCTTGCCCCTTCAGCCATATGTTTTTTTATTGACAAAGCAATGCATGATCTCCGCACCCTCTCCTGGTTTCTATCATCTCCTGATCACACATGCATGTATTAACATACACTTAATCAGTGGCTCTAAACACAGCAGGAGCGACTTCATAATGATATTTAGTGTTTAAACACAGATGATATGAATTCAACCAATGCACAAACACATCAAGGACAATGAATGTTTACAGGGAGCGCATTTTACTTTAACAAGAAAACTGTATAGTCTAGGGACAAGACAGAAGAAAGCATTTAAAACCTTTATTCAGATGACTAATATACTGCTGCAAAGTGCCCTGATAGTCTTTGTAGAAAAGGGTAGGTTTCAAAGAAACTGTTTATAGTAGACTTTGCTGGTCCTTTAAGTTTGTATAAAGGCAATTTAATAGAAGCTATAACCAGTGCGAAAGTTGTAATAATGCTAGGTGCTGCATTATTGCATTAATCCGATACTTCTAAGATCTAAAGCTGAATGGGTGTGTAAAATTATTATGGATATTGTTTAATACATGGTGTAAATCAAGATGTTTAAACAGTGCAGCAAAACCATTGCTTTTTTAAAAACTACAAAGTGCAAGCAATGTCAACCAGCTATATTGCAGTATTGAAACTTTTAGTTTATTATACCATAATGTTGTAAATGGTCACACTTCTTAGTAACAGACACAGTAGGTATCCAGTGATGGGCTGAAGTACATTCCTCATTCAGGACATTTTCATCTTGATAGGTCAGCACAGTACGTGTACGTATTCAGTTTTTTTCACTGGCATTATGGTGAAACTAATTTATTTATTTTATAAGATTTCTGTGGGATAAAAAATGTAAAACATTTCCTGTACAATGAGCATTGGAAAAAGCATTAAAAAAAGTCCAGTTGATCTAACGGAATACAATAGACATATTTATTATGTTTATTTTAAACTAATTGTTGACAGTTAAGCAGTTAGCTTACTTTCATAATACTTAATTCCCAGCAAGACAGTCAGGCAAACATTTAAATCAGTAATGTAAACTGAGAATAAAATAAAAGTTTTTTTTCTTATTTGTTATAATGAAAACATACTTATACAGACCTTTCTTTAAAATTCATGCCAGATCAGAGGGAAAAAAATGGTCTGCAAAAAGGACCAATGAGTTTTATATTCAAAAGTATTATTCAATAATATTCTTATTGTCAGTTATACAAAACACTGGAACACACCTGCTAGGATATCTGAACTTACAACAAGCTCTGTAAAAGCACCGTGATTGGTTCCCTTGCTCTGCACTAAATTTGATAACCATTTACAGCATACCTAACCTAAGGTTACTGTCAGTTTTAAATGACTGAAGCCTCTCTGATTTAAAATCTTTGCTTTTAGTGTTCAAAAGCAATTGTTTGCACTAAAAAAAATCTGCTATATTTGCACTATAGTTAATGTTTCTTAGATATTCTATTAGGCCAATATATAAAATATATATTACATCAGTAATATAACTGTGGGATACAGTATCGCCAATAAATATGGTTTCTAAGTATATTCTTGTTTAAGTAACATACTTATGTGATACTTTTATGTATTATTGATATATGCAATGTATTATCTTGATTTTATGCAGTAAAAAATAAATGATTGTATTATAGTATTTTCCTAGCAGTTTTCTTCTGCTAAAAGGAGAACAACTCCAGGTCTCAGGGACCAAAACAGGTCAAGATTAAAAAAACCTACAGTGGGAACCTCTTTTTGCCCTTTTAATACAGATATAAATCACTAGAACCCTCTTAACATAAAGATAAGGAGATACTGATACTTCCCCCTGAAGTTTTTGATATTGCAATACAACAATGCATTTGAGAAAATCAATTATTTGTACAGTTCCAAAGCCTTTAAAGTTGAGCAAACCTGTTAATTTCCCTATAATCCTGTTGGTAATGTTTGGATTAACCTTCTATGGCCTTATCCTATAAAGGTGATACTTCATGTTGCTATGCAGTGACATCCACCTCAAAAAAGCTGACTGAATAAAAATGATGCAGGACTGAAGGGAACGTTTTAATTCACCTTTAAATCTGCCCTAGTCCTCATAATTATTTGGGGACTCATACAGTCACTCGAACGTTCGAGAATTTTTTTAAACGTTCTGTAAAACTCGAACTCAGATTCCGAAAATCCCCAAATGGCCGGGGACTCCCAAAATCGGCTGCTTGAGGCACACAATCCCGCGGCCAGACGTTCGGGGGTCCTGCAGCTCGAAACCGGGACCCCCCTCCCCAGCGCTTATAAGTGCCCTTGTGGCCCAGACAAGAGCACTTTGGTGCTTAAGGGGTCCCACAGCTCGAACTGGGACCCCCTTCTCTGGCACTTAGAAGTGCCTTTGCGGCACTCAGAAGTGCCCTTGTGGCCCTGAAAAGCGCCCTTACAGGCTTAAGAGGTCCTGCAGCTCAAAACCGGCCCCCCCTCCCTGAGACTTATAAGTGCTCTTGTGGCCCAGACAAGGGCCCTTTAGGGCTTAAGGGGTCCCACAGCTCAAACCTGCACCCCCCTCCCCCGCACTTCTTAGTGCCGCAAAGGCACTTATAAGTGTCGGGGAGGGGGGGTCCCGGTTCAAGCTGCGGCACCCCTTAAGCCCTAAAAAGGCTTTTTAGGGCCACAAGGGCACTTCTTAGTGCCGTAAAGGCACTTATAAGTGCTGGGGAGGGGGGGTCCCGGTTTGAGCTGCAGGACCCCTTAAGCCCCAAAGGGCCCTTGTCAGGGCTACAAGGGCACTTCTTAGTGCTGCAAAGGCACTTATAAGTGCCCGGGAAGGGGGGTCCCGGGTTCGAGCTGCGGGACCCCTTAAGCACCAAAGGGCCCTTGTCTGGGCCATAAGAGTACTTATAAGTGCCGAGGAGGGTGGGCCCGGTTTCGAGCCGCGGGACCTCTTAAGCCCCAAAGGGCCCTTCTCAGGGCCACAATGGTCCTTGTAAGGACCCGGAAGAGGTCCCTGTTTCGAGCTGCCGTCCCCCTGAACGTCCGTCCGGCAATCCGTTCGGTAATCCTCGAGCGGCCAATTTCGGGAGTCTCCGGCTGTTTAGGGATTTTTGGAATCGCCATTTGAGTTTTAATGAACGTTCCAAAAAACTCTAACATTCAACATTTCTCGAACGTTTGAGGATTTTTTAAAAATATCCCGCAAGTCTGGAAAACCGAACTAGTTCGAGTTCGTCTAAACTCATAAAGTTGGACAAGGGCCCTTTGGGGCTAAAGGGGTGCCGCAACTCGAACCGGTACCAACTTCCCTGGCACTTATAAGTGCCCTTGCGGTACTGACAAGGGCCTTTTGGGGCTAAAGTGGTCCCGCAAATAGAACCGGGACCCCCCTCCCCGTCACTTATAAGTGCCCCTGCAGCTCGAAACCAGAAACACCCCGGTCCTAAAAATGACCTTTTCAGGTCTCTGCGTCTTCTTGTCGGCGACACCAACTCTGCTGATCGTCATTGGATTTAGTAGTCTTGGCAATTAACCTTGCATTAACTATGGGCAAGAAGGGGTTACTTGTAGAGGAGCCAAATAGCTGCCATATTTTGCTAGAGATGATAAATTGTATTCATGGGCAAATCTATAATTTGACTTGCTACTGACCTTAAGCCCTGGAGCTGTATTGGTTTAAGATGGCCACACAACCTACAAACAGATTGTACAATCTTCATAGAATATAACATAGCTGTGCCATACAAATGTCAAGCTGTCTAAATATTGTTGAATAGATTGCCCAGTCAGGCACTTTCATCACACATTTATTGTAGTATAACTGTGCAACTAAAAAGATAGAAAATTGTGCAACCATATTGTAAGTTAGGTGGCCAATGTTAGACAGGTGTATCAGATTTATGGCCCTTTGAAATTCTGAACCATCAAGCATATGACTGATAATTTGTAGCAATTAGAGGGCTGTCATTCTGACATCCTTGTTTTATTTCTTTGCTGCTTGGTGCAGTCACCCCAAGCAATAGAGATTAAACTTTGATTCTTATATAGATACCCTGTTCTTTATCTTCTCAATATTATCTTTCCTTTAGTGTATAGAGATTTTGTTCAATATTAATGTAAGTAGCAGCAGAATTGTTTAATGATCTGTGACTTAAAATCTGAAGGAATTGCTTGATGAATCTTACCTAACCCCCCCCCCAGAACTTGACAATTTAACAAAATAGTGTTTGTATTCATAAAAAAAAATGTTTCCTCCCCAAACACGGACAAAGTTAAAAAAGAGTGCACAAACTACCATTGCCATTAGCTCACATATGCTACAGATCATCTACTATATATTATTTTATAGCTTCTTCCAATTAGCTTAGTTAACATTTTAGAAATATATATTATTTCTTAATCCATGTGCCTGTTGAAACCTCATTACGTCAGATGATACTGATGGAATGTCATGAAACAGTATCATAAAATACATACAGACATTATTTTGATACAATAAACATGTGCTTTTTAAGAATACATCTTAATAAACTCACATGTTTATTACTGGCTGAAACATGTTTCTGCAAGTGCCATATCTATATTTTACAGCATTTTATTTTGTGACTCCATTGTACATTCTAAAAAGCAAAAAAAAAAACCCATAAAAAAACCAACAACAAACCAACAAAAAGAAATACAACAATCAGCGCCAATTCTATTTTGGATACTTTGGATTAAGCAGATTGGGATTGTAGTTGCATTGGATGTCAGCCAATATGCATAGCTGTGAAGCATTGACGTGGCACTGAAACATGCATCTTTATATTTTTGCTCCTTATGAACCAGATAGCACATGGGATGCAATGAGAATTTTCAGTAAGCTTGAATTCCAATTTCCTATTTCTGAGTGTGAAAGTTAAGTGATTTTAGTATTACAGAGAATGCATTGGTAGACATTGCATCTTATGTGGGTTATATCTGGTGTTTTATTCTTTGTTTTATAGTGTCATTTCAATGTAATGTGCTGTTCTTTGTGTCTTTGTTGTCTCTTTTTTTTCTTTGTCCCCTCAACAGCATTTTGTCCCGATCAGGGAAGAAGGAGAATCAAGATGCCTCCAATTTGACAGTGCCCATGACCATGTGTCTTTTTCCTGTGCCATTCCCACTCACTCCATCTCTAAGACCACAGGTCAGTTCCATCAACCCTACTGTTACTCGCTCCCTCCTTTACAGCGTCCTGCGAGATTCTCCATCAGAACGAGGTCAACAAAGCCGTGATGCTCAGTTATCAGAGTACCCATCTTTGGACTATCAGGGGCTATATGTGACTTTGGTGACCCTGTTGGATCTTGTTCCTTTACTTCAGCATGGCCAACATGGTAAGAATATTAACTGGACTTTACATGTTTACTACAATATAGAGATATTTGTAAATGCTTACAAGTCAGAAATTATTAAGAACATATTCTGACATTGCCATTTTTCATTAGTGTTCTAATTAGGGTTCTAGAAATGTCAGAAAGAAATGTCATGTGAGTTCTGTAGCTCCCTCCCTATTTCTATCTTTCTATGAAAGAGGAAAACTACAGAAATGAATAAACCTGCACAACTGTAGTGTATTTCTCCACAATGCTGCTGATTTTAGAGGAGAGTTGCAACTAGCTTTAGCTTTGGTTTTCCTTAAAAGGACAATTTTGTTTTCTGAAAAAGTTATAGTTAAATACCACCTTTAAAATGAACTCTGGATCATGTCTCAATGTACTTGTGATAAGTTATATTGCTGGAGATGTTTAGCTACAGTATATAACTTCCTACACGCTTCCTGCTTTCACTAGGTTTTGGTCATGTGATCAGCCTCTTCCTGCATTAACAGGCCCCCCTCTAAACTGTAATTTTTTTTTTAAGTCTGGGAAGGTACTTCCTGTCATTTCCAGCATGCTCTGCCCCTGGGGCAGAGGAGGGAGCAGTGGGTCAGGTAATGCCACTCAAGCTACTGAAAGCAGAAAGTTTAAACAATATAATTTATTACAGGCAGCAGCCAGAGATATGATTCATAACTTATTTTAAAGCAAAGACTGCAGGCTTTAATATACCCTAACATTTTCAGATACCACAGTTGCCATTTTAGAAACTTGAGTTTCTTTATAACCTTTTGTCCCATATATTAAAGTCAATTTTAAAGGGCAACTGTGGTGTCTAAACAGGTTAGGGTTAAATAAAAGCCTGCAGCCTTTCCTTTAAAATGAGCCCTAAATCATATCTCTGTAGCAAGAACATGGGGGGGGGGGTCATTGACAGTTGAGATGGGGAGCCTATTAATGCAGGCAGATGCTGGTCACATGACCAAAATCAGGTCACATGGCTGAAAACAAGAAGTGTTCAAGCAGGAAGTAGTATTGCTGAACATTTCTAGTAATAACTACTCAGAAATTCTATCTATTCAAATTCATTTTGAAGGTATGATGGGGGTGCTTTTTATATAACCTTAAGGATAAGTGCACTGTAAAATCAAGTAATGTTCATTTGGAAGCTGCAGCTTTAAAAATACAGTTTTTTTACCTATGTCCCTCAAGAGCCTACCTTTGTGCCTTGAAAGTTGCTGACATCTTGTTACTGGTTTGCTGAATGTTAAGCTCCGCCCATCTGAGATTTCCTCTGCTTTCTCCTGCTTGAGCCTCAAACAATGCCTGTGAGTTCTGTGCACTCTCCTGCTTGAGCCTCAAACAGTAATGCCTGTGAGTTCTGTGCACTCTCCTGCTTGAGCCTCAAACAGTAATGCCTGTGAGTTCCGTGCACGTGCGTGTACTCAGAACTCACAGGCATTACTGTTTGAGGCTCAAGCAGGAGAAAGCAGAGGAAATCTCAGAGGGGCAGAGCTCAACATTCAGCAAACCAGTAACAAGATGTCAGCAACTTTCAAGGCTCAAAGGTAGGCTCTGGAGGGGCATAGGTAAAAAAATAAAAATGGCAACAGTATTTTTAAAGCTGCAGCTTCCAAATTAACATTACTTGATTTTACAGTGCACTTATCCTTTAGCTTGTTTGGAAGAATTGGAGACCAGAGTTACCCTTTAAATCACATTTATGTATTTAATATTTTTCATCAAAAGAAATACATAAATGTGATTTAAAGGGTAACTATAGCCATATCTTCTGTTTATTAGATATTGTGAAGTTTTTACACAAAGCTGGTTTTGCACCAAAACCGTTTTCACTGGCAATATTAAATCTCTTTTGTGTATTTAATATTTTTCATAAAAGGGAAATTTCAGTGTAAAATATTATTTTTAAAATTCTTAGTTATATTATGCATACCTAGTTATTCTAAATATTCTCCACCATTTTGAAAAATCAGTTGAATTTATCAACCTTGCTATTCCCTGCTGTTGGCATTAGTGAGCTGACATTTCATGTTCTGTAACAGTCCTTCTTCTTCCCAGAATGCACACTACCTTGAAATGTTCCTAACAGTAATTTCTACTGATTGGCTGTTGGATGGGTCAAAGATGCTCAGACCACAACGGTCTCTATTAGGGGTCCTGCAAACAGGAAGTCAGTATTTCAGAAGCATTTATTTATACACACACAAAATGCTGAATGGGTAGGTTAAGGTCATTAGAATGGAGATACATAAACTTTTTCTTAAAAGTATATGTATTTGCACTGAACATCCCCTTTAAAGCCTTTTGATTTCCATGCTTGTACTGGTATATTAGGTTGAACTAGAGGCAATGAAAAGTATCTACCATATTGTTATTATAACAGCCAAAGGAAGACAAGTTTCATATTGTTTCTGAGAAAGGTAAATATAAAATATGTTATAAATAGAAAAGACAAAATCTTCTTGCAATGCTAAACAAAAGATTCCATCAACAAAACAATTTGCACATTATGTAGAATCTGGTTTGTTATGTAAAATATCCACCTATCAGATGTTTGTACTATATACATATTATGCTAACAGACATGCACGGTTGCACTTACCCATTACAAACATATACACTTTGTATAGAGTTTTTATGAAAGTGCATTAAATAAACAGAGAGTATCTGTCAAAGAATCTTTGTCTATGTTGACTAAAGTTGGTCAAAGTGGTGTTCCACGGGGTTCTGTATTGGGGCCCCTTGTATTTAATCTGTTTATCAATTATTAAGAAGTTTTAAAAGCAAATCTCTGTGGATGACACAAAACTATTTAGGACACTGAAACCTACAGCTGATTTACAATTGTTGCAGACAGATGTAGACACTTTGTCAAAACGGACAGCAAATAGGCAGATGTGAGTTAGGGGCCCACTGTCTTTATAAGAGTGTTATTAGCTCCTTTTTTTTTCGACGACACAACAAAAATTCAGATTCCCCCTCCATATTTATAAAAAGTGAATTTCAACTCTGTTAGAAAAATGGAACAACAACTTATCCTAGTATCCGATCAAGGCTGCAAGCGTTAATTAAGTAACACACTGGGTGGTCTTTATATATCAATAAATTAAGAGGTATTTTGTACATATGCAAATGAGTCGAACACCACCCAATCGAATTTGAATTTGCACAGATGGGTAGGCCAGATAGTGTTTTAAAGGGTGTATTTACCCCCCCAATTATTTTTAACCTCATGCTTAACACCCCACCCCAAATATCTGCTGTATGGCTAATCACTTTGGGATTGGGATGAATAGCAAACAGGGTATTATGTTACTGTTGCTATGTTACATTTGATTTGATTAGTTTAAACACACATATGTACTATTGACATATTTTCTGTTTGTAATTAGATAATTGCTGTTCATACCATTCTTTGAATTATGAGAATATAAATGAAGTATTAAAGAGCTTAACATAGGACTGTACAGCCATTTCTGTGCAGCCTGTAAATCGGGGTCAAAATAAATACATATAGAACATAAGACTCATTGGAAGACGAGTAACATAATATTTACTGTTGTATAATGTGGACTGATCCACAGGCCTTAGAATTAAAAGGCCCCTAGGATTGTTCCTGTCCATCAATCTGTGTAAGAATATAAAATACGAATCATTGCCTTTAATTTCCAAGCTGAAATAAAAAGTTCTTATGTTTTTCAGATCTTGGACAATCTATATTTTATACCACTACATGTCTTTTACCATTTCTGAGTGATGATATTTTAAGCACTTTACCCTATACAATGGTTTCTACTCTGGCTACATTTCCACCATTTCTGCACAAGGATATTATTGAATATCTAAGTACATCATTTCTGCCTATGGCAATATGTAAGTCTGTTTATCTAAATTCATTTGTTGATTCCTAGTATTTAAATTACCTACCGTATATACTCGAGTATAAGTCGATCCGAGTATAAGTCGAGGTACCTATTTTTACCTGAAAAATGTGTAAAAACTGATTGACTCGAGTATAAGTCGAGGGTAGAAATTATCACCACTACTGCCTTCTGATTCTGTGTTGTTTTTAGGCTTTAGTTGCCCTTTAAATGGACAGAAGAATTCCCATACATGAATCCCATACAGTAATAGCCAAATCCAGTACCAGTAACCTCCAATTCTTTTGCACTCCAGATGTTTGGAAACTACAACTCCCAGTATGCTTTGTTGCTGGGAGTTTCAATTTCTAAACATGTGGAGTGGCAAGGTTCAGTAAACTTTTAATTAAGCTTACCATCATTTACAATTCTCATGACCCCCATATAGTAAAGGGCCCTCTGACCCCTATATAGTAAAGGGAACTCTGACCCCCATATAGTAAAGGATTCTCTGACCCCAATAGTTAAAAATGTCACCTGAAAGTTGTAGTTTCAAGCTGTCCTTTGTACTGTACTAGCAGCTGTTTTTTGGCCCAAACTGAGGAGACCCATCAGATTTACAGCATCCAGTGACAGTGCTGAGTCCAGCAGCCAGAATACAGGAAGCAGGAAGTGTAAAGGCAGATCAGCTCCTGTAACTTTCTATGCAGGTTAACACAGCGCCACCTACTGGTTACTATCTGTAATTGCAGAATTTGGATCTAAATTAGGACTTGACTCGAGTATAAGTCGAGGTTAGGTTTTCAGGCAAATTTTAAAGCCTGAAAAATTCGACTTATACTCGAGTATATACGGTATTACTATTGTTTACCTTTTATTTTTAAATGTAAATGTAACAGTGCTAAAAATAACGTTTCACTGTGAAAGTTTTGCTGCAAACTTTTGCTGGTGAAAATAAACATTTTGACATGACCCCAGCTTTGCAGTGAAACTTGCAGTTTTATCTTCTGTTAATTAGATACGGCGACATTTTTCCACAATGCTTTCACCAAAACCTTTTGCTGGCACAATTTATTTTCTAAAGTTTTAAAGCATTGGTACATGTTCCCCATCCAATTTTCTAGCTTCCTATACACGTTTTACAATTTAAAAGGGGTAAAAGACATTGAAATAAAGCAATTGTTTTGTTTATTATTTTTATTTTTTACTCTGTAAAACATTTTAATGTCTATATGGTACTGTATATTTTAATGGAGTTCAGTGCTATATTACAAGTGATAATGTTCTACTTACAGTGTAATATAAGGTCTCTGTATATTTGAATGTAACAATTAGTACTTATAGGATGCTGCACGTACCGGCCAGAGTTTTTTTCTTAAAGCTTTATGTACTGAAGCAGTAGTGGAATCTTTTCTTATAATAATAATAATACTTGAGTGATTTTTGTATGGATATAAGGGACAACCCTGGGATGTCACCATAGTAAGCAAAGACTTGCTAGTCTTATGGGGGCCCCGATCAATATTAGGTCATCACCTAGTGATGTATTGAGCTTTGGCCTGTGCCAATGAAGAAAAAAACACTTCCTGGAAAACACTTTCGGGTAGTGATTTTTCCAGATTTTGACATGGAAAACTGGCATCTATGGCAGAATTTCAAGTTTGTTATCATGCCCAAAGGTGATCTAAAGGTCATCTTTGGGAATGATAAAAAAAAATGAAAGTGAAACACGCATATAATAAAATTCTTAAACGCACATACTTTTTTTCAAGATAAACACACCCAGTGAGGCAAATATTGCTTTTGGGGATTCTGTGAATTTCAACACTGATTGGTCGAACTCTAATTTCAAGGGGAACTAAGCCTCATATACCAATGTAGACGTTTGCACAGTTAGCAATAAAACAAGGAAAGAATTGGATTTATTTCGTAGATGGGTGACTGGGAAAAATTGCCATGATTGTTAGTGGCACTCAATTTCCACTGTAGTGCTAAAATGGAGACTTGAGACATTTTATCACCAGATTTTGTATCTAAAAAACACACAAAAAAAAACACCACCGGTCATTATCTTACGCTGATATCAAGATGTTTAGCAGAGGGATTTTTTTGTGAAGAGTGGCATATTTACCCAATATCTTTTTTCTATTTGCTTTCAAAAATGACCGTATTTACTTGAATATAAGCTGACCCGATTATATGCCGAGATCCGTATTTTTACTTGATAAACGAGTAAAACTGATTGACTCGAGTATAAGGGTAGAAATTATGACCACTACTGCAAACCTGTAATTAGTGATTGGTGTCAATATCCACTAACCCCCAATTCCTTGGCACGCCAGATGTTTGGAAACTACAACTACCAGCATGCTTTGGTTGCTGGGAGTTGTAGCTTCTAAACATCTGGAGTGGCAAAGTTCAAAAAACAAAAAAAAAGAAGGAAAAAAATCCAATTGCCCACCTCTAAACCCCCCATAGAAGCACTTGGTCTTACCTGCTCCACTATATGACAGGTGAGGGTTAAAAAGAAGCACGTAACTTACATGCCGACGTGCCCGTGCTTCCATGCACACCCACATCTGCGTGCATACTAGCAACGTCTTTCCTTACTGCTCCTGTTTGCGACCACATGGAAGGTAAGTAATGACTGACCCAAGTATAAACCGAGGTTAGTTTTTAAGGCTAATTTAAAACCTAAAAACCTATTTGAGTATGTATGCTATACAAATTTCTGATAATTCATTACTGATATAGGGCCATTAGAAAGCAATAATTTGGGTACAGAGCAGTTTGGCAATCTCTCCGTGTACACCGATGCATATGGCATACCATTTCAGGACATGTTGGTGATTGAAATTGAATTTTTTTTTTACTTGCCATTTTTTTTATGTTTTCAGGGAATCTCCTAAAAGGAAGAAATTCTATAAAAACTGCATGTGCAATTCTTCACATACATGTGAAAGAATGGCACAGTAATGTAGCTGAATTGTGTAGATTACAGAAAACTTGGGGTTGTTTTCCAGGTATTTCTTACAATATTTTAAAATTAAACATCCCGTGTTAAGTCTGAAATACTTTAAGTATGCACTAAGAGCACAGCCCTAAAGTTGTGCATTGGCTCCTGTTTGAGGGTATTTTCCGACTGTGTCTTTGTGTACACTGATGAAAGTAGTGTACTGTTTTGTTCAGGACTAGGGATGGGATCCTGTTCTAATCCGAACCGTTTGGAACTTTGGGATCTCCGGACTTTCAATATTTCAGTAACCCTCAAAATATGGAGCTGCATTCCAGTGTTGTCAAATCTTCCTTCGAGGATTACCGAATCTTCTATCAAAGATTATCAACTTTAAAAGGTTACCGAAAGTAGTTTTATTTAAGTTTTTGTGTTATGTACTTTTTCTCCTGCCTGTTGCCCAGGTGCCTGGGCCACCATCTACTGTAAGTTACCATGCTTTTTATACCTATATTTTACTTTCCTATTACTTTTCCTAATTGCCTTCTATGGGATTGTTTTCGGAATTTAAATCTTTTCCTTAATTCTAAAAATCCTAAAATAGAAGGAAATTTGCCAGTTTCGAACATCTCTATTCAGGACACTTAGGAGATTGATATATTAGTGAGAATTTGTTGGGTGTTTTTCCAAATTTGAGGTGTGTTTTGTTTGAAAAGGGGAAAGCTGTTCTGAATAGAAACAGAAAAATTATTTTCTGTAATTGCACTTATGCATTGGTCCCATTTTGGGCTCATTCATGCCATGTCTTTAGGAATAGCCATTCAAATGGCATAATGTTTGATTGAGGACTTGCAGCAGCCTTATATGAAGTATGTTTTTAATTTGTCAAGTGGGTTTAGTTAAGATCTCACATTTTTAATCCTCTTTTTCCTGCATTGTTTCAGAAAATCTCTTAAACGTGTGAAATTCATTTGGGAACGCCATCCAGATATCTGCATGTATGTATGGAATGGCGTTGTTATGTAACTGGAGGTGTGTAGTTTTGAAAAATAAACATTTTTTGGGTTGTTTTCCATGTGAGGCGGGGACTTTGGTCTGACATAATGCAAGTATGCACCTGGAGCACAGCCCTAAATTATGCATTGACTCCATTTGAGGCTATTTACTGGCCTTTTCTTTGTGTATACTGATGCAAGTCAGGCGCCATTTTATTCAGTACATATAGAAGATTGATATTCAGTGAGAATTTTTCTTTTTACTAGAAGTTTGTCTGAACCGTCTTTTCTGCTTCCCCCCCCAGAAATTCTGATGATTAAATATTTCTGCAAAGAGTTGTTCACAATTCTGCATTTACTAATTACGAAGAAATATAGCACTATGTTACTGAAGGTTTGTATTTTTAAAGTTTTTGGGGTTATTTCCAAGGTAAAGGGGTGCTTAGCCTCAGAAAAAATGTATTGTTTCCCTTAAAGCAAAGCCCCAGCTATACTCTGGGTCCATTTGAGGCTATTTGCTGACCACTGCTCTTTCTGCACCCATGCATGTGGCATAATATTTGATTCAGGACATGTAGCTGATTGATATTAAGGTGGTATAAATACTTTTCAAATGACTTTAGCTAAGATTTGTAAAATTTGCCTTGTATATATGAAAGAAATCCGCTGTTATATAGCTGTGTAGATTCCAAAAATATATTTTATATATATTATATCGTTTGTTAGGGTTATTTTCAAAAATTTCGCAGGTGTTAAGTTTGAAAATGTAGAAGCTGCTTAGAATACAGGGCTGTCTGATTTTTATTCTATAATTGCTATTATGCATTAGTCCTTTTGTGGGTTAGTTGGTGGCCGTGTCTTTGTGTACACCCATGCAAATAGCATATTATTTGATTCAGGACTTGTGGGGTATTAGTGGGTGTTTTTTCTTGTTAATAGGGTTTAGGTAAGATTTCTAACTTTGAATCATCTTTTTCTTTTATTTGTTCTGTGGAGTACTGCGCCTAGAAAAATGAATGTATGTATGAAAGAATGGTACAGTTTTGTATAATTGAATAGATTCCAAAAATATATAGTTTTTTTTAAGTTTGAAAGGTGTAGAAGTTTTTAAAAAAGTATAATTTGAGTACTTTGACTTTTTTTCTTGTTATTGCACTTATGCATGCCCCATGTGGTGATAGTTGTGTACACCCACGCATATAGCATACCATTTCATTTAGGACATGTGGGAGAATTATATTTCGTTGTTGTTTTTAGTTGTCAAGTGGATTTTGGTAAAATTCTTACTTTAATTTTTCTTTTCATTTATTTCACAAACTCTTTTAAAAGCATGAAGGTCTATGGAGTACTGCACCCAGAAATCTAAATTTATGTAAGAAAGAATGACATGCGTAGCTGAAGATGAGTAAATTCCAACCATATATAGTTTGTGGGGGGCTATTTCCATGTTTTAAGGGGTGTTTCAAAAATTGTAAGTTGTTTTGTTCAAAATGCAAAACGCTTTGATCGTTTTCTTCTGTAATTGCACTCATGCATACATCCTATCTGGAGTTAGTTGTGGTCTTTAATCTGTGTACACCCACACATATGGCATACTGTTTTATTTAGTACGCCACCTCAGACAAAAATCCACATTCTGGCACTTTATAAATACAGCTTTGATTTTAGTTTAATGCTATGAAAAATGCCTTAATGATGTTTGGCGAATATTCTAGTAAAACGTCAAAAAAATGCAACAAAAGGCAGAAAAGGTTCTATTTATAAATAGAATTAAATCAAAAAATGTCAAAAACAGCTCTGAAATGTCACCATCTCTGCTTTATAAATATGCCTCTATATTCAAAATATACATTAGTGTTTTTTTTTGCTTGCAGCCCTGGTCTGGTAATGGCAGATGCTAGAGAGCAATTTCTCTTTTGGCCATGATTCCAGACTCAACACAATGAATAAGGAAAAGTTGTCACATCGCCGATACTATTCCACACATCACCACAGTGTTACCTTTCACTTCAAAAAAGTGGTTTTATAAATTCACCAAAAATAACACTTGTTGCAAATTGCGATGTCCTGCGATAGCGAAATGGTGAAAATAGTGATCATTTATAAATATGCCCCTTTATTCTAAAAAAACGATCTATAATATTCCCTATTTACTGGGGGGTTTCCTACTGTAACCTTTGTTTAAACCAATTTAGTGCGAAATCCTGGCACAGTATGGGTTAACAAAAGAAACAAAGTCACTAGCACATCATTTACTAATTCATTTTAACAAATAGTAATTTATTTAGATATAGATACATCTAATAGCAATTTGTGTGTGTTTGAAATATGCAGCAAGACAGAAAAATCTGTGTTACCACTTGGCATAGATGTGGTCTTAATATGGAACAATAAAGTATCCACAGCGTAGTTAATCTAAATGTACAGCACCTACATTGATTTTTAAGAAAATTATGCCCTAAGTATGGCAATGGCAATAGGGGAAGAGCATTCAGTCATTGGGTGTGATGTCATCTGTTACACCCAGGACTAACCGATTTCTAACTAATGCAGTTTTGGGAGGTGATTAAAAGGTATGTTCACTGTTTTTTTTTAAACTTTCTTTTATCTTTAAATGAGCTATGTCTTACCTCCCGTTCTGCAGTAAAACTTGCAGGAGAAAAACTGCAGTGCCGGCTTTACTGACAGTCTGACGCATCCACGCTCCTATGCACTGTGTGCGCATGCACACACAATGCAAAGGACTGGGAATGCGTCCGAATGTCAGTGGCGCTGGAGCGATATGGGTCCTTCCCCCTCTCCTGCAAGTTTTACTGAAGAACAGGAAGTAAGACATAAAGAAAGCAAAAGAAAAAAAGCCCTCCTGATTGAAAACTGCACACTCTGGTGTGTGATAATAATAAAAATCATTTAATAATACACGGACTTAAGAATAATACAGTGTCAGAGCAAAGATTAAAAAATCCCCATAAAATCTACAACAAAGGATCAATCTCTATGTACAGAACCATCAGAACACACCACACATAGTGATTATAATAATAATAAAGTCAACAGACGTAAAGTAAACCTCACGCGGTAAGTTGGAACCGGTATGGACAGAGACGAAGGGCAGGCAGCTCAGAAGCTTATACAGGTAAGATCTGTAGGTCTATAATGGGGCCTAGAGGGAAACCAAGTGACTGTAAGCCGCTCACCGATCTAGTCGGCTTTTTAGTGCGACGTCATCCGTGTGCTATATTTCATATTTAAAGGTGAAACATCAGTCTGAAAGTCCAATCCTGCAACTGAAATATGGCAACTGGAGTCTGATAGTTAACCCTATGGGTACCTTTAGTCGCAGGCGAAACCAGCACAGATTTTTCTGCCCGACCGACCGATACACAGAAGTAAATCTGTACACTAAACTGAACAAATTATATATCAGCACCCATACTGTGCAAGGAAATTATTGAAAGAAAAGACAGACACTAGAAGAATGTGTGCAATTAAAATGTGTATAAGATTAACCCATACAACAACAAAAAAGGAATATAAAAGCAATTTATCAATGCAAAATATTATATACCAAGTGCCTACGAATAGCATCATCTTCAATAAAGCAAAATTAGAGCATGCCCTCTTAGGATATTAGAGAATTGTACCGTGTTCGCCATTGATGAAAGTAGAGACATCTTGGATATTAAAAATACCTTTTATTGGCTATGACTAAAATGACTGAAAATGCAAGCTTTCGAAGCACTTCAAAGGGCTTCTCCCTCAGGCATGATACATTAAGGAATCTTGTAAATCACACTATTTTATACATACTACAACAAAAACTTACAGACATTACACAGATCTTTTGCCCTCTTAGGATATTAGAATGCTCAGGTAAAATCTTAAATAAAATATTCTCCCCAGTAACCACTTCAGTAATAAGAAGCTGAACAACCAGTAAATACAGTAAACTTTTCTTAATTTTTGAGGCTGGCTGTTCTACATTAGCTCACCATGCATACTAGTAAGTTTGCAAGCACACACACAGGCTCATTTACCCATTTGCTGGGCGAATAAATGGAGTTAAAGTCGTGCTAACCGTTCGCTACCAGTTAGCGCGACTTTAAAGAGGAACTGTGGTCCAAAAATGATTTATGGTAAATTGATAGGAAATTCTCGCCTGAGAGTTTTTGCAATTTATTTCCATTGTTTATTTTTTTTAGTTTTAAGATATTTACATTTTTGTGTGTGATATGGCAGCAGCATCACCAGGTCCCCTGCACTTCCTGCTCTGAAACCATATCAGTCATTCTGCCCTGTGTCTCCTCCCCTTTGCAGCCCCCCTGGTCCCTCCAGTTGCAGGCCCTCCTTGGCCCATTCCCTTACAGCCCCATGTGGCCCCGCCCACTCGCAGGTGCCTAAGCCCCCCTCACAGGTGCTGTGGGCCACTCTGACACCCCCTACCCCCCGGAAACTCTGTGGAAACAGCCTTTTCAGGCAGAGTGAGAACTCTGCCTGAAAAGGCTATTTTCACACTGTGAGAGAGAAGGGCTGTAGATTCCCTTACCTTCTCTGCAGCTGCAGGTCCTTCACATAGCAGAGATTAGGAGGGGCTTCCTGTCTCCCTCACACACTGAGGGTGTCTGAGGCTGTGGGCACTGTGCAGGAGAAGCCTCAGGAATGTCACATGTCAGCCTCCCACCCATTAACTTTCTGGTCAGCCATTTCTGTGTATCTTTGGCTGTGGAGCACGTACAGAGGTGGTTGATGGCTCGTTTTAAAGGTAGGAAACTGGTCTTTCATTTAAACTCAATTTGTTTGGAGACCACAGTTCCCTTTTAACTCCAGATTAGCATCGGATGCACAGATTACTCAAAAATCACCCACGCATCCGACGCTTGCGATTTAATATCGTGTTTGCGCTAGATTTAGCGCAGGATTTTATTGCCAGCAAATAGCTGACGTTAAAATCCCGCATTTAACCAGATTAGCGGCTCTGGGTAAATAAGCCTGATAGTGTTTTGAATTTAGTTTTTTAAGGAGCTGTATTCTGAAAAGTGACTTTGCCTAAATTTAATCTACAAATTTATACATGTAAGCAGCATCTGATTTGTTTGTGTTTCTGCATGACTTCGATCCTGTACTTGTTTTGCTCATGCTCAGTCCCAGCCCCCTGCCATCTGACTCTCTGTGAGGGTAAGCATGCTAAGTATCCCTGTGAGGCAGCATTGGAAATGGGCAATTTAAAATAAATAATATCCCGGTGTACATATCCTTTAAAATATTATTATTTAATTGGGTTGTGCATGCATTTGCATCACTTAATCTGCTGTTTTGAAAATGTAATTTCCTGTATTAAAGTGTCTTTGTAATTACAGTAGGCTCCAGCAGAAGGGAGGGGGGAGTTCCCGCACATGTCAATCTGTCTGCTTCTTCCATGCTGATGATTGCAATGCAATATACTTCAAATCCAGGTAAACAGATTGGAATTAAAGAAATAACTTTGAAAATAAAGATGTATGATACATTATATCTTTAGTATCCTTAAAGGGTATATCCACCTAAGAAAACTACTTTTGGGGTTTCAGATTTATTGAAGAATGGAAGGTAAAGGAGCTATGTCTTACCTCCCGTTCTTCAATAAAACCTGCAGGAGCCAAGAGCGATGGTAAGAACTTACTGTACCGGTCTCGCGCTCCTCCTCCACTTCCTCTGACAGGTCACAACTGACTTTGGACTACAGTATATGCACCTGTGCAGCGCATATGCGCATAATATACAAAGTCCGTCAGGACATGTCAGAAGATCAGCGGAGGAGCGCAAAACCAGGTAAGTTTCTCACCTTCGCGCCTGGCTCCTGCAGGTTTTATTGAAGAACGGGAGGTAAGACATAGCTCCTTTACCTTCCGTTCTTCAATAAAACTGAAACCCCAAAAGTAGTTTTTTTTGCCTCCCGTTCTTCAATAAAAATGAAACCCCAAAAGTAGTTTTCTTAGGTGGACCCTTTAAATATTGACACCTACAGGGAGATTCAATAAAAGTTCTTATTGTTTAAAATGGTGCTAATTTTGCCCCAACCAATCAGAACTTAACATTTGTAAGCTTACATCTGATTGGTTGGGGCAAAATCAGCACCATTTTAAATGATAAGAACTTTTATTGAATAACCCTGCTAGTGTTTACCACTGAAACTTAAGGGAGCCTTACACTTGGCCGATACTAAACATATCCCAAAGGGAAGGTGTGGGGGGCAAAAACGACCAGCAACGATGCAGACAAACTAACGCTATTACCATTGCAGCAGATCTATATCGGCTACCTTTACTACAGTAGAGGTAGCAGATAACATTGTTATGTGTATGGGCGAGACGAACGATCATTCCATATAAATAATATACAAAACAACTGTTCCTGTGTATATGTGAATATTTAAAATTCACAATCAGATTCTGATGGAATTTGGGACCTAAGCTGCATGTATATGGGCACCTTAAAACACTGTAATGCCGGGGAAAAATGCAATCTGGGGGTAACAGATAACATTTTAACAGATTTGATTAACATAGGGCAATAGAGATCTGCCCACTGACAGATAATAGACAAATCCCAATTATGGGACATTTTCTTGGTTTGAAAACAACACATTCTGTGACTAACTCCCCCCAAGATGGGAGAGTGACATCCTTCTACAATAAACTCTTCTACCTCTTCTACCCCAGTGCCTACATCATAGGGCCTATCATAGGGCCTAGTTTATAACCCACTCAGAGAAATTGGGCATCAACTTCCCCCTCTTATATACTTATATCTTCAAATTTCAAGGGGAGTGGTTGTTGCTTGCCTTTCTTGAAGTGACAACAGGTCATATCAAAATTCTAAATAATCAACACCAGACGTACACAATAAAATAGGTAGAGGCAGGAAATGGGAAATTTAATAAACAGTTCACATACTTCATAATTAGGATGGCTTTTAAACCTTTTTTTTCAAAGAAAGCAGCCAAAATTAGTTTCCTCATTTAGACTCCCAAAAGCATTATGTGGCTGATGAACCATTGCTAATGGACGCAGGATCAGTTGTTTCCAATTATTGTAAAAAAGTGTGCTTACCTAAACAATCATAAGAGATTACAGATATCATGGTTCTGTCAAGTTAATCTGTCACTCTTTGCAATATTGCAAAAAGATTCTGGTGGATTATGCCATTGTGGCTTGTGTGTACAAAGATTTAGTTACTTCTCAATGCTTTTTACATCTAAGATGTGAGAAGGTTTCCTACCTGCTGCCTTCTCACACAGGAGACAAAAACCTTAAAGTCTTAAAAACTATATATGTGTATGGTAGCTCAATGGTTAGCACTGATGTCTTATAGCGCTAGTCCAGGGTTCAATTCTATTGGCTACATATGTATGGCTGTATATTGTATAGAGCAACTCTTAAATCATTTGGAAACATTCAATAGAAGGAGATGAAATCTTAGCTACTGGGATTCTGGATTGGGGTGATGATGGATAAATACATGTTGGGGGGGGGTTCCCTTCTTTTTCATCCTCTGAAAAACAAAGGTGGGAACTTTGTGAATTTATGCTCTGTTTGCAATAAATATGTTCACATTTGCAGTGTGACTTAATTTTTCTTGAGTTCAAGAACCCCTGGAGTATGGGATGACAACTAGTCTGTACTGCTTGTGTACCAGTATCTTTTTGCAAGGGAAAAGTATCTTTGCTAGCACACCATCCTGCTGCGTATTGTAGTGGTTTCTATGCTGCCTCCAACTGCATCCACTGGTGGCAGCACTGAGCCAGGCCATTGCAAACATCAGTACTTGTCCATCCTTTACAGACATAATCACTCTGGATACAAGTAAGCCGCCTTTTATTTTACCAAACAAAAAATAAGGTTCATATTAGAATACAGTGACTCATATTCATGGTTTACTGTTTGCTGGTAAGCACTGTACTGCCACTATATACTTATTTACAATAGATCACTATATACTTAGTTAAGGTTTGTTCAGGTGCTATTCAGTATTGAGCAAGTCAATCTTCTGAGACATGTCTGTCAAAGTAATAGTGGTGGTGGTAGTAAAATTCTTGAGGGAAGTTGAAGAGGATTCAACAAACATTTGTGAATGCAGGTGTTATATTTATTATTAAAACAGATCCAAAAGTTACATTTTCTGTTTCTTATTTCATAAGACTTCTTTGTTTCTTCACTAGTGTATCACTGTCAGCTTCTGGAATGCCTAATGAAATATAAACAAGAGGTTTGGAAAGTAAGTTAATTTTATATTAAAATCTACTGATAAGTCCATTCTTTAATTAACCTGTTAGTACAGTGAAATAATGTAACTTTCCCATATGCATAGCAGAGGCTGTTCTTTGTGGGTTCCTAAATTGTGGGTGTGTGGATCCATGATGGCATCTATACTGTAAGCTTGGGCATCTGTCAAAGTTTATATAAAATATTAGCCTAATTTCAATTACTCTTTTTTGGCACATTCTCTTGTTGCTTGGTGTAATATAATATAACTTGTACTATTGCTAAAGGGTAAGTATCAGCAGATGTTTTTTTAATATTTTGTATATGATTTTTAAGGGGAGATCCACAAAGCTCTTCTTACCTCCCAAGTTCCAGTAATGCAATAACCACTTTCTGGTGTATACAATACTGGGATGGAGGCACAGTCAATTTATAATTTCTAAATGCCCACATTGGGTTGAAGTGCACTGGGTCCAACACATTTTGATATACCCCACAATAGAAAAAGAAAGCCCAGGCACACTCCTATTCACAAATATAAGTAACCACAATAATTTTATTAAATCAAAACATAGTTCATAGAAACTCACCATACAAACAATTAAAATCAATTTAAAAACATTCAGATCAGACATTAACCCTAAAATATCATTTGTATCATGTTTTTCTACCGGGTTACTGCTGTTATATAGTAGCACTGGCAAACTTTTCCAACTTATATTGCATCAGCCCCTCTGACTCTTACTGTATCCTGAAAGTGTGGATGGTCAACTAAATTTTAACAAAAATTTTTTTGTTTGCACTGGTAAAATGCTTTCATAAATATTTGGAAACTTTGAAACAGAGCAGTAAAAACAACACAACCATTGCAAAACACATGCTAAACCTATATACTGTTGCATTTAGTACCTTCCTCATAGAAAAATATTAGATAGGAAACAACTGTGATGTTTTAATGGCATTGGTCTGATGAGATCTATTAATAAGCATTTTCCCTTATCTATATTTTGGCACTGTGTTGTCTTAGTAGCACCTACTTTTTTGTCTGTATGGTTTGTAGGGCAATAGAATTATTAGCTTTTAGGTCTTTTTCTAAATTTTCTAGACATTTTTGTTAATTTAGAACTTAGTAGTTACATTTTTCCATCAACTAGCTCCATTGGAAATGTTGTGTCCCTTTGTGAGGCTGCAGAGCAGGGTGAAATTTGACTGAAATGTATTCATTCCCCATCTACATTATAAATTATGTGGGATTATAGCTTTGGAAAAATAAAATTTTTGAAATCATAAGGCAGTGATCCAGGGTGCTTGTCTTTTGAAAAGTATTTTTTTTCCTCCTTTAATGCGCCTTACACACATGCGATATTGTGCCCAAGGCCTAACGCCAGGTCGGATCACCAATGATGCCCGTCGAAACAGCCACACATACGTTATTATCGGTCGAAACATTTGTCATGTGTGTGTCAGACCTAGTGTGCTTGAGGCCAATTTAATTTTCAAATTTAATTTCCACCCTAATATTTATACCGTATAATATTTATTCCGTTATTTAGTCTAAATATTAGACTAACAGGGCTATGTACAGAGACCTGCTATAGCAAATATGGTCTAAAGGTAACAGGCCTTGTTTGTGTTCAATAAACCATTAGCGATCAATATTACATAAGTAAGTCACGTTAACAGCTTAACGTGAATCACCAAAACTTCTCACACCATTTCTTGCAGAATTAAAAGCTATAAAACAGAAATGGGGATAGAATTTATTTTGCCTTATGTATTTTTAAATGATTAAAACACTTCAGCAGAGTAAGGAGCACTACTTACGAGCTTAAACAATCCAATAAAAAAATAACAGCAGCATATTTTTTTAAAGGGGAAGTATATTTTGTATTTTTTATATATTTAAATTTATATATATATATATATATATATATATTGTATACTCACAGCACTCCACCACTTCAGATGGTCCGGTGCAATGCCTATGGACACATGGCTGTATTGTATCCCATACTACAAACAAACTATGAAGGCAGCACTCAGGATTCTTGATTCAGTTGCCGTAATTTTATTGTTACACAGTCATCATCGTACAAAGCGACGTTTCAGGAGTAACATTCTCCCTTCTTCAAGCTCCAAAATTGACTGGTGCACATTTACAATTTCCCCACCCAGATTTAAATGTCCCAACAGGAAATTACATATTTCAAACCTCTAATTAACTTTCGATTAACCCATTCATTGTTATTTAATTAAAAACACACCAATTACAATCACCATATTTTTAAAAACACTCATGTTATTGGATGCATACATATAATAATAAGACCTTATACATATGTTCCCATATATCTAAATCTTCAATTTTGATTGTAACCAGTTTTGCCCACAAGGAGAACCAAAGAGGAAAGGGAGCCAAAGTATTCAGTTTTTTTACCCACCAAACCTCCCACTGTTTCAGTTTAAGCCTATCTCCTCCCCTCAATGGAGTTGGAACCATTTCCAGTATCATGAATCGTAATTTATTATCCTTGTGCCATGCCTCCACAAAATGTTTGGAGACAGGTAATCGAGTATCCTTTAATCTAATACTAGAACGGTGCTGGGATATCCCGTGATTTAACCATTTGAATGGTTTCCCCAACATATAACAATTTGCAGGCGCACCACAACACATACACAACAAATTTGGTGTCACATGTGTGATAACCCCGAATATCAAACTTTTGGGAGGTATGGGGGTGTACAAATTGTGTTCTCCTGTGTACACACGCACATTAATTGCAGTGCAGGCAGGGGAACATACCCTGTTTCCTGGGTCCCAAAAAAGTACCCTTTTGTATTTAATCAGAATGTAGCACCGACCTAATCAATTTGTTTCCCAATTTTCTGCCTCTTCTATAAGAAATAAGAGGTGGTTCCAAAAATTCTTGGACCCCTGGGTATGCTTTACTCAAGATGTACCAATTCTTACGTATAATTTGAGCTATCCGTTCACTACCTATCCCGTATTCCATAATCAATGGAATGCGGTCAATCTTGGCTTTCACTTCCCTAGTTTTTATTTTATTCTGAACCTTATGTAAAGCTCCTTCCAATACATGTTTTGGGTACCCCCTGAATTGAAATTTATTCACCATTGTTCTGAGTGACCCGTGTTTCTGGTTCACTAACTATGTTGAAAACCCTTATAAATTGTCCCATAGGGATTGCCTTCCGTACATGTGGAGGGTGAAAACTCTGGTATGATAGTAATTGATTCCTATCAGTATCTTTGGTATATAATTCAGTGTTTAAACCACCATCCACTGTCACCAATACATCCAGGAAGCAAATCTTTTATCATACTGTAAAGTATATTTAATGCTGCCATGTACACTGTTGATCTCCTCATGGAAACTCAACAAAGATCCAATGTGTCCCCGCCACAGGAGGAAGACGTCATCTATATAACGCCACCAGGACAAACAATGCCTGGTGAAAGATGGTAAATTATAGATGACGTCCTCCTCAAGCCAAGCCATAAAGGCATTGGCATATGCCGGGGCCACATTGGATCCCATGGCAGTCCCTCTCAATTGTTTATAATACCTGCCATTGAATGCAAAATAGTTCTCAAACAAAATGATTTCAAGGCATCGTTCAAAGAATTAAATCTGGGCTACATTATAAATCCCACTTTTTTGTAATCTCTGCACTGCTGCTTTAAAAACCCCTCTATATGGGGAATCGAGGTATAAAGTGAGGAAACGTCTAAAGTGACCAACCACACTTCATCCCACTTATCCAGCTTTACTGTTCTTAGTTTACGCAAAAAGTCCCCTGTATCTTTCAAATACGATTGTATACCCTGTAATCCAGAAAGTTAATTAGAGGTTTGAAATATGTAATTTCCTGTTGGGACATTTAAATCTGGGTGGGGAAATTGTAAATGTGTAACAGTCAATTTTGGAGCTTGAAGAAGGGAGAATGTTACTCCCGAAACGTCGCTTTGTACGATGACTGTGTAACAATAAAATTACGGCAACTGAATCAAGAGTCCTGAGTGCTGCCTTCATAATTTGATTGTAGTATGGGATACAATACAGCCATGTGTCCATAGGCATTGCACCGGACCATCAAACCCCCGAGCACAATATAACATCCTTGGGGGTTTGAATGCACATAGGGTTAAGACACACCCCTTCACTCTGAGGTGTTTGTTATATCTTTGCTCTGATACTTATAGTCAGCTGTGGGTTTTCCCTGCAGAGATTCTTTCTCTGACACACACCCCTAAACTCTCTTGTTCTCATTGGTGGTTTGTACACTGATATCACTGAGACACACCTATTCACTCACAGGGATTGGAGGAATTCTGTATTTAGTTCCCTGTTACACAGTATTCTGATGTTCTGAAGACGGCCCCGTTTGAGGGGCGGAAACATGTCAACCTCCATGTTGGAATAAACTTTCTTATGTTTGTGAAGCCCTGTGAGTGCCTCCGTTTCTAGAGTTGCTGCATATCCTTGGATTGAGCACCCAGGCAGTTTACACTCAGGAGTGCCCGCTAACCACGACACCTGTATATATATATATATATATATATATATATATATATAAATTTAAATATATAAAAAATACAAAATATACTTCCCCTTTAAAAAAATATGCTGCTGTTATTTTTTTATTGGATTGTTTAAGCTCGTAAGTAGTGGCTATAAAAGTATTTAACTAATTGTATTATCTTCACGCACGATAGTTCATAATAATCATACATTAATAAATATATATGCAGCATAAATGTTTTGCGTTGCATATATAACGTAACATCCATAAATGTTTGCTTGCAACACACATGCGTGGTTGACTTCTTATTGGTCTGTGTCAACCAATGACACAGTACAAAATGGGCCAGTCTTGACATATACCGCCTCTCTGTACACTGCCCTTTTTCTTAACGTCTGATTAAGACCATCATTGTGGTGGCGTTACAATTGTGTTAAAATTTGGTACATTACTTGTGTTGTCTAGACGCGCAAACTCAACGTGAATCACGCACACATCGGAAGTTACGTCTAAAAGTCACGTTAAGATGGCGGGTCTCGGTACATAGCCCTGTAAATAACTAAAGTATTTTAGTTTTTGATATTATTAACATTATTATTCTTTTTACCAGGATTTGCTTTATGTGATAGCCTATGGACCTTCTCAAGTAAAGCCTCCTGCTGTACAAATGCTGTTTCATTACTGGCCTAATTTAAAACCTCCAGGAGCAATAACTGAGTACAGAGGACTACAATACACAGGTAAGTAGGGGTCTATGGATTTTTAAAACTTTATTTAGCAACTGGTTTGCTGCTTGTTCTGAATTCATATTGCTATATGATACTGCATAAAAATAAAACATATTTTTTAATATATTAAAATAAAAAATATATTAAAAATATATTGTAATGTATTTTTATAAAGTTTTATAATAATAAAACTTTAATATTTTATATATTTCATAAAGCTATGAGGATTTTGTATCTGTCTTGTATTGGAATTAGCAATAGCAATAATAAAACTAGAAGGGTAACTGCGGTATCCATACAAGTGCCCTTTATTAAAAAGAACACATTCCTCCCTTTTCAATGATTATGCTTCTAGCTGCAGTCTATCTAAAGTTACAACAGTACAAAGGGTGGTATTTCCAGCTAGCACATCACCAGCATCATTTCTCCGCCCCCACCCCTGCCTGAGGCACTGAGAATGCCCAGTTGTATCTTACTGCTGTAACAGAACATCCTCTGCTGCACCATAACCCAAACTTTTTACTAACCCAAACTTCTTTTCAGGCCACAAGCCTGAAAAATCTAGGAAGAGAAATGGAGAGAATGTTTGCAGGTCTCTAAATAGGGCAGCACGGTGGCTCAGTGTTTAACACTGATGCCTTGCAGCACTAAGGTCCTGAGTTCAATTCCATCCTTGGACACATCTGCAAGAAGTTTGTATGTTCTCCCCATGCTTGCGTGGGTTTCCTCCGGGCACTCCAGTTTCCCCCACAATCATAAAGACATACTGATAGGTTGTATGTGTCAAAAATGTGCTTAGATTGTAAGCTCTTCGGGGCCTGATGTGAATGTATACATGTAATTGTAAAGTGCTACGGAAGATGTTAGCACTATATAAATCCACAATAATAATAATAATAATAATTAAAAATAGTTTCAGAAACGATTGTTTTTTAATAGTGGGGCTTCTTTAACAGCACATCATGAAACACACACTTCCTTGTCTATCCTGACTGAGTCTAACTTTACAATGTGACTATGTTTCCTTTCCTTTAAAACAGCAATGCTATCATTCTGATGTCATAACTACATTACTATGTTGCAACACACCAACCATTGAACAAAATGTGTGTTATTTCACATTTTGCCATCAATGTGGTATATAACATTAAAGGACAACTTCACCCTCATAAGAACATATTTTAGAAAGAATGGCCTCTTTAAAATATGTTGATATATCATAGTTTGTCCTATGAATTCATTACTGTATGACTGCTATACTTCTGGAGGCCTCATGGAAACTGAGCCATTTAAAAACCTGTACTGAGCCTGTACTGAGCCTGAGCATGCTCAGAAGAAGCAGACAGGGGATTAACATTCAGTTATTGGCTGTGATGTCAACTGTTAAATCCATAACTGACAGTTGATAACTGGAAGAACCAGGAAGCATAAACAGGGGCAACAGGACATTGTGCAGAATTTTAGGTTAGACTTATATATTTCACATTTCAAACTATTACCATTTAGGGTTTTGGGGGGTGATTTGCCTGTAGGTAAGTTTTCATTTTAGGGCTGGACTTGCCCTTTAAGCAGCAAAAACAGAGCACTAATTAGATGCTAAGAAGTCATGGTTACAATAATAATAACAACAAGCAATATCTTTTGCAGCTTGGAATCCTATTCATTGCCAACATATAGAATGCCACAATGCCATCAACAAGCCAGCAGTAAAGGTACAGTGTTTTTTTATAATTCCTGAAAAAAAGAGTTTATTGTTTCTAAAACTCAAAAGAGGCCTTGCTTGTTTCATATGTTTTAAAGTCAGGCTACCAGTTTAAAAACATTATTACTGACTAAATTATTCCAGGTGCATCCAGAATTGCAGGCCCTTTCCCTTTCTGTATATATCATATATCATATAGGAATTGTTTGTTTAAATGTTTTAGTGCTGTAACAAGAATTGTCAGCAGTTTTTTCTTGACGAAGATTAAAAAATGTATATGTTAAATTAAAGGGTATCTCCACTCAAATTTTATACTAATTTTTTCCAGTTTAATTGAAGAACGGGAGGTAATGGAGCTATGTCTTACCTCCTATCCTTCAATTAAACTGCCAGGAGACAGGCGAAAAGAAAGATGCAGGTACTTTGGAAGGAACCTGTCTGGAACAGGGGAGGAGCGCAATCGCAGGTAAGTTCTCTTTATTGAAGAACATAGCTCCTTTACCATGTGTTCTTCAAAAAAAAACGTATATCATTTGAGTGGCGATATCCTTTAAGTAAAAATTTGGCTTTGGAGATTCAAAGTTTAGGTGTTGTTGACTTATTGCTAAGAAACTGCTAAAAGCTCTCTTCACTTCCTTCTCCTTGCTTAACCAACTTAACACTTGGACAGACAGAGAAACTTTTTGGAGAGTTAGGAACAATATGAAATATTGTATAGGAAGTTGTATAAGGTTTTAAAATCAATTAAGAAAGGAAAAGAATGAAGTATCCCCCTATTGGCTTATACCATCCTGAAGCACAATCCAGAGACCAAAAAAGGGTTAATTAAAATTTTTAAAATGTAAGATCTTTATTAGATATAAATTAAAAGCTGAATAGCACACAGATATCACACAATTTAAAAAATATTGTTGTAAGTGCATAACCAATGTGGGTCTGCAAAAATAAGCAGATACACACACAAGAAGGAAGGGGGAAGGGTAATTACCTTAACAATTACCACATCTATGCCCAACGTAAAAATGGGTGGGAGAAACCTCTCCACCTCTGTCTGAGCCTGTCAAAAAAAATTTAAAGGACAGGCAAATAGGGCACCCCTATGAGCATAAAATGTTTGGTTGGATTGCGATTATACCTATACGCAGCCCCTTTTGGACTTAAAGCTATGTCTAGCTATTTTTAATTTGTGTGGTATGCATGGGCAATAAGCCTAGGGACCTTGACTAGGGATCCCATTCTGTGTACTATAATACTGAGCATTTTATGCTCATAGGGGGGCCCTATTTTGCCTTTTTTGACAGGCTCAGACAGAGGTGGAGAGGTTTCTCCCACCCATTTTTATGTTGGGCATAGATGTGGTAATTGTTAAGGTAATTACCCTTCCCCTTTCCTTCTTGTATGTGTATCTGCTTATTTTTGCAGAACCACATTGGTTATGCACTTACCACCTATCAGGGTTATTCAATAAAAGTTCTTATCATTTAAAATGGTGCTAATTTGACCTAACGAATCAGATCTTATTTAACATTTGAAAGCTAATTTCTGATTGGTTTTAAACGATAAGAACTTTTATTGACTCTCCCTGTATATTTTTAAATTGTGTCATTTCTGTTTGCTATTCAGCTTTTAATGTATATCTAATAAAGATCTTAATTTTTAATTAACCCTTTTTTTGGTCTCTGGATTGTGCTTCAGGATGGGATAAGCCAATAGGGGGATACTTCTTTCTTTTCCTTCTTTAATTGATTCACTTATATCCCCATTTATCCATCCTTCACATTGGTAACCTTAATTGTGCATCACGTTTTCTCCATTTGAAGGTTTTAAAATGCCAGCAGTTTCTGTGGATTAAAAACATGCTACCTACACCTAAATATTGTTTTAAAGCAGGCTAACGTACCTAGGGCATTTGGAGTATCCTTGTGTCACCCTTTGCCACTTTTCTTCCTAAATATGTATTGTGCCAATAAAATCAGTATTCAGAATGAAGTATTGCATGTCTTGGAGTTCCAGCCTATGGGACTATTTTTGTCTCATGAATTCACACCCACAAAATATGGATAAAATTGCATGGACCTCTATTTAATTAAATCAAACAACAATGTACATACTAACGGGAGCTTACTCTTTTATTCCATTGCATCGCTCACACGCTCCTATGGGCTTCTCAGCTCAGGATTTTGAGCAGGCTGAACACGATGATCTACATAAAAACAAGTCTTTATTTCCACAGATTAAAATCAAACGATGTTGGGCACGGTGTGGTGGAATCCACTAATACACACGGGAAAGGCGCGGTGAGCACACCTGTTGCTTTTCTAACATAGTCACTTCATCAGAGGCCACGAAAGGCATCGGGTGTGCTCTCCACACCTTTCCCATGGGCAGCCTGCGCAAAATCAGGATTTACTGTTATAATCAAATGTAAGAGTTTCAATGTGTTCTGAAGACCTTAGTGAATTCAAGCACAATACTGTCACATACCATCTTTGAAATAAGTGAATTTGTAAAATTTCTTTCTTGCTAGATCTTCTATGATAAACTGTAAATAGTATTATTGCAGAGTGGAAGCGTATATAAGTAGAATCCATGCCAAGTGGCTGACCACGTAAAGTAACAAATTGGGTTTATTGAGTGCTGAGGTTCATAGTGTATAAAAACTGCCAATGCATTGATCACCACACAGTTCCAAACCTCTTCTGGCATTTGCCATGGCAAAAAAACTGCCCTGCTTCTATTAGGCAAGTTGAAAATTTACCAACATAATTAGACATAATCCGCCAAAATACAGAAATATTGGTCAAATTATGGCCTCATGTGCCTTAGATAATGTGCTCAAATCAACAGTTCTCTTTCTACACACTGTGTGGAGACGTGTGCATACGGAACACAAAGTGACAATTGAGTATTATTACCATATATTGCTACTAATTAAAGGTTTTCTCTAGTGTTACTGGTTTGTCTGTTTTTTTGCAGATGTGCATAGATGCCTCCCTGTCTGTTGCTTTGGGGGACAAACCTCCTCCTTTGTATCTTTGTGAAGAATGTAGCCAAAGGATTGCCGGGTAAGTTAGACAAAAACAAGTTATTTTCTTGCCCTTATTTCTTCCGTTTTGCTGTTGCAAACAAACATTTCCCAGCATTCTCAGGCATGCTGTAACATGCTGGTAGTTGCGTGTAGCAACAACTTCCTGATCTGTATTGTTAACTGAAATGAATAGGATCCCCCAATCCTTTTAAATGCATAACATATGCCGAATGACCACACCTCCGTACCGGACAATTATTGTAGGTTTGTGGCCGCTCAGGTGAGCATTGCTGGTTGTCCAAACTGGCGGATCTATGACCAACAGCCAAACACGTTTGATAATTGATCGCAGCGTCGGACTGGGGCGTTGGGGCCCACCAGGAAATTAAAGACCAGGGGCCCACAAGCACGAGTTTAGGGACCCATCTAACATTTCATTTCTTTATTTTCTCTCATTTACATATCTTATCTTACTTCTACTGACTCCTATTGTTTATTAAAATGCATTTCTTTTTAACCCTTTGGCTCTGTATTTACATTTGAGCTGTTTTATCTGTTTTCTGGTGTGAATGGGCTGTTCGACCCTGATTGAACGGTATTGCCGTCAGGGCTGAATTTCCCACTAGGCCACCTAGGCCGTGGCCTAGGGCGGCACAGCCACCAGGGGCGGCAAAAAGAAAGAAAGAAAAGGGTAATGCAGCATTGCATCCCCATTTTAAATTTACACAATGCACGTTAGTTGGCACACAGCAAAGCTTTACCAGTTTCTGTTAAATCAGAAATGGGCAGCGATTGCCGATTTGCTAGGGGGGCAGGTCCCTCTCCCACTTACAAAGCTCTGCTTCAGCCAATAAATGACCATGTACAGGGTGTACAGGCAGTACAAGTTAGCTGGCCTAGGGGAGAAAAAAGTATAAATCCGGCCCTGATTGCCGTTCGCTGGACAATCTTTTGCCGATGGTTGCAAGTGTGTACAAGCCTTGAGTAATAGTAACATAATAGATGTAGACTATGCTTCTCTATGTTCACATATACATCGTGGTTTTCACAGAACAAATACAGAAAAACAACTGTCAACCTCCTAAGCTTATCCCGATGTTCATAACCTTTTACCTAAATGTTATCCAAATAACATCAATAATCAGATTGCCCATGTTGAATCTTTACATAATTCCAGAGGTATGTTTTACCTGAGTTTTGGATTGGTTTTGGGCAGAATTTTTTGGATGTCTTGTATCTCTCTGTTCTATAGCTATTGTTTTTTTGTGGTAATTTACCTATAAACCATTTTCCAACTCACTATTGCATACTCCTGGTACACATGGGCTGATATTTTGCCTCATCAACTGTACAGTCTACTATTTTGGATGGATAAGAAGGGGATCAGCCGTGACATTTATACACATGTAAAAATGTAAACACATGACAAAAATCACTGCTGATCGTGCATATTTATGTCTGGTTGATCTGGACAAAATATTGGTGATACAACTTTAAAGGATAAGTGCACTGTAAAAGTTATGTTTATTTGGAAGCTGCAGCTTTAAAAATACTGTTGCCATGTTTTTTTTTTACCTATGTCCCTCCAGAGCCTAGCTTTGTGCCTTGGAAGTTGCTGACATCTTGTTACTGGTTTGCTGAATGTTAAGCTCCGCTCCTCTGAGATTTCCTCTGCTTTCTCCTGCTTGAGCCTCAAACAGTAATGCTTGTGAGTTCCGTGCACATGCACGTGCACGGAACTCACAGGCATTACTGTTTGAGGTTCAAGCAGGAGAGTGCACGGAACTCACAAGCATTACTGTTTGAGGCTCAAGCAGGAGAAAGCAGAGGAAATCTCAGAGGGGCGGAGCTTAACATTCAGCAAACCAGTAACAAGATGTCCGCAACTTCCAAGGCACAAAGCTAGGCTCTGGAGGGGCATAAGTAAAAAAAAATATGGCAATAGTATTTTTAAAGCTGCAGCTTCCAAATGAACATAACTTGATTTTACAGTGCACTTATCCTTTAAATCTTACTGACAGACTCCTGATTGGTAAAATTGGCAAGCATATTGGGTTAAAGATTGTCAGGGAGATTCAGGGCTCATTCACTCTAGAAACTGACAGAAACACACAGCATGTGTTTCTGTCAGTTTGTATCCATTTTTTTCATCCATTTGTATCCATTTTTTAACAATGTGTGTTCCATAAATTTCTATAGAAAATGCATGAAAAAACAGACAGAAATGCTGCATGCAGTGCGTTTTTTAAACAGACTGGAACGGAACGGATTATAACGTAGCAGGTGCGAACAATATTATGAAATCCTATGGGGTTTTACTGTCTGTCCATTTTTTTAAACACACCTGCATTTGAAAAATGGATGCTAACTGATGTAGTGTGAACGAGCCCTTATTAAAAGTTCTTATTGTTTAAAATGGTTATAATTTTTCCCTACCAATCAAATCTTATTTAACATTTGAAAGCTAACATCTGATTGGTTGGGGCAAAATTAGCACCATTTTAAACAATAAGCAGTGAGATTCAATACAACTTCTTATCGTTTAAAATGGTGTTAATTTTGCCCCAACCAATCAGATCTTATTTAACATTTGTAAACTTACATCTGATTGGTTGGGGCAAAATTATTGCTACAAAGATTTTCGCTGTGGTGATTTATGGCAGTAGTATTGCCGAATTCATTGTGTCTAATAATGCAGAATTTCTCCCAATGCTGGGCTAGGGCTGTTACTGATAATTAGGTTATGTTAAAAGGAGTCTTTAGAATTTAAAATAGAATTTAAAACTTCAAAAAAATACCATACTTTTATAAATATGCCCATAAAATAGTAAAAAAAAGTATGACATTTACAGTGCTATGTATTAACCATAAAACCAGCTTTTCACTGCTGATTCTGCAATTAATGGGTTTCATAACATTATTATTACATTATGTGGAAACTGTTTTTGGGGAGGTGGTAGTAATGTTATAACTGTAATTGCTTCTTATACCCTTGGAACCTTTAAACTAGAAAATAGTGAATAGTGTATGAAATCAATAGGGTTAATGCCACCCCCTCAACCTTCCTCCTAGTTGCTGTACCCAGGCTGAGAAACAAAATGCTAGGTCCTTACTTGTGAAGCCCCCCTCCAGTCTGGGCCTGTAGCCCCATCCCCTTCACTAGGTAGATGGAAAACCTAGAAGAAGCCTTGTGAGTAAATGTAATGGTTATTAAATGTACACCCAGGAGTTAGGATCTTGTGTTCTATATCCTTACCCTGGGTACATTAGGTAGGAGTGGGTTTGTATTATCCATTTATTGTCCTTTAAACAGAACAATTGCATCAAGTCAATTTGTCCATAAACTAATTGCTTATGTTTCCACAAGGGTCTCGATCAGATCATGGACCAGGTAATATTTAAGTGGCAGGAGGATTTATTTTTTTATAGCAGTTACTTTATAGTGGCATATGGTTAGCAATATGTGACTATTTGTCCTTTTAATGAATGTAAACAAAAGTGTATGATTGTTTTTACAGGGACCATGGTGAATGGTTGATTGATGTTCTCTTGCCACAAGGTATGTTTGTTCTGCTAGTTTATCTAGTAAGCAAATATTAAAATTAGATAACGTATTATATAAATATTTATGGAAAGTAAGTAGTCACCTCATTCATATTATCTTAATACCAAGATAACATCCAAACATAATATAGTTTTTCCACATTTTGTACTGTATATGTAATTCTACAGAACATTATAACAGTGACAAATAAAGCATGTCTTGGCTGTTGCTGAAATCTAAGTCCCAACATCCCAACATAACACTGGAGCCAGACCTATTTTAAAGGAGAACTCCCTTTGTAAACACAGCACTGCTGTTTGTTCTCAAGCTCCTTCATATTAGGGACATATCTCTTAAGATGGGAGCAGCATGCCATTGTTAATCCCTGAACTTTCTGCCACTGGTGAGCATAGTGATAGTGGCTCTCTGTAAATGAGCCCATTTGTAGCTTGACTGGTAATTTTTATTCCCAGATGATACCTCTTTACTGGTCTACTATAGATAGAAAACATTGAGTAACATCTAATTGGTTGCTGCAGATTTACATTACAGGCACAATTTTACACCTCCTATTAAATTAACCCCAGTATGTGTTTATGATGATGCTTTTTATGTGATGACTTCTAAGTGTATGTTTTTTCATACTGTAAATACCGTATATACTGATCCTAATTTAAACCAAATTACTTATTTTTAACTGATAAACCAAGAAAACTGCTTGACTCGAGTATAAACCAAGGTTTGACTTTCTCCCAGACAGCCCCATAGAAAGCCTCATACACAGCCCTATAGAAAGTCCAATACAAACCCCTATAGAAAATCCAATACACAGCTCCATAGAAAGTCCCATACACAGCCTCATAGAAAGTTCCATACACAGCCCCATAGAAAGTCCCATACACAGCCCCATAGAAAGTCCCATACACAGCCCCATAGAAAGTCCCATACACAGCCCCATAGAAAGTCCCATACACAGTCCCATAGAAAGTCCCAGTCCCATAGAAAGTCCCATACACAGCCCCATAGAAAGTCCCATACACAGCCCCATAGAAAGTCCAATTTAATATAGGTTTTTAAAAGTCTCGAACAAGCCCTTCTCAGAGGCTATATAATATCTGGTGCAGGTAGGTTTTTAGTCTCTGAATAAATTTGAGATCCATATATTTAATTCTCTTACTATTATTGGGGACTTATTTTTCTTGAGGAGATCTTTGTTTATTTGTCTGATTTAGCACCTAATGCGCTTTATAGTTGGGTTGGGACCTGGTCTATATTCCCCTAATAAATATATTTTCTAGGCTGTGTTATGCTATTCTTACTTTGCAGTGTAACACATGCAGTGTTCTGTGTGTTAATGACTAAGCACGTTTGTTTATTTCAGAGACCACTTTCAGAAAATCTTTTGATTGATTATTTTTTATCCACACTGTCCTTATGATAGACTAAATATATGACCCTAAAAACAAGGGCCCAGAAAGATGGTAATTCTGGTACCAGGTTTGATGTCAAACTGTACCAAAGTTTGTCTAGTTTCACAAGTGTCATGTATTCTTTGTTAGTGTTTTCTTAATGGATACCTGATACTCATTGTTGCCAAAACGTTTTTCTACTACTAAACACCTGGATCTGCTAAGCAAGCTCTACAATAGGCCTCTGCAATATAGCCATAAGGTGGCCATAGACACATCAATATTATTATTTGATTGCAGTCGTTTTTGTATTGCTGCATCTATGGCCACCATTAGTTTGTCTGTTCAAACTAACCAGGATGAAACAGAGGGTGATTAGGTCACAGTGATTATGCTATTTCATGTTTTCTTTTTGAAATGGATTCTCTTATTAAGTTTTATGTACATATCTTATGCAGCTGAAATATCAGCCATTTGTCAAAAAAAGGTAAGATTAATTCCGTAAAATTGTTGTGATGTTTCCATCCACTCATGATGTGCTGTATATGTGTGTGATTTGTTTTCCATTCTTTCATTAGTCCTTTATACACTTATCAGCTCATCTTTAGAAAATAGTAGCGTTGCTGCTGTTTGTTTAAAAAGTGTTGTTTTTAATTAATGCATGCTGTTTATTATCATTGGGGCTTCTGGTCTATCCTAATTTCCTGGATCATCTTTCATTGCTTGTTTCTTCTTGAAGGTATTTTTTTTTTAGTTAGTTACAGAAATTCACGGAATGTGTTTTTTAAGATTAGGATGAGGAGAACTAAAGGCTCTAAAGGAATCTTTAAAGGAGAACTAAACCCATTTTTTTTATATTGCAGAATCTGAAAGCAACCCCCCTAAAAACACCAATAAGCTATAAAAACCAACTCCAGTAAATTGTTTTAAAGTAAATGTAAGCCTGTTAAGAACTGGATGAAGTATCTGTGTGTATGTGCAGTGTCAGACCACACCTCCTAACCTCAGTCACATGCTTCCTTGCTATATCTGTCCAGTAAAAGGATTGGCTAGAGATTACTAATGGGTGTGACCAACTGTAACTAGGGGGCATATTTATAATCAATCACTATTTTTGCCATATCGCTATCGCAGGACATTGCAATGACAAATAGCGCTATTTTCGCCTTATTTATAAAAACGCTCCTTTTCGCTTTTGTTTTGTGGAAAAGTATCGCTGAGGTGATGTGTGGCAATAGTTTTCACCTTATTCATTGCGTTAAGTGTGGTATCACTGCAAAAAGATAGACTGCTCTCTAGTTTAATTTTAGAGCTTTTTTTGTCACTTTTTTATATAGAGCTATTTATAAATAGGTGAAAATTCCCCTTTTTGCCTCTTTTCTCCCTTTTATTGCATTTTTTTGCAGTTTTACCAGAATTTTCGCCAAACATCATTACTTACTGGAATGTTCCATTAACATGACTATATCTTACACAGCACTATGGTATGTTCCCATATTAATGGAACTGGATTGATAATTAGCTGCAGTTTGCTGAAAATAAGCAATACTAAAAAATGTTTCCTATTAATAAAAAAGCGAAAATTCGCCTTTTGAGTTTTACACTATTTATCATATCCTATTAATAAAATAGAGAAAATTCGCCTTTTGAGTTTTACACTATGTACCATGTCCTATTAATAAAACTGACAAAATTCACCTTTTGAGTTTTATACTGTTTATTATATCTTTGGCTGAACACGCTAACCTATGTACTAACGTGTTAACAAAGGGTTTTCACTGCCTGCACCATGTTGCAGTTTTTTTCATTGCGCAGTGCGCAGCGATGCAATAAGTTTTGCGCCGTTTTTTGCGCTAGTTTTTTGTGCGACAATTATCGCCTCTTCAATGGTGTCTTTAAAATATCCGCAAAAGTTTGCAACTTGCCGCTAGCGTTTTCGCAATGTATTAACGTTCGCAAAGTGGTTAATACTTTGCAGATATATTGCATATTGCAAATATATTGCATCTCCCCCCAAATGTGTTTTAAATAACAAAGATAGGTGTTTAGTGTGTATTAACCAATTTAATACTACTTTGAAAAACCACCAGGGAGTGTTACCTATTTACTATCATATGTGCTGAGCTTTTTCATCATTATTAGTGCTACTTTTTGATAATTTTCGCCTTTTTAATAACTTTGATGAAAGGAAAAGTTGGAAGTTAAAAAAATTATGGTAAAGGCTGGTGGGGAAAAAGCAAAAATAATGCCCCTTTATAAATATGTCCCTCAGACCCCCATTTGACTTTATTGGTAAATAAAGAAAATCGGAACGTTAAAAAAAAATCTTAAAAAAACGAAATCTCAGATCGTATTACAGTAAATGCTGGAAAATAGTCTTAGTATTGAGAAACACTCCACAATGTACTCACACCTTCCATGGACCCATTGGCAGGCTAAATAAATGGCCACTTATGCATTTTCGCCATCTCAGACTTGGCGAATTGGAATGGCTGAACTTAACGCAAAAATACACTTTTTATAAATATGCTTGAGCAGTTTCCTGCAGCGATGTAAGGCTAAAAGCGAAATGTAGTGGTAATGACCTTTCGCCACTGGTTATCACTGCTTTATAAATAGCGAAAAGTCCAAATTTGGCGAAAAGGCAGCATTAAACAAAACTTTATAAATATGCCCTAAGTTTCTGCCATAGCTAAAGACTGAGCATGTGCAGAAACTGTGATACTAGAATGCCGTGAAGTAAAGCACAAATCATGTTATTTAGGTAAATTTCAAAATGAGAGGTAAGACATAGAATACTGTTTTTTTATCAAGATGATCTGCCTTCTGGTTCAGTGTTGTTCTGTGGCTTTAGTTGTCCTTTAACATTAGAAATAATTTCCTTGTAGTCTAATCTCTCCAAAATACGAGATTTATTACATTGCGGGATCGCTGTCAGGTAAGCAGCGTAGTGTTCTTTAGTTTTTTGTCCTACTGCATTACACATTACGTTTCTTGTTACTAGAAAGCACAAAACTAAACTAAAACCTGTATTGCATTGGCCCCACAAAGTGAGTGTAAAACCAACGCTAACCCCATACTGGTAGTTTTCATTTTTACCTATAGTCGCATCTATAAGTCTGGCCTGTGTGTAACAGACCTAAATTAGGCTGTCTAAATGCTAACAAAATGGCAGGCTTTAAATAGTACTGAGGTTAAATTATAATATTTGGCATTCTTTTTAGAACTGCAGCTCTCATGTACGGAGAGCAGTGGTGACATGTTTCTCAGCGGGATGCTGTGGCGGCCATGGTAATAGACCAGTGCGTTATTGCAAAAGATGCCATTCCTACCATCACAGCAATGAAGTAGGAGCTGCAGCAACTGCAGAGACCCATCTTTTTCAGACCTCCCCACCTCCAATCAATACACGAGAGTGTGGTGCGGAAGAACTGGTGTGTGCAGTGGAAGCAGTAATAAGGTGAGTGATGCTCATTAAATACCAGAATCCATAATGGAAGGAAGGAAATCTATAGGAAAAATGCACTTATGAATCATCTACCTAAATGATTTCCTAGATTAGGGATTCTTACCACCCATTTGATCTTATATGATATTATATCACCTGTCTAGTATTAAGTCCTAGTCTAATCCTAAACTTAGACCTTAACTAAAACTGGAGGACCATGTTTTTGTTTTTTTTTGACTTATAATGTAACACATGATGAGCACCAAACACATTCATGAATGTTTACTTTTTTACATTTTTCAGTTTATTGAAGGAAGCGGAGTATCATGCGGAACAAAGAGAGTATGAGATGAATCGCAGGAGACAAATGGGCCTTTCCTCTTCACATCATTCTTTAGACAATGTTGATTTTGATAACAAGGATGATGACAAACATGATCAACGCCTCTTAAGTCAATTTGGCATTTGGTTTTTGGTAAGGTGACATATTGTGTGACTATCAATGTATTGAATTTTAACACAAAGATTCCTACAGTTGTTCCATCTTGTTTATTTTAGGTGAGTCTTTGCACTCCAAGTGAAAACACTCCTACAGAAAGCCTGGCCCGGCTTGTCAGTATGGTTTTCCAGTGGTTTCATTCAACAGCTTACATGATGGATGATGAAGTAGGAAGCCTGGTTGAGAAGCTAAAACCACAGTTTGTCACAAAATGGTTAAAAACTGTGTGTGATATTCGGTTTGATGTTATGGTTATGTGTTTACTCCCCAAACCAATGGAGTTTGCTAGGGTAAGAAATACATCCCCTTACATACAGAATTATCCAAAAATGTCATTTTTATATAAACATTTTAGATTTTATGGATTTGTTTTAATGGAGATCTAAAATCATTTTGAGCTACAGTGTCATCTACCTATACAAGATTATACAAAAATGGAAAAAAGAGACATGTAAAATGTTCACATGCTAGCATTTATCATATTAAAGTGTATCTTTCTGAAACGTCTGTGTTATGTAAGTAATCCAAACATATCATGGCATGGGTGAACCATATCCCTAATAATATTTCCAGTTCTAGATATGCAACATGATTTCTAAATCAACACAACTGAACGCAATGGGGTACCTATAATCCTTTGTGCAAACTAAAAGGGTATCTTTACTCTAAAAAATCGAATTTTTAAAATTAACCTTTAGAGGTTAAAGCAAGATCCCACTACTCCAAAACATTTTTGAATACAAAATCTGAGCTGTAGATTCTGAGAAATCATCATTTAAAAACACAGCATTTAAAGAGAAAGACACTCCAGAAGCAGAAATTATATGTGACCTATGCCTGACCTCTGCCTGCCTGGCAGCACTCTTTCTGCAAAATTTAAGAGAATCAGCAGAGAAAAGAAAAAAGGGGGGAGGTTGGGGGAGATTGCAAGCAAAGTAGTGTCCATGGGGAGGCTGTGTAGAACTTATAAGTGTCGCAGACACTACAAAAAGGCAGTAAGTAAGGGAGGGTGGGCAGAATTAGGAGGACTTTAAATATTAATAATTTAATGACAAAGCACGCACATATAAATATGTGAATACCACCATTTTACCACCATTTTACCACCAATTACTTTAATTGTAGTTTCAGAAAATGTAAAGTTATTTCAGTGAGTATAGTGACCCTTTAACAATACTATTACTATTACTTAGCTATCCCCAGCCACCACAGTGGGCCTTGCTAAGCATGAAAAAAAAAATCAAAACCAATTGACGTTTTCACCAAAATTGATATTAATGCGATTAAATAAAGGGTGAAACCCGGGCTGCGAAAAGTTAACGTCTCGTTAACACTGCATCAGTTACCGCTTATGTCTATTGCGATCATTTCCCAGCAGCCCCTCCCAGCCCCCAGCTCTGTACATCGGGTTTCAGCTCTTCGCCGCGATAAGTACAGTATCGCCGCAAAGGGAGTTCAAACTACTGCTGCACATCGCCGCAGTAATGCTTTTTGTGGCGATGTGCTTCACCTTTATAAATATGGCGAAAGCGTTATTTTCGGAATAACAGCCGTTTATAAATACGGCTCTAAGTGTTGGTTTAGAATTTAATTCTTATTTAAGAATTGTTAAATTTTGACTCTAGACTTTGTGTATCCAATGTCTCATAATTGTGCAAATATGTCTAGATGGGTAGACACTTTGCAAGATTCTGTCTGTCATTTTGTAACTATCGCGCTACTCACAGTCCCAAGCGTCCTCCTTATGTAAAGCATAGGGCCGACTCCATATACTTTAAATACGGGGAGACGACTGTCTTGGGCATTTCCAAATGATCCTGAGGCTGATGGTAAATGTTTGCTGGCCGCTGGAGCTCTCGGAAATGCGCTGCACAGAATAATGAGAAAGCGACAGTATCATCCCTTTCTCTTTACTGTGTGTACCCACCTTTAGCATATAGGTCGGTAACAATGATACCATATCTTTGTGCAGAGATTTAATAGCCTTTAACAAAGGTCCAATTCCCTTATCAGTTGAGACATAACAGGTAGGGACTATTCTTTAACATGGAGGCTATTTTTTACATTAGGATGGTCCTACCCACAAATATGTCTAGCTCACCCTAATCATTGGAGTGAAGATCCCCTAGACCTGTAATCCCAACACTTTGGCTGCAGTTATGAATTTGTTTTAAGAATTGGATGAGCCTAAAGCTTAGGTACACACAGTCCAGATTTCTGCAAGATCCTGTCTGCATCTTTCAAAGATCTGCATACACAGAGTCCCGAGCGTTCTCCCTAATGAACTGCATAGGAGACGTCGGACTGTATGTTTCCATCGGTCGCACTAGACTCCTCTATAAGGAGTCTATCGCGGCCGATGGAAATTTTCGCCCGACCCGATCGTTCGGCGGCCGCTCGCTCATTCGGGAAACGAACGTACACACATAACGATAAAGCAGCGATACCGTCGGATTTCGGGGCTTTATCGTTACTGTGTGTACTCATCTTAACATATGAGTAATGATCTAATAATTTGTATTTGTTCACTCAATTTATCATTGTCTCTTTAGGTTGGTGGTTACTGGGACAAATCATGCAGTACAGTAACTCAGCTGAAAGAAGGTCTAAACAGAATACTGTGCCTTATACCTTATAATGTGATAAACCAGCCAGTGTGGGAGTGCATCATGCCTGAGTGGCTTGAAGCCATTCGAACAGAAGTCCCTGACACCCAGCTGAAAGAGTTTAGAGAGGTTCTCAGGTTAGTGCAAGGTGATTCATTCATCTGAACTGTTCTTTTTTTATACTACTATGTATGATTTGTTTTTCTTATCACTTTAAATCTGACCTACACATTCTTAGGGTATCTTTACTCAAATTAAATTTTCAAAAAATTGTTGGATACCGCAATATTCCAATGCTTCAAAACTTTTTTTGGATTTTAAATCTAAGCTGTAGATTCTGAGAAATCATCTTTGATATCAGATAATTAACAGGGAAGCCCTGTTACTCCAGAAGTAGAAATTATAAATCCCCTGACCTCTTACTAGGATCTTTGACTGTCTGCTAGCACACTCTCTGCAACATTTAAAAGAATCAGCAGAGAAAATAAAGAAGGGGAGTTAGGGGGAGATGTGTAAGCAGAGCAGTGTCCATGGTGAAGCTGTATTTATAAGTGTCACAGACACTACAAGAAGGCAGTGAGTTAGGGAGGTTGGGGGGAAATTAGGAGCACTCCCTAAACATTAATAATTTAATGACAAAGCAAGCACAGATAAATATGTGAGTACAACTCATTTTTACTTTTCTCAAATTGTATTTTCAGAAAATGTAAAGTTGTTTCACTGAGTATAGTGGCCCTTTATGTCTACATGTGGTTTGTAGTATATATATAGTTTACTGTTTGCTCTGTTTTGTACTTAGAGCTAAATAATTATTTATTTTTAATCACTAATATTTTGGAGATTTTTAGAGAGCTATAGCTACACATTCTCAACCACCCAAAAAAAATCATATGTGATGACAAAGGGATTTTAAATATTTAAAAATATACACATGCATACACAACCTTCTTTTCTTGACCCCTTTTGTACACTTCCCAACAGCCTATGACACAGAAACGACTGTTTACTGCTTATTCTCCACTAGAGGCCCATACACACACCAGCAGGGGGAGCAACCGCAGGGGGGCCCGGGAGCCAAGGGGCCCCCATCTTCTTATTTTTCCTATGACAGATATAGCCTTATCCAAGAAAACAACTGTGGTTTAAACACGGATAGGGGCCCCATCATAGTTTTGCTGGGGGGCCCAGTGATTAGGATTGTTGTTTGTTTTGTCCTGTATGGTTCATTGGCTGGTCATTGTGTTTGTTTTTCCTTTATTGAACCTGTAAGAAAAATGAAAAAATCAGACCAATACTGATAGCAAGATATCAGCATTGCATGATTGGTATTGTTGTGTGTGTATAGGCCTCTTTAGCAAATGGAACCTTGCATGGGTAAATTAAACTAACTGATTAGTTAATGGTGGTTACTATAACTCATCTGGTGCTATGCATCGCAAATGGTTCTTTTATCTGTTTTGAATCATGTTTTGCAATTACATGGTATGTCACCTTCCACCTCACTTTGCAGCAAAATGTTTGATATTGAGCTCTGTCCACTGCCGTTTTCCATGGAGGAGATGTTTGGCTTCATTAGCTGTCGGTTTACCGGGTATCCTTCCTCTGTACAGGAGCAGGCCCTGCTTTGGCTACATGTAAGTTCAACTTATTGTAAAAATGTACAAACTTTATTATGCAACATTGACTAAATTATTTTTCTGACAGTTTAATTCACGGGGTAATGGCTACATTTCCCTTTTTAACTTGAGGTTAAATATACAGTAGTACCTCTTTCCTAGTTTCTTCTTCCATTTTCATCACAGTTATTACAAGAGAGCAAAGAACAATCCTTTTACATAAAAATTGATGCTAAACAGACTTTTACAGTATGTACCTATGGGTGAACCAGTGGGTCAGGAAGACTTACTGTTACAATATTTGTATTGTTATGAATCTGAATAGCTGAAAATCTGACCTGTAATCTAAGACTCTAGAGCAGGGATGTCCAACCGACGGCCCTCCTGATGTTTAAAAAATACAACTCCCAGCATTTCTCCATTGCAGAAGAAACCAAGGAATTCTGGGAATTGTAGTTTTCAAACATCTGGAGGTCCGCAGGGTGGACATCCCTGCTCTAGAGTTTATCATTGGACTCTCCACCTCTGACTCGTGGTTTATTTGTGGGACAGTTTTATATTTAACAACAGTACAAACAAGTGCAGTCTGAGGTCTGCACTTGGTCAGCTGATTAAACGTATGGAATAATTTTTTGCAATCATTTACGATAAAATGCGTTTAATTTTTTTTTTATAGAAGATTCTATATAGAAAGATGTGTAAAAAGTGTTTTTTTTGCAATAAATATATTTTTGTGAGTTTATAAAACAACGTTGCATTTTGCATTTATACATACTAGTTGACAGTTTACAGGTTTTATTTCCCCCCCCCCCCCAGGTTCTATCTGAGTTGGACATAGTGGTTCCACTCCAGCTGTTAATAAGCATGTTTTCTGATGGAGTCAACTCAGTTAAAGAATTAGCCAACCAACGGAAAGTCCGTGTCAATGAACTCAGTGGCAATGCAGCAGGCCATAGGGTAAGAACATTTCTAAGTGTACCTTCCCCATCTGTTTAAAATTTTTGAATAAACACTGCACTGGAAATTCCATTTACAGTGCTATTTTTAAAAATGTTAAATACGGTACTAGATTACCAATGATAACCATTGCCCAGGGAGGCTATAATAAGTATTTATTGAAAAGAGAATGTATTTGTAAGGAGATACTCTGTGGGGATGTTTGAAAAGCAAATTGTCATGAGGCTGCAAAATCTAAAGGATTATAAGGTATTAACTGAAATCACAATAGAGTCATATCTACATAGTAACATAGTAACTGAGGTTGAATAAAGACATACGTCCATTTAGTCCAACTTGGGGAACTGTGGTCCAAAAATGACTTTAGGTAAATTGAGATAAATTGATAGGAATTGCTCCCCTGAGAATGTTTGCAATTTATTTTCATTGTTTATTTTGCATAGTTTTGAAGATATTTACATTTTTGTGTGTGATATGGCAGCAGCATCACCAGGTCCCCTCCACTTCCTGCTTCCTGCTCTGAAACTGTCAGTCAATCTGTCCTGCGTCTTCTCCTCCCCTTTGCAGCCCCCCTGGTCCCTCCCACTCATGGATCCCATGGTCCCTCCAGTTGCAGGCCCCCCAAGGTCCATTATCTTACAGCCCCATGTGGCCTGGCCATGGATTACTCAGACCCCCCCTACAGAAAACCGAGAACACTGCCTGAAAAGGCTGTTTTCACACAGTGAAAGAGAAGGGCTATAGATTCCCTTACCTTCTCTGTCAGGACTTCACTCAGCAGAGAGGAGGAGGGACTTCCTGTCTCCCTCACACACTGAGGGAGTCTGAGGCTGTGCTCGCTGGCGGCACTGTGCAGGAGAAGCCCCAAGAATGTCACAAGTCAGCCTCCCAAATATTAACTTTCTGGTCAGTCATTTCTGTATATCTTGGGCTGTGGAGCTTGTAGAGAGGTGGTTGATGGCTTGTTTTAAAGGTAGGAAACTGGCATTCATTTAAGCTTAGCATGTTTAGAGACCACAGCTCCCCTTTTAAGATGTAGATATCCACCTGTGGATTGTTTTGCAACAGCAGTAGAACATGTTTAAATAGTTTAATACTCATATTTGCACTCTTATGAACCAAACTGGTCTCTCCTGTTCAACCATAATTTCATCTTCATTGATATTTTGAGAAACATGATTGTATTAATGGTGTAACATTTTATAATATACAAATCAAATATACAAGTCCACTTGCACTCATTCTCATGAGCTTTTCATATATTGAATAATGTATGTCAGGTGCTTCTAGGATTGTAGTTACCTCTGTGTAGAGTAAAATATCATATGATAAATACATCTGCCACGTAATAAAAAAGCATTACATAAGCAATAGGAGTGTCCAGTCAAAAGCAAATTTTTCCTGTTCACAATTTGTATGTTTTTTTAATTTTTTTTACTTTCTGTATTGTGGTAGTTTGCTAGAATTGCCCATAGGTAGTGCTTATTTATGCGTGCATGGCAATAAAAGCACTGCAATAAACAGACTGAATTTTGAAATCTTGTTTGAGAATCTTTTTTATCATGTTTGCTGAGGAAGTTGTTAACTGCCTAATAAAACAAAACCACCTTTAATTGCCTGTGAAAGTATTTAGGTCATTGTATATCTATGGTATTCAGTTAGATCAACTGGACTTGAAGTTTAGTTCTTGAGAACATTGGGTAGTCATTCAACTGGCTTTCTCGATTCAGAGTGACTTGTACAAGAATCTGATAACAGTAAATACAGTATTTTGGAATGTATCTCAATAAGCATAAAACAGCAAGGTGTCAGGGACCTCCTTTAATGCAATCCAGACTTGGTATCTTTTTGACATAAATGGTCTTCTTGACACCTCCTTTAAAGTCTTTTTAGTCATGTTCTTTTTTCAAGATGTTTACATTAAAGTCCTCAAATTTATGCCCGTTTTCCTTAAAGGGCATATTCACCCCCAAAACTATAACCCCCCCCCACTACTGGCCCCATTGTGTAGTGTAGTTTAATCCTTACCTTACATCCCAGCTCCATCTGGTTCTTCTGCTATCCCCCCCCAAAGTCCAAAAAAAACACCCACCAGGAGTACTGCAGAGTCCATATAGGACTCTGCCTCCTGTCTCCCCTCCAGGAGAAGTTTGGCACTGTGCATAGCAGCCCTTCTCCCCCTCCCTTCCATCCCGATTAGATTCCCTCCCTAGCGTAAAAACCTTCATAGAATAGTCTCCCTGTTCCCCCAGCCCCCACCGCTATAGTTTTAATATCAGAAGTGCCCCAAACATTACTTACCTTCCCTATTTCCTCCGCCGCACTGAACTCCCGGCAGCCGCGTCTGTGATTGGCTGCCGCTCAGCCAATCATAGACGCAACTGCCAGTCCCGCCCCTCTGCTTGCATTTTTGCGCAAGCAGAGGGCCTGGCAGTGCGGCGGAGGAAGGAAGGGAAGGTAAGTAATATTTGGGGCACTTCTATATTAAAACTATAGCGGTTGGGATGGGGGAGCAGGGAGACTATTATATGAATTTTTTTTAAGAAGGGTGGACATGCCCTTTAAGATGCAGGTACACGGTAGATCTTAAGGTAGGTTGAGGAATTGTCTCTTCTCTGCTGAGCCATACATTGGTGCAGCTGCTGTTTTCTCTCCCTTACATACAAACCAGAGCACTGCATAAATGATGTTGCTCTTCTTGTATTTCAGTATTGGGTCTTTTGGATGCATCAGTTGTGCTTCAATATGTTTCTGGGTTTAAAGCAGACAAGTATACAATGTCTCTTAAAAATTCTTCTTCAATTTTCCGAAACCCCTGCTACATATGGGATGACCATGTTAAAATGTTTTAAAATTTTAAATAAATTATTTAGATGTGTGATCTCTGCAAAGCTATATGACCATAATGTTTGGTCTGCAGTTTGACTCTGTGTCTGGACAGCTATAAATATAACCATATTAGGTGCTTCTGTTGAAGCTTTAAACCAATAGATTAGTTACATGTGTATTGTCCAATCAAAGATGTTCATAATGCTGTTTTAGAGGTTTGTCATTCAGAGGTTTAGCAAGATGATTTAAATCCGAATGTTCTGTCCAAAACAGGGCGGATCGTTTGGATTTTGCAACTTCGGAACGCATTTTCGATGATAGTCAAATGTACAACGTTTGATAATCTTCGAAAATAACATTGGAAACTAAAATAACCTTGCACATTCGATTATCATCGAAAATGCGGTTGGAAGTCCTGAAATTATGTTCCGTTTTCGGATCCCGAAATCTGTAAATCCAAAAATGGAATTAAACTTACCAGTTTTAGTAATCTCTAATTAATAAACATATAACCAGAACCAAATTGACTGAAATGGTAACCAATCATTACAGCACATTTGATGGTTTTCTGATGTGTGTCAACAGGAGTAGGGCTGCCATAAAGTTGTAGGTGATTTACTATATTCTCTACAAATGTGCCTGTTGAAAGTGAGTATATGTTATTATGCTGCCTCTAATACACTGCTTTTTGTTTATGATCCTCTTTCCATAGGGTAGCATTGCTTCTGACCCTGGGCGTCGAGTTCAGCACAGCATGCTCAGTCCCTTCCCTAGTCCATTTCACAGCCCTTTCCGAAGTCCCATGCGAAGTCCCTTTCGCAGCCCTTTCAAAAACTATGGACATCCTGGTGGAAGGACCATTGACTTTGATTGTGATGATGAAGAAATGAATTTGAACTGCTTTATACTAATGTTTGATCTCATTCTGAAACAGGTAGGACTAGATACGTTAAATCCTTGGAAAAGTTTGTTATAATAGATAACTCGGGAAGAGATGCATTGCAAGTATTAAAAGTCCACATTACATATATAGAGATAGTCACAGAGATATTTGCTTTGTAATAGTAAAGGTTTTTTTTTTCAGATGGAGCTGCAGGATGATGGAATCACTTTGGGATTTGATAACAGCCTGTCTAAGGATATTATTTCTATTATAAACAACGTACTACAGGCACCATGGGGTGGATCTCATACATGCCAAAAGGACGAGAAAGCAGTTGAATGTAGCTTGTGTCAGTCCAGCATATTGTGTTATCAGATGGCCTGCGAGCTGCTTGAACGACTGGCTCCAAAGGAAGAGATCCGACTAGTGGTGAGCCAGAGGCTACATGTATAAACAACTAGAAAGGTCAAAACCTAAACCCCATAAATAAGCCACACTACAGTCTCCTGTAACAGACTTTGGGGGAGATGCAATATATGATAAATTAAAATCCATTTGGGAATCATGATTATTTAAAAGCTATTCATTTGTTAAAGCTTATTAGAATGTCTACCAATGGAAGAATGTAAAATCGTTGTGCCCTTACAAACACATTGTATAGCCCAATCAATTACTCCTGGATTGGAATCTCCTGGATGGGCTTAGTCTTTTGTGTTCCACACAAAGTTAAATATAACAGGAATAAAGTAAACCTTAGAATTATTCCTTCTGTCATCCATGTAATATATTGTATAAATTGTCTTGTTTTCTTTGAAACCCATTATCCACATGCTGTCACCATGAAAAACGACACATTCTGTTGTAGGGATATTCCAGTTTACAGAAGAGCTCAGCAGGATTGCTAATATGTGAGCTGTGTCTGAGCCCCTCCTGTACCCTTATACCTAGGAAGCTGAGTGTGATTAATTGCTTGTATTTATAGCGTGCAGACTAGACGCTGAATTTCAGTGGTTCAGCAAACTTTCAATCCTAGTGACAAATTACCCCTGTAGTAACACTTAAATTGATATAGCTGCCAATATATCATTTAAACAGCAAGAAAATACATCACGAAAAACCTCTCAGTAATATATTATTCTTAAAGGTATATTACATTAACCCTGTAAGGACTTACAAATGCACATTTTTAAAGGGCATGTACACTGTAAAAACAAGTTCATCTTACTGGGTACTGGATAGTGGCTTTTAATATAGGTTTTGTTTTTTTTTGCTTTTTTACCCTACCTTACACCTAGACCCCGCTCCTGCAATCTCTAGTACCCAGGGTGAGGACCTAAACTGCACTGTCCTCACCTCTGGGTTAACTTTCTAAATCTAGCTTTACTCACCTAACGTTTCCTTCGGTGCTCCGCTCTCACTTCCAGGTTTGCGAAACGGCCAATGAGAAGACACGCTTCTTTCAGAGTGTATTTCCTCATTTGCCGAAGTTGCCGATGGACTCCAGGAGCGCAGCACCGAAGGAAACTTCAGGTAAGTAAAGCTAGACTTAGAAAGTGAACCCAGGGGTGAGGACAGTGTCGCTTAGGCCTTCTCCCTGGGAACTTTCCAACCAGGGATCGTGGATTTGGTAAGTGGAGGTTGTGATTTAATGCTTGAATCTTGTTAGCGTCTTCCTCCACTGTAATCACGTTTTTAGCACTGTCCCCATGAGATTTCCAAATGTTCAACATCCACTTGGTCAGAGAAAAGTACGTCCATTTTAATCTCACGGGGGCAGTGCTAAAAACGTGATTACAGTGGAGGAGGAAGCTAGCAAGATTTAAGCACTAAAGACAGGGTTTGCAAGGGTAATAGGGCAAAAAACCCCACCACTTTTATATTTAAAAACCACATCTATCCAGTAAGATAAACTTGTTTTTACAGTGTACATGCCCTTTAAGTGACTTTTCCTCCTTAGTACCGGTAAGTGTCTCATTATGGATTTCCTTTTTAAAGGAGATACAAAGGTTTAAATCTTCTTTTACAGTGTTTAATGCCCATATTTGTTGTCCTGAGAAAATTTAATCACAATTTATTGCTATACCATCAGAAATTGAGTCTGGGGGCATATATGAACCCTCTGGGTGAGGGATATATAACTGTGATTATGTCAGGTACTCTTTCTACTTAAGTACACATCATCCAATATTTTGGGCCAATCGATATTTCAGTATATCGGACCAAAATTTTGGATGTTTCTTTTTCAACAGAGGTCCGACCATTCTTTCGTCCGTATAGGATGAATGGGCGATTAGACGTGTCAGAAAACAAGGGAAAATTGTGCGGTCCAAAGATCTTGGTCGTGGGAACTGATGCTAGTGGTGAAAGGTTGGTCAGAACAAAAAAACAGCTTAAGTGGGGGTACACACATTAACGATAAAGCCCCGATACCGTCGGATCCGACGGTATCGGGGCTTTATCGTTACTGTGTGTACGCTCGTTTCCCGAACGAGCGCACGGCCACCGAACGATCGGGTCGGCGTACGCTCGTTCGGGAAAGTCCGAAAATTTCCATCGGCCGCGCTAGACTCCCTATAGAGTAGTCTAGCGCGGCCGATGGAAACACACAGTCCCGATCGTTCTCCTTATGAAGTTCATAGGGAGAACGCTCGGGATGTGTGTATGCAGATCTTTGAAAGATGGCAGACAGGATCTTGCAGATCCTGTCTGTCATCTTTCAGAAATCTGTACTGTGTGTACCTAGCTTTATAGTGTGTACCCAGATTTAGAATAATAGTATCTTGGGAACAATATTTAAATGATACAGCACTGAGATAACCTTTGACAACACAAAGGGTAATTTGCTTCTTGTTTATATTTACTGAGTTTGCGTAAGGATAAGTTCAAGTCTGAACAATGTTTTACTTTACCTTGGGGAATGAGTTGCAATGCATTCTTATAAAAAGGAAATGTTTATCCTCTAAAGCTAACAAAAAAGCTTCAATAAGATCATTTTATAGCTTGGTTTTGTTAATTTAATATATAAACTATCCCTGTTAGAAATAACTCTAACCAGATGTCCATTTTTAGGAACCGACTGACAGTCTGGAAGAAAGTTTGCTCTTTTCCAGAGCCGAATTTACTATTGGAGCAGAAGGAGAAGAGGAGGAAAATCCAGCAAATAAACATGGTGACAACCCAGGGAATCACACTGAATCAGCACAACCTACAAACCCAAGTAAGTCACCCAGTCTGATAAAGTCTTCATATACCGAATTAGGTACTTAATTGTTGGTCTGTCAAACCAGAGATTAAATTTTAAAGAAAAGAACAATCAGACCATTTATATGGGAATCACCTTCTATGTAAACGCAATATTGTGCTTTACAAAAGTAGGTAGCCCTGTTTTATCCACAGTACATCAGGTATATTCAATAAAATATGGACATAGCAACACAAGCAAGTAAATCCCCTGTTTTATATTGATCACCAACCAGATGTCTCTAGTTTACAAAAAGCAGTTAACTATTCAGAAAGAACTATGCATCCTCATACATAAACACAGAGCCAAATAGCAACAGAACACATACTCTGCTTAAGCATAACAATATTCACTTTACACTCGCAATTGTTTCTTTGTGTTTCTTTTTTACACCAGCTGGGCATCCACTAATAGTAGGCAGTTACAAAAATCACTGGTTAAAAAACACTGACTAATACTTATTTTCTTATGATGGAGAGTACCTCAGCAACAAAAGCAATATGGTGCTTGCATTTTACACAGAATGGAAGGTAGACATTAACCAGACCATTTGGTTCAAATGGTTCACCAGACCATTTCCCAGGTGCCACAGCCATTTACAGTAATTTACCATTGTTATTTTATCTGTATTTAATCCAAACTTTTCAAACTATTGGACTCCCATTGACTTTAATGGGTTTGTTTCCGAACTTCCGAACTTTTACTGAAGTTCAGAAGTTCGAAAACAAACCACACTTAAAGGGCATGTTCACCCTAAATATAATCTTTAAACATATTGTCCTCTCAGAGGACAAGGAGGAGGCAGAAACATTTTTGCAGGAAGACACCTCCTACTCTTCAGTTTCCTGGGCAGCCATTGAAGGAGAACTGTAAGGAGCTGAGGAGAAAGGTAAGGATTTTTTTAAACTTCACAGGGGGGCCTGTAATGGGTTAAATTTTAGTTTGGGGGTTGGATATGCCCTTAAACTAGCATTTATATATGAACAACTGATAAAGTATGGTAGCCTTGCAGGTTTAGTGCATCAGTTAGGGATACAAAACCATCAGCAAAATCGTTGGGGTACTGTAAGCCTTTTATGATTAGTATGACTTTTCTGTTCCTGCAAGCTAATTGATTTCTTTTTTTTTTTTTTTAACTGATTTAGCAATCAAGAATGATACAGATCAAAAATTCTGTTATCAACAGCTTCCGGTTACCCTCAAGCTAATATACACAATTTTGCAGGTAAAATTTTGTAAAGTACAATATATTTACATAGCTGGCCTAGTTTTGTACATGACATGCCTACCAGCACTTGTGTAATTTGACTTGATGTTACAACTTATTAGTTATAATTTTCAAAGGAGAAACACATGCTAAAACACATTTTCTACTGACATAGCCCATAGAGCCCCCAACCCCAACTGAAGTATTCAGCACTTTATTAAAATGAATTACTAACCAGATATTTAATTATAACCATTACCTACATTCTGGAAGAGTAAGCTGTCTCCTCCCTCCATGAAGTCAATCAAGGCTGTGACTGCTGACATTGCAACCATTAATTCCCCTGCTGCCTCCTCTGCACATGCTCAAGCTTATAAAAGCTAATTGAACAAAGGAAGGAGGCAGATACCTTTGCCAGAAGAGAAGAGAACTTATAATTTAATGTCTGGTAACAAACGCATGTAATAAACTGGTATAAATAATATCTGGTTATGTATGTAATAAACTGATAGAAATAGTAGTTGGGGTTGCGGGCAGAGAACTGACAAGCTTATCTGATTGTGAGATGTTGAACAGATAATTCTCATAAAATAAAGGTGTGATCGCGGGGGTCGACCCACAACACACGATGTGTATGCATGGCCGTTACAGGTGATAATCATGCCGTGTATGGGCACTTTGTCATCTGAAACATCCATTTCAGCAGACGAAAGGCCCATACACTGCACGATTATCATCTGAAACAGCCTTACATGCGCATCATGCGGTGCAGGTCAGCCTTCATGATCACACGTGTGTATGAAGCTTAAAACTGAACATACAATTCAGAGACCAGATTAGACTTGTTTCATATAATTTGGGTTGTAACTTTAAAGACCCCCTAAAGGAAATCTGTTCATTATTACCTTTATAAATACTTAATGTGTTTTGTACCATTTTTCCAGTAAATATAGCCTTCGGGATAATCATATTATCCACTGTTCCAAATGAGAATACATTGAGCAAGATCTTTAAATCTCTGGTAAACTAATTTAACTGGTGGAAATTTAAATGAGGAAACAAAGAGGTCAATAAATAAAGATATGTATCTGTAGAATTCTCATTCAACATCAATCCTGACTTATTTGATGTTGATGAACATCATTGTGTGTGTCTTTTACCCTACTGCAGAACATGGAAATCAAGTTGATGCAGGGTTCACACTTATTAGCATTTGAACTGATTTCCAGAGAATGATTAATGACTATTTGGGATTCGTTGAAAAGTCCTGGTTGGGAAAACAATCCCAGTTTTGTTTCAGAGGTGGCAGTTTTGAAAATTTGTGATTCCGGTGAAAGTTTAAGGAATTCTGAATGTCAGAAAATCAGAAATTCATGAATCACAGTCGAAAATTTGAAAATAAAAATGGTGAAAATCAAACTGAAATTTGAAAAACACGGTTGAAAATTCGAGAATGAACAGTCAAAAATAGAGGTCGGAAAATAAAAATATTCCCTTTCATTTGAGTTTGAAACAAGTTTTCGGAAATTCTGTACTTCCTGCGGAACAAAACTCATCAGTTTCATTCTTCTCTAGTTTGGTCAATATACTTACCCCACAATCCATAGAACTATGTTTCCATCCACTAAGTATAAGGCACATGATTGTGCATCATTTTAATCAGTAGTTTTGGGGCAATAAGTTATGATAAAGTGTGTTGCAGCCTCTCCTTTAAAACGCAACAATAAATAAAAATATATTTGCTTCCATTTTAAAAGAAGCAAATAAATAAATGGAAATTAGAATATAATTGTTTAAAACTGACTTAACGGTATGTGTTGAAGTCTTTAATCCGCTGTTGTAACAAGTGATTAGCAAGGACTGAAATCCAGAATTTGTATTTATGTCTTGGAAATGCTTTCAGACTAAAAATAATAATTTTAAGGACAAGGAAAGCTAAAATATAAATAAATAAATGAATTATTTCTTAGGAATACTTATCTTGGCATTTCATTTTAGATATCAGTATATCTGTGGAGAAATAATCTGACCTTTCAGACCCCTCTTATTATTATCACAGAAAAATACAAATTTGAACTCGCTTAAAGGAGAACTCATCTTCATTTTTTTAATCCTAATATAAAAGCTTTTCTCCCCAGAACACTGGTACGTTTTTCTCTAGTAAGGTTTTACCCAGCTATGGTGGATTATGGGATCTGGCCCCTAGTACCTACATATTCATTTCATAAATCACCCAGCGGCCACAGCAATGATAGAGGTGAGACCATAATACTAATAGTATTCTTTGAGATAAGGGAGGCTACAGAAGAAGAAAATTCTTGTTAATTGTTCTGCAGTGGTGATTATTTCAGAGTTCAAAGATACAGCAGTAAGTTTTAATATGTAGAATCCATTAAGACTGAGGGTATGTATTGTACGACCAGAGCAGAGAATGATGTTTTCAGTCCCTTCTGTCTTTGCACTTTATATTTCTAATCATTTCTCTTTGTTACTTTTGCTAGGAAATGGCAAAGTTTGATGAGCCTGATATACTTTTTAACATGCTGGCTTGCCTGAAGATTCTTTGTTTGCATGGGGAATGCCTTTATATTGCAAAGAAAGACCATCTGCCCTTCTTAGCATACATCCAGGAGCACATGTTAATTTCTAGGTAATGTTAACTTTTAGAACTGATTACTTCAGATCTTTTATTTCTTATCTCTAGACAATTATACCGTATATACTCGAGTATAAGCCAAGGTTTCCAGGCTTTAAAAATAGCCTGTAAACCTAACCTCGGCTTATACTCGGCTCACTAACCTCTGTAAAATCTGCACTCCGTTTACATCACATTCCTCCTCGGCTGTCCATTGGCTGAGCCTTTCTTCCGCTTCTTCATTGCCTGAGCGGATTGTGCGCCCAATAGCTAGAGACCATCTACTGCGTCTCGCTATACTTTCCCTCCTGCCTATCCTTTGATGATGTCAGGGCAGCATGACAGGCGCTTTCCTAGTAGAGTACAGCATTGACAGTTGCTAGGAGACCGGCAGCCGGAAGTGCAGAAGGGGTTTAAGTCCAAAAAGCAGCAAGTCTGGTTCCATGGACACTGGTAGGTTAATTATGTGATACACTTCTCTTCATTGGGCTCCACTGGAACTGGTGCTGTCTTCTGTACAGGGACCCATGCTTAGTAACTGTCCAGGGGCAGTAGCTGGGATTTTTGTCTGGACCTCTAACTACAATTCCCTGCATTTCCTGACAGGTGTTGGACTAATAGGGGGTGCTGTGATTTGTAGTTCTGCCTTTTCTAGGTCTATATTTCAATCTTCGGCTTATACTCGAGTCAATGATGGTTTCCTAATTTTTTAAGGAAAAAATAGGTACCTTGGCTTATACTCGGGTGGGCTTATACTCGAGTATATACGCTAATTGAAAATCTGTATGTTTTATGATTTTTATTCTTTTTACAAGCTGTAAGCACCTGATGTATTTGTTTTAACCTTTTACTAAGCGTCCTTCTCATTCTATGTAAATAGTAGTGAGGTAATATTCTCTTAAGGCCCAAAAAACAAGTTCAGATGGGCGATGTTCAGTGGTCCTCCGGGTAGGGCCACCAACGACAATCGACAGAACAGCCACAGACATGTGATTATCAGCCCAAATGGATCTTAAATGGTATCTCCATGTATTAACACATTTTTGGAATTCAGTTTTATTGAAGAACGGGAGGTAAAGGAGCTGTGTCTTACCTCCCGTTCTTCAATAAAACAATCAGGAGCTAGGACTTACCCGCTTGCTCGCTCCCCCGGCACGTAGTCTGACAGGTCCCAATGGACTCTGTCTTCTATGTGCATGGATTGCGCATGTGCATAGAAGACAGAGTCTGTCGGGACCTTTCGGACTACGTGCTGGGGAACGAGCGAGCAGGTAAATTCCAGACTCCTGATTGTTTTATCGAAAGAACGGGAGGTAAGACACAGCTGATTCACTTCATTATCCCCCCCCCTGCAATTTGCTCCATTTCTGTAAGTGTAATGTTGGAGGCGATGAGACTCATGGGTCTTATTTTCTTCTTAACACTAAACCACTTAAAGGGCAAGTCCAGCCCTCAAATTAAGATTTGTATACAGGTTAATCACCCCCCAAAACCTAAAACTGTAATAGTTTGAAATGTGAAATATATAAGTCTAACCTGAAATCCTGCACAATGTCCTGTTGCCCGTTTCTGCTTCCTAGTCCTTCCAGTTAGCAACTGTCAGTTATGGATTTGAAAGTTGACATCACAGCTAATGACTGAATGTTAATCCCCTGTCTGCCTCTTCTGAGCATGCTCAGGCTCAGTACAGGTCAAGATCACTAAATTGTTCAGTATCCATGAGGCATCCAGAAGCATAGCAGGCATACAGTAATGAATTCAGAGGACAAAGTAGGATATGTCAGCATATTTTAAAGAGATCATTCTTTCTAAAATATGTTAATATGAGGGTGGAATTGATCTTTGAAGTGCAAGTCCAGCCCTCAAATGAAAAAATTATTTACAGGTTAATCACCCTCAAACCACTAAACTGTAATAGTTTGAAATCTGAAATATATAAATCTAACTTGAAATCCTGCACAATGTCCTGTTTCCCCTGTTTCTGCTTCCTGGTTCTTCCAGTTTGCAACTGTCAGTTATGGATTTGACAGTTGACATCACTGCCAGTGACTGAATGTTAATCCTCTAACCAACTCTTCGGAGCATTCTCAGGCTCGGTACAGGCTCATTACAGGTCACTAAATTGCTCAGTTTCCACGAGGCAGCCAGAAGAATAGCATGCATACAGTAATGAATTCAGAAAACAAAGTAGGATGTATCAATAGAGGCCGTTCTTTCTAAAAGATGTTATAATGAGGGTGGAGTTATCCTTTATATAAAAAACAAAGATAAAATTAAAATAAAACCTTGAAAGAATTCTAGAATTGCATTCTGAAAAAGTTGGATGTCTGTTACTCAATAAATGCAGTGTCACTAGTTGTTTAGCTATAATTCTCCTTTTTAAATCCAATCCACTTGGAGGAATACTTTGTTATATGTAAATAACAAATTTATACATTATTAGAATATTTAACACAATTATAGATTGTTTTTGCTTGTACAAAATAATGTATGTTGCTTAAAGGAACACTAAACCCAAAAAAACAAGTATTTGCATTCGTTTGTATTATTCACTGGGAGGTGAGGACGCTTCTTCCACCTCCCTGTGAATAATATTACACTTGGGGGACCTGGAACTTACCTTACCGCGCTCCACTCGCAGCCGCTTCTTCACAGAACAGCTGTTCTCTCCCGATCGCGCGCCCTAACTTTTGTATTGGCGCACATGCGCCTAAGATAGGGTGTGAGGTCGGGACAGAGCGGCTGTCAGTGAAGAAACGGCTGCGAGTGGATCGCGGTAAGGTAAGTTCCAGGTCCCCCGAGCGTAATATTATTCACAGGGAGGTGAGAATAAGCGTTCTCACCTCCCTGTGAATAATACAAACGAATGGCAAATACTTATTTTTTGGGGTTTAGTGTTCCTTTAATTTCTGAAATAAAGTATGCATAGTAGTAAACAAGTTAGCGTTAGCTGCTTTCTGCTAACTGAAAAAATCCTTACCTTACTCATCTGCTAACTGGAAGCAGCCGAGAGGGACTGGACTGGCAGCCGCATCTGTGATTGGCTGCCGGTCAGCCAATCACAGATGCAGCTGCCAGCTATGAAGACAGCTGCGGGAGCAAAGGGCTGCAAGTATGGTTCAGAAGCTTTTATTAGAGATCAAACGGCCGTTAGGGGCAGGCAGGGGAGAGCCACAATATGTTTAAAGGTATTTAAGCTAGGAGGAAGGGCAGCAATGGAGGGATCTGGAGGGTGGGACTGAGGGGGGAAAAGGCTCCCCTGCACACACTACCTCCTGGAGGACAGATTAGAGGAAGAAACCTTTTGAAAGGAAGACACCTTTTACTCTTCAGTTTCCTAGATTTTGCGCAGACACTGCAGGACAACCATAAGGAGATGAGAGGAGTAAGGTAAGGATTTTTTTTAAACTACACAATGGGGCCAGCACTGGGGCAAGTTTTAGTTTTAGGGGTTGACATGCCCTTTAAAATGGTATTTAAAACATGCGATATACGTTCAAAAAATCTTTCATTTTTCTCTATAGTTTATGGCGAGTTTTAAAATCGGAATTTTCCCAGCTCTCCTCACTGGGTGCCCCACTTCTTCTACATTCCCTTTCATTACCTCATGGAGCAGACATTTTCTGGACCATTATAAACAGCATCTTCAACAGCAAAGACTGGAAAATGCGATTTGAAGCAGGTAGGCTCCCTGTCTGATAATATATACATGTGTAAAATGTCTGGGTGAGCTGGAAGTCTATTTAGCCCACTACACAGTGGCATATTTCTCCCTTGTTAACAAAATCTTATGGATGTTATAACATTATGAAGTTCTTTCAAATGAATGTCATGTAGGATAGAGCTTCTAACATTTCTACATTGGATCTGTATGTACATTTTATAAATATGCCCAATACTTTGTATTCACTTCAAAATCAAGAATAGCCAACCGCCCTCTTCATAATTACTTCTTCTGCATATAAAATGATACTGTTTGATCTAGTTACGATGAATAAATTATTTAAACTGACAATTTTTCAGCTTATAAACTTTCTTAGATCCAGGCTCTTTAGTTTCTTCAAGCTACTGTAGCTGTCAATCCCCCTAAACTGAACCAATAGTGTTGCTGTTCAAATTGAACCTGAAGATTGGTCAAATTTGGGACCAATGCCTTGAATCAAGCCAAGGCGCAGTCACGCGACATTACTTACCAGACATTGTTGTACATGCATTTTCTCTTGCATAGCTTTCCAGCCATGGTCATTTATGTCAGTGTAGAACTGTAGATACATGTAAGAGACAACAGAATCCCTTTAGAATGACCTGCACACTCTAATTTCTCTATTAAAAATCCTTTATTCAAAAGGATTTTGAATAAAGATGTGCCCCTTAAATTTTGAATAAAGGATTTTTAATAGACAAATAAGAGTGTGTAGGTCATTCTAAAGGGCCTCTGTTGTCTCTTACATGTTTCTCTAATGTAGACATACACATTACACTCTTCAACCATGAAGCACGGTAAGCTTTTTAGCCCAGATCAACCTCTAATTTTTTTATAAAAATGATTTAAGTTTTCTTTAAATAGATGTAATGCAAGTAACTCTTATATTGAAAATGAAGTATGTCAGATAAAGTAACACTGGTACAAAATATAGATTAATTTCCCATATTCTTCCCATCTTGTGTGTTACAGTTGAGAAAGTGGCAGTGTTGTGCAGGTTTCTGGACATTCACTCTGTTACAAAGAACCATTTGCTGAAATATTCATTGGCTCACGCTTTCTGCTGTTTCTTGACTGCAGTGGAGGATGTAAATCCTGCAGTTGCCACTAGAGCGGGGCTCTTACTGGACACCATTAAGATACCAGCTTTACAGGTGAGAATTGTCATAAGAGTTTGAATGCTTTGCCTTATTTAAATCTTTTCTGTCCATAACTGGAATTTTAATATAGACTCAGGATATGGCACAAGAAAGCGTCTGCCTTTCAATTTAATCTATGCTATGCAGACAACAAATGTACATTTTTATATATCGATATCACCAAATTTGGGATGGAATCTCTATAGCTATAGCTAGGAGCACAGCAGTCCCAGGTATAGATTTAATTTGGGATGGGTCCTGTCACACTGAGTCAGTAATGGCAATATCTTATCAGCACAATTTAGAAAATAAAGTACCAGTAAGATATTACATGCATAATATGGGTTTAAATAACTTAAAATGTTATTTTGTCTTACCCATAATTTCTCTTTTACATTTATAGGGTTTGTGCCTTTGCCTTGATTTCCAGTTTGATACTGTTGTAAAAGACAGGCCAACCATCCTTAGCAAATTGCTGTTACTCCACTTCCTGAAGCAGGACATACCAGCTCTAAGTTGGGAGTTTTTTGTCAATAGGTTTGATACTCTGTCCTTGGAAGCACAGCTCCACTTGGATTGCAACAAAGAATTTCCATTTCCTACCAGTAAGTGACCAATAATAACTGCTGTTTATTAAAGGGTATGTCCACCCCCAAACCTATAATTACCCCCACTACTGGCCCCACTCTGTAGTAAATACAAATCCTTACCTTACATCCCAGCTCCAAATGGTTCTCCAGTAATCCCCCCCCCCCCCCCGTCAAAAAAACTGCACACCAGGAGTACTGCAAAGTCTATATAGGACTCTGCCTCCTGTCTCCCCTCCGGGAGAAGTTTGGCATGCGCACTGCAGCCATCTCCCCCTCCCTCTCCCTCCCGTTTTGCGATCCCTCCCCCTAGCTACAAACCCCTTTGCCACGTAATAGCTCTCCTTCCCCCAGGAGAAGGCACTTTCTAACAAATCTTTTATAGCGGTTGGGGCTGGGGGAAAGAGAACTATCATGTGGCAAAAGTTATTGAAAGGGGTGGACATTCCCTTTAAATAACAGCATAGGGGTATGACAAGGTGTTGGTTACATATTATTTAAATACAGTACAACTACATTTATTAGTGGGGGAAAGCATTTCAAACACCAGCTTACATTGTTTACTATGCTTCTGAATGATTTTTATTATTTCAGTTTACAAAATGCATATAAATTAAGCCCTGGGTAGAATATGCTGAAACCCCTTGCATTTAAGGTTGTACCAAAGTGATTAACCTTCCAATGCAAAGATGATTTTAATATGTCTCCACTCTTTTCAGAAAACTGGAGATTTACCCTTTATTATATGTTTAATATCCACCAAGTTTTTACTAAATTAATTTTTTTCTTCTAAAAGAATTTAACCAGATTTCAGAACTAGTCAATTTTAATTCTAATTTGTATATATATTTAAAATAGCGATCACTGCTGTGAGAACCAATGTGGCCAACCTAAGTGATGCCGCCATGTGGAAAATCAAGAGAGCCCGGTTTGCTCGCAACCGCCAGAAGAGTGTGCGTTCCTTACGAGACAGTGTCAAGGGACCTGGAGAATCCAAGAGAGCCCTGTCATTGCCAGAAACCCTGAGCACCAAAATTCGTTGAGTAGTTTTTTGCATTGGTATCATACAGCCGCCACTCAGTACCGTGGATCTATAGTACATTCGTAATCATTATACATTATAAACATTGCTAGGAAATGCACTTTCTGGAGAAGGTGTGCATGTCACATGCTATTCCATATGTGAAATATTTAACTAGGATCTCCTAGTCACACCCCTAAACTTATCATCTGAAAACTCAGCATGGTGCGAATATGAACAAAGATTTTCACACACAAGTGTGTAAAATATATTATTGTATGAACTCATTCTATGCTTTTTTCCACTGGAAATTAGGCATGTATATGACAGGTTGTTTGGTCACTAGAGGGCAGTAGATCTATTGTCAATATGTCTAGAAGGCAGTATGTCTAAGTAGAGGTCTCAATTTATGTTATACTTTCCGTATCACCTACTAATCACTGTGCAGATGTTAAAGGCAATCACCCAGCCTTGTTGTCTGTGCATTTCAGAAAATAAGCTCATACTCTCAGCCAGATGTCTAGTAATCTGGAAAAGTCACTTCATTTGAATTGCTTGTCCTTGATGTGTTTTTTTGTTTGACCCAGTACTAGATGTGCTGACTCTATTTTATGTCTTCCATCCTTTATCCTTCCATCTTATGTCATGCATCACTAAAGATAGGAAACATGATTTGTTTAAATATTAATGCTTTTATTCTGTCACTAGCTGTCAGGCTGACAAGACATGAACAGTCTGCACCAGCTCTTGGGGGCACAGCAGAACAGACACAAGGTGGGGTCTGCAGAAATTTGTCAGAAAATAAATGTATCATTTTATTTCAATGAAACACCTTAGCTGCAGTAGTTTTTCACTTTTGTTAGGGACAGGTAGTACGGACAACCGTATTATTTACAGTGGACTAGATTTTCATATAGCTTGCCAGTTGTGCTACTTTAAAATAATAAATTTAAAGCAGTTTGACACTGCAATGGCTTTTATTTAGATTTAGAACTTTTAAAGAAACCCAGACACAGATTTGGCTGTTAAAAAGCTCACAACAATAGATTGACTTATACATGTGTCTGTGTGTATCCCCCTGTTCTGGGCCTTTTTTTTTTTTTTTTTTTTTTTAACTTTGGTGATCACTGATCACTAAAGTTCTGGTGATATATGTTTAGCTGTGAGTATGGGTTCCATCTTCTTTAAGGCATAGAGCATTGCAGTACAGGTAGTTAGTTATGAAGGGTATTATAAAGACAGGAAAAAAGGAATGTTAGCGAAATGACCAGTTCTACAGTTCACCCATTGTTTTACCACTCGCTTAATTTATAGCATCAACTACTGTTATTGTTTGAATTATTTTACCCTTGTTGAGTTTATTAGTATTTTCTGATTATTGTTGAAGAAGGCACCATCCTTTCAAAGGGATACATGTAACTGTGAATAAAGAGAAGCATTGTTCCACTTGGGAGGTTGTGGACCTAATCGTTTTCTTCATACTGCATAATACACTCCTGTAAAACACAAAAATCCTCTCCGACTTAGAAACGCCCCTGCTGATTTCTAGGGCAGCTGTAGGTAGGCAATTTCGCAATAGAGAAATGCAAAAAGTAATTATCAAACTATCCTGTCTTTTTGTCCCCTTATGTCTGTTTGGCCTTTCAGTCCTTGGTGAACTTATAGGTCTATTTACCCCACAGAAGACCAATAGATTAAATGATTTGTTAGGTAATTTATATCAGAATTTTACATATAACAGCATTTTTATTAATTTTGAAAAGAGTAAAATAATTATATTTGTTTTAAAATTGCAGCACAACATTCTCCAGAAAATGACCATATCATCAAAGACCCTTTACCAGAGGATGCTGGGATTGATCATCAGACTGTGCACCAGCTAATTACTGTGTTGATGAAATTCATGGCAAAGGATAAGAGCAGTGCAGAAGCTGATATCAGCAGTGCTAAAGCTTTTAACACTGTGAAACGCCATCTATATGTTCTTCTTGGGTTCGACCAGCAGGAAGGCTACTTCACAATTGCACCTCAGAAGATGCGCACCTCAACATGCTTCAATGCATTCATTGCAGGAATTGCACAGGTATTCAGTCTTAATGGGAACAAGTTAGCCCTACCATTCATTCCCATTGTAAAGTTCACTTTAGAATAAGCTGTTCTTATGCTTTCTGTGTAATTACACGGAATCTCAAGTATAAGTCAGAATAAAATGCTCTGCTCTTAGCAATGGCATCACCTTTTCATTAATTATTGTTAAAGAAATTTTTAGTCTATTTCAGATGAATCATAAATAAATATATAACTTTTACCCTGAGTGATTTGGTTATGCAGATAGTATAATAGATATTGCTAAAGGCAGATATACATGTAGAGAAATTGCTTGGCTACCTTCCTGACTCTTTGATACCAAATGCATTATGTATCTTGACAGAGCACAACAGTCCTTTATTTTTAGATATTTATACCGATATGGTGTCAATAGCTGGGTACTCACATTAATGATAAAAGGGACAATTCCATCGTATTCCTTTATCGTTAAAATGTGAACCCCAAAAACGAGCATTCCTAAAGCTGATGATTGATGCTTTCTGAAAATATGCCCCGTTCTGCCACCTGTATTTTCTTGAACAAAACTCCACATAGTCTGTTCTATATTTTAACAGTACCGCTTTAATTTGAGCAGACATGATGCATAAGTTGATTCTTAAGGCTCTTACACAAGTCCGATTTTGGCGGCGACCCACGACCGCTGACCACAATGCACACCACCGTCTAATACCGGTTTGTCCCGCGCGCGAATGTGCTTCATGGTCGTGGATCAATGCCTAAGTCGTACATGTGTACGAGGCTTTACGCTGTTGCAAAGATGCCTGTACTTTATTGGCTGGCAAAGCCTGTTAGCAGGCTGAAGGTACCCTAAAATAAATGAATAAATTATGGACTTCAAATTTCTTGCCCACAGGTTATGGATTATAATATCAACCTCGGGAAACACCTTCTACCGCTGGTGGTGCAAGTACTGAAATACTGTGCCTGTCCTCAGCTGCGCCATTATTTCCAGCAACCTCCTCGCTGCTCCCTTTGGTCTCTTAAACCTCATATAAGACAGATGTGGTTGAAGGCATTACTTGTCATTCTTTATAAAGTAAGCATGCTTTCTGTCACCCAATAAGAAATGTAACCTGCTTTAAATGTTGTGAAATCTTTCCTATCTCAGATTCTATCATTTGTGGAAAAAAAACGGTTAAAGTCTGTGAAAGACTTTTCTGGAATTAGAAATGTACATACATGGGGCAGACAGTACTTGCTCAGAATCATAGCAGCCCAATTACAGCAGATACGCTTGTGATGGTTCTCATTCATCCAGGTCATGGTATATCTGTTGTATTCAATTAGATCAACTGGACTTGAAGTTTAGTTCTTGAAGACATTTCGCTAGTCATCCGACTGGCTTTCTCAATTCAGCATGACTTGTACAAGAATCTGTGGCAATTATGTACCCTGGAAAATCCCAATTAGCATATCACAGCCAAGTGTTAAGGGCGTGATGACATAGTGTCTAAGAGGTGTTATAGGAATGCCCAAGGTGTTGACACCTTACCCTGGGCGTTCCTATAACACTTCTTAGCCACTATGCAATCATGCCCTTAACACCTGGCTGTGATATTCTTATTGGGATTTTCCAGGGTACATAATTGCCACAGATTCTTGTACAAGTCATTCTGAATTTAGAAAGTCAGTCAGATGACTAGCGAAACATCTTCAAGAACTAAACTTCAAGTCCAGTTGATCTAATTGAATACAACAGATATACAGCAGATATGTAGCTTAAGGCTCGTACACACGCTCAATTTCCGAGCGAGGAACGACCACCAACGGTCGAGCACGTGTATCGGCCGTCTGGGGTCTTCCTCGCTCGTAAATTGAGTGTGTGTATGAGCCTTTAGGAAGCAAAGCAAAAAATTTGACTTCTTTATCTACAAACTGGTTATATACTAATGAAAAAGGATTTAGGCTGAGGCAATACTGCAATGCACAAAAAAGTACTGTGCGTTTCTGTGCGCTTTTGCCATTTGCTTGTGTCCGCTTTATGAGCATTTGCATTTCCTATTGATTTGTGACTGTTAAATTAAATGCTTGTGATGCTTGTGTTCTTTGCCTTTAGGAAATAAGAAAATGTTCCTTTTAAAACCCATATTCATTGATTATGTTTTTAAAATGTATTTATGTATTGGATTTTATCACAGATACACATGTTAGACTTTCATGGGAAATGTGTATATCTGTCTCTGCTTATCTGATGCTAAACATATCAGTCTAATAAAGCTAAACTAGGCTGACAAGTCAGTAATGGAATGAGATTGGGACCAGGGAACAGTTATCTGAACACTCTGAACATGGAAAAACAAAGTATCTTCCAACAATTATTCTGTGACCATGTTTATGATTCTCCAGAATATTTGCTTCTGAGATTGAAGACAAATTTGTTTATTTGTTTAATTCTGTATATCCTATGGTAATGGTCCATTTGATTTGTTTTGTATGGTTGGGGTGGCAACACACACCCCCTGTATAAAACATGATCAGTTTTAGATTTATAAATACTTCATGTGTTTTTCTAACATTGTTTGGAAAAAAAACCTTTAGATAATCTGATAACCCACTGAACCAAATAAGAACATAATGTCCAAGATGCAAAATTACTGGAATCACTGATTAACAGGTGATTGCAGCGGGAAATGTTAAAAATAACTTGTTCAGTAAATAAAGCTATGACCAATGCTTTCACGTGTTGTCTGAGGGCTGTGATAGACATTTCCATTAATAACTGAAATGTAGCTTGCCATGAAATTCATAATTATTCTTTTAGTGGCCATTTCACAATGTACAGGAAATGTAAACAGTTGACTGGACAGGTTAAAACTCTGCTAGAATCTACAGTCTAGTAGTCTACAGTCTAGTAGTCTATCACGATCTCAGGAAATGATTGCCCGGGGTTATTGCACTGTACTTTTACATTTGGTACCAAGAATGTTTTATAATAAAATGTTTTTATTCAGTAGTCTGGTTCCCTTAACTTTGTATTGCCCCATATCCAAGCACTATAGATAACACAGCATCCCAAAGAGCCATACAATAAAATAATTAGAAAATGTACTTTGCTGGTGTAAATTAAGCTAATGTTTTATGTATTGCAAAGTCTTTTCTTCCCAGTGTGATCCATTGTTCTTGCCTGTGCAGAATATCCCAGTAATTCACTGGGCGGTCCCTATGGGACTGCATGGTTGATCGTTTGCGAATTCGGCCACGGCCGAATTTGCCGCAACTGACGGACATATGTCCCAGCCGAGCGATCGATCGGGACAGATAGTCTCTCCGTGTGTACTCAGCCTAACCAGCATGTTAAGTCAACCATGGCAGATTTTGTAGATTAAAGTATACCTTTGTTAGTAAAATATTTCATAAATAAAAGGCCTAATGTTTCTTCCTCACAGAGTTTCTTTCTGGCTGATCCAGATAGGGTGGAGGGAATACAATGAATGGATATCTGCTGTAGTGAAACATTTTATGAACTTTCTGGGCTTCTGGTTTCTGGGAGAAAAGACAGGAAACATGCTCTAATCTTTGCTGATTTATTAATGAGACTTGGTATAGTACAGTACCAGTTGGACGGCTTTTTTCCAAATATGACTAAAATGTTTCCTGGTCTTAACCCATCTTTCATTATATGTACCATAAAATACATTGAAAATAATTTGGTATTTGATGTGTTTTATTTCACAGTATCCATACAGAGAAGCAGATCTAGGCAAGATAGTTTTGCATTTGATCCACATAACAGTCAATACTCTTAATGCTCAGTATCACAGCTGCAAACCTCATGCTACAGCTGGACCTCTGTACAGTGACAACAGCAACATCAGCAGATACAGCGAGAAAGAAAAAGGTAATTTTTTTTAGATCTTTTAGCAAATTTTGAGTGGTGACATTTTCAGGGTTAGTTAAGCATTCTACAGCCATAACCGACATAGTAAGATTACTGTCACTGTGTTGCATACAGTATATTGCATAGTGGTGTAAAGCCAGGTAAAATAAATCTCACATACTGGAGTTTACCTTAATCTGACAAATTGGATATTATTTCTTATTTAAAGATTTTTGCCTAATAATTAGTAATAGTGGATTTTATCCTAAGATATATTTAATAGAACTTAACCTATAGATTTCTCTTAATTTATTCTGGTGTCTCAATTGATTTTTATCAGAGGAGGACAGTGTCTTTGATGAATCGGATATACATGATACCCCTACTGGAGCTTGTAATAAGGAATCCCAAACATTCTTTGCCCGACTGAAAAGGATTGGCGGGAGCAAAGTGAAATATCAGCCTGTGGAGATGAATGCTCAAAGAAGTATGGATCTCTTTTTCTGTTAAATTTCTTTGCTGCAGTATACTATGGGGGTTATTCAATAAAAGTTCTTATTGTTTAAAATGGTGCTAATTTTGCCCCAACCAATCAGATGTTAGCTTTCAAATGTTACATAAGTTTTGATTAGTTGGGGCAAAATTAGCACCATTTTAAACGATAAGAACTTTTATTGAATCTCCCGGCTAGGGATGGCAGGTTCGCGGATCCGAACCCGGATCCGCCGCGGATTTATCCCATTCGCGAACGGCGGATTTTTACGGATTTTCCGCCTTCAAAACTTCCGAGAAATCTCGTAGTTTCTAAATTTTTTGAAAATACGAGGATTTCTCTTATTTTCTTAAATACGTATTTTCGAAAATTTTCGAAATTACAAGGATCACTCGTATTTTCGTAAAATACGTATTTCGAAAATTTTCGAAATTACGAGGATTTCTCGGTATTTTCGAAATACGTATATTTCATTTTAATGGGTCCGCTCGCGGATTTTCGAATTTTTCCTAAAATTCGCGGATCCTCGAGCGGACTGGATTTTGCGAAGTTCGGACATCTCTACTCCCTGCATATATTTGAAAATGTCCCCAGTAGAGCAGGCAGACTGATATTGATGACTCTATTTTTAACACACTATATGTTAATATATACAGGGCCGGATTTATACTTTTTTCTCCCCTAGGCCAGCTAACTTGTACTGCCTGTACACCTGTACACGGTCATTTATTGGCTGAAGCAGAGCTTTGTAAGTGGGAGAGGGACCTGCCCCCCTAGCAAATCGGCAATCGCTGCCCATTTCTGATTTAACAGAAACCGGTAAAGCTTTGCTGTGCGCCAATTAACGTGCATTGTGTAAATTTAAAATGGGGATGCAATGCTGCATTACCCTTTTCTTTCTTTGTTTTTGCCGCCCCTGGTGGCTGTGCCGCCCTAGGCCACGGCCTAGGTGGCCTAGTGGGAAATCCGGCCCTGAATATATATTTAATATTTTAGTTTAAATGTAGTTTTATTTTGGGACAGACAAGGCCATGAATACTGTAGAAATGATGCCTTGCATCACTGAGAGCTGACTGGGACCCCCTATTTTACTTCCTTCTGACATAGAATCAGTCGTGGTTCTTTAAAATCATACAGGCCTTTGTTAAAAATGTTCTTATCTTTAAAAATGACCTCTGTGGTCTCAGAGTTAACCACAAAAAACATTATCAGGCCTATGTAAGAAATGTTCTTAAAAGTGATAACTTTGCCCCAACCAACCAGATTTTAGCTTTCAAATGGTACATAACATCTGATTGGTTGGGGCAAAGTTATCACTTTTAAGAACATTTCTTACATAGGCCTGATTATGTTTTTTGTGGTTAACTCTGAGAAAAACAAATCCTAATATAACCTTGGTGATCAAGTGTTAAGCAAGACTAGCATAAAAAAATTGAGAAATTTAGAATTAGCTCTGTCCCTTTGTTTGGCTATTTAAACCCTTGAAACATTTTCTGGTGTGCTATAGTGTCTGGATTGATTCCACCCTTGGACACATCTGCAAGGAGTTTGTATGTTCTCCCTGTGCTTGTGTGGGTTTACTCTGGGCACTTCGGTTTCCCCCACAATCATAAAGACATACTGATAGGTTGTATGTGTCAAATAAATGTGCTTAGATCGTAAGCTCTTCAGGGCAGGGCCTGATGTGAATGTATACATGTAATTATAAAGCGCTACAGAAGATGGCGCTATTTAAATCCACAATAATAATAATAAAACTTGATTACCTAGGCTATTCTTTGTGCTACTTTGGGAAGTGGCTTAGGGTCATCTCCTCAAGGGAAACTATTTATATTTTTAGTAAATACTGTCAGAGTCCTGGTATTGTATACAAACAATGACATTGAATTTTGCTCAAAAGTTACTTTTTACCATCCTTTGTAATTGGTATATATATATATATTTTTTTTTTTAAATTATTTTTCACACTTAAAAAAAACTTAAAAACCTGAAAATTAAAGAGAAACTAATGTCTCCAGACAACATTGACCAAATAGACAGAGCCTATCCACAAAGATACAACAAGCTGTTTCTCTCTTCTCCCTTAGCTGTGGCTGCTGGGTGATTTATAAAATTAACCTTTTGGTACTAGGGGTCATAAGTCTGGGGATTTAAACATGTGACCTTGTGGGCTATGTGTTTCTAAAATGAGCACTTTAGACTGCTGAGCCACCACAGCTTATGTAAAAAATAGAATTACATCTAGAAACTTTTAAAATTTTGCTAGGAACAGAATCATATAAATGGCAGAAAATTTAGCTTAATATTTTTTGTTGTTGGAAAGCTGGAAAGATGTCAGGAATACATGATAATTAGAAAATAATCTACAGGGTAACAAACAGCTTAAGGTCCTATTAGGGACTTCCATATTGGTGTAAAGACAGCCTTATAGAAATTATGTGTTTAAAGACAGTGAATACTGGGCTCAGAGGGTGTGACATGCCCACAAAGCTCTTTGAAAACTACACAGGGTGGTATTGATAACAACACCGAATCCTTGGTTATAGAATCTATTTCTCACATGTATGTAAATGCTACTTACTAAAGAAGAATCTTACAATGTATAGTTTTTCTGGGAAGAAACATGAGAATTAAAGGGGAACGTGGTCTTTAGGTAACTTTAGGTAAATTGATAGGAATTGCTCTTCTGAGAATTTTTGCAATTTATTTTCATTGTTTATTTTGCATAGTTTTGAAGATATTTACATTTTTGTGTGTGATATGGCATCAGCATCACCAGGTCCCCTACACTTTTCGCTCTGAAACCATGTCAGTGGATGACAGTCAATCTGCCCTGTGTCTCCTCCTCACCTTGCAGCCCCCCTGGTCCCTCCCACTCATGGGCCCCATTGCCCCTCCATTTGCAGGCCCACCACGGCCCCTTCCCTTACAGCTCCATGTGGCTTTAGCTCCGCCCACTCTCAGGTGCCTTAGCCCTGCCCACTTGCAGGTGTTGTGGCCCTGCCCACTCGCGGTTGCTGTGGGCCACTGAGACCCCCCCTGCAGAAAACTGTGTGAAAACAGTAGTGAGAACATAGTGAGAGAGTAGGGCTGTAGATTCCCTTACCTTCTCTGTGAGGATCTTCACACAGCAGGGAGGGTGAGGGACTTCCTGTCTCCTGTCCTGTCACTGAAGTCTGCGGCTGTGCTCACCAGCAGCGAGGTGAAAAAGCAGCCTTAGGAATGTCCTATGTCAGCCTCCCACCCATTAAGTTTCTAGCCAGTAATTTCTTTCTATCTTGGGCTGTAGAGCACGTAGAGAGGTGGTTGATGGCTCATTTTAAAGGTAGGAAACTGGCTCTCAGGTGTCTTTAGTCAAAAAAGGATGAGGCTTGGTTTTGATTTTTTAAAAGTGATATGAATCAATCATATTACTATTAGTTTTTCAGTTATGTGATTGAATCTACTGAGCAAAATATAGGTTTTGTTCCATAATGAGAATTATAAGAAATGCTATATTTTATTTCATTGTTTTTTCTTTAAAGGTGAAATTGAATTATCAGAATATAAAGAGCCTGGTGCCTTGCAGGACAGCATACTTCGCTGTGCCAGAGAAGAGGGTATTCAGAAGAAAAGGCTGCGTTCTCTTAAGCAGAAATCTCTTGATATTGCTAATACAGATTCCTTGTTATTTACCTTAGATGAACATCGTAGGAAGTCTTGCATAGGTCGATGTGACATAAGTCAAAAGCTCAATGATTATGGCAGACAGAATTCATCCATTGCACCTGCTAATGTTGATGCAAACGAGAATTTATCTACAAGAGGAAGCTTTCATGAAGCTAGAAGACCTGTCATACCAGAGGTTAGATTAAGTTGCATGGAGACATTTGAAGTAAAAATAGATTCTCCAACAAAACCACCTTCTCCAAGAGAAGACCTGGACCTGATAGACCTGTCTTCTGATTCAACATCGGGGCCAGAAAAGCAGTCAATCTTATCTAACTCTGATAGTGACTCTCTGATATTTGAGCCACTGCCTCCATTGAGGATAGTGGAAAGTGATGATGAAGAATTTCAACTCCTTAACAGTGGCAGCATTATTGTGTCTGCTTCTTCAACTCCCATCAGTGCTTCAGTTCTCAGCTTGAGCATGATGCCACTGGTACAAGTAAGCATTGAGGATTGCTCCAAAGATTTCACTGAAAGGGATTTTAGCTTTAATCCAGTCTTACAAATTGAGGATACCCCTCCTCTTTCTCTTGAAGATCAAAAAGACTTAGATGAGTTGTCTAAGCCAGAAGACAGCCAAGAAGGCTCCAGTGGGAGCCCACTCACACTAAAGCAAAAGAGAGATCAGCTACGTAAGGCCTGTGCACTTTCAGAGATGTCCCTTGATGACAATTTTGAGGATGCAATAGAGGAAAACAAAACACAAAGAAAGAGTGTGCACCTGAATGCCCCAGTGGACAATGAAAATCAAACCGACAGTGAAAAACCTGATGCAGGAACCGAATCGGACACCGAACAAAATGCAGAGCCAAAAGAAGAGGCTGAGGAATCAGAGTTTAAAATCCAAATAGTTCCCAGGCAAAAGAAACAACGGAAAATTGCAGTGAGTGCGATACAGAGAGAGTACTTGGATATCACCTTCAACATTTTAGATAAGCTAGGAGAACACAAGGATACAGGTATTCCTCAAAAATTAAAACAAATTTTCATGGTAGTATTTGCTTTTACCTTTATTTTCATAACAAACTAGTTTACTAAGCATGAATACACCAATTTAGTATTTCAGCCCAATAAATGAAGCCTTTGTAGTAAAGATTTGATGCCACCATGCAGAATCAAGCAACACAGAACTTTGCTGTCCTCAAAACATATTTACATTACATTATTGCTCGTTGTCAACCAACACTTGTCACATTTGACAGTTTGTGCATCGGTACATTTCTCATGAAAATTGTGTTTCTAGGAGAGTTGCTGTAAAAGAAACACACAAGGGGCTTGGGGGACAGAAGGGTCTTCTTTTTATTTTAAAACAAATACACTAGAACAGATTTGTAAAATTAGAACATTTACATCGGGCAATTTCTGGTGGAATGTACACCTGGAATTCCACCGGAAATGACAATGTAAACATGGTGTGTGAAACTATTTAGAGTTATATTAAGAAATGCAAAATAAAAAATGATTAGAGCTAATTTTCTATGCAAAGTCTTATTTAATGGGCTGATAGTGAAAATATGGCTCATTTGATATGTGATCAGTCAGTTTAAAGGAAACGTGTAAAAATAAAGAGAAAATTATTATATGTACTGTCAAAGGGAACAGTTATGGCAGTTTCCTCCCTATATGTTTAAAAACACAGTGACAACTTAATGCTGGGAACAGCAATTTACTGCATAGAATTTGGAGGCTGGCATTAAATAAAGTTTTGGTTATTGCAGCCCTGCTGACCAGAGTGATAACGTTATGCAGGGCTTTATGGTATTAAACAGATATTGCAAAATCATTAGCATTTAGTTTGTCACAAAACCACTGCATCTCTAATTATGATATATATAAGGGATAATGCGCACCTTACCTTGTAATATAATGATATAAAGTCACAGAGGAGTTTCATGACCATTTAAAAGTATTAGGCTGCAGGCACATTATTTCTTATAGTACATAATAAGGGTCTTTCTTTCTTTTTTTTTTTTTGTGGCCTCTTTGTTCTTTAGTCTTTAGTTTTAACCACTTTGTATCTGCCCACATAAAGAAATCATAACATTCCTAGTTCAGTACATTATTGAAGACACTAATCGGCACTATGATATGATTTTCCTCCACAGTGAAAAATCTTCTGTGATTCTGCCTTTGAGTTTTCCGGTCTGGCTGCTGCTCTGAGCAGAGAGAGAAGAGTGCATGCCTTTCCTTAGAGTCATGGGCAGGCGCACATGCTCTCTCTGCTCCGGACTGGAAAAATCAGAAACTGGTTCACAGAAGATTTAATGTTGTGTAGAAAAATCGTGTTAGGGCAATAGTAACAGTTAGTTTCTTCAATAATGTACCGAACTAGGAATGGATATGTTTCTTTATGTGGGCAAATACAAAGTGGTTAAATTGAATGGGGAGGTGCAGTGGTATATATATATTATTATATAATATATTATATAGCTGAGAGGTTTTTATAAGAATATATTCCACTGTACCTCCCCATTCAAAGTCCCTAGCCTTATGTATTAAGATTGTATAATTTACAATATGTTTTACCTGCAGTGTTGATTTGTCTACATTTGAAGATATAGTCGGGTTAGTTTATCTGTATAATAAGGAATATTTTGTTGAACAGGGTTTTCTGTTTAGTCACACTCTTGTGCTTTGACTACTTGCTCACTGTGGGTAAAGGCAGCTATAGACATACAGAATGTCTGTTTGCTGACCATTATACCTGAAGTCTAATAGATGTTTCAGCACTAGTAGAATGTATTCTGTAGGCATCTTTATTGCATCTTAATACAACATGTTTAGGAACAAAATGAACTAACCATACATGTGCCAATGTGTTTCTGATTGGATCTCCAAATGACCACGACAATCGGAAATCCAATCGGAAGAACTGGTCAAAGTTCCCCACCTTGTGCCACTGATCTTTTCACAGATTTTCCCTTGAAATCTGCGTGAGATGGGGAAGATATTGTTGAGTGGTCTGTTTTATCGATATTTTGAGTGTTTCAATCAATTTTGTTGAAACCGCTCAAAATATTTATCCTATGTATGGGACTTAAAGGGCATGTCCAGTCAAGCTTGATTCGAGCAAACGCAGGAGCAGAGGGCTTCTGCGCTGACAGACGCTCTACTTACTGGTTGCAGCTGTCAGGCGATTGGGCATGACGTCAAGTCGTACCTTTACTGACAGCTGCAACCAGGAAGTGGAGTGGCTGTCAGCCACAGAGGAGAGGAGGAGCGTTGAGGGACCAGGTCAGGTGTGGGGCATCTTTTGAAAATATTGATAATGGGGAAGTGGGGTTATTTTTTAACTGGACATGGCCTTTATTAGGGATACCATTTTATTGTTGCTTAACAGTTATTTCTTTAGACAAGCTTTTGAAAGGTCTCAAGTAGCAATTAGATTATAGGGGGAAAGTTGACCTTGATGGTTGTGTTCTTTGCATTTAACACAATCCATTTGTATTTTCTTCTTACAGAGTCAGAATCCAAAGCACTTTCCATTTTGGAAATACCAAGAGAGGCCTCCTCTGTACCAACATTGGAAGGTGGAGTTCCAGAAACCAGCAGTCGTTCCTCTCTAACCAGTAATTTCTCTTAACTTCACAATTTTCTTAAAGAGCAAAAATCTGTATGAGGTGTATTGTATGAGGTTTACTTGTTTAACTTTAAATAGACTGGGAATTTTTTTTTTATACAGATCTTCCAGGCATAATTTGATTCTTACATGAGCTGTTATACAAATATACCTGAACTGCTAAGTCCTCACCCATGGGTGCACTATTTATTTTACTTATTTTACTTATTCCTCACTCCACAAAACCAATGGTAAGACACCCTTCTTGCATAGCGCATCTTCCTATTGGTCTGTCACTGTCAGTCTGGAAGGCGGACTTAGAACGGAGCGATTAAGGAATATTTGGGTAAGTATTACTGGAGATAGAAATAGGGCTATGTACAAAGAGCTCTTATTGGCTATTTGTATCTTAAAGCTGTGTTAACCAAGGGTTGATGTGGCTTTAAGACAGAACTAATGGCAGTTGTGGCGGAACGCAAAAACTGGGCTGCAACCAATGTACCAAACCGATAAAGGCTCTTTAAGATGGAATCTTTAACGTCAGCATATAGCTGGCGTTAAAGATTCGGAATGGTTAAACCCCATTTGCAATGCACTGAGAGCCGTTATTGGCGATAGAGAGCTATAGTGGCTATCGGTATATAGCCCTAAAAGTGTACCCAGGGGTGAGGACTTTGGTTCAGGTCCTCACCTTGGATAATTTAAGGGGGAGGGGGGGGATTTACCCATTATATTTCTCTTTACTTACATATAAAAAGGAGGTGCTCTCTTTTTATCAGCAGACAGTGCTTTATCTGAGGCAAACATAATAATGTGTGATCACAGATTTGAAGAAACACATTTAGCTGTCAAAACTACCATAAAAAGGAAACCCTTGAAATTTAAAACTGTAGCAATAAAATGAGATGTGCTTGGTTATATGTACCCAGGATCCCACTATTTAAATAATAATATATTGTTGTAAGAGTAACTTTGACTCACAGAGAATTTGTAACGTATGTACAAGACTTTAGTTACGTAGTTTATGTTAATCATTCTGATATTCTTGAGTCCCGTGTAATTTAGTTTTATGCCTCACAGCTCAGTACAGGCAGATGAAAAGGGGCTCGCTTGGAGCTATGACGATGACCCAAATAATGAAGAGGCAGTTAGAACACCAATCAAGTGCTCCCCACAACATCAGTACTTGGGATCCTGGTAAGTACCGAGTACTGAAACTATCCTTTCCAACCCCACAGCAAAAGATAACTTCAATATTATTAAGGACAATTTCACTATACACTGGATAATTGACAAATTATTTTGAGTTTTACACCCACACACACATCTGTAGAAGAAACTCACAGGGATTAATGTTCATAACACAAAGGGGCATATTTTAAAAAAGTTTGTTAACCTTTGCCAGCCAGTATCAACGCCGTTTTCGGACTTGAAGCATTTTATAAAACATTGATATCCGTATTTCTAAAACTACGATGTGTGTCCTTATGTTAAATTAATCCATTTAAAATCGCCAAATCTGAGGTGGCGAAAATGCATATGTGCCCATAGCGGCGCACTATGCTTGGTGGGGTTCAATTGGCCGCTGAGAAGGGGGGGGATGTCTTCCGAGAAGGGGAGACCTCACCAGGGCAAAGGGGGTCCGCAGCTCAAAACCGAGACCCCAATTGGCTCTTTACAGAGCCCTTGCGGCCCTCAAAAGGACCATTACAGGGTCCTTAAAAGGTCTTTAATAGGTCTCCGCCGCCTTCTTGATCTTGGGATCTTCCGTCTTCTAATATTTTCCCAAAAATATAATTGGAATATTTACCAATCATATTTGGATTTGGTATTTCAGAAATACTAAATATATTATATATATATATATAATAAAGAGGTGCAAACCTTTGTGGAGCTCAGAAGACGGAAGACCCTGAGGTTAAGAAGGTGGCGACAGAAGTAAGAGTAATCACCTAAAATATGAAAAGAAGAAGATGTCTGCGACTTAGCATGGTCCTTTATAGGATTGGGGTGGTACCATTTTCAAGCTGCAGGACCTCCCTATCCTAAAGGCTCTGTTAAGAGCTGGGAATCTGGTTGTGAGCTGCAGGCCCCCACCATGGTCTTTTGAAGAGCCAATGCGGCACCTGTTTTCAGCTGCAGGACCCCCAATAAAGGCCCATTGTCAGTGCCAGGGAGTGAGGATGCGGTTTCAAGCTACTGGACCCTTTAAGCCCCAAAGTCACTTCCCAGTGCCGGTGAGGGGGGTGCCGGTTTTGAGCTGGGACCCCCTTATTCCCAAAAGTATCTTTAAATGATCCTGGTGGGGCCCCTGCCTGTGAAAGTGAAGAAGGCCCTTCTTACCAGCGGCCCCCGCAACCCACCAAGCATAGCGCCTCCCGCTATTTGCCTGCAGACAATATCGCTTTTAACAGTGATATTGCACTTAATGAAATTAATATGGCAAACATGATTGGCTTTATAAATACCCTTTGAATATAACAGTCTTTGCCTTTGCAATGTCCTGCGAAATGGCGATATTAGTGCTCATTTTTAAATATGCCCCAAAGTTTTGAAGAACCAGGATTCCTTTAGCCCACTCCACGATAAGCTTTATAGCTACAGGATAAAAAATAGTCTTTTTGGACTTTACTTATATTGACTTATATACCGTATATACCTGAGTATAAACCAAGGTACCTAATTTTACCTGAAAAAAAAAAGAGTAAAAGTGATTGACTGGAGTATAACCCCAGGGTAGAAAATATAGCCACTACTGTATTGATTTTGAGGCTTTAGTTGCCCTTTAAATAGACAGCAGAATCCAATATGACTATTACTGTATGGGACTACTGTATGGGAATTCTGCAACCAAAGCCTCAAAGCAATACAGAATCAGAAGGCAATATTTAACAACAGATACCATCCACCTGATTCTGTATTGTTTTGAGTTAGTTGCCCTTTAAATGTAGAGTAAATCCCACACAGTAACCCCCTATTCCTTGCCACTCAAGATGTTTGGAAACTACAACTTCCAGCATGCTTTAGTTGCTGGGAGTTGTAATTTCAAACATCTGCAAACATAATGTCCCTTTAACTGAGTAAATTGTTTTCTTTGTAATGAGGAAGAATATTGCATACACATTTATACCATGACCAGGTCCTGATCTCTCTGATGCTGTGCTTGCCAAAGCCAATGGAGGTAATGTAGTTTACATGCTATATAACATACCGTACATTAAAATCTCAGAGGAATACTGTTGTCCAAAATGCTGTGAAATACAGTAAACGCCAGCAATGCTTATGTCCTGCGGATGTGGCCTTCTCCTACCTTTCAGTAAGCTGGCGACTACTCACTCTGCATCCTCTGCGCTTCTGGATGACGTAACTACTCTGCGCTGGGAAGTGAGAGGCGCCAAGTAGTGATGTCATCCGGAAGCGCAGAGGATGCAGAGCGAGTGTCCGCCAGCTTACTTCCAACGTAAGTGGTTGACTCGAGTATAAACCGAGGTTCTTTTTTTAGGCGGTTTATACTCGAGTATATACGGTATAACTTTACTATAATGAAAGGATGCATATACTTTTTCTCTATAATACCATATTCCAAAAAGATTTACCCAATATGCACGTCTGCTGGAATTCTAACAAAATCTCTAATTGTGGCTAATATAAGGTGAATATATGGATGTATGAAATAACAAACTTTAAGTCACTCTGAGGGTTCTTCCTTTCTAATATTGCATAGAAGTAAATAATTAATTTTTATTAAAGGACTAGTTCACTGCAATAGTGAACTATTCCTTTTCTACATTGATTGAAGCCAGGGAGGTTAAGGAGCTATGCCTTACCTCCTGTTCTTCAATCAATGTTTGGCTATCCAGGAACAAACTTTTGAAAATCTTACCTTTCACGCGATCCAACGGGGCCGCTCTGAAATTCCCGACTGCTTCCTGCTTCTGTTCTGCTATAGCGCGCATTATCGGGCATGCACGTTATAGCGTAACAGAAACAGGAAGCAGTCGGGAACTGTTAGAGCAGCCCCGCTGGATCGCGCGAAAGGTAAAATTTTCAGAACTTTATTCCTGGCTATCCAAACATTGATTGAAGAACGGGAGGTAAGGCATAGCTCCTTAACCTCCCTGGCTTCATTGCAGTGAACTATTCCTTTAAATAATCTGTTTTATTTATTTTATTCTATTAAAGATGACCCAAAGGCAGGACATGAAGTCCTTGGAAGTATTTCAGAGGTCTCTATGGGGAGAACTAGTATACCTTACATACAGATTGGTAAGTTATACTAAAGTTAATTTCTTGTATTGTAGTAGCTTCACATTACTCAAGCAAAGCTGGGAATCGTATAGGTCTGCTGAGATTAAATAACTACATTTGATGGTACAAAATAGTTCCTACATTCTTTTTGAAATCTAGGTACAAATAGAATATTGTAAAAGTATTTTTTTGGTATAGTTTAATAAAATAAAACGATAATAGATGTGTGTGTGTGCGTAAAGCTATATTAATACAAAGTTCTTTTCATGTACTTGGTTATAAATCAAAAATAAATATCAGTATTGGATTTTCTTGGACATTTTGGATCTGAATGATCTCCTTTTATTGTAGATTGTTTATGTTAGTAGTGTTATCGTCTTTTAGTCCTTAGCTTATTCTATTATAGTACGTAGAGCGAGCATCAGGGAGCGGACCGCTCCGGAATTAGGACTCAGGCTTGGTAGGTGTCATCACAAAACTTTTATTTCAATCATATGTGAACATCAATCAAAGCTGTAAAAGCATCACAAAGGTGCAAACAAACCAGTGGTCTGACGCGTTTCCCGGCATTCCTGCCGCTTCATCAGAGACCCGTAGAGGGAGAGAATATCCCATGATTCCCACTCCCTTAAATATCCAAAAACCCCAATTAATCAATTAGTGACTAATTGGTAATATAGCTGCAAGGTGATACATATAAACTTGTGTGCATCCAAACCCATACAAACCATGGTGTGCATCTCCCTGTAATTGATCAATAAAAGATCCCTCATATTGTGTATGTGTGTGCAATTATATAATGATATTAATAATTATGTGTAACTCTATAGTGTTCCAGTAATATCTAAAAACATTATGCTGTGTATGTCATACATGTATTAATATCCCAATGAATTAATAAAAAACAGCTAGCCGTGCGATAAAAGCACTAAGATGTCAATCTATTCATGGGTTGGTGGGAACATGCATCCATCGTCTGTGATCACAACCCCTTCAAATCTAATATAGTATTTCTATATAGGTATATAGATGATCTCATTATATTGTGGGACGGTGATAAAGAAACAGCCTTAGCATTCTGTGAATATTGCAACAACACTGGGTGGGGTGTAGAATTCACCTATCAAATAGAGGAGAACAATATAGAATTCCTGGATGTTACACTAATGGCCAAGGATGGCAAGATATACACAGATCTGTATAAGAAACCTATCTCTCGTAATACACTGTTACAAGCATCATCTGCACATAATATTTCCACCATTAATAGCATACCTTATGGCCAATTCGTAAGATTAAGAAGAATTTGCAGTAGTTGGGAGAGATTTAATACCCAAGCTATGTGTTTATGGGACAGACTTATAGAGAGTGGTTATGATACCAACATTATTAAGAAAGCATATGATAAGGCGGTTTTGTTGAAACAAAGCCAATTATTAAAACACACTAAGAGAATTGATAATAAAAAAATGATTAGAAAATCGCCATATTTCATAAGTATATTCAACAGACATACCCCTTTGGTCCGCAGGACTATAAAAAAACATTGGGGCATACTCATGATGGATCAGAAGCTTAAGGACTGTATAGGCCCTTGCCCCAGATTTACATACAGAAAGGAAAAAGTGGATCCATAGTCTCTTCCAGTCTTTTATAAAACAAACTAGTGGAAATACAAAGAAACCATGGCTTATGGAGAAAGGATGTTATATAGTGGATACCCCAGATGTAATCTGTGTAAATACTTGGAGGTGTCCAATAAGTTTAAGAGCACCACTACAGGAGAAGTTTTTGATATAAACCAATATGTAAATTGTAAATCTACGTTTGTGGTTTATATGGCTACATGTCAAATATGCTAGGAAAAACAATTAGAGCTGCAGCGGTAAGAATCATGGAACATATCAATGCGATTAGGAAAGGGGACAAAAATCAGCGATTTCGGCCCATATGATTCAAGAACATAGGAGTAGTAATAATATAAAATTTCAGGTTATAGATAAGGTACGACAAACTATACGTAAAGGGGATCTACACAAGAGGCTATTGAAAACAGAGGCTATTGGATTTCAGGTTACAAACACTAAGTCCACAAGGTCTTAATTTGGAAATGGACTTAGTTGCTATATGGATTAACTGGATTAATTGAATTATATGAAACCAGCCACAGATAATTTCAGTATCTCTTACGTATTAATATTTGCCGTATGAGCATGGGGTGTACATGTATAACCGTGATAAAAGCATGGGATATGAAACTTGACTAATATCTTTATTGATTATTTATACTTATTATGTTTATATGGATTTATAATAAGGCTGTTTGTGTATATTCACGCTCATGTGTAGAGACCATTGTTAACTTATGATTATTGCAATATATTGCTATTATTAGTTTATGAATAATTATAGAGGTATTGGCTTGTTTTGCATGGATTATATGTATAGTCCTACGGATATATATATTATGTCGAATGAGGTTGACATATATAATAATGAACTATACATATCTCTGAGGTATATATATATATATTGTTAGTTTTTTATAGAAAGTGCACTGTATCCTCTATTATTAAGTTGTACCATTGATGTATATATTATGAATAAGACTGTGTTCGCATTTAAATATTTATATTCACACTTATATTGTGCAGATCTAACTATGGAATCAGCAGATACATGATAGGATGGTGATCATAATAACTGATTATTAATGTTAGTTAATATTATATATGATACTTTATAAATTTATAATATTTCACATTTTAGTGCTTTTATACACGGTTAGCTGGTTTTATTAATTCATTGGATATTAATACATGTATGACATAACACGCATAATGTTTTTAGATAATGTTTTTAGATATTACTGGAACACTATAGAGTTACACATAATATTAATATCATTATATAATTGACACACCTACACAATATGAGGGATCTTTTATTGATCAATTACAGGGAGATGCACACCATGGTTTGTATGGGTTTGGATGCACACAAGTTATAGTATCACCTTGCAGATATATTACCAATTAGTCACTAATTGTTAATGGGGTTTTTGGATTTTAAGGGAGTGAGAATGATGGGATATCTCTCCCTCTACGGGCTCTGATGAAGCGGCAGGAATGCCGGGAAACGCGTCAGAACCAGGTTTGTTTGCACCTTTGTGATGCTTTACAGCTTTGATGATGTTCACATATGATTGAAATAAAAGTTTTGTGATGACACCTACCAAGCCTGAGTCCTAATTCCGGAGCGGTCCGCTCCCTGATGCTCGCTCTACGTATAAGTATCGTGTGACCTGCTGAGGTCTGTCTTTTGGGGGAAGTGACCTGCACGACAGGACGCGGCATGGTGTGGAATCACAACGGATACCACGGGTGAGCGCTCCTAACTTGGAATCTGTTATTTGTTTCCTTATTCTATTATAAATGTGTTATTTTAATTTAGGTGCTACCAAGTCCAGCCTGCTATCAGCACCTAGTATTGTCAGCATGTTTGTACCTGCCCCAGAAGACTTCACCGATGACCAGCCAACAATAATGTCTGACAAGTCAGTACAGAGGCTCTAAAAGCTCTAACTAAAAAAGAATATGTTTTATGGTATAAAACTGCATTGCATCCTATCTACTTGTGCTCTTTGCAGATGCCATGATTGTGGTGCTATTCTGGAAGAATATGATGAAGAGACATTAGGCCTTGCTATAGTGGTTCTTCTGACTTTTATACACCTCAGCCCAGACTTAGCAGCACCTTTATTACTTGATATCATGCAGTCTGTTGGGAGGTAAGACACTAATCCACCCCCAATAAAGATTTCTTTACCAGAGAAGTAATGGAGGCCTTCTGTAGCCACATCTCTAAGAATGTTTTTTTCAGGCACTTATATATACTGCTACTGAATGCTTTTTTAAACAAAATTATGCAGACAAAGGAAACATTTGGTTTGTACATACCTGGGATGGATGGTGAGGGGCAATGTCCTTGTGATGTCACTACCCTTCAAGAACAAAGGTTACTATCTTAAAAATATTTGTCTGCATCAAGATCAATGATGTAGGAAGAGTGGGACCTCAAGTGACAGCACTTTCTATCCATCCATACACAGACACCACAGGATCTTCACAAATATTAACTTTTGGGAAGTTTAAAGGGCATGTCCACCCCAGAAACTAAAATTGAACCCACTACTGACCTGCTCCAAGTCATCTGCTGCTTGTTTCTTACTTGTCCTTGTTGAGGTTTCTGGCATGTGCAGGGGACCTTAACCCCCCCCCCCTCCCTCCCACACACCCTCTGGATCCCTTTATAGCTGCTATTCCACCTACCATTAAAACATTTTTCTTTAACGTAGGGTAACCCATCCTACTCCCAACCACTGTGTTGTTTTTGTAAAACAAAGATCAGAAACAGACTTACCCAACCATGTTCCCTCAGCTCTCTGCATAGTCGGCAGCCATGTCTATGATTGGAAACAGCCGTGTCTATGATTGGGATCAGGGTCTGACTTGGACCCGTATCCGACACGGATCCTCGGTTCTGAAATCCGAATGTCCTGACGGATCGTTCGGATTTCGGGACTTCGGAGCGCGTTTTTGAATTTTAACGAACGTTCGAGCTATTTTCAAAAATAGCGCACCGCTATGGGCACATATGCATTTTCGCCACCTCAGATTTGGCGATTTTAAATGGATTCATTTAACATAAGTACACACATCGTAGTTTTAGAAATACGGATATCAATGTTTTATAAAATGTTTGAAAATCCTCGAAAATAGTCGGAAACTTGAAAATAGTTTCTGATCGTATTTTCGGACTTACAGTGCTATTTTCAAGAATTATAGCTTGAATGTTCGATAAAACGAACACAAAATCAAAAATGCTCCCCGAAGTCCCGAATTTAAGTTCTGTTTTTGGATTTTAGGATCTTCAGGATTTTCCCAAGATCTGAAAATGGAACGAAACCCGTCAGTTTCAGCCATCTCTATTGGCTGACTCTCAGCCAATCACAGATGCTGCTGCTGGTCCAGCCCCTGTGTGCAAATTCCGGCAAGATGAGAGCAGAATGAACAAACACTGATAAGTCTGTTTCTGGAACTTATTTACAAAAACTAACATGGGCTGGGGTACCCTACACTCAGAAAATTTTAGGTTGGGGGTGGAGATACCCTTTAAGGCAGCAATCCTGGGTTATGACAGCAGCAATTATTAGTAGTATATCTAAGAGCCTGCTTAAAAAAATCTTATAAATGTAGTTCTTTGGTTTAAAGGGGAACTGTGGTCAAAAATGCTTAAGTAAATTGAGGTAAATTGATAGGAATTGCTCCCCTGAGAATTTTTGCAGTTATTTTGCCTAGTTTTGAAGATATTTACATTTGTGTGTGATAGGCAGCAGCATCACCAGGTCCCCTGCACTTCCTGCTTTCTGCTCTGAAACTGTCAGTCAATTGTCCTTTGTCTCCTCCTCCCTTTGCACCCCCTGGTCCCTCCCACTCATGGACCCCATGGTCCCTCCAGTTGCAGGCCCCAGGTCCATTATCTTACAACCCATGTGGCCCTGCCCACTCATGGGTGCGTGGCCCCGCCCACTCACAGGTGTCATGGGCCCGCCAACTTGTGGGTGCCGTGGGCCCGCCACTCGTGGGTGCCGTGGGTTACTCAGACACACACCCCTACAGAAAACTGTGGAAACAGCCTTTTCAGGCAGTGTGAGAACTCTGCCTGAAAAGGCTGTTTTCACACAGTGAAAGAGAAGGGCGTAGATTCCCTTACCTTCTGTCAGGACTTCACACAGCAGAGAGGAGGGGGGACTTCCTGTCTCCCTCACACACTGAAGGAGTCTAAGGTGTGCTCAGCGGCACTGTGCAGGAGAAGCCTTAGGAATGTCACATGTCAGCTCCCCATTAACTTTCTGGTCAGTCATTTTTATATCTTGGGCTGTGGAGCACGTAGAGAGGTGAGATGGCTCGTTTTAAAGGTAAGAAACTGGCCTTTCATTTAAGCTTTAATTGTTTGGAGACCACAGTTCCCCTTTAACACAGCAATACTAAATAGTGAAAACATCAGGATGCATTATGTTAAACCTACAATGAAACCTCCTTTGAAACAAAATGGTCTTTCAGCTATGAAAAGAAAATGTTAATAGTATATCCTTTGATTTTGTTAACGTGCATTGCTTTCCCTCAAAGGTTGGCATCAAGTACAAACTTCTCCAATCAAGCTGAAAGGTAATAATAGAATGCCTTTTAATCTAAATACGTTATTATTACACAATTGTTTTATTGGTCCCAAACAAATATTACTCCAATAATGTATTTATGTATGTAGAGGGGATGGAGAAGCAGTGGGCAAAACTATATATTCATTTACATAATGTAATGAGGTTCATGAATGATTAGAGCTTTACTGACAGTAGAAAAGGAAAAAACCCAGTTTCTCTCAAGTGATGGTTCCATTGAAAGAAAACTGAACATAATAATCATGTTTTATCCAGAACAGGATTTCAGTGAGTCACGTCATTGGCTTATTGTCTAGTAGCTAGATTAACTAGCATTTAATGAGAAATCGTGCCACAGCTTATGGAATTTAATATTTTGATAAAGAATTAGGTTACGTGGCCCGAATGTCAGCGAAATGATATATTTTGAGCTGAAACAATTAATAAACATTTTACTGAATTAAAAAATACCGTGTTCCCTTAACATTAAAGGGCATGTCCACCCCCAAAACTATAATTTCCCTCACTACTGGCCCCACTGTGTAGTGCATAAAAATCCTTATCTTACATCCCAGCTCCAAATGGTTCTCCTCTGTAACCCCCCCCCCATAGTCCAGAAAACTGTCCACCAGGAGCCTGGCCACCAGGGAAATTGTTTCCATCTCTGAGATGTCCTCTCAGAGGTTTTTTGGCTTGCTCAGAGCAGCCCTTCACTCCCTCACCCCCCCCCTTCGTCTCCTACCCATTTTGTTCTCCCTCCCCCTAGTGTAAATCCCCTTGTAAATATAATAGGGCTAGTTCCCCCAGCCCCAACTGCAATACTATCTTTTCCAGAGACTCCCCGAACTCTACTTACCTTCCCTCTCTCCTCTCACGTTCTGAACTGCCGGCAGCCGCGTCAGTGATTGGCTGCCTCTCAGCCAATCACAGATGCGGCTGCCGGTCTGGCCCCCTGCTTGCAGTTCTACTCAAGCAGAAGGCCAGGCAGTGCGGCGGAGGAGAGAGGGAAGGTAGGTAACAATCGGGGTAGTCTCTGGAAAAGATAATATAGCGGTTGTTGCTGGGGGAACTAGCCCTACTATATATTCAAAAATTGAAAAAGGGGTGGACATGCCCTTCAATATAGAAGTTTTTGAATGAAAATGTTTTTCTAGAATGAATTAGCATTAAGTAAATACATAGTAACATAGTAATTGAGGTTGAGTAAAGAAATAAATCCATCTAGTCCAACCCTACTTTTTAAATGTACCTACCAGCTGATCCAGAGGTAGGCAAAAATAAAACAGCTAAAAAGGGTGGGAAAATTCCTTTCTGACTCCTAATAACAGTATCCCTGGATCAACCAGAACTACAGTATATGTATTAATACCAGTAATTCTCAATATTATTTAGTTTTTCAAACTTATCTAGCCCACCTTTAAAGCTATTCAGTGAACTTGCCATTAAATACATTGGATTTATTATGCATTTCCTATAGTAAAGAACTTTATTAATTTATTGAAGAGTCAAGAGATAGATAGATAGATAGATAGATAGATGCTGTTACTGCCAGCTGCAAAGAAATATTTAGTAAGGTGCAGAAGTAACTTCAACATGCATAAATTAATTTTGGTAAACCTGCTGCTACCGATTCTCCCAATGAACCTGTGCCCCAATATAGATGTTTATAACTAAAGCATAATTTCAAATGTTCATTTAACATAGAACACAGAATCGTAAAGCAATGAAGAAAGAAAAAAATCTAAATAAAAAAGTTCCAGGGTTTGATTTTTTTTCCAAAAATGAAAAGTTGCAACTGTTGTCTTCCATAGCATGATGATCCCCGGTAATGCTGCAGGGGTAGCCAAGCAGTTCCTTCGCTGTATTTTCCATCAGCTAGCTCCCAATGGAATATTTTCACAGCTGTTCCAAAGTAATATCAAAGGTAATGTGCAGAACAGAAAGTAATTCTGTCCAGACTGATCTTTTATGCAACTGTGGATCCCTCATTGCACATTGTGTGTTTTACAGATGGAAGCTTTCTGCGCACCCTGGCTACCTCTCTCATGGATTTCAATGAACTTAGCTCGTTTGCTGCATTAAGCCAGCTGTTGGAGGTATATTGGCAATTATACAAATTTCTGTTTATATTTAACTTCTATTGCCGGAACTGCAATTTAGCCTATTCTTTGCCTTTAACCAACAACTGCAAATGCTTCTTTTGTTTCTTCACATTTAGACAATTATGTTGCGCAAAACTGAATCTACAGTTTATTGATCAAGTCAGATTAGCAAATTCTGTCTAAATAGTATCTCATATGAGACTTGAGGCTTATAGTTCCACTAAAATGTTATAAAAGGAATATTAAATTAGAACTAATTAGATTTATTTGCTAGTGTAAATGTTCTATGCAGCCCTGTGCACATTTGACTACATTGTAGAATAGTTTCCCCCATTGTGTCTTTCAAAATAGACTGCAGATCAGCAGGAAATGTTCTGTGACTGTTTTTGTGTGTTTTAGGGTCTAAATAACAAAAAGAACCTGCCAGCAGGTGGTGCAATGTTAAGATGCTTAGAAAATATTGCAACTTTCATGGAAGCCCTTCCCATGGATTCCCCTAGCAACCTCTGGCCTACCATCTGTAATCAGTTTCAGACCTTCATCACCAAACTCCCTTCTGTTCTTCCACTTAAGGTAAACATTTTAGCAGTCTAGCTATTATCATTATCTTTACATTTCAAAAGTCAATAAACTGAATGAACTCTTGTCTTTTCATTAGTGTTCCTTAGACTCCAGCCTGAGGATAATGATATGCCTGCTAAAAATTCCAGCTTCAAACTCTGCAAGGGTAAGTGAAAGATGGTCCAGGGTGTGACTGACCATGGCTATGCGGAACAGGATGTGGTTTGTTTAGGCCCTGTCCACATCCAGGCCCCCTCCAGCACAATGTTTGGTCCTTTGGTCATCCTACTTGTGCATAGTTTAAAACATTCTCAACTTCTATTACAGACAATTACTTTTCCTTATATTATCATATACTAAGAGGGAACTGCATTGAAGACATTCCACTAAAATCTTTTACAATACATTTAAATGGAAATACTATTTGTTGGAAATTCCCTTTACTACACTATCAAGTTTAATTGATGGGCCCAATTATAGAGCAGGTTTTTTTAATCCTATATATTTTGTGGAAGAAGTCCTTATTGAATTTCTTTTAACAACCATTATTTGCAGAGCCTTTTGGAACCCTTTTCTAAGCTTCTGAGTTTCGTGATTCAGAATGGAGTGTTCAACCTTGTCTTCCTTGTGGAACTCTGTGGCTTGTGTTACCGAGCATTTACCAAGGTACAGAGAGAGTTTCTGAAAATAATTACTCAGCACTGAAGGTTTCAGTCAGATTAATTTAGCTCTAGGAAATTGATTTCCTTTTTCTATTCAGCTTAGACTTCTGGGTGGCAGATTTGAAATGTATTGCTAAACTGAATTATGGCCATCTAGGGAGCTTACTTGTCAACCAGAGAGATCAGCAGGAAAGCAGTAGAGAATTTTTCACCATGGCAAAAATCGGGGTTTTCTTTATTAAGTGATTTTAATGGACCATTAAATATTAATTTCTATTTGTGTTGTGATGAGGCGAGATGTGATCATTAATTTTTAGAGATATGAAAAAGGCCTTTTCTGTGAAGTTTAAACAAACTGTCAGGCTATGTTCATTTTTCTGCGTGTTTCTTCCTGTGTGTTTGCATGTGTTTATGAACTGTGTACAGCAGTGCTTTTTAAGGATGCACTGGATTGTACTGCAGTTTAGCTTTCCCAATGGAAAAATTTTTTTGCCCTTGATCATGGCCTCCAAAAACTGATTGTTTAGGCTCATATTGTGAATGAGCCCTTAATACTTTGTGTGGTAAAGAGATAGGATGGCTGTCTGTATCTGGTACAACAGGGATGTAGAAATCTACCAGTGGTATTTTAAATTCAAAGGTTTGTTTGAATAGTGAAATTGATACAAAAAAAGTATTACCTGCATGTGCAGAAGATGTTAAATATTTTTTATGTACACGGATGTAGAGGAAAGTTGAATAAAACCTGGAAATCAATGAGTAATCTGAGTGTCAGCAAGCTGAAAGCATTCTCAATAATTAGTAATTTTGCTAACGCCACTGTTGGTCGATAATATTGAATTTTTTCTCAGAGTTTGTGTTTTATTTCCTTGCGAATACAACAAAATTTTTAATGAGATTTTGTGTGTATTAAAAGTGGAAAAGCTTCATAGCAACAGTAGAAGAGTGAATTTTTAGGGTTTAAGAATATTAATTTGGGAAGAACGTTCAATGTTATATGCCATGAACTTCCTACTGTAGATCAGTGTTGTCTGTTGGTTGATTATGTGAAGTTCTAGTTCATACTGTATCCTTCTGAAGCAGATATAACAAAATAATGTGTGTTTCATTGGATTAATGCTGCAGTAATCCAGACTTAGATTGTTGTGATTTGTCGTTGGAGGCTGCTCTGTGTTTGTCTTTCATTAGCGAGATGATGTATGAGGTTTATCTCCGTCTATGACATCTTCCTGCTTTGTTCATGTTTTACACACTAATGAATCTTTCTTTTGGAGTGATTAATGTATGTTGACCGTGTCAGAATCTAATTGCTTTCCTGAAGTTAATTTTTTACACCATGATGTTGCTTACAGTGTTCAAACCAGATTTCATAGACAATATGATGGAACATATGAGCAACAGCAATTACGGTATAAAGAAGTGTAGAAGTAACGATAAGGCATATTTACAGAGAGCTGCAAGTGCAATCCTTGAGCTGATATTATATGGTGTTTGGGGTAAATGGGTTATCGTGAATTAAGTAGGATTTTTGCCCAGCATCCCTCTGTAAATTGTGAACACATGTAAAACAAGAATTAATAACTGGTAGGATTTTGTGGCTCAGATTTGGTTTATTTATTATATGAATCCAGCAAAAAAGCCAGGGATCTCTTTAAATACTGATCTGTGTCCTTTATTAAGAACATCGCCAATAGTAATTCAATGGCTTTTGGAAATGAAATGCTTCTGGATTGGCACTACATATACTGTATTCAGAACACTACAGGTTATTGATGGCCTGTTCTACATGTTCTGGGGTTTTCAGTTGTTATTTCCACTCTTTTTAATATTCTGTATTACTACTCAAGGTGTTATATAGTTTTTCCAGTTAAATTTTTTTTTTTAATTTAGTTTATATATATAAACTATATAGGTCGACAGGTGCTTCTAAGGATCAATCTGCTGTAAATGTAGCCACAAAAAGGAATTGTCCTGAGCAAACCTCATTCATTATCTTTCAGTTTATTAAAGTTTCGGAACTACATTGGGCCCCTTCATCAGAATATTTGTGACACACAGTGCAAACACAATATATAGTAGTGACCACACCCTCAGTGCCTCCCCTTCCATTAACACACTCTACCCATTAACCCCATAAAGACATTTCTCATGGAAAACAAGCATCATCACAATTGCAAATATCTATTAGCAACCCATCTTGGTAAGTGCATATATACAGTGCTATCCACATATAAGGTGACTGTATTATACAGAGAATGTACTACTCAAAAATCTTTCCAAAAATATATATATATTATATATATATAGTATAGATATTTGATTTAAGAACTTGCATCCAAAATGTCAATTTTCTTTAATGCTTAAGCTTTTGTAACAAAATGTTTTTTTAGAAATATGTTTTCTTTATTGGCAGGAGAGAGACAAGTTCTACTTGACCCGAAGTGTTATCTTAGACCTTTTGCAGGCCTTAAAATTAAAGTCTCCTTTGCCAGACACAAACCTTCTTCTCCTTGTTCAGGTAAACACACAGCCATTTTTACCCTGCTAGAAAAGAAAGAATTTAATTATCCTCAGAAGAAAATAGCTGCTGTAATCATTTAATCTATTCGGAGCTCAGCCAGTCCTAATGAAATTAAAGTTTAAGCCCAAAAAAATCAATGGGTGGGTTCCAAACACACTAATGCTTTTAGTTTTGGTTCTTAAAACACAACAAAGATATTTCTCTTAAAAGGCAAATAACTATAATACACTATATATACACCTATGTATAAATACACGAATATATACAGACATGAATACTGTATAAAAATGAGCATATTTGATTTGCATAATAAAACTTTTGTCTTTTGTTAACTTACTTTTTGAATTATTTTTTTTATAACTTACAAAATAATAATTAACATATATGAGGTCCCACTCTTGCTAGAAATGCCCTCAACTATCAATAACTTCATTTATAAGTTTATATATACATTAGGAATTGCAGTTTGTTGTCAGATTATCCATTAACAGTGCATATGTTACACTGCTAATTATTTGTTAAAGGACATGTAAACTGGGGAAATCCTTTTTTAACTAATCACACAGTAATTAAGATTAATTACCACCAATCTTAAATCTGTTTTTTTTTTCTTCTCTGACCTTCCTATCCCTTGTTTTTTTAGCTCTGGGAGTTTTACTTTTTAAAGAGTACGGGGCTCCGCTAGTCAGTAAAGGGCTGTCAATCACCAAGCCTCTCCCTCTGGCACACTACATGTAAAAACTATCAATAAAAGTAAAGCCTATTTCTCTGTCACTGCATGGCTAATTGATTCAGCATTAAGATCAGGAAAAAAAATAAGCATTATCTGTTGCTCTGTGCTCTTTCTGTGCAGATAAATCCAATCCTGCAGTTAGCTGCTGTCTGTGTTAGTTAAGTCCCAATGTAGCACTGTACCTAAAGAAATCAATTACAAACACTACACATACACACCTTCAAATTCCTACAGCTAAAAGAAAATCTTACTTGATTCAAGCAGTGATTACAGCTCCCAGTGCTGCTTACCTTCCTATAGCAAAGCAGTTTTACTTTTACTTTAACACAAATCACTGGGTGAATTCTATTGGCTGAAGTGAGGCATAGATCATCTCCAATGCACATGCTCCTCACTCCATTTGTGCCTCAGTTTTAGGAGGGGGGGGATACATAGAGAGAAGACATGCATACTAACTAGGAGTGAGCTGATCAGGACATGAGGAGATCTAGTGACAGGGAGCACTGAGAGCAAAAAGTGATCAAGTTCCTGACAGCACTAAAATATAGAAATAGATAAAGGCAAGTCATTTTTTTTTCCAGTTTAGTGTCCCTTTAATAAACAGCATGCGATACCTGTATGAGAGCACAACTGTGCTTGCAGGTATAATTTCAAATGGTTTATACAGAAACCAAGTTGGTCAGGTTGCGATTATGCATTATTAACATACAGAAATGTAATTGTTAAAAGTTGTGATAAAGAATAACATTAATCTTGTTTTTTTTATTCATTAGTTTATCTGCACGGATGTTGGAACTAAGCTGGCCGAGTCAACTATAATTCATAAACAGATGATTGCTTCTTTACCTGGAGTAAGTCAAATTTTTCATTTAAATTTCTGATTGGTTATTCCTGAATGGTATACAAAGACAGAAAACTATTAATAGAAACATAGTCAGAAAACTAACACTGGTCACTTTTAATTTCATATATATGTGTGAACTTTATGGTACTCCTTAAAGCTAGGTCAAGAATTGATCCTAAACAATATAAAAATGTGGATCACATGTGCATCACATTATTTGTGCCCCTTTGGGCTATTTTAATCCTGTTTTGCAGGTAATTTGAAAACCTGAAAGAGTTTTATACTCATACCAAAGTTGGCCAGACCTAGGAAAACCTAACTTCCTTATTTTTGCTCACTGCACATAGGCATTACGAATCCGGTAAAAAACTATCCATTCACTTCCTTATGGAGTATGGAATATGAACAACACTTGACTGTATTATTTTTATTTAAACACAGATGTAGATAAATGTGCAGAGAAAGGAAGATCCATGCAAGATTGAATACTAATATGCTAAAGGCTATTTTGCTTTTGTGATTCCATTGTTAGCAATTGGGCAGGATATTTGGGCACTTTTGACAGGGCTAGCTGCCAGCGACCTTATTTTACTGTTGTTATCCTGTCAAACAAACTGACAGGCATAGCATTTTATTAGACAGTGGCGGTACGGTTCACCACAATGAGTACTGAATTAACATAAAACATGGAGACATCTGAATGCATTGTTGTGATTTTAGATATCCTATTGTTCAACCCTTTCAGTACCAGAATGGAAGTAATAGAAGTAATAGAAAATTACTCTAACCACAAGAAAAAGCTGGGTGAATTTTGTACAAAAACAAAGCTAGTAAAAAAGAACTTAAAACCGACATTTCAAATTAAAAAAATGCGATTCAAATAGTTTTTGATTTGCAATTACAAGTTGAATTCTTGTACATTTAGCAGCCTGCCATCCTGCATAAAAGAGTTATGGGTTTGAAATCGAATGTCTAAAAACAAGCATACAAGGGCTGTGTGCAGGTTAGGGTTCACTTGGAGCTTGTGCCAAATTATAGATCTAGAGTGTAGATTCTAAAAGTTTTAGATGAATTCCAGAACCGCTCAGAACTGGCAAACATTCCCACTAACCCTAGCGCTTGTGTTTACAGCATATTCATATCAGTCTGATTCATATGTATTGAAGTTCATGGTAAAATTAGAATATTTTATTCTTTAATTTTTATATTTAACTATTAACACATACTAGTGTACTTAATTTGGTTTAATAAATGACTTGTGGGAATATTTTTATTTGTGAAATCTAGATATAAAATGCCACCCATGTATGTGCGAAACCCAACTGTTCAATTTGACCATTCAGATGGCACCACGATCATTTCAAACAAATGCATCAAAAAAGAGAAGTGAATTTGATATTCAGCTTAACTGGACTTCACATTTTAAAAACAGAACATGTGCCTTATAGAAACATAATCATTTAGGCCAACGTTCCCTCTAATTTTAAATCGGCAGTGTGCACAGAAGTACTGTATATTTTATGTGCGCATATAAAATAACATTTTGTGCTCTCCATACCACAGCACTTATATCCCAGATTTTTGGAGGGACCCTCCAGCGGGGGCACTGAGTTCCTTTAGGGGGTCCTGCAGCTCGAAGAGGGACCCCCCTTTTCCATCCCTTGGAAGGGCCTTTGCGGCAATTAGACGTGCCCTTGCAGCCCTTCGAAGTGCCTTTTGGGGCTTAGGGGGTCCCGCAGCTCGAACCAAGACCCCCTTCTCTGGCATTTATAAGTGCCATTGCAGCCCTGACAGGGCCTTTGGGGCTTAAGGGGTCCCGTATCTTGAACCGGGCCCCCCCTCCCCAGCTCTTATAAGGGCCCTTACAGCACTGACAAGTGCCCTTGCGGCCCTGACAAGGGCGCCTTTGGGGCATAAGGGGTCCCGCAGCTCGTAACGGGACCCCCCTCCCCGGCACTGAGAAGTGCTTTTGTTAGGGGTTCTCCAACTCGTAACAGAACCCCCTGTTGGCTCTTACAAGAGACCGTAGGCATGTCTTCTTTCTTCCATCCGGTGACACCAGCTCTGCCGTCGTCATGGGCACCTCCTTTTTTCTTCTGCCATCAACTGTGATGACTTCTGAGCTCCGTGGAGGTTTGCAGCTCTTTATATAGGTTTGCTAAAGGACCTAATCCAATTCTGATTTGTCAATTTTTCAATGCTTGCGATCACATGGTTATACATTAACCAATCCTATTTCTGAAGATAAAGGGCTAATCCCAATGGGATCGGTCTCTTTCCGCTAACACCAGTAACAATAAAATGACCTAAATCTCCCTTTGGTCGTGGTCGGCCCCCTTTACTGTAGTAAATTAGGCAAAACCGCAATATTCATTGGGTAACGTGATTTACCAAGGGACACAATTGGGATATTGTATTATTTGTTAGGTACTAAGCCCTTTAAGCCCTTTAATACAGGATGAAACCTGTATGTGCTGGTACTCCTCAACTTAATGATTTAGAAGTAGGAATAACCAGTCCTAGCTCCCTGCCTCAAGTACTTTTAATTTTACAGTGTAGTTGTCCTTTAAAAGATAAATCTAAATATGTTCCCAGCTGTGTACAATATTGAAAAGAAGAGGAGGTATAATTCCCAAGATCACCTTCATTTTAAGTTAGGCATTAGCATTTTACATGTCTTACAGGTGAACAAAAGATTAAAAACTAACATTTAAGGCTGGGTACACATAGAGGGACTATTTGTCCCGGCACAAATGTCCATTGGTCGTGACAAATTCGGCCGCAGCCGAATTTGTGAACGACCGACCGTGCGTTCCCATAGGGAACTGCACGATTGATCGGGATTTTCCAGCACATCGCGGCCGGCCGACCGAAAGTGCCATGAATCGGCCCGTCGGCCGAAAATATCTTCTGGTGTGTACCCAGCCTAAAAGAACATACGAAAAATAGATTACTGCCGTATTTAGCTATTGTTGTAAAAATGGTAAATCTTCCACCTCCCAAATTGCCAATGGGTTTAGGGTTTTGATATCACAAAGTAAATACGTCTTTCCCATCTTCTGCTGCCAGATGAAGGTCAAATGCAGACCAGCTCTAACTGCTAGTGATTTAAGCAGAGCAGAGTGCAGCATTGCCTTCAGGGCAGGGTGATGACAGGTCACCACCTCACCTAAGCACTGCCTGCAAAGCAGTTATCTTGAAGCTGGTTATGTATATAGCCCTAGCCGGGTACAGCTCAAGCAAGAAGGAAATAGCACACAAATTGTCAACCAGTTCTAAATGTGATGCAGACCCATTTTATTTAAACACCATATAAGGTGGCCTTTCTTCAAGTTACTTACAATAACCTTACTTTGTATGATTGGTAAATCTTTAGTAAATTAATTAATAGCATTCACTTTTATATATTGTTGTAATACACAAAAGTGCACAATGTCCTACAGTTTATATCTAATCTATAAAGAATCAACTAATAATAATGTGGGTTTTTTTTAGTGTGGCACAGCAGCTATGGAATGTATGAGACAGTACATTGGAGAACTATTGGACTTCATTGCTGATATGCATACTCTAACCAAACTGAAGGTAAGGGAAATGTTCTTACCCAGTGAAGACTAAAAATAAAATACACGATAATAAACAAGTGTTTTTTAGCACTTGTAAATAGTATGTCTATGGAGACCCTTAGAAATTAACCCACAAGACTATTAAGCATATGTAGATTTACCTGCTTTAATATTCATGCAGATTTACATGTACCAATCAGTCTGTCTCACTGAATTCATTAATATATGTAAAACTAAAAGTGGGTTCACACTTTAACGATAAAGTGACTATTCCGTCACATCCGACAGATTAGCCCCTTTATTGATAAAGTGTGTAATGCATTTCCGAAGATTCTGTCTGTCATCTTTTAAAGATCTTTGCAGCGTGTAACCAACTTAATGTTAAACAATTTGTTTTTTGGTAACATTGGTACGATATGTACTGATCTGTTTAACACAAAGACATGCAAAGCTGATTGTATTTTACTTACCAGTAAGTCAACTGAGGATTTATAGCTGAACCTTCTTATTGTGGTTGTGTTTTGGCAGAGTCACATGAAGACTTGCTCCCAGCCTTTACACGAAGATACATTTGGAGGTCACCTTAAAGTTGGTCTTGCTCAAATAGCTGCAATGGAAATAACTCGAGGAAACCATAGGGACAATAAGGCAGTTATTCGATATCTACCTTGGTTGTACCACCCTCCTTCAGCTATGCAGCAGGGGTGAGCATTACAAAATGAGATTTGGTGCTTTTAGCAAGCAACACAATTGCATGACTTTGTTTTATCAAATGTTATAAATTTGTTAAAGAAAGTAATAGCTTGTAATCTATAGAAATGAATTTTGTCTAAATAATAGCGATATATAAAGATATATTTAAAGATGCATAGCTGTTCTTATTTTATTTTGAATAATATACTACATTCGGTGTATGCATTGTCATTTTGGGTATTTGTTTTTTTTTTGACACAGTTATCAAATTTTTCTTTTGTCTTTATTTTATTTAAAAGCCAAATCATATGCTTATTGTCAATTAGAAAATCTTTTTCATACAGGCCTAAAGAGTTTATTGAATGTGTTTCCCACATTCGTCTCCTTTCATGGCTGCTGCTGGGATCTCTCACTCATGGAGTTGTTTGTATCAACTCTCCTTCTCCCTGTATGCCAATTCCACTTGATGCTGGTTCTCATGTTGCTGATCATCTTATTGTAATTCTAATTGGCTTCCCGGAACAGTCAAAGGTAATGGGATTTGCCAGTTCACACAACAGATTGGCAATCATGGATAAGATGCCAGTACCACGTTTGTTTGGAATTAAAATTGAGACTTTGTAAGACTATTTTGATTTATGTATTTGGAATAAGCATTATTTCAGGCTCTATGTGACCGCATTTGATACTGTAAGAATTCTAATTCTATCCATACTTTCATGTATTATCTTAATAGTTTTGTTTACTTTTGAATCTTGATATAGTTGAGAGTGTAAACCCACTGTAAGAACCTTACCTGTTCATTAGGAATATATATATATATATATATATATATATATATATATATATACATACATTTTATATGGACTAACCCCATTACTAAAAATATTTTATATCAGGCTTGACACTTTAAGCCCAATGCTGCAGCCTTGTCCTCTTAATGGCCAACATTCTTTGGCTAATAGGAAATAAAGTACAACATTGTGTTAAAGCTGCTTACACGCATGCCAGACCTTTGAATGATGACAGACAGGATCTATTCTTCATTTTTCAAAAGATCAGGATACACACAGTCCTAAGCTTTCTCCTTATGCACAGCATAGGGTGAACGTTCGGGTCTACATTTCCTGTGACCACGGCTGACTCCCCTATAGGGAGACTACTACGGGTGAAGGAAATTTTTGGTCTTTCCCAAACTACCGCAAGGCCGACAGGGCTGACAATCTGACGGTATCGAGGCTTTGTCGTTACTGTGTGTACCTAACTTAAATCACCACCCAAAACCCCCCTTCCCAATTTTTTAAGCTCTCCAAGTTTTTTTACAACCTTTACATGCCCAGAGGAGGCAGCTAGGGGAACAGCATTCAGTCGATGGCTGTGATGTCATCTGTTACACCCATGATTAACCAAGAAGCGGAGAGAGGTCACAGAATATCAGGCAGCATTAGATTAGATTTACATTTTTTATCTTTCAAATTATTTCAGTTTTATTTTTGGGGGGATGATATAAAATGTTTTATATATATACTAACCCTTAAACGGTATCTCCACCCCCAAAAATGTTTAGTGTAGGGCACTCCACCAACCCTAAATGCTAGGGTTTTAACAACAACAAAAAAGGCCCTGAAATCGACTTTCCTACCTATTTCTCTTGGCCTTTGCCACTATTGCTCTTCCGTTCCTGAAAGTAACAATAGGGGCCAATCACAGAGACGCAGCTGATGGCTATTGAGAGAGCCGAGGGAATGAGGCCAGGTAAGTCTGTTTCTATTATTTTTTTAAAGTTAAAACCATGGAGTTTTGGGTTGGGATGGGGGTCCCTACACTTCAGAAAGTTTAATTGTTTGTAAAGAACTGATGCAGCATGGAGGGATCTGGAGGGTGGGAGAGCTCCCCTGCGCATGCCAGAGTCTTTAGTGAGGACAAGGAGGTCGTAGGCACCAGATGACACACAGACAGCTCCTACTCTTCACTTTTTTGGAATTTCAGAAGGCACTGCAGGAGAACCATAAGGAGCTGAGGAGAAATGTAAGGATTTTTTAAAACTACACAGTGGGGCAAGCATTGTTTAACTGTTTAACAATCACACTAAACATACCATGTTATCTTATATGTAGTACATATACATATAAAATATATTTACAGTGAGTACATGCTATAGGCATGACCTGTACCATATATCCTGCCATCTAATTAGAAGGAAATGATAAACAATCGTAGAGACCTAAGTTTACATACTGTTCCTCACATGCTAGCGATACAGTGCCTTTAACGATTGAAAATTTACCATCGTAAATGTACATTTGATCGTTAATCTACTTCCACGGTCGCCCATAGAATATCATTGCGGTAGTTTACTAACGCACGGTATCCTACAAATGAAGGTTCGTAGAATTACGAATGTCCACCGTAAATGTTGGTCGTACAGTACTGAAAACCTGCGGTATAATGTAAGGTTGTAGAATTACACTTTCAGCTGCCTGATAGGATTTTGTTTTACAGACATCAGTGCTGCACATGTGCTCACTCTTCCATGCCTTCATCTTTGCCCAACTCTGGACTGTATACTGTGAGCAGGCAGCCATTGCGCCAACAGTACAAAACCAGAATGAGTTCAGCTTTACAGCCATCCTTACAGCTTTGGAATTTTGGAGCCGTGTGACTCCCAGCATCCTTCAGCTCATGGCACATAACACTGTGGTAGGCTTCTTTTTTTCTCTTTGTCAGCCAAGGATAGGTAATAAGGCAATCTATTTTTCATGGTTGTTGGTTGCTTTATTTGTATGTCCTTTGCACCCTACTAGTTTTTCATTTATCTCAAAATGTTCTTTAGAATACTCACCGTACTATGCATCATTTATCCTGCTTACTTTAAACTCTACGTGTTGAATCTCTAAAGCTGGGTACACACGATGAGATATTTTGGTCCGATCGACCAATAGTTCAGTGTGTCGGTCGATCGGACCGAAATTATTGCATCCAAATGCGGCCATGTCCGACCGATCTTTCGTCCGAATTGGATGAAAGGACGAACGGACATGGTGGAAAACCTTGTCCGATCGGTCACGGTAACTGTCGGACGCGGCTGCTTTTGCACTTTTGCTCTTCCTCCTGGCCGACCGGTCGAAAGTATCGAACGGTCGGTCAGGAAGAAAAATCGCTAGGTGTGTACCTAGCTTAACTTCTCTTAATCTTTACATTCTTTGGGGCCTATTTATAAAAGATCGTTATCAAAAAAATAATGATCGCTATCGTAAAATAACGACTATTATTTTCCGATAACGACCGTTATTTTACGATAACGCCCGGTATTTTCCCGTTAACGACCGGTATTTTCTGATATCGGAAAATAACGGTCGTTATCGGAAAATAACGGTCGTTATTTTACGATAGCGATAGTTATTTTTTCGATAACAATAACGATCTTTTATAAATAGGGCCCTTAATTTCTAATATATTCTCACTATTACTACTACATGCAGCTCTGGTCCTCGGTTTCTCTTTTTATTTTCTTTCATCTACTACTGTCATGTTTTTTTCTGGTTGATCTTCTGCATACATTGTCAAGCTGTAGCTTATGTTATACTCACTTCTAATTCTATGTTAATACCACTCACATAAGCACACAGTAAGTTTCTCTTCCTACATTCTAGGATATATTTATAGTGCAGTAAAAGTAAAGTGCAGTATTCTGAAAATGAACAGGCTGATGCAATATGCTTTGCTATCTGTGATTTCTGTCCTTAACCTGCAATAAACATAGGTTGAAGGAGACGTATGTGCTGTGTTCCCCAGAACCTAACGTTTATAGATTTTACTCCACATAATATGAATTATGATGGAAATTGAATGAGCTTTAGGTCATATTTAATTTAGATCCTAAACTCACCCATAGAATAAGATGAAAATAGCAATGAAATATTCACAAATCACTTACACATAATAGCCGCAATGGTAAGGAACGATACACCATGGAATGTAATAACATGATTAATATCTAGATGTGATGCCTTCATTTTTGAGGCATCACATTTCTACAGCTCATTTTCTTTTAGGCTAGCTATGAAACATTGGTTAGTTCTTCAGTTTGACATCATCGATATTGGTTGATAACAATATAAATAAAAAATCCGATCGATTTGTGTATGGCTGTTTTTATTTTTTTCTGCCTTATTCATTCTCCAGGATATACATGTTCTGTCCATCCTATTTCTTATCTTCCATTGTAACTAATTATCTGTTTATTATTCGTGGGCTGCATGTGGACCTCTTGCCAGGGGTGGACGTTAGGTGGTTTGGGAGGGATCTGGGCAATTCAGAGCGGGGTTTTGTGCATGGGGTAGCCTGGGGAATGTTGGGTACCCCTGCTGTACATAAACCAACATATTTTTTAATTTACAGATGGTTGAAATGGTTTGCCTCCATCTTATAAGTTTAATGGAAGCTCTGCAGGAATGCAACTCAACTGTATTTGTTAAGGTAAGTAAAAGGTGATTTGACTGATATGTTTAAAATATGCCTCTGGCATAAAGTTTACATGGTTTGTGCATATCCACTGTTGTCCAAAATCAACTGGTGAGCAGAAGAAAAGGGAAGTAAAATAGCTGATATTGGGTAAACCCTTGGGTGGGGAAAACAATGCCCATTGCTCCCTGATATTGTTAAGTGATGCAGCAGGACATTTAACTTATGAATGTCAACTGATGAGTACACGTTAGATTAGTTACTGTACATGAGTGCACATGTGTTAGATCATCCTTTTAAGTGGTCACAGCCAATAAGTCTACTCATAGTCATCAATATGATTGTTGGTGTTGGATTATTGTCTGAAAAGGACAATGAAAATTTGTCCAGTGAAAATGTAACTTTAAAATTAAGTGCTGGTGATGTCACAGATCATAGTGCTAGCAAGAAAAAACCCTGATACTACTGTAACTTTTACTTGAAGCATAATCCTGTAGTCATTTTAAAGGAAGGAGTGTGCTATTTTTCATTTTAATATTTTTAATAAAGTACACTTGTATGAAGACCACAGTTCCCTTTAAGTTTATTATATTAACACAAACATTGGTTTTATTTCACCATTATCCACACAAAAATCTGCCTCTAAAGAAGCTGCCTATAATTAAGAATCCCTAAGTAAAATAGATTTTTATACATATACGTATGTATTTATTTTACATTATTGATTTCATTTATTTTTTATCTAACGTTAACATATTATGCAGTGATTAACAATGATTAAAGGACAACAATATAAAAAAATAACAACACCCCATTACATGTCCACACTTCCAGCAGCTTAAAAATCCCTTACTCACATTTACAACCGTGCTGCCTTCCCTTAGATATCACACAGCAAAGATGAGTGCTAAAATCCCACCTCCTAGACGGCCCAAAGCCCTGGTTAACAGAGCACTTGTCATTGGCTGGTGGGAATATCTGTTACAGGCAACCTCTCTCCTTCTCCTCTGTCAGTCAAACAAACTTGAAGTGTCCTGTTGCTTGGATACAGCTTACATAATCAAGCGGATCAATGGTGGGTAGACAAGTGTTTTCTCGAATGCTAGCTTTGAGTGACAGTTTCAGGCAGACAGAATCATTACAGCCCCATCACAGCATGGCTAATTGAAGGCAGAGAGAGTCTCAAAATCAGGAAAAAAAGGTATGGGGAAGGCTGCATACCTTTACTCTTTTTAAAGCAACTAAAAAAAATGCCTTGAGGCAATACAATTATCCCTTAAATATGTTCATATCAGACCCTGCTCCAAATATCTTAAAATATAAGCACGTATCTCTCACACTCAGGGTTGGCAACCTAATTTCATATTTTTTACAGACGAGGGCAAAAATTCCTGGACACCCAAGATTTTTTACGGACAGGGGTGGAGCTAGTAGCGCACCTAAGTCACTCCCCTTTTAATGATTATCCTAGAGAAAACTGACTGATAAAGGGCATCTATATTGAAAGAAAATTGTGTTTTTGATATTGCCCATTACTGGAAATTATAATTCAAATCTGTCCCCTATTTCTATAGATATCTTAAGAAACCTCATATATTTCAGCTGTCAATCTAGTAACTTATTATCATAAACTCTTGTGTTGTAAACTCTTCTGCTGTATTTATGGTTTATGAACTGCAGGGCTGACAGACACCGGTTTGTGAACTAGAGGGCTAACTGGTACTGCTTTGTAAACTGAAGGGCTGACTAACTTGTTTGTGAACTATAGGGCTGACTGACACTGATTTGTGAACTGAAGGGCTGACTAACTTGTTTGTGAACTGACAGGCTGACAGACACTGCTTTGTGAACTGGAGGGCTGACAGACACTGCTTTGTGAACTGGAGGGCTGATAGACACTGGTTCGTGAACTGGAGGGCTGACTGTAAAGCTGGTTTGTGAACTGCCAGGCTGACAGACACTGGTTTGTGAGATGGAGGGCTGAGTGTAAAGCTGATTTGTGAACTAAAAGGCTGACTAACCGGTTTGTTAACTGGAGGGCTGACTGTAAAGCTGATTTGTGAACTAAATGGCTGACTAGCTGGTTTGTGAACTGGTGGGCTGACTGTAAAGCTGATTTGTGAACTGAAGGGCTGACTAACTGGTTTGTGAACTAGAGGGCTGACTGACACTTATTTGTGAACTGGAGGGCTAACTGACAGTGGTATGTTAGCTGGAGGGCTGACTGACACTGGTTTTTGAACTGGAGAGCTGAAAGACACTGGTTTTAAAACTACAGGGCTAACAGATACTTGTTTTTGAAACTGCAAGGGCTGACAGATACTGGTTTGTTAACTACAGGGCTGACAGACACTGGTTTTAAAACTGCATGCCAACAAATACTGTGAACTGGAGGGCTGACTGACACTCATTTGTAAACTGGAGGGCTGACAGACACTGGTTTGTGAACTGAAGGGCTGAATAATTGGTTTGTGAACTGGAGGGCTGACAGATACTGTTTTTTGAACTAGAGGGCTGACAGACACTGGTTTGTGAACTGGAGGGCTATCTGACAGTGATTTATGAACTAGAGGGATGACTGGGTTGTGAACTGGATAGATAACTGTAACACTCATTTGTGAACTGGAATCACTCAATCCAAAACTTTCAAAATGGGCCCTGGTGCAATCAGTATTTGCTGGTATGAGAGAATAATGTAGGAAAACAGATGTTAAATAATAACAAGAATAAGAATCTATAGAGGTAGAACAATAAGGTGTAGGGGTTCCTGGCCTGGGGTGACAAACTAAATAAAGGTTGGATAATATGGTCGAGTTAAGATCATGACAAATAAACAAGGGGTAGAGTGTTAAAAGGGATAAAGCTGAAAAATCCTGATACTACAAACACTATGGTAATAAAACCGCAGGGGAGGCTAAAACAACGATGTGAAGCGCAAAATGGCGAATAGAAAAGAAAATGACATTAGGGTTGATGATCTGGGTCTGGGAACAAGAAAGGTGAGGAAAAGCAAATCTGTGCAGGAGGGGGGAGGATTGCATTGACTCAGATGCTGATTGGCTGCTGGAGCTAATGCAGGAGTGAGCCTACCCGGCACACCAATGACGTGAGAGACGCGTAGCATATGACGTAATGCGCAGTGCACATCTGGGACGGCTGCGTTTCATGTTTTTATAAGGACACAAAACTTTTATTACGGACTTCACGTATTGCCCAGGAAATAACGGGTAGTTGGCAACCCTGCTCACACTTAAACTTTCATTATATATTTATTACTGTGAGGGAAACCCATAAAAGCACAGAAAGAACATGCAAACCCTTTGCAGATATGGCAGATATTAAGATATCTCTAATGATAGCAGTGGTTTGCCTTAAATGATTTTTAAGGTTAACAAATAAGATGCAACAATTCAGTTAACCTAATATTTCAGAAAACTTTTAGTACTCCAACATCTCAAGAACAGAAAGAAAAGTGAGTCATCATATGCTGTCAATAATCATTAGTCTGCCTCTTTAGATTTAGAAGTGTAATTGCAGATCTTGGGAATGTTAAGAGGCCATAATTACATTCACATTCTGGATCTGTAATATAAAGGACATTAAACCATTAAAATGAAAATGTTCTCTGCATGGTCTGTCCTAATACAGATAAATGGGTTATTTAGATATTTTTGTTGATTTTGTACAGTATTAAAATAAATAAATATGAATAAGATGCATGGTAAGCAAAAGGCAAGTATTAATATATCTACATACACTAAAATATAAAACAATATTTAGGTTGAATTTTGTGACTTGGGTGAGAAGGCTTCCACCCCTTGAATAGTTATTTTCCCCCTTTCCTCAAAAGGTTTCCACCTAATCTCCAAGCTTTCTGAGCTTGCTCATGCTCAGAGGAGGCCACTAGGGGAATAGCATTCAGTCAAGGACAGTTGCTAACTAAGAAGCAGAAATAGGGGTTACAGCAAGTTTCCAACTTCTGCAGTTTTGGGGGTGGTTATCTTTAACCAAATTTTCACAGTGTATTATTGTACCAAATATTACCTGTTAGCTACAAAGTGATTGTATATGAAGGAATCATATAGAGATGGTGCAGATTAAATGCAACCCTACAAAATCTCAAATTTTATTAAGATGCAGATGCAGAGAACCATTTTCACTAGACAGAGATGGTGCTGGAGTATACATGCAAATAGTTAAATTATGTGCAAATACACTTATAAAGGTCTTATTTTATTCAAATATATTTACTTGCAAAGCACAGATGCAAAGATTATTTGTTTTCTTGTAGGAAAATAACAAAGGGCTACACTGACTGCCCTCTGTGAATAGAGGTGTAATGTGCAATAATAAGGACATCCTATGAGAATGTTTGTAGGTGTTTTGAAAAGTTTGACCAAGTGTGAAATTCCAGGATGGACAGACAGGCAGAAATCTCATGAACTTTCTAGATCTAAAATAAACCTTACTAGATTACTGTTGAATCAGAAACTAAAAATTATACAAATATCATAGAAAGACAGACAGACAGGACAATCACAAACAGCTTTGGGAATAAATAGCCTATTATTCAAAATCATATTGTTAAACAAAGCTAATATATATTTTATTTTTACAATTAACACAGCAGAAAGGTTACTGTTTTGCAAACACAATTACTGATGTTACTACATGTGTTTTTTTACAGCTTATTCCCATGTGGCTCCCGATGATCCAATCAAACCTAACAGTGAGTTAATTATATTATGTTATTGTACAATATCCTATGTAAGGCTTGGTACACAATGGTTGGTTATAAGATGTACCATCTACCCTGCAGTCCATTGAAGTCCGCAGGTTCAGCCATGATTTACCAATATGTCTGATCACTCAGACTAGCCGATTTTTCCTAAAATCAGTTGGTAATGATGAATAGTAGTTGATAGGGCTAAAGCACAATCTTTCTTATGCTTGTGCTTCTTTGAAGGGCAACTATGGTCCAAAAAAGCCAACCAAATTATTTTGAGATGAGACCCTATTTAAGGGGGGTATAAAATTCTATTCCTACCCCCCTGGGTAGCAACATGCACGAGTAGTAGGCTGTCAAAGTTCTGGTCCTGCAAAAAGGAAGGAGGACTCCTACCAGCATCGGATAACAGTTGACGCGTCAGTGTCCGATCGCTCTCCCCTTGTATGTGCTGTGTGATATGCTGAAATAAACTCACCTGTTTTATCCGATCCTGGTAGGAGTCCTCCTTCCTTTTTGCATTTGTTGTGTTTTCTTGTGGATCTTCCGGACTCCCTGTGGATGGACCCTCACAGGGGAAGGGACGGTAGAGGATTGCGAGTAATGTTGCCTACTGATTCTTGACTATGCTAAAGTTCTGGTCCTGCAGCTGCTCACTATTCACTTCAGTGAATAAAGCAAGCGGTGGGCTAAGAGCCTCTGCACAAGCAGTACTTTTTTTGACAATTCCCAGCTTATACATGCATACTGTAAACCTATTGATATCTTAAAGGGCATCTACTGTATAGAAAATTAACTTTAACTGTGAGAAAATTAACTTTTTTTTCTTTCCTTCCATTTGTTCTATAATTCTCCCCAACCCCCATAGTGTCTTCACTTTTTTCAGATTCCCTCTCTGTCCCGAGATACTCAAGTTAGAAGAATACGTTATTGCATACCTCTACTCCTACTTGTACTGTCAATCAAATCTGTGACGTAATCCTCTTCCCTGCTCAAGTCCCTCCCTCCTCCTTGCTCTGTTTGCACAAACATAGAGATAAGAACATTAGCGGGGGGGGGGGTGTAGCGTTGACTGCAGAGATAAAGCTGCACTTGACCCCCCTTCTTCATAGCTTTCACTGATTGATGATGGGTCACAAAGAGAGAGATTGTATTTTAGCAGTACACCGTGAGATCCGTGTCTCCAGAACAGCTTGTTTTCTATTGGGTGTGTTTTTCAGGATGTTGAACTTTTAACTCCAACTGCACATGATAAGCTTGTCGGTTAGCTGGAGTTGAGACATGGAGGAGGTAATAGAGGGGAGGGGGAATGGGGGAGTGCTGCACAGAGATCTGACACCATGGAAAAACAAAGTCACTGACAGAGATAGGAGAAAGGCAGCAGAGAGTGTGTTTTTTTCACTATAGATGCCCTTTAAACTTTTAAATGACTAAAATATATCTTTTATATATATATATATATATATATATATATATATATATATTTAAACCTTTAACAAGTGTTTTTTTCTGTAAATTATCCTGTATTAAATGGGATTATATACAAATGGGATGTGTTTTAAAACTATTTGTTTTCCTCTTTGCACAGCATTTATCTGCAGGGTTACAGCTGCGTCTTCAAGCAATTCAGAATAATGTTAACCAACAGAACCTACGCATGTTACAGGGCTCGGCACAGATCACACATAATTCTGTAGTCCTGCGCAAATGGCTGCAATGTACTCAGTTCAAAATGGCTCAGGTAGAAATTCAGTCCTCTGAGGCTGCCTCACAGTTTTACCCCTTGTAGCATTTGGTTTACTGGGGCTCTGGGAGGAGCCCACAACAGAGACTAGTCCTGAAACACATTTTCCTAGCACACTGCACCAATATCCCATCATTTTGCCTGTTATTTTGCTGCACCATTCCAATACGCCTTTTTACTATATATTACTTATCTATTTATATATATATATATGTTAGAATTAATTTATTCCTGACTTATGACATAGAAATTTCCGATTAAAACAATATATCACTTGTGTTTAGAGATATACAGCATTATAACATATCTTTCTTGCTGTTAGGCAAAGCAGCTGGTTCATTTCTTCTCCTGTTTTATGACCAGGACATGCTCAGTTTGCTTTAGGGAGAGTCAGAAAAGCTCTCCAATAAGCTATGTGGTATCCCTCTGTGCTAAATTGAGGGGGGAGTGAGAAGGTATTAGACTATTTACTGTAGAAAGACTAGAAATACGTCATGTTCATTGCAAATCTCTTACTTATAAATCAGGTAAAATCTCATTTAGTCTAAAGATTTCCTTTAATTTGATAGTCTGAGGTTTTTAGTTCATTTTTGTCAGTTTTGTATGGCACTATGGGGCATATTTATAAATATTGCAATTTTGCAAAGCCCGACTTTTCTACTACCATGCAGTGTTTTTTGTTAGCGATGGTAAAATACAGATACCATGCAGTGTCTTACTACTTCGCTTTGGCTATTGGAAACAAATTGCAGTGTTTAACAACGCGATCATAATATTACTGTGCAGTCACAGAATATGCCTAAAAATGGAGTTTTATGGCCCTGCTGTTATATTAAGGACGTGACTTCAAATACAAACGCGGCTGTAAGGAATCCACAATCATTCATAATACGATACCAGGGGATTTAAAAGGCACCTACCTATATGTGTAAGTTTTGAACCATTTATGTATGGTAAATTTTAAGTAATACAGAACCCCTTTACAATTTCCTTTTTTTCAAGTTTAGAAAATTTCTAAATTCTTTTTATTTTTAACCCTATCCTCATTCTTACAACCTTTAACTGACCAATTTAAAATGGCTTGTACAGTACTGTAAAGGGCTTGGCCTCCCCCTGGACTGGAGCACTCCTCTAAAGTAAATCAAATTGTAAGCCAGCCCTCCAAAGTTCTTTTGTCCCTAGCCATCAGTCGTGGCTGTTTTGTCATTGCCAGTGAATGACTGGAGATTCTCAAGCCCACTAACCTGCACATACTCAAGCTTATAGGGAACTCATGCTTAGTGCACTTATTTGTGTGCCCCATGATTCTGGTTGAGTAGACAAATTAAAGGCTGCCTTTTAATAAACCAAGGCCTATGTTTGCAAGACATGTTAACATGGGCATTCTTACTTTATGACCAAGGGCTGATCTCTAGCATTATTGTGTCCAGACATTGTATTTATTGTTAAAGAGCCACAGCATGAGTAACATGGATTAATAGGTGACAATTGATAACGAACATTGATGCAGAATTATTAATTGGTTCAGCCTGTTTAAACAAGTTTATATATAAAGTGGGAGGCTTGTTAAATAAATTTATTATAAAAAATATATATTGTAAACATTTTCTGTACAGGTGTAAATAGAATAAAATAGTATATTGGCCATTTGGGTCCTATATCAAAAATATTTCATAGAAAGGAGTTTTGGATTATAAAGCCATGTTTTAGCCTCATAAATCCTTAATGGGTCTATGTGTAGAACGTCACTGTGCAGAACATCCTTATATCTTTATTACACTGAGGCCGAGTAGCAAATGCTGCGCTTGTGATGAGTGGTGTACACTTCTATTTAGGAGCGCGCTCACACTGTATACTTCAAAATACACAGTTCCGAACACTCTGCTGAACAGATGTAACTGAGGGATATTCCTTGAAGGGTAATGGGATAAAATCATATAATAAAATACCTTATTATTGTACTTCTTAAAAGCTGGAGATTTCAGCATCTTTATAAAAGTGCACTTAGAATTTATGTAGGAAAGCTGATCATTTTGCCTTTTGATAGTGATATAGCTTTGTGCCCAAGCTATCTTTTGTTTGTGTGTGATTCCCGTTTCCTTTCCCTGGGTTATGTATCCCACTTTGAATCCATTGCCATTCCTGTATTATGTGCTTTAACAATAAAGTGTGTTATATTGTGATCCCTGGTTAAATCATGTTGACTTTTCCAAACTCATTCCATGTTAGTGACAATAAGAAATGCTTGTTGATTTAATTATTTATTATTACAAGAACTATTGCTGTTAAATTCTGTTCCCTAACACAACATGAGCAATGTATCCTGTATTCTGATGGCTTATGGGAATGAAAAAATTGCTTTCATGTAAACGACACCTTGTGGTTTTCGTAGTCTGATTTCTAAAATGGCAAGTGTCAGAATGTCAGTAATTAGTAATAAATTATATTATTTGTTTGATGTACACACACACACTGTACATGAGTGGTGTAAAGCAGTCATGGCAAAACTACATGTTCTTTTACCCACAAAATAGGTTTATGATAGTTGTTTAACCTTTTATGATATTTCCAGCATTATTTTTCATATCCAGTCAGTTTTTTTATTTAACTTCATTCCTTTTACTATGATAGTACATGGCCCTAGTACAAATTCTACAGTCAAACCTCACTGAACTGCTGGGGGGATGCATTCTGTAAACTCCCCTAACCCAATATTAAAGTATTTTGCAGAATAACAATCGGAATTAGTTTTGCCCATCTTACAGGGCAATGCACCAATGGGCGCACTGCTCCTGTTCTGGAGTTTAAGTCAAGCTAACGGATGTTATATCGGTTAGCGTGACTTAAAATCCTTCATTGTGCAGCCGTCACAAGCAATGTTATATGCCAAAAGCGGCACTTTAAATGCCAGCTAATAGCTGTAAAAAGTGCCGTAATAGAAAAACACCAGTTAGCAATGTTCCGAGAGCCACTATCGGCATATAACATCGCCTGGCTCTTTGCACCGGGTAGCTGATAGCGGCTATCGATGCATCGCCCTGTATGTCTTTTAATAGAGGTCTCATTCTGCATTTGAAAAAAGGATTTCAGTAAGTGCCAGTTCCTTTTTGGTATGCAAAGTCGTTTATATGTTATGTGTTACATATTTTTTTTAAAGGAAACTAGAAAAGTAATGCTGATGTCTGCTCTAATTCTGTATGTGGCCAAGAACTCAATGAAGATACTATATGCTTTACAGATAATTCGGGTTAATTAGTTCTCCTTCTAAAATCTGTCCGTCTATCACTAATTAGAGATACACTGTAGTGAAAGGTAGAGCTAAGCAGTGCTCTTTCCCCCATGTAGGTATTGGTCTGTCATAGAGCTGTTAGTATGTGCAGGATGTGTTATAATGTGGAACCAAGTCACTGATCTATGCCAGTTAGTTTTATACTGTTACCAGGCTGTGCCTGCAGTATTAGAAAGTCTAGCGCATTCCCAATACTGTGTGTAAGGATGTTAAAATGCTATTTATTTTATTTTTTTAAGAATTAACTTTACTGCAAATGTCAATATTCAGTTACTAACTGAAATCAGTCCTTGTATCCAATTTTCCTAAAGAACTCATTTGATGTTTCTGATATCATAATTATCAACAGATTCTAATAAACAGAAATGTCCTTTTATGATGAAATAAAGACCTCTTTAGAAAACTGTGCTTATTTGCATTTTTTTAAAAAAAAAAAGCAATGTGTTGTTTTACATATAATGGGACGTAAAGCATCATAGTTTAAAGCACCTAGCCTAAGGTATTTAGAGAACAGTGCATGTCAATGTGGTTGAGGTTTATAGCCAGTTCCTGCCACATATCAAAATTCCGTTTGGGGGGTGGACATGCCCTGTAAGGACAGACAGATAAAACAACAGACATTTCAGCATTGAAAAGCCAAAACGTACCTTTTACATTGGTGACATGATCATCATATTGTGACAAACAAGGTTTAATCAATTAGCGTCAGACAGAAATTGATTATGTTCCTGAGAGATGCTTTACAAAGTGTTATGCTCCTTCATTTATTATTAAGATCTCTCTGTAAAACTTTCAAACAACATTTCTCTTTTCTGCTTCCGAGGGAACTTGAGATTCACACAATGCCCTAATTATGGGAAATGACCCAGGCCCACAATGCACGGTTTTTATTTTCACATTTCATATACAGTACAGAAAGATTATAATAATATATCAAAATGTTACTTTAGGTTTGTATGTATTATTTATCCAGGCCCACCAAACTACCATAATAAATATATGGAAAGAAACTGTGAGGAAACAACATGAGATTGATCCTTTAATTCCATATATTAATATCACAAGCTTGGAATTAATAATACACGGCTAGATCACAAAACTTTGAATATGAGCTACTTTTACCACACAGATCTTGCAATACAGTTCTGATCAAGTTCAAGATCTAAAAAATACTCACTGTCTTCACAGAATCAACTTCTATGTATACATCTATCTGTTGTATTCAGATAGATCAACTGGACTTAAAGTTTACCTGTTGTATTCAATTAGATCAACTGGACTTGAAGTTTAGTTCTTGAAGACATTTCGCTAGTCATCCGACTGGCTTTCTCAATTCAGAATGACTTGTATAAGAATCTGTGGCAATTATGTACCCTGGAAAATCCCAATTAGCATATCACAGCCAGGTGTTAAGGGTGTGATTGGATAGTGGCTAAGAGGTGTTATAGGAACGCCCAGGGTAAGGTGTCAAAACAGATTACCCTGGGCGTTCCTCAGCTCTTGTACAAGTCATTCTGAATTGAGAAAGCCAGTCGGATGACTAGCGAAAGGTCTTCAAGAACTAAACTTCAAGTCCAGTTGATCTAATTGAATACAACAGATATACCATGACCTAGATGAATGAGAACCTTCACAAGCAGACATAAAGTTTAGTTCTTGAAGATGTTTCGCTAGTCATGTGACTGGCTTCCTCAATTCAGAACGACTTGTACAATAATCTGTTGGCAATAAATACCCTGGAATGTGTCCCAATTTGCATATAACAGCCAGGTTTTATGGACCTCCTGAATGCAAGGTGTTGATTGTATTGTGGCTATAAGGTGTTATCAAAACTGTCCAGGATAACTAAAGAAAATATTTAAATCTATTCTGCTTAAATAAATATATTTTTAATATTTATTCCACACATCTATACCAAATTTATGTCTGTTGCTAAAAAACTGTGTGAGGAAGAAAAAAAAAGTGTCAAAAAAGAAGAATGAAAGAGAAGAAGAAATAGAAAGAAGAGTTATTTGGCTCTGTAAGGGCTAGGCCACACTGCTGCGTTTTTTGTTTTGCGTTTGCGATTGCGCTTGCGATTTTACAAAATCATTGAAAACGCGGCAACGCAAAAAAGCCCGTTTTTCGGTGCGATTGCGTTTTGCGTTCTGCATTTTTAATCTCAATCGCATGCGTTTTCCTATACTTATTGAAGAAATCGCAAGCGCAAACGCAAAAAAATCGCACATGAAATCGCATGCTATTGCGTTTGCGTTGTGATGTGGCCTTGCCCTAAGACAAATTAAATAAAAGTCTTGTCCACCCTTAAAACAAAACAACTGATGGCTTGTCAGATCTCTGCCGGCAGCACTGACTGCTATTTTTACCCGTTTATTATATGCATTTGTATTTAATGATAATTTCTATTCCGTTCTGGAAAAGGTATCTGTCTCTTCTTTCTGTAATAGCAGAGCAAGCTGGCAATAGGCTAGAGTAGGTGTAAACAGTGCATTAAAACTCCTAACAACTCTAATCCTAGGGAGTATTGCACACCTAGCAAAAGGAGTGTTTTGGATAAGCGTAGGAATGACAGCCTAGCAAGAGCGATAGGCTAGGGGCAGTTAATGGAAGCTATTAACGATAGGTCAAAAATTGGAAGGGGATGGGCTAAGGTAGCTCAGCTCAGCTCATGTGAGCGGGAAAATTCAGTAGGCTAACCATCCCTTAAAGCCCATATACCGCAACTTTTTGGATTTACCAAGGCGTGTATAGTGTCCCAAGATGACCACCGTTTCCTGGACAAGAGCTGCCATGTTGGCAGGGGAAGGAAATGAATCGGAACATTGCGTAGTGATGTCACCTATAGGGGTTCTTCTAAGACCTTGTGGGGAATGGAAATACAAGGCATTGTGAGGATACCTGGTGGGAGGATTGCAGAAAACTTTGTACTAGAGTCCAGACGGACTACTGTACAGGCCAGCACAGAATCTAAAAAGGGTTTAGGGAGGTCCCAACAGAATATGCCTGCTCAGCTGGTGAGTAGTGATGGACCCAAAGCTGAGTTTGGATCAAACTCAAACTATCTGGACTAGTATGGGTTTTTTTTCGAATTTGCGGACTTATTTTCGATAATTATTGAATTCTCGAAATGGGAACCCTCCTAATGTTTGTTGATAGTGGCAGGACTGGGGCATATTATGCACCCGGACCATCATCCACATTATTATGTTAAAATATGCTCAATAAAGCTGTGGCCTTTCAAATCCCAACACTGTTCTTAATTATTATTTCTTTATGGTTTAAAGTTAACAAAGGGTGTTGGGTACCACAGAATGCCCACTAGTTAATCATAATTTGGCCTTTAGAAGCCATGCATGGAATCCTGGAAGGGACAGTTACTGTCAGTTGGCTGTAGGTGATTGGTAAGCCAAAAGAAACTGGTTAAAATTTGTAATCAATGGTGCCCTGTCCATGAGACAAATTGAAAACATTTCTCAGGACACTGGCTACCCCTGCAATAAATGTCTATGCTTGTGCATGATTTTCCGATCATGATTTATGATGAGTTCCCATTTTTAAAAATTCCATCAGATTCATGGATTTCTGAAAACGACAGCTCCGAGTTGAAAACAGGTTTGTTTTTGTTAGAACCCTCAAGGGGACAATCTTAATCAAACATAAGCTGGACGTTGTTTGTCCTGTAATATGATTGTATTGAACCTTATTACCGTTTTAATACCCAAGCCATTCAGAAGGACCTTTCCCGCCCTCATGATTCATGTAAAACAATCCAGCACAAGAAGGTCATCCAGAGATCTTAACACAAGACTACATTAAATCCCTCGCTGATCACTGGAAGCAATTTGTACCCCTGTTTTTCTTATCAAGGCCAACAATAAATTGTTTCCTCTGTATGTCAGAATCCTTGGTACAAGGACAGGCATCTGTGTGTCACTGCATTAAATGCCTCAGGGATATTGTACAGTACAAGACTGTGAACCGTTACTGGTGTTTTTCTTAGATGAATGTTCCTGTCAAAAACAGAAATCAAATCCTGTAGCATTTTGCTGATATTTCTAGTTGAAATGATATTAACGAGAATTCAATTTTTGAAGCATGAGCACTGCGCTCAACAGATTTATACTGGGGTGATCAGGCCTCTTGGGTGAGCTGGTTTCTGCTTAGTTAATCCATTGTCTCTGCTGCTAATTAGGTTTTCCTTTTCAAATAAGGTTTTGTGCTGATGGGTTTTAAAGAATATTGAAGCAGGCAGAGCAACAAGGTCATTGTTTCTAAATGAGAAAAGAACAGTAGTTTGCAACTGAAGTAAATGCCAGTGAAGGCAAAGAGAACCTGTAAAGCTGACCTACTACTCAGAATTAACACAATATTTTCAACAGCTTTGTGTTTTTACTTACACAGACATCATGTTCCTCTAGCAAGGACACGGCTTTATGTGGAACTATATAGATATCTTGTCTTATAAAATGAAAATCCCCCGTTTTTAGTGAATTCATAAAAAGCACAAGGTAATTTGAGAATGAGTGGGACTAAATGCTCATTCATTAGAGAAAGTGGCTGGTTTATGTACAATACTAAAGATAATTGGATTATTATGGGGTTGCTATAGAATCGAAACTCTTAATAATGGGTACTGTAACCAGCTGTAAATGTAGGATTTAAATCAGTAAAGTCATTCTGAGCACACTAACATATTCGGTCTGTGATCGGTCCATGTTGAAATGGCCTTTGCTTTGTAGGTTTTTTTTTCATTTCCTTAAAGGACATGTCCACCCCAAAACTAAAATTTAACCCCATACTGGCCCCACTGTGTAAATGTTAAAGAATCCTTACCTTACATCTCTGCTCCCAATGGTTCTCCTGCAGTGCTTGTCCAAAGTCCAGGAAACTAAACAGTAGGAGCTGTCTTCCTGTGTTAAAGGTTTCTGTCTCCTCCCTGTCCTCTGAGAGGACAGTGGCATGTGCAGGGGAGCCCTTTTCACCCCCTCCTTCCACCCCTCAGGAGCCCTGCTGGGTGCCCTACCTCTAAACTCTCTAAACATACGGTAGGGCACCCTATCCCAACCCAAACCTCTAAGTCTGTGTGTTAAAAAGGTGTGCAGAATATTGCTTACAATCCTTCTTTCCCCCGTTGTCCTGTATTGCTGCAGCCGTGTCTCTGATTGGCTGCCTCTCAGCCAATCAGAGACGCGGCTGGATGTCCGGCCCCCTGCTTGCAGTTCTGACAGCGACGGGATCAAAGAATTGTAAGTAGCATTCTGTATTTTTTTTTTTACAAACAAACCTAGTGGTTGGGGCTGGGCTAGTGTCCTGTACCATATGTAGAATGGTAATTATGCAGGTGGACATGCCCTTTAACAATAAGCACTGACACGGTTCATTTTATGAGCATTTGCCTTTCTCAAGGGATTTTGGGTAAAACGCACCTTAAGAAATGCATGGCTTTTAATTTGTGTCTGTTTTTCATGTATAGTATTTAAGTTTGAATAAAGACATACGTCCATCCAGTCCAACCCATCTAGCAATATCCTCATTACCTGTGTAGCTGTTGATCCAGAGGGAGGCAAAAAAAACCCCCACCAAATTTATGAAGGGGAAAAAAAATCCTTCCTGACTCCAAGTGGCAATCAGAAATTTCCCTGGATCAACTCCACTTTATGTATTAATACCAGTAACTTGCAACATTCCTTGTTTGCAGAAACTCATCTAGCTTTTTTTTTAAACTGACCAATGAACCTGCCATAACAATGTCCACTGGAAGACAGTTCCATAGCTTTACTGTTCTCACAGTGAAAAACCTTTTCCAAACTTAAAACCTAAACTTTTCTTCAAGTCTTAAGGGATGTCCACGTGTCCTCTGATATGCTCTATTGGTGAACAATGCCCCAGATAGTTTATTGTATGGCCCGTTAATGTAATTATACACAATAATCACATCCCCACACAAGCGCCTTTTTTCTAGTGTACATACTGTATATACTCGAGTATTAACCGTCCCGAATATAAACCGAGGTACTTAATTTTAACTGATAAACTAGGAAAACTGCTTGACTCGAGTATAAATCGAGGGGTGACTTTCTCCCATAGGCAGCCCCATAGATAGTTCCACTGACAGTGCTATAGAAAGTCCAATACACAGCCCCATAGATAGTTCCACTGACTGTGCTATAGAAAGTCCAATACACAGCCCCATGGATAGTTCCACTGACAGTCCCATAGAAAGTCCCATACACAGCCCCATAGAAAGTCCTATACACAGATGTGCCCTGCATACCTTTCTGTGCAGCCTGAACACTTAAAGATCATTTTTTTCCAATTTGCCTTGTGGTCTGGGCTGACTGAGTGAGCAGGACAACAATTGCCTAACCCACTGAAATCAAGTGGATTCTCTGTGTTACAGGGTACAGCTTTTGTTTCCCCAGGGCTATGTGATTTTGTCCAGCAGCATCCAGATCAGCATGGACCCAAGTATAAACTGAGGGGAGACTTTCAGGATGACTTTAAAGGTAAAAAATTCAGTTTATATATACGGTAGTTGTAACTTATCCAATCACTCTTAATATTCAAGCTCCCCCATTCCCCTTATTAATTTAGTGGCCCTTCTCTGAACCCTTTCCATTTCAAAGATGTCCTTTTTGTACACAGGATTCCAAAATTGCTCTACATATTCCAAATGAGGCCTTACCAATGGGTAAAGAGGGAGAATAACATTTTCCTCCCTTGAATCCATACCTCTCTTTATACAAGATAATACCATGCTGGCTCTAGCTGTTGCTGCCTGGCACTGCTTGCTACCTTTAAGTTTGTTATCCACCAAAACTCCAAGATACTTTTCCAACAGGGATTCACTTAACACAGAGCCATTTATAGTATAAGCAGCACAAGGATGTTTAAGTCCAAAATGTATCACCTTACATTTCTCAACATTTAATCACATCTGCCACTTAGCAGCCCAATGTGACAATCTATCTAGACCCCCCTGCAACAATTGCACATCCTCTAAAGCTTTTAATGGTCGACAAAGTTTTGTGTCATCAGCAAACACAGAAACCTTGCTGAAAATACCCATTTCCAAATCATTAATAAATAGAATAAATAGAATGACAATCGCATCTCTGGCTGGAGTCTCTGAGACATTACATTGGAGTGAATGTTCAAACTTCCTGCTTCCAGTACGTTGAGTGACATCACCTGACCTATGCCCCGCCTGTCCGCCCCAGGGGAGAAGCATGCTCAGTTAAGACTTAATGCTGGGGAAATCAGGAAGTACCTGGGGAAAAAATGACAGTTGAGAAGGGAAGCCTATTAATGCAGGCAGAGGCTGGTCACATGACTACAAGCCGGTCACATGGCTGAAAACAGGAAGTGTTTCATTTTAATTTAATTTTATCTAGAGATGTGATTTAGGTTTAATTTTGAAAGTGTAATGGAAGGGTTTTTATATAATCCTTACTAATTTGGAAGAATTCAAGACCACATCAAGAAGATGATAAAACTGAACTTACTTCCCTCTCAGAGGACTTGTGGGTGTATTTATTCAGGTTTATTTTTATTAACTTCGTCTTACTGTTTCTGTACCACATCCCCAGTTAATCACAGTGCATTTGATTCTTTATACCATTCTTGTTATTGCAATCCATGGGCAGCATGGTGGCTCAATGGATAGCACTGATGCCTTGCAGAGCTGAAGTCCTTAGTTTGAATCCACCATTGGACACATTTACAAGGAGATTGTATGTTCTCCCCGTGCTTGCGTGGGTTTCCTCCGGGTACTCTGGTTTCCCCCACAATCATAAAGACATACTGATAGGTTGTATGTGTCAAATAAATGTGCTTAGATTGTAAGCTCTTCGGGGCAGGGCCTGATGTAAATTTATACATATAAGCGCTACGGAAGATGTTGGTGCTATATAAATCCACTATAATAATAATCCATACTTTCAAAACTAGTTTGGTCTATAGTGTTTACAGAGGGGGGAAATGGTTAAGTACATTCTTCTTATATATGGCCCACACTCTCAACTTATAACTATGTACTAATGATATAATTGATTTACTTTTTGGGGTTGGTGAAACTTTGTTCTACTATACAGTACTTATTTCATTTTCTATTTCATCTTACTTAAAGGGACACTATACTTAGGGGCATATTTATAAAGGTTCGATAACTTTTCGCGGCCGTTTTCGCGGACATTAACGCATAAATCGCGTTTAACGCGATTTATAAATGTCCGAAAACGGCCGCGAAAAGTTAACGAAGCGTTAACCCTTCACGGCGATACTTACCTGTTACCGCCGCTTCTATTTATAAAGCGGCGGTACTGGTTTCGCTCTGCTAGTATCGGCTGTTTTACTTCGCCACCTTGAAGGTGGCAAAGTCAGCCGATACTAGCCTCCCACGCATCTCCTAAGGGGGCGGGGCATACGCCCACCCCGCCCACAACCCCCCGCGGCAGCGGAGACCACCCGCGCCGAGGATTAATGGGAAATGCAAGTAGGCAGGTGCCCAGGGCCTGTCTGAAGGGTTGGGGCCAAATTTAGGAGAGAAAAAAAGTCAAAAGAAGGTTAGACAGACAGCAAGGGAGACAGCAGCCCCCCTCCCATTTCCATAATGCCAAAGTTTCTCACATCGTGGAGGTTGGTATATGTGGCTCCTACTGCAGTTTGGGGGGGGGGTGTTGGGAAACACCCAGGTATAATTCTGCTGGGGAAGTTGAATTCAGAGGATTCTGCTTTATTGCAGAAATGGGATCAATATGTAAGTGTCCTTGGCTTTGCTCCCTGTGTAAGGATGAGTAAAATCTCCATCAAGACACTGGTATTGTATTTACTCTAATGTTGTATTTACATTTTTAATAAAAAAAATTATTTCCAATAAAGTAATTGGGTAGGGGCTGTACCAACAGTCTTAATTTGCCAGTTTTATCTCATTATTCTGTTTTCTAGATATTGATTTGAACAGTAATTATCAATCTCTATCTCTCTCTCTCTCCTTATCTGTGCATCTATCCCCCTGTCTGTCCTCTCTTCATTTGTGTCTTCTATCTGTTATATCTATCCGTCTGTCTGTCTGTCTATCTATACATTGTGTCTTCTATCTGTATATATATTCGTCTCTCTATCTGTATCTATCCATCTGTGTTGTCTGTCTTTCTATCTATCCGTCTGTCTGTCTGTCTATCTATCTAGTAACATAGTAATTAAGGTTAAATAAAGTCATATGTCTATCTAGTCAACCTTATATCTTCCTCTTAACCCTGCCTAACAGTGATCCAGAAGAAGGCAAAAAATTTTTAAAAGGGTGGGAAAAATTCCTTTCTGTGACTCCAAATGGCATCAGAAATATCCCTGGGTCAACCAGAACTGCAGTATATGTATTAATACCAGTAATTCTCAATATTTTTTAGTTTAGAAACTTATTAACTTCAGAGAACTTTAGAAAAACTGATTAATCCTGCGCAAACGTCGCTTCTCCAATATAAACAGCCCTAACTTGTCTAATCTTCCTGCATAGTCAAGCCCCTCCATTCCCATATTATTTTAGGTCCCTTCTCGAACTGCTTCCATTTCCAAGATATTCAATAGAAGTTTAGTGCACTTCCTAGTGGTTATTCACACATGCTTACCTTCCTCGGCTCCTTCCACATGCTCTACCTTCCTCGGCTCCGTACCCGCGGTCAGAATTATTCAATGAACAAAATGGAAAGGGAGCACAATGCAGCAATTATATCTGCAACAATTATTAGGCAACATGTTTTGGACCACACAGGGTCCTTTTTCAAGCTTGAGAAAGGACCCGTTGCCTAATAAATGTTGCAGATATAATTGCTGCCTTGTGCCCTTTCCATTTTCTTCATTGAATGATACATTTCCAAGATGTCCTTTTTTAATGAAATTCCAAAACTGCACGCAATTCCAAATGAGGCCTTACCAGTGCCTTGCAAAGAGGGAGAATATTTTTCTCTCTTGAATCTATTCCCCTCTTCATACAAGACAATATCTTGGTAGTCTAGCAGTTGCTACCTGGCATTGTTTGCTACAGCTAAGTTTGTCGTCTACCAGAACCCCAAATTTTCCCACAGTGTTATTATGTATAGGTGGCACCAGGATTGTTAAACCCCAATGCATCACCTTATATTTATTAACACTGAATCTCATCTGCCATTCTCCCGATACTAGATCTAGTCTGCTTGCAGCAATTGCACATCATTGCACTATTATCATTGTATGGGCCATAAACCCTACTAGCCACAGTACATTTTGAACATGAAGGCCTTTACAATCTGTTGATTGCATTTATTTTATTCTTGCCATCTAAATTCATCATACACTATTTAAAGGTCATCTTTACTCATTTTAAGTATAGTTTAGGGGGTAGGACAAGGGGGCATATTCATAAAGGTTCGTTAACTTCTCGCCACCACTATCGCTGCCATTTTTGTTAAATTTTAAAAAGCATCTATATCGCCATATATCGCCATGGTAACCACTCAATCAGATTTATCAGCTCGAGCGAAAAATGTTTAATGTGGTTAAGTTTAATTGTGTTAACTCTTCCTTTAAGGGGGATTAATAATAGGCTGCTTATTCCAGAGAATATTTGTATTCATAACAGATATTCCTGTAGTAAATTCTTGTTATCAGATACAGTACCTATATGCCATATTGTTGTCCTCCTTTTGTTTAAGGATAATTAATAAAGTTTATCGTAACACTGTAGTTGCATTCATTCAAGTAATCAACTCCATGGTGATGAGCAACAGACAATATTCTGGAACTTCACACAGACAATGTTAATAGTTTGCAGAAAAAAGATACGTGCACATAGATTGTTATTGGCCAATGCATGCATGTTTTTTTTTTAAAGATATTTTACTGAAGACTATATGAAAATATTTTATAATCTCCACTGATTGAACAATCAAATCGGATGTTTTGTAGATATTAAAATAACTACACTGTAAAAGAAATTCAATTAGTACAATGAATTTCAAACTCATATAACTCATCAGTATCTCAGCCTTCCTAACCTTGCATTATGTAATGACATATGATGCAATGTGAACCAATGACATCACTTAAATATAAAGGTTTTCTTTAAACATATTAACTTCTTGACCGCTCCGACTTAATTCTTCTGTAGTAGACAGTCCATTACTGCTAATAAATCATGGTACCGTTCTCATGTCTCACTCCAGAAAGTTTTCAAAAGCTGACTTAAGAAGTTGGTCCAGGAAAAATAACATTTGCACATTTGTAATATAATTATTATCAAAATGTATTGATAATTGGTCTTAAAATTTAATGACCTAATTGCACTCTTCTCACAGAAAGTTGTCATTGTTGGTAATAAAAGCATTGTGTGAGTGAGTTGTAAATGTGATCACTTTTGCTTAAAGGGTATCAAGCTCTCTCATACCTTTCATACTAGCATAGAATGATGTCTCTGGCTTGTAAAGTTTACTCTTTCCAGCTGCCCTCTCTCTGTGTCTCTGTGTCACGGTGACAGACATGTGTCATAGCCCCACCACCAAAATCAATCTTTTCTGAAGCTAGTTCAGACCTGCAACCATTTTATGTCTCTTACTATGGACACCTTTGGGAGAGAAAAAAATATTTTCAGGATTGTGGCCAGCTAAAAAAATTATTCAGAAGCTCGACGAGGGCTTATGATGCAGCTGATGATGCTTGTCCACAGTGGGCAGTGCAACCTTAAACTTGGAGACAGCCTCAAGTGCTGGTGACATCACAGCTTACAGTGCTACCAGGAAACAAACATTTATACTGCTGAAACTTGGGATAGACTACAGCTACAAACATGATCCTATTTTAAAGGTAGGAGTGTGCCCTTTTTAATAAAGCCCACTTGTTTGGATACCACAGTTCCCCTTAAAACTATTTACCAAGACAAAAAATATTTTTTATTAACATAAATGTCAAGGTGGCCACACAGTAAGGATGTCTGTCAATTTTGCCACAGACATCTTGAACTAAAGGGCCATATTTATAAACCGCGTTATCACAATTTAGCAATACCATGCTTTAACGGTAATGTACGACAGCGGCCCTAAATATACAGGCGCGGTCTTACATTTACACCAAACGTTCATAGAATACCATGCGATAGTAAACTACCAAATTGGTTTCAATGGGGATCGTAAATCTATCAGTAATTTACGATAGTAAATTTTTGGCCCTAAAAGTCTCGAGGTCTAAATTGGTTAATGCAGGTAAATGGCAATGTAGTATGCAAAAGTATTGTCACAATCATGTGCTTAATGTATGTTTATATGGGGAAATGGATGTTATAAACTGATATTTGTATATGATTCTCCAATTTCTGTTTGATCTGTATTATTGATGTGATTGTCCAGTTTTCTCTTGTCTCTTAAAATGTATTATTTTCTGACTGGACAAGAATATTTGTGTATTTGGTTAATGTGGATCCAATAGGTAACTTCGTTATGTATAGTTAGTCAGGATGAAAGGACATCCCTGTGGTCCCAGTTGTATTGCCCAGGTGCTAACACGACTCCAGACTCTGAATCAACAGGGGGTGATTACAAAGACATCTCATGAAACTTTATCCTAGTTCATAGCCATATTAGAAGCAAAACATATCAGGATTCATATCTCTTTCCGTGACCATAATTTTTGTGAACTGTTTTTAAAAGTAGACTCAGGGGTAAAAACTTTTTGTGGGAATCCACAACCCACGGTCTACGACAGAGAACACTTGTGGTTAGTTTATGGATAATAAGCAGTAACCATATTGAATTTGTATCTATGAATTATCTTGTGCCCTGAACAACAGATTTGTAAGTTGGCGCATTTTGGCACGTTACCTCTTTACGGAGTTTGCAGGGACAGCCACCTAGTGGGTGGTCAGGGAGACCAACTGGAGTGTGGTCCTAGTCAGCCCACCCTTTCTATGATTGGGTATGGGTATTGGTTCCACCCTTTCCAAGGGTTTAAAAATGTCTCTGAAACCCAAAGAGCTAGCTCTCCATACCATCTAATTTTGGACTAATAAGTTATTTTGAGGGCCGGTAACTTGGACTCTTACAGGGATCTATTTCCTCCATTTAATCCTGGGACATTAAGAACTGAATCTACCGTAAGTATTCTTTAATTTTTTCATCCCATTTTGTTTTACTGTGCTTGTATTGGTTTTTGTCTGTTATATTTTTCTGTGGTTTATTATTGCACTGTTTTTATTAACGTTATTTAAATTGTTAGCTGACTCTCTGATTGCTCTAATTAGAACTAAGGAATTCTGCTCTGAGATGCTACGTTTTTACCTGTATATTATATTCTATTGTATTCTGTGATATTTCTACCAGTACATGGTAGCGAATAAATGTTCATTATTTTAATTGTACAGCTGTGCATTGCGGGTAGGTTGTGTACCTTTTAACACACAGGTGGCAGTTACAATGGTTTATGGTAAATATATATAAGTGATGGGGAAACTCTCAGTCGGGTTTGTGGGTTTTTTGCAGTGAGCTAAGGTGTGCTCGAGCACCCCTGGGCTGAGGGTTGAAGTGTCCCCGTCACACCTATTTTAAAACGAGTCATCAAGCATCTATTTACGTGCTGCACAGCCCAAGATATGAAGAAATCACTGATCAGAAATCTAGGGGGTGGGAGGTTCTGAATCTACTGTCACAAATACTAGTTCCTCCTCTAATCTGCGGTTGGCACATGCTCAGTGCAGGAGAAACCAGGAAGAGATCGAGTTAAGGGAAATGCGAGGGGGGGGGGGAAGCTGACCCATGGAGGAGGAAGCACAGGGAAGAGAGACTGTCACAAAAGCAGCAGAAATGTATTACACTCCTTAGTTCCTGCGGTGCTCTGCTTCCGGCCCTCTGTATGCCGGAAGTTGCAAATAGGGGCCAGAACGGCAGTCGAGTCTGTGATTGGCTGAGAGGTAGCCAATCACAGACGCGGCTAATGGCTATGCAGACAGCACGAGGGAAAGAAGCAGTGTAAGTACTTTTCTGATGCTTGTTAAACATAATGATGTTGGCTTTTTAATGGTAGAGCACCAAGCAGCATCTATCTATCCAGATTACTCAAGGGGGGGGAGGGCTCCCCTGCATATGTCAGTGAGGACAAGGAAGAAGCAGGCACCGTATGACTCACAGACAGCTCCCACTATTTTCACTTTTTTGAACTTTGGACAGGGACTGCAGGAGAACCATAAGGAGCTATGGTTGTAACACTTACAGTGGGGCCAGCACTGGGCAATTTTAGTTTTGGGGGTGGATATGCCATTTAAAGTTATGGAAATGCGCAGGCATCAGTGATTAGTTTAAAGGACAACTAAAGCCCCAAAATAGCATTGAATTAGAAGGCAGTTTCCTTGACATAAAAGCAGTAATTAGTGTCTCACCTTATTTTAACAGTTTGTTGAGAAATGTACCTTCTAACTTGAGGTTTGTGTTTTATTTCCAGTGTTCCGGTATCGCACAGTGTGGTCACTGACCATTATGTTCTTTACACATGCTCAGTCCTAAGATACTGCAGAGACTTGTTAAAGTTTGTCAACCCCACTAGTAGCCTCTAGCCAATCCTTTTATAAGACAGAAAGGCAAGGGAGCTTGTGACTGAGATCAGGGAATATGTTCAGATTCTGGAGTGTACAAATACACCAGGTAGCATGGGTTTTACACTGATTTGACCAGTTAACTGCTATCAATGCATTGCCCCCTTTATATTTTAAAATATGAATATAGATAATGTATTCGTTTATTCCACAGTGATATCCAAATAACCTGGGTGACTATTTCTAATGGCACATAGTTTCTGGCATGACCCTTCCAGGCGTTAGCATTCAGAGCTTGCAGAATACAAATAGAAAGTGTGCACTTTTACTAAAGATTACAATAAAGGGCTGTTTTGCTACTCGTCTTCAATAAACACCTCTGTCAACCCATATTTCTGTCAATAAAGTTGCTTTAAGGAGCAGTATGCTGTAAAAATCCATTCTTTCCTGACTTGCAGATCAGAAGTGCTGCCATACACAGGTGATTATTTTCCGATGAAATTGGAATGCATGGGATATGTATTAATAGTACATTTAGACCTTCCAAAAATAGATCGCAAAACATGATCCAAAAAGGTAAGTGGGACCTAGTGAAATATTTTTAGACTGGGAAACATTTTCTGTCCTTTATGTTTGATAAATAATAAACTCGTTTTTTTTATATATATGCACAATCTCTGAAAAAATAAACCCTATTCTTATGTCAGAGAAGTAAAATGAATTTCTCGCTCATCTTTCTAACCACATTTCATTTTCTAATCTTGACAATGGATCAAAAGACCCAGAACAGACAGTTTCCAAGACGCCACATAATCGCCACTTGTCTAATAAATTGTATTGACTGGATTTCCTGCTGCCAAAATTAAATCACACTCTAATTCTTCCTTTCAAACTATTGCGCACAGGCATACCAGTTTCCTGGTGGCTCACATATGGATAATGGTGTGATGAATATTTCTAAGGTGAATTGGTTTGGGGATAGTGGGCTTTATTTTTCTATTTTTAAATTATACTATAATACAGGGAGATTTATATGGCCAAATCAGTGTAAAAGCCACGTTAACCCAAAGTGATATTATGTTGCACGGAACATGGAAATAGCACTCTGCTACCAATACTAAACCCCTTTCGTGGCGTGAAAAAATGTGATTCTCTATGTGACTTTAAACTGGTGCATCTTACTTTACGCGATCAATGATGCAATACCAGACTATTTTACTGAATTGTAATAGGAATCATTCCAGAATATAGTGGTGTACATATTTAGGTTAAGTTTTCCTTTATGTTTTGCAAGTGCTACACATATACTATACTATACTACACACCCCTATACTATATTGTGAAATAATATTTTATTCCAAATCCCATGTAATTTTATGTAAAACTCCAAATCAGCTGATTTGGGCTACACCGCTTAGTCACAATCAAACTTTTATAAAATACAAATCTTTTATTCCAACATTTTAAATCGTGCAGCCCAAAACAGATGATTAGAGTTGTAGGAATGGCGTCCTGCGAGGTGCACGCTGACAAGATTGGTGCCTGGTGGAATCGGGGGGACGCATGGAGGATCGGAGCTGCTGTGAGTAAATAATTTTCAGTAACCACTCTAACCGCTATAACAGTATAAAAGAGTGCAAAGTTATGCAGACAATCCTGTCCCTTAAAGGGCATGTCCCCCCCAAAACTAAAATGACCACCAATACTGGCCCCACTCCAGTGTTAAAAAATCCTTACCTTTCATCTCTGCTCCAAATGGTTCTCCTGCAACGTCTGTCCAAAGTCCCAGAAAGTGAGCAGAAGAAACCTGTCTGTGAGCTTCTTACCTTTCCTTGAGAGATTTCTGGCTTGCCCACTGGAGCCCTTCCCCCATTCCCCCCTTCCTTCCCCCTTTCCCTCCGGTTCCCTTTTGCAGCCATTTTCTTCCTCTAAAACATTTTTCTGCCAGTTACCAGTCTTTAAGGACAGTTAAACACCAGGTGTCCGATCTGCATGGGATGGTCGACCATGTCCCACCTTACTACTCGATGGTGATCGTCGAAATCCTGCACAGAGAGGCGTACAGGATTTTTACACTTGACGCAGTGCAGCCCAGGGGACTTAACGTGAATTTGGGTTTATCATGTTTCTGCCCAAGAGATAATTGTTGTGTAGGCATTATCGGGTTGTAATGATGTTTTCTTAATGAGAATATGGGTCCTTCTGTGATATTGTAATAGTCAGTTTGTGCTTTTCTGAATGTGTTTTGAATAGCTACCTCTTGGTGGCACTATAGACACTGAATCTAGCCTATTTAAGGGTCCGGACTTATTTTAAATTTTGTATGTGTCTGATAAAGGTGCATGGGCACTGAAACGTTACGTGGTGTTTTTTGATGTATCAATAAACACCGTTTGCATCAAGTCTGGTGTGCACAGTTTTCCTCTGCATCAGTCTAGGGAAGGTTAACATGGCTAATAAGCAGATGTTAGCTTTGTTAAAACTGGCGCAAAAGGCCAGGAACACCATGGGTGCATGGCATGCAGCACTCAATTAGTGACATGAGCAAAATGAACGGAGAACCTGAATAGAACATTGGGAAAGGGCTTGCTACTTGTTCAAAATTTGCAGTAACCACTACAATGGCAACAGCAGAATTTGTGTGCCTCGTCACCACTGCCATACAAACAGCTCCCAGGCCAACCTTCCAGTGCTGCTTACGTCAAGGCAAATCTCATTGTACCAAATAGTCCAGATTTAAGATGGGGACTTGTCCTTATAACAGGGTCAATGTACTTTGTATTCAAGTTCAAAACCCACAACAGTAAAAGGTGTGAAATGAGTTAGAGGATATGTACAAATCGAGGTAAGTGTAATAAAATCATTTTAATAATAATTATTTTTCCATTGAACTTTTTTTAGTTCCCATTAGAGATGGCCGATCGAACTGCAGGAAAAGTTGTTAACTTACTGTACATGGCTCTGGTACGTGGGGAATGGTTGGGGAACACATACAAATATCCAGAACATGAAATAAAGTTGCTTCCTTCATATTCGAAATTCAATAATTTTTAGAATTCTAGAATCTGACTCTGATTGGTCTCTGAATTTCTTAAAAAGGGGTGTTCATATTATTTCATTATTACAAGAGGAATCATGCTCAACATGAAGTGGCACTGATTCCTTGTTGCATACCTCAACAAAAGGGTTTAAAAAAAAAGAAATTGTCTGTAAAGGGAAAGTGTTCAGTGGAAAATATCATTATTTTTAAAACTTTTAGTTTAAATTATGCATCCCTAATTATTCTAATATATATTTCTCATCCATTTAAAAAAATCAGTTGAATTTATACACCCTTGCTAATCCCTGTTATTAAAATTAGAGAGCTGCCATTTTAGGTTCTGTAACGGTCCTTCTTCTTCCAGAATGCACACTAACGTGGAATGTTGCACAGACAAAATGCTGAATGGGCAGATTAAGGTCATTAATATGGAAAAATATGTTTTTTCTTAAAAGTATATGTTTTTGCACTGAACTACTTCCCTTTAGTATTTATTTGTAATAAATCATATTTGCAACATATAGGGAAAAGCAGGGGTAATGCTTCACAGCAGCAGAACCATTGAGTGGCACTGCTAAAAAATAGCTTTTATAGGTGAATTTTGGATATGTGGCTGTATCTTCTCCACATTCAATAGATTTCAAAATAACCGTTGCGCCACTTCCCTTGCACGATGTTACTCTGAGGGAAGAGAGAAGCCAATGTGGTTGGGGTATGTCCAGATGGGTCAATGATTCTGCTGCTGTGAAATGTTACCCATTTGCCCACTTTCCTCTATATGATGCAGATAACAAAAATAAAATTAAAAGGGAAGTTCAGTGCAAATACATATGCTTTTCAGAAAAAAGAGCAGTATTTTTTCCATCCCAATGACCTTAAAGGGCATGCCCACCCCCAAAACTGTAATTTAACCCCATACTGGCCACATTCTATAGTTTAAAAAAAATCCTTACCTAGAGCCTTCTCTACGTATGGTCAGGTTAGTTATGCTCTGTTCCTTCAAATGATTACACAGCGCTATAGAAAATGTTAATAAATGTAAAATAATAATTTGAATCAATTTACTCAGTTAATAATCTAAACTGTTATTATTTCCAATTCCTGGCCCTGGAGGGGCTGCGGGGGGGGAGTTTTCCCTGACTGCGGATACAACTCAAAGAATGAAATTTGTTTGTGACATGGAAGAGAAGGTGTCACCCAAACTTTGGCAGGCTTGAGAAAGTAATTGATGGATCTTAAAAGTGACTAAAAAGCAGATGTCATTCTAAATGTCTCTCATTCTGTGTGACAAAGAGACTAAGAAAACTCAGTGCATGTCTCTTTGCTGCTTTTTATTTGTTCATCGTGACTCCATATTTTACCTGCAGGGTAAGTGCATTCTCTCACCCACTGTGGCATCCCCGTCATAATCTCTTCCATCTAGCTGAGTGCTTCTCAAAACAGCAATTCTTCCTGGCCACAGGATATTCTCCAGCTGTCTTATCCAATGAATCTAATCAACCTGCTGGAGTGAGATAAATTATTAAGAATGTAAGGTTGATTGAAATTAGTCAGTCCTGCGATAAAATGATGTTTTGAATATTTAACCATGAAGCAATATGATCAACACTTCAGAAGAAAGCTAGCTGTAGGTAATTTAGTGCATTTTAGTGTAAATGGTTTTCAACCAGGCAGACACAAAGCAGTTACAGGCTTAATACAAGCAGAATTCTTATGGTGGCTGCTTATTGCTCATAAACATAGCGGTTCTAAATTACCATTATGAAGAAACAGGAGGTTCAATGTTAATCACTTAGTAAGTAGAATAAAATGTTTACAGGGTAACAAAAGTGGTATAAAGGTAGAAAAAATGATCAGGTTGTGTCTACAGTAGGTATATGTAGGTTCTGTCCTACAGTAGTTATATGTGGTTATGTGTCCTACAGTAGTTATGAAGGTTCTGGTTGTACAGTATTTATATGTAGGTTCTGTGTCCTACAGTAGGTATATGAAGGTTCTGTGTTGTACAGTATTTATATGTAGGTTCTGTGTCCTATAATAGCTGTATGTAGGTTCTGTGTCCTACAGTAAGTATATGTAGGTTCTTTGTCCCACAGTACATTAGGTATATGTAGGTTCTGTGTCCCACAGTACAGTAGGTATATGTAGGTCCTGTGTCCCACAGTAGGTATATGTAGGTTCTGTGTCCTACAGTAGGTATATGTAGGTTCTGTGTCCTACAGTAGGTATATGTAGGTTCTGTGTCCTACAGTATTTATATGTAGGTCCTATGTCCTACAGTAGGTATATGTAGGTTCTGTGTCCTACAGTACAGTGGGAATATGTAGGTTCTGTGTCTTAAAGTAGGTATATGTAGGTTCTGTGTCCTACAGTAGGCATATGTAGGTTCTGTGTCCTACAGTACAGTGGGTATATGTAGGTTCTGTGTCCCACAGTAGGTATTTGTAGGTTCTGTGTCCTACAGTAGGTATATGTAGGTTCTGTGTCCTACAGTAGGCATATGTAGGTTCTGTGTCCCACAGTACAGTAGGTATATGTAGGTCCTGTGTCCCACAGTAGGTATATGTAGGTTCTGTGTCCTACAGTAGGTATATGTAGGTTCTGTGTCCTACAGTAGGTATAGTAGGTTCTGTGTCCTACAGTATTTATATGTAGGTCCTATGTCCTACAGAGGTATATGTAGGTTCTGTGTCCTACAGTACAGTGGGATATGGGTTCTGTGTCTTAAGTAGGTATATGTAGGTTCTGTGTCCTACAGTAGGCATATGTAGGTTCTGTGTCCTACAGTACAGTGGGTATATGTAGGTTCTGTGTCCCACAGTAGGTATTTGTAGGTTCTGTGTCCTACAGTAGGTATATGTAGGTTCTGTGTCCTACAGTAGGTATATGTAGGTTATGTGTCCTATAATAGGTGTATGTAGGTTCTGTGTCCTACAATAAGTATATGTAGTCCTGTGCCTACTGTAGGTATATGTAGGTTCTGTGTCCCACAGTACAGTAGGGATATGTAGGTTCTTTGTATACAGTAGGCATATGTTAGTTTGTATTCTATAGTAGGTACATGCAGGTACAGTAGGTATATGGTATGTAGGTTCTCTGTCCCAAAGTACAGTATATCTCTAATGTAATAAGAGATATTTAAACAAACATGTTCCTTTATTTCATACAAAACGGAGCAGTGGCATAACCAGGAATTACTAGGCCCCCCAGCAAAACTATAATCCCCCCTGCCCTGATTCATCTACAGTGATTTTCTGGGGGGAGGTTTATTCCATCATTGGGAATGTAAGAATAAACAACTGCATTTAAAGAATTAATTTTGATCCCGTGTCATCTGCTGGTGTAAAGCTAAATATATCTGTATGGTAATTGCCAATGATAATGTTTCCCATCCAAACCATGGTCTAATAACGGAGGGGAATACTTTGTATGATCTAAAGGCACAAGCAACCAGAAACAATACAAGCAAGAGGGAAAGACTATCAAACAGCCTTTCTTCACTACTGCTCTAAGTCTAATCCTGAACCTACCCATTTCCCCATCCCCTCTACCACTTTGGTGAATAGTTTACTCAACTCTTTACTTCTGTCCCCCAGTCCACCCCACTTCCATCTCTAAGGTGGCTGCATGCTAAGGTTAAAGGTGGGAGGAGTGTCAGGGCAGAATAGGGAAGGAGCAGGAGAGCTTTTTGACAACTTACAGCTCCTGTTAGAGAGATACTTTCTCATCTTCTCAGAGAAATTAGAAGGACAAGTTGCCCCTCAAATTGAAAAATTGTATATAGGTAAATCACACCAAACCTCAATACTTCAATAGTTATAAAGCTGAAGATATAAGACTAACCTGATATAAGACTAAACATGACCATTCACCAAACAAAGCTGGGCACCAGCAACAAAATGCAGCAATTCCCATAAAATCCAAAAAGTCTTATTGATACATATTAAAAAGCACGTTCACGCCTGACGCGTTTCATGTAATAGTTACACTTTGCTGATGAAGTGTAACTATACACGAAATGCGTCAGGCATGGACATGCTTTTAATATGTATCATTGAGACTTTTTGGATTTTACGGGAATTGCTGCAGTTTGTTGCCGGTTGCCCCGCTTTGTTTGGTAATTGGGTCTTGTTATTTGATTGGCCTGCGAAGGGCCTGGGGCATGGTTGCACCAGGGCCACCATCCTAAGGTGGTAAGTCCCTGTTTGATACGGTTTATTACAGTGTATTACTCACCTGTTTACTGCCGATGTGAATGACGAGGGCTAGGGGTGTTCACCCAGCCCTACCGCCAGAGTGTGTACATATTCGGCAGGTGTTATCATTACATGTGCTGCCTTTTTACTTTTCTTTTTACAATATATTTTTCGGTGGTGGAGTTTCGGTGGCCTCTCATATGCCATGATCCTGATTTGTTGAAGGCTAACATGTCCTGGTTCTTCCAGGTTAACAACTGCAATGTCAATGACTGAATTCTATTCCCCTAGCTGCTTCTCGAGCACGTGCAACTGGTTAAGCTTAGAGAGCAGGTGGAAACCTTTTAAGAGGCAGAGGAGGGAGAGAAAAACATTCACTGCACAACAGGTTAATCCTATGTCTGTCGAGGGTGATTGCCCTTTAAAAATAAGGGGCATATTTATAAGGAACGAAACTAGCGCCAAAAAATTACCCGCGCACATCGGGCCGCGAAAATATCGCTATCGCCTTATTTATAACGGCAAGCGCCATTCCCGCGGTATGTATCGCGGCCGCGATGTGTTGCAGTAATTTTAAGCCCCTTTGCGGCGATACTGTATAGTCGCCGCGAAGGGACTTAAAATCCCTTCCCGACGCATCTCCTAAGGGGGCGGGGCATACGCCCACCACCGCCCACAACCCCCGCGGGCAGCGGAGACCACCCGCGCGCTTCCCAGCAGCCCCTCCTAGCCTCCCATTCCGAGATTGCGCGAGGGGGAACGGGTTGGGAGGGCTGCTGGGAAGCGGGCGGGGGTGTTTCCGCTGCCGCGGGGGTGTGTGGGCGGGGTGGGCGTATGCCCCCCCTTAGGAGATGCGTCGGGGAAGGGATTGGGCGCACCCCCTCCCAGCAAACCCACCAAGCCCCCCCGCCCCGGCCGATCGGGAGGGGAAGGGAGGGGCCGCTGGGAGGGGTGGAGGCTCCCTCCACGGGCCCTGAGAAGGGCCTTATGGGGCTTAAGGGGGTCCCGCAGCTCGAACCGGGACCCCCCCTCCCCCGCCCTTGTAAGGGCCCTTGCGGCACTTATAAGTGCCCTTGAGGCTAACAAGAGCCCTTTGGGGCTTAAGGGTCCCGCAGCTCGAACCCCCTTCCCCGGCCCTTGTAAGGGCCCTTGCGGCACTGGGCACTTATAAGTGCCGCAAGGGCCCTTACAAGGGCCGGGGAGGGGGGTCCCGGTTCAAGCTGCGGGACCCCTAAGCCCCAGAGGGCTCTCTTGTCAGGCCGCAAGGGCACGTAAGTGCCACAAAGGCCTGATGGGCCGGGGAGGGGTCCGGTTCGAGCTGCGGTACCCTTAAGCCCCAAAGGCACTTATCAGTGCCGCAAAGGCCTTTACAAGGGCCGGGGGGGGGGGTCCCGGTTCGATCTGCGGGAACCCCCTTAAGCCCCAAAAGGCCCTTCTCAGGGCCCCGCTGGAGGGAGCCTCTACCCCTCCCAGCGGCTCCCTCCTTCCCCTCCCGGGAGCGGCCGGGGCGCGGGGGCTTGGAGGGGTTGCTGGGGAGGGGGTGCGCGGCGGGTGGTCGCGACCACTGCTGCGGCCCTTCCCGGCAGCCCTCCTAGCCTCCGTTCCGAGATTGCCGCGAGGGGGAACGGGTTGGGAGGGGCTGCTGGGAAGCGGCGGCGGGTGGTCTCTCCGCCGCTGCGGGGGGTTGTGGGCGGGGTGGGCGTGTCTCCCGCCGCGGGTTGGCTGCCCACCCCCCGTCGGGAAGGGATTTTAAGTCCCTTCGCGGCGATACTATACAGTATCGCCGCAAAGGGGCTTAAAATTACTGCAACACATCGCGGCCGCGATACATACCGCGGGAATGGCGCTTGCCGTTATAAATAAGGCGATAGCGATATTTTCGCGGCCACGATGTGCGCCGGTAATTTTTTGGCGCTAGTTTCGTTCCTTTATAAATATGCCCCTTAATTTTTAAAGGGCAATCACCCTCCGACAGACATAGGATTAACCTGTTGTGCAGTGAAATGTTTTTCTTCCCCTTCCCTCTGCCTCTTAAAAGGTTTCCACCTGCTCTCTAAGCTTAACCAGTTTGCACGTGCTCAGAGAAGGCAGCTAGGGGAATAGAATTCAGTCATTGACATTGCAGTTGTTAACTGGAAGAACCAGGACATGTTTAGCCTTACAGACAATAATCAGGATCATGGCATATGAGAAGGCCACCGAAACTCCACCACCGAAAAATATATTGTAAAAAGAAAAAGTAAAAAGGCAGCACATGTAATGATAACACTGCCGAATATGTACACACTCTGGCGGTAGGGCTGGGTGAACACCCCTAGCCCTCGTCATTCACATCGGCAGTAAACAGGTGAGTAATACACTGTAATAAACCGTATCAAACAGGGACTTACCACCTTAGGATGGTGGCCCTGGTGCAACCATGCCCCAGGCCCTTCGCAAGGCCAATCAAATAACAAGACCCAATTACCAAACAAAGCGGGGCAACCGGCAACAAACTGCAGCAATTCCCGTAAAATCCAAAAAAGTCTTCAATGATACATATTAAAAAGCATGTCCATGCCTGACGCATTTCGTGTAATAGTTACACTTCATCAGAGGCAAAGTGTAACTATTACATGAAACGCGTCAGGCGTGAACGTGCTTTTTAATATGTATCAATAAAGACTTTTTGGATTTTATGGGAATTGCTGCAGTTTGTTGCTGGGTGCCCAGCTTTGTTTGGTGAATGGGTCATGTTTAGTCTTATATCAGGTTAGTCTTATATCTTTCAGCTTTATAACTATTGAAGTATTGAGGTTTGGTGGTGATTTACCTATATACAATTTTCAATTTGAGGGGCAGACTTGTCCTTCTAAATTTCTCTGAGAAGTAGGAGAAAGTATCTCTCTAACAGGAGCTGTAAGTTGTCAAAAAGCTCTCCTGCTCCTTCCCTATTCTGCCCTGACACTCCTCCCACCTTTAACCTTAGCATGCAGCCACCTTAGAGATGGAAGTGGGGTGGACTGGGGGACAAGAAGTAAAGAGTTGAGTAAACTATTCACCAAAGTGGTAGGAGGGGATGGGGAAATGGGTAGGTTCAGGATTAGACTTAGAGCAGTAGTGAAGAAAGGCTGTTTGATAGTCTTTCCCTCTTGGCTTGTATTGTTTCTGGTTGCTTGTGCCTTTAGATCATACAAAGTATTCCCCTCCGGTTATTAGACCATGGTTTGGATGGGAAACATTATCATTGGCAATTACCATACAGATATATTTCAGCTTTACACCAGCAGATGACACAGGGATCAAAATTAATTCTTTAAATGCAGTTGTGCTTATTCTTACATTCCCAATGATGGATAAAACCTCCCCCCAGAAAATCACTGTAGATGAATCAGGGCAGGGGGGTATTATAGTTTTGCTGGGGGGCCTAGTAATTCCTGGTTATGCCACTGCTCCGTTTTGTATGAAATAAAGGAACATGTTTGTTTAAATATCTCTTATTACATTAGAGATATACTGTACTTTGGGACAGAGAACCTACATACCATATACCTACTGTACCTGCATGTACCTACTATAGAATACAAAACTAACATATGCCTACTGTAATACAAAGAACCTACATATACCTACTGTACTGTGGGACACAGAACCTACATATACCTACAGTAGGGCACAGGACCTACATATACTTATTGTAGGACACAGAACCTACATACACCTATTATAGGACACATAACCTACATATACCTACTGTAGGACACAGAACCTACATATAAACTACAAATACCTACTGTGGGACACAGAACCTACATATACCCACTGTACTGTAGGACACAGAAACCTACATATGTGTAGGACACAGAACCTACATATACCTACTGTAGGACACAGAACCTACAAATACCTACTGTGGGACACAGAACCTACATATACCCACTGTACTGTAGGACACAGAACCTACATATGCCTACTGTAGGACACAGAACCTACATATGCCTACTGTAGGACACAGAACCTACATATACCTACTTTAAGACACAGAACCTACATATTCCCACTGTACTGTAGGACACAGAACCTACATATACCTACTGTAGGACATAGGACCTACATATAAATACTGTAGGACACAGAACCTACATATACCTACTGTAGGACACAGAACCTACATATACCACTGTGGAACCACAGAACCTACATATACCTACTGTAGGACACAGAACCTACATATACCTACTGTAGGACACAGAACCTACATATACCTACTGTCAGGACACAGAACCTACATATACCTAATGTACTGTGGGACAAAGAACCTACATATACTTACTGTAGGACACAGAACCTACATACAGCTATTATAGGACACAGAACCTACATATAAATACTGTACAACACAGAACCTTCATATACCTACTGTAGGACACAGAACCTACATATAAATACTGTACAACACAGAACCTTCATATAACTACTGTAGGACACATAACCTACATATAACTACTGTAGGACACAGAACCTACATATACCTACTGTAGGACACAGAACCTGATCATTTTTTTCTACCTTTATACCACTTTTGTTACCCTGTAAACATTTTATTCTACCTTACTAAGTGATTAACATTGAACCTCCTGTTGTCTTCATAGATGGTAATTTAGAACCGGCTATGTTATGAGCAATAAGCAGCCACCATAAGAATTCTGCTTGTATTAAGCCTGTATACTGCTTTGTGTCTGCCTGGTTGAAAACCATTTACACTAAAATGCACTAATATTACCTACAGCTAGCTTTCTTCGAAGTGTTGATCATATTGCTTCATGGTTAAATATTCAAAACATCATTTTATCGCAGGACTGACTAATTTCAATCAACCTTACATTCTTAATAATTTATCTCACTCCAGCAGGTTGATTAGATTCATTGGATAAGACAGCTGGAGAATATCCTGTGGCAGGAAAGAATTGCTGTTTTGAGAAGCACTCAGCTAGATGGAAGAGATTATGACGGGGATGCCAGCAGTGGGTGAGAGAATGCACTTACCCTGCAGGTAAAAATATGGAGTCACGAGTGAACAAATAAAAAAGCAGCAAAGCGGGAGACATGCACTGAGGTTTTCTTAGTCTCTTTGTCACACAGAATGAGAGACATTTAGAATGACATCTGCATTTTAGTCACTTTTAAGATCCATCAATTACTTTCTCAAGCCTGCCAAAGTTTGGGTGACACCTTCTCTTCCATGTCACAAAACAAATTTCATTCTTTGAGTTGTATCCGCAGTCAGGGAAAACTCCCCCCACCGCAGCCCCTCCAGGGCCAGGAATTGGAAATAATAACAGTTTAGATTATTAACTGAGTAAATTGATTCAAATTATTATTTTACATTTATTAACATTTTCTATAGCGCTGTGTAATCATTTGAAGGAACAGAGCATAACTAACCTGACCATACAGTAGAGAAGGCACTCTAGGTAAGGATTTTTTTTAAACTATAGAATGTGGCCAGTATGGGGTTAAATTACAGTTTTGGGGGTGGGCATGCCCTTTAAGGTCATTGGGATGGAAAAATACTGCTCTTTTTTCTGAAAAGCATATGTATTTGCACTGAACTTCCCTTTTAATCTTTATTTTTGTTATCTGCATCATATAGAGGAAAGTGGGCAAATGGGTAACATTTCACAGCAGCAGAATCATTGACCCATCTGGACATACCCCAAACCACATTGGCTTCTCTCTTCCCTCAGAGTATGCATCGTGCAAGGGAAAGTGGGCGAACGGGTTATTTTGAAATCTATTGAATGTGGAGAAGATACAGCCACATATCCAAAATTCACCTATAAAAGCTATTTTTTAGCAGTGCCACTCAATGGTTCTGCTGCTGTGAAGCATTACCCCTGCTTTTCCCTATATGTTGCAAATATGATGTATATTACAAAAATAAATACTAAAGGGGAAGTAGTTCAGTGCAAAAACATATACTTTTAAGAAAAAAGAGCATTATTTTTCCATATTAATGACCTTAATCTGCCCATTCAGCATTTTGTCTGTGCAACATTCCACGTTAGTGTGCATTCTGGGAAGAAGAAGGACCGTTACAGAACCTAAAATGGCAGCTCTCTAATTTTAATAACAGGGATTAGCAAGGGGTATAAATTCAACTGATTTTTTTAAATGGATGAGAATATATAATATTTAGAATAATTAGGGATGCATAATATAAACTAAAAGTTTTAAAAATAATGATATTTTCCACTGAACTTTCCCTTTACAGACAGATTTCTTTTTTTTTAAACCCTTTTGTTGAGGTATGCAACAAGGAATCAGTGCCACTTCATGTTGAGCATGATTCCTCTTGTATAATAATGAAATAATAATGAACACCCCTTTTTAAGAAATTCAGAGACCGAATCAGAGTCAGATTCTAGAATTCTAAAAATTATTGAATTTCGAATATGAAGGAAGCAACTTTATTTCATGTTCTGGATATTTGTATGTGTTCCCCAGACCATTCCCCACGTACCAGAGCCATGTACAGTAAGTTAACAACTTTTCCTGCAGTTCGATCGGCCATCTCTAATGGGAACTTAAAAAAAGTTCAATGGAAAAATCATTATTATTAAAAATGATTTTATTACACTTACCTCGATATTGTACATATCCTCTAAACTCATTTTCACACCTTTTACTGTTGTGGGTTTTGAACTTGAATACAAAGTACATTGACCCTGTTATAAGGGACAAGTCCCCATCTTAAATCTGGACTATTTGGTACAATGAGATTTGCCTTGACGTAAGGCAGCACTGGAAAGGTTGGCCTGGGAGCTGTTTGTATGGCAGTGGTGACGAGGCACACAAATTCTGCTGTTGCCATTGTAGTGGTTACTGCAAATTTTGAACAAGTAGCAAAGCCCTTTCCCAATGTTCTATTCAGGTTCTCCGTTCATTTTGCTCATGTCACTAATTGAGTGCTGCATGCCATGCACCCATGTGTTCCTGGCCTTTTGCGCCAGTTTTAACAAAGCTAAGACAATCTGCTTATTAGCCATGTTAACCTTCCCTAGACATGATGCAGAGGAAAACTGTGCACACCAGACTTGATGCAAACGGTGTTTATTGATACATCAAAAAACACCACGTAACGTTTCAGTGCCCATGCACCTTTATCAGACACATACAAAATTTAAAATAAGTCCGGACCCTTAAATAGGCTAGATTCAGTGTCTATAGTGCCACCAAGAGGTAGCTATTCAAAACACATTCAGAAAAGCACAAACTGACTATTACAATATACACAGAAGGACCCATATTACTCATTAAGAAAACATCATTACAACCCGATAATGCCTACACAACAAATTATCTCTTGGGCAGAAAACATGATAAACCCAAATTCACGTTAAGTCCCCTGGGCTGCACTGCGTCAAGTGTAAAAATCCTGTACGCCTCTCTGTGCAGGATTTCGACGATCACCATCGAGTAGTAATGGTGGGACATGGTCGACCATCCCATGCAGATCGGACACCTGGTGTTTAACTGTCCTTAAATGACTGGTAACTGGCAGAAAAATGTTTTAGAGGAAGGAAAAATGGCTGCAAAAGGGAACCGGAGGGAAAGGGGGAAGGGAAGGGGGGAATGGGGGAAGGGCTCCAGTGGGCAAGCCAGAAATCTCTCAGAGGAAAGGTAAGAAGCTCACAGACAGGTTTCTTGTCTTCACTTTCTGGGACTTTGGACAGACGTTGCAGGAGAACCATTTGGAGCAGAGATGAAAGGTAAGGATTTTTAACACTGGAGTGGGGCCAGTATTGGTGGTCATTTTAGTTTTGGGGGTGGACATGCCCTTTAAGGGACAGGATTGTCTGCATAACTTTGCACTCTTTTATACTGTTATTAGCGGTTAGAGTGGTTACATGAAAATTATTTACTCACAGCAGCTCCGATCCTCCATGCGTCCCCCCGATTCCACCAGGCACCAATCTTGTCAGCGTGCACGCTCGCAGGACGCCATTCCTACAACTCTAAATCAGCTGTTTTGGGCTGCACGATTTAAAATGTTGGAATAAAAGATTTGTATTTTATAAAAGTTTGATTGTGACTAAGCGGTGTAGCCCAAATCAGCTGATTTGGAGTTTTACATGAAAATTACATGGGATTTGTGAATACAAATATTTATTTCACAATATAGTATAGGTGTGTGTAGTATAGTATAGGTATATGTGTAGCAGCTTGCAAAACATAAAGGAAAACTTAACCTAAATATGTACACCACTATATTCTGGAATGATTCCTATTACAAATTCAGTAAAATAGTCTGGTATTGCATCATTGGATCGCGTAAAGTAAGATGCACCAGTTTAAAGTCACATAGAGAATCACATTTAGTTTCACGCCACGAAAGGGGTTTAGTATTGGTAGCAGAGTGCTATTTCCATGTTCCGTGCAACATAATATCACTTTGGGTTAACGTGGCTTTTACACTGATTTTGGCCATATTAAATCTCCCTGTATTATATGTATAATTTAAAAATAGAAAAATAAAGCCCACTATCCCCAAACCAATTCACCTTAGAAATATTCATCACACCATTATCCATATGTGAGCCACCAGGAAACTGGTATGCCTGTGGCAGCAATAGTTTGAAAGGAAGAATTAGAGTGTGATTTAATTTTGGCAGCAGGAACATCCAGTCAATACAATTTATTAGACAAGTGGCGATTATGTGGCGTCTTGGAAACTGTCTGTTCTGGGTCTTTTGATCCATTTGTCAAGATTAGAAAATGAAATGTGGTAGAAAGATGAGCTGAGAAATTCATTTTACTTCTCTGACATAAGAATAAGGGTTTATTTTTTCAGAGATTGTGCATATATATAAAAAAACGAGTTTATTATTTATCAAACATAAAGGACAGAAAATGTTTCCCAGTCTAAAAATATTTCACTAGGTCCCACTTACCTATTTTGGATCATGTTTTGCGATCTATTTTTGGAAGGTCTAAATGTACTATTAATACATATCCCATGCATTCCAATTTCATCGGAAAATAATCAACCTGTGTATGGCAGCACTTCTGATCTGCAAGTCAGGAAAGAATGGATTTTACAGCATACTGCTCCTTAAAGCAACTTTATTGACAGAAATATGGGTTGACAGAGGTGTTTATTGAAGACGAGTAGCCAAACAGCCCTTTATTGTAATCTTTAGTAAAAGTGCACACTTTCTAGTTTGTATTCTGCAAGCTCTGGAATGCTAACTGCCTGGGAAGGGTCATGCCAGAAAACTATTGCCATTAGAAATAGTCACCCAGGTTATTTGGATATCACTGTGGAATAAACGAATACATTATCTATAATTCATATTTTAAAATATAAAGGGGGCAATGCATTGATAGCAGTTAACTGGTCAAATCAGTGTAAAACCCATGCTACCTGGTGTATTTGTACACTCCAGAATCTGAACATATTCCCTGATCTCAGTCACAAGCTCCCTTGCCTATTCTGTCTTATAAAAGGATTGGCTAGAGGCTACTAGTGGGTGTGACAAACTTTAACAAGTTCCTGCAGTATCTTAGGACTGAGCATGTGTAAAGAACATAATGGTCAGTGACCACACTGTGCGATACCGGAACACTGGGAAATAAAACACAAACCTCAAGTTAGAAAGTTACATTTCTCAACAAACATGTTAAAATAAGGTGAGACACTAATTACTGCTTTTATGTCAAGGAAATCTGCCTTCTAATTCAATGCTATTTTGGGGCTTTAGTTGTCCTTTAAACTAATTCACTGATGCCTGCGCCATTTCCATAACTTTAAATGGCATATCCACCCCCAAAACTAAAATTTGCCCCAGTGCTGGCCCCACTGTAAAGTGTTACACCATAGCTCCTTATGGTTCTCCTGCAGTCCCTGTCCAAAGTTCAAAAAAGTGAAAATAGTGGGAGCTGTCTGTGAGTCATACGGTGCCTGCTTCTTCCTTGTCCTCACTGACATATGCAGGGGAGCCCTCCCCCCCCTTGAGTAATCTGGATAGATAGATGCTGCTTGGTGCTCTACCATTAAAAAAAGCCAACATCATTATGTTTAACAAGCATCAGAAAAGTACTTACACTGCTTCTTTCCCTCGTGCTGTCTGCATAGCCATTAGCCGCGTCTGTGATTGGCTACCTCTCAGCCAATCACAGACTCGACTGCCGGTCTGGCCCCTATTTGCAACTTCCGGCATACAGAGGGCCGGAAGCAGAGCACCGCAGGAACTAAGGAGTGTAAATACATTTCTGCTGCTTTTGTGACAGTCTCTCTTCCCTGTGCTTCCTCCTCCATGGGTCAGCTTCCCCCCCCCCCTCGCATTTCCCTTAACTCGATCTCTTCCTGGTTTCTCCTGCACTGAGCATGTGCCAACCGCAGATTAGAGGAGGAACTAGTATTTGTGACAGTAGATTCAGAACCTCCCACCCCCTAGATTTCTGATCAGTGATTTCTTCATATCTTGGGCTGTGCAGCACGTAAATAGATGCTTGATGACTCGTTTTAAAAATAGGTGTGACGGGGACACTTCAACCCTCAGCCCAGGGGTGCTCTGAGCACACTTAGCTCACTGCAAAAAACCCACAAACCCGACTGAGAGTTTCCCCATCACTTATATATATTTACCATAAACCATTGTAACTGCCACCATGTGTGTTAAAAGGTACACAAACCTACCCAGCATGCACAGCTGTACAATTAAAATAATGAACATTTATTCGCTACCATGTACTGGTAGAAATATCACAGAATACAATAGAATATAATATACAGGTAAAAACGTAGCATCTCAGAGGCAGAATTCCTTAGTTCTAATTAGAGCAATCAGAGAGTCAGCTAACAATTTAAATAACGTTTAATAAAAACAGTGCAAATAATAAACCACAGAAAAATATAACAGACAAAAACACAATACAAGCAACAGTAAAACAAAATGGGATGAAAAATTAAAGAATACTTACGGTAGATTCAGTTCTTAATGTCCCAGGATTAAATGGAGGAAATAGATCCCTGTAAGAGTCCAAAGTTACCGGCCCTCAAAATAATTCTTATTAGTCCAAAATTAGATGGTAATGGAGAGCTAGCTCTTTGGGTTTCAGAGACATTTTTAAACCCTTGGAAAGGGTGGAACCAATTACCCATACCCAATCATAGAAAGGGGTGGGCTGAGCTAGGACCACACTCCAGTTGGTCTCCCTGACACACCCACTAGGTGGCTGTCCCTGCAAACTCCCGTAAAGAGGTAACGTGCCAAAATGCGCCAACTTACAAATCTGTGTTCAGGGCAACAAGATGAATTCATAGATACAAAATTCAATATGGTTACTGCTTATTAATCCATAAACTAACCACAAGTGTCTCTGTCGTAGACCGTGGGTGTTTGGATTCCCACAAAACAGTTTTTACCCCTGAGTCTACTTTTAAAAACAGTTCACAAAAATTATGGTCACGGAAAGAGATATGAATCCTGATATGTTTTGCTTCTAATATGGCTATGAACTAGGATAAAGTTTCATGAGATGTCTTTGTAATCACCCCCTGTTGATTCAGAGTCTGGAGTCTGTTTAGCACCTGGGCAATACAAACTGGGACCACAGGGATGTCCTTTCATCCTGACTAACTATACATAACGAAGTTACCTATTGGTATCCACATTAACCAAATACACAAAATATCTTGTCCAGTCAGAAAATAATACATTTTAAGAGACAAGAGAAAACTGGACAATCACATACAATAATACAGATCAAAACATAAGAAATTGGAGAATCATATACAAATATACAGTTTATAACATCCATTTCCCCATATAAACATACATTAAGCACATGATTGTGACAATACTTTTGCATACTACATTGCCATTTACCTGCATTAAAGCCAATTTTAGACCTCAGAGACTTTTAGGGCCAAAAATTTACTATCGTAAATTACTGATAGATTTACGATCCCCATTGAATACCAATTTGGTAGTTTACTATCGCATGGTATTCTATGAACGTTTGGTGTAAATGTAAGACCGCGCCTGTATATTTAGGGCCGCTGTCGTACATTACCGTTAAAGCATGGTATTGCTAAATTGTGATAACGCGGTTTATAAATATGGCCCTTTAGTTCAAGATGTACTGTGGCAAAATTGACAGACATCCTTACTGTGTGGCCACCTTGACATTTATGTTAATAAAAAAAATATTTTTTTTGTCTTGGGTAAATAGTTTTAAGGGGAACTGTGGTATCCAAACAAGTGGGCTTTATTAAAAAGGGCACACTCCTACCTTTAAAATAAGGATCATGTTTGTAGCTGTAGTCTATCCCAAGTTTCAGCAGTATAAATGTTTGTTTCCTGGTAGCACTGTAAGCTGTGATGTCACCAGCACTTGAGGTCTGTCTCCAAGTTTAAGGTTGGAACATGCCCACTGTTGGGACAAAGCATCATCAGCTGCATCATAAGCCCTAGTCGTCGAGCTTCTGAATAATTTTTTAGCTGGCCACAATCCTGAAAATATTTTTTTTCTCTCCCAAAGGTGTCCATAGTAAGAGACATAAAATGGTTGCAGGTCTGTAACTAGCTTCAGAAAAGATTGATTTTTGGTGGTGGGGCTTATGACACATGTCTGTCACCGTGACACAGAGACACAGAGAGAGGGCAGTCTGGAAAGAGTAACTTTACAAGCCAGAGACATCATTCTATGCTAGTATGAAAGGTATGAGAGAGCTTGATACCCTTTAAGCAAAAGTGATCACATGTTACAACTCACTCACACAATGCTTTTATTACCAACAATGGACAACTTTCTGTGAGAAGAGTGCAATTAGGTCATTAAAATTTTAAGACCAATTATACAATACATTTTGATAATAATTAATATTACAAATGTTGCAAAATGTTATTTTTCCTGGACCAACTTCTTAAGTCAGCTTTTGAAAACTTTCTGGAGTGAGACATGAGAACGGTACCATGATTTATTAGCAGTAATGGACTGTCTACTACAGAAGAATTAAGTCGGAGCGGTCAAAGAAGTTAATATGTTTAAAGAAAACCTTTATTATTTAAGTGATGTCATTGGTTCACATTGCATCATATGTCATTACATAATGCAAAGGTTAGGAAGGCTGAGATACTGATGAGTTATATGAGTTTGAAATTCATTGTTACTAATTGAGATTTCTTTTACAGTGTAGTTATTTTAATATCTACAAAACATCCGATTTGATTGTTCAATCAGTGGAGATGATAAAATATTTTCATATAGTCTTCAGTAAAATATCTTTAAAAGAAAAACATGCATGCATTGGCCAATAACAATCTATGTGCACGTATCTTTTTTCTGCAAACTATATAACATTGTCTGTGTGAAGTTCCAGAATATTTGTCTGTTGCTCATCACCATGGAGTTGATTACTTGAATGAATGCAACTACAGTGTTACGATAAACTTTATTAATTATATCCTTAAACAAAAGGAGGACAACAATATGGCAATATAGGTACTGTATCTGATAACAAAGAATTTACTACAGTGAATATCTGTTATGAATACAAATATTCTCTGGAATAAGCAGCCTATTATTAATCCCCCTTAAAGGAAGAGTTAACACAATTAAACTTAACGCAATTAAACATTTTTCGCCAGCTGATAAATCTGATTGAGTGGTTACCATGGCGATATATGGCGATATAGATGCTTTTTAAATTTAACAAAAATGGCAGCGATAGTGGTGGCGAGAAGTTAACGAACCTTTATGAATATGCCCCCTTGTCCTACCCCCTAAACTATAATACTTAAAATGAGTAAAGATGACCTTTAAATAGTGTATGATGAATTTAGATGGCAAGAATAAAATAAATGCAATCAACAGATTGTAAAGGCCTTCATGTTCAAAATGTACTGTGGCTAGTAGGGTTTATTGGCCCCATACAATGATAAATAGTGCAATGATGTGCAATTGCTGCAAGCAGACCTAGATCTAGTATCGGGAGAATGGCAGATGAGATTCAGTGTTAATAAATATAAGGTGATGCATTTGGGGTTTAACAATCCTGGTGCCACCTATACCATAAATAACACTGTGGGAAAAGATTTGGGGTTCTGGTAGACGACAAACTTAGCTGTAGCAAACAATGCCAGGTAGCAACTGCTAGAGCTACCAAGATATTGTCTTGTATGAAGAGGGGAATAGATTCAAGAGAGAAAAATATTCTCCCTCTTTGCAAGGCACTGGTAAGGCCTCATTTGGAATATGCTGTGCAGTTTTGGAATTTCATATAAAAAAGGGACATCTTGGAAATGTATCATTCAATGAAGAAAATGGAAAGGGAGCACAAGGCAGCAATTATATCTGCAACAATTTATTAGGCAACAGGGGTCCTTTCTCAAGCTTGAAAAAGGACCCTGTGTGGTCCAAAACATGTTGCCTAATAATTGTTGCAGATATAATTGCTGCATTGTGCTCCCTTTCCATTTTGTTCATTGAATAATTCTGACCGCTGGGTACGGAGCCGAGGAAGGTAGAGCATGTGGAAGGAGCCGAGGAAGGTAGAGCATGTGTGAATAACCACTAGGAAGTGCACTAAACTTCTATTTGAATATCTTGGAAATGGAAGCAGTTCAGAGAAGGGAACTAAAATAATATGGGGAATGGAGGGGCTTGACTATGCAGGAAGATTAGACAAGTTAGGGCTGTTTATATTGGAGAAGCGACGTTTGCGCAGGGATATGATCAGTTTTCTAAAGTTCTCTGAAGTTAATAAGTTTCTAAAACTAAAAAATATTGAGAATTACTGGTATTAATACATATACTGCAGTTCTGGTTGACCCAGGGATACTTTCTGATGCCATTTGGAGTCACAGAAAGGAATTTTTCCCACCCTTTTAAAAAATTTTTTGCCTTCTTCTGGATCAACTGTTAGGCAGGGTTAAAGAGGAAGATATAAAGGTTGGACTAGATAGACATATGACTTTATTTAACCTTAATTACTATGTTACTAAGATAGATAGACAGACAGACAGACGGATAGATAGAAAGACAGACAGACACAGATGGATAGATGAACAGATAGAGAGACGAATATATATACAGATAGAAAGACACAAATGTATAGATAGACAGACAGACAGACGGATAGATATACAGATAGAAAGACACAAATGAATAGATAGACAGACAGGGGGATAGATGCACAGATAGAGGAGAGAGAGAGAGATAGAGATTGATAATTACTGTTCAAATCAATATCTAGAAAACAGAATAATGAGATAAAAACTGGCAAATTAAGACTGTTGGTACAGCCCCTACCCAATTACTTTAATTGGAAATATAATTTTTTATTAAAAATGTAAATACAACAATTAGAGTAAATACAATATCCAGTGTCTTGATGGAGATTTTACTTCATCCTTTACACAGGGAGCAAAGCAAAGGACACTTACATATTGATCCCAATTTCTGCAATAAAGCAGAATCCTCTGAATTCAACTTCCCCAGCAGAATTATTACCTGGGTGTTCCCAACACCCCCCCCCCAAACTGCAGTAGGAGCCACATATACCAACCTCCACGATGTGAGAAACTTTGGCATTATGGAAATGGGAGGGGGGCTGCTGTCTCCCTTGCTGTCTGTCTAACCTTCTTTTGACTTTTTTTCTCTCCTAAATTTGGCCCCAACCCTTCAGACAGGCCCTGGGCACCTGCCTACGTTGCATTTCCCATTATCCGGCCCTGTCCCCACATATATTATTTTCAACAGGAAACAGCAGTCTCCACACATGTGGCATCATTTCATCTGATTCCAAGAAATATCTAACCAGTGAATGGGAGGCACTGACGAGTAAGCAGGAAACATTAAGTAGAATAGTAATCCATCCATTTGTGTCTATTAATTGATAAAGCAAAGTTTTTCAGTGTCATTTTTTTCATTTGGGAAAGGGCGATTTCTATAGTAATCTTAACATGTGAGAAGATAAATCATATTCCATTGACCCTATACAGGAATTTATTTCAACATCCAATATAAGTGTCATTATAAAGGCCAAGAACATTTGAACAGTGAGAAAAAAAGAGCTTGTAAATAAAATGTTTGACTGCCTTTGTTTTATCGCTAATGACAGATGTGACATTTTCCTGGCTCATGGTAAAAGGCAATCTATTTAAAGGTCAGTCATCCTTTCATTGCTTACCCATAAAATAGCTTTCTTTTACAAGGGAACAATGCCAAACCATAAAAAGCCAGATATATACATGCTCCAGATGATGGGAGGTCTAACTAATGGAGGATTTCAATCACTAAACTAATTTGCCATATTTTGTATGCTGATTTGGTTTCCCTATAAAAATGCAGGCGAGTACTAATATATGTTTTACAGCTTATTTTAGCTTTACAGTTTAGTCTGTTAGAAACTTTTGTAGTCTGCACAAGTAACACAATATATTTAACATAACCTAAATTTCATATTACAACCTATTCCATAAAAAAGCCTACTACTTTCCTTATGATTATTGATCATCTAATTCTTCTCATGGTACTCCACAGCCAATTAGATGAGGCCTTCAGCTGTGTAAGACTCTGAAGAAAATCTGGATGGTGTTGCTACAAGCAATGCTATTGCTCTTTTCCTTACTCCTACTGAATTTACACTACATGTGTGGAAATTCAGTTGCCTCTTTGCAGCAGGAATTGGTATGTTCTCCCAGTTCACATAAACACTTGCAGTGGAATATTGAAGAACTCAGTGGCTTTCATTATGGCACCTTTCCAACAAATCAGTTCATCAAATTCTTACCCAGCTAGATCTGCATTGGTCAATCTCATTTATTTGTTACAGAAAATTAAAAATTGGCAAGGGAACAACAGCCAAAAGAAGGTTACTGTTTTGTTTTTGAATATGTAAAATCAAGGCCAACTCATGATATGTGAGCTTCATAAACAAGTTTTTTTTATGGCTAATCAGCTGAATTCAAGTCTAAGATCAATATGCCCAATGCTCAGTGTCATCTAGGGAAGTGTAAACAAGTCAGCATTTGACTCTGACACAATGGAAAGGATTATAAATGACATTTCGCCATTTGTTTAACATTTGGAAAATAACAGAAGATCTCTTGCCGTTTTTATGCATAGTACCAAAGGTAGTAGAGAAATAATGGTCTCACACAATTTTTCATGGTTTTGTATATATCCTTTATACCACTGGTAATACAATGACATTTTAGATTATCTAGATTACAGTATGTACTCAGTGTTTATGGTAATGTTTGCAAGATGCAAAATCCATGAACAAACACAACTTGGATTAATTGTAACGCAAATATTCTTGTGTCTAAAAGTGAGCAAATTGCTAGAGTCAAGTCTAAAATCTAATGCAAAGAGTTAGGGGCATATTTACAAAGGTGCGATAAAAAACAGTAATGCTTAACATTGCTAAGACAATTTTACAAAATTAATGAACTGTATTTTTGTTGCTTAGTGATGTCCATCACTAAAGTACCATGGTAACACGTAGGGGGGATGGTGTGGCGGAGGTGCGACAGAGGAGTGGACACGATGCACTCACCGGGGGGCGCACTGTGTACATGGGGGTCACGCTATGCACGGCACGAGGGGGCACACGGAAGTGGTGGGGGAGTAGCTTGCTAGCACAATAACCATTCAGAGGGGCTTTTAGACCAAAGCCACAGTACACTGCATAGTAGCGGACCTGAAATGGACCTGAAATGCACATTTCCATTCCACTAGTGCGTGTTGTCGTTTGTGTGCGCTGCAATTGTGCACAAAATACAGATAGCATGTGGTCCAATTAGCGGATCGCTATGCAGGGCAGCGATCTGGTCAGAGCAATTGCCCAACACTAGTGTTCACTTTTTAATGCGCCATCGGATAGCAATTGCACTTTAAAACATGGCAGTGTGGCCTAACACTTAGAGCTGCACTGAGAAGTGCCCTATGGGGCTTTAGGGGTTCTGCCTTGCAGCCCTCAGAAGGACCATTGTGAGGTTCTTTTTCTTATTCCCTTTTATTCTTACAATTTTTTAGATTGTATCTGTGCTAGCAGGCCACGCCCTTCCCCTTCCCAGTCGACCCCTTGTACCACCACGTCTATAAGGAAAGACAAAATAAACTGGACACAAATACCATTTGTGAGCAAGACATAGTAAGGCGATAAAAAAAACAGTGTTGAAATATTTGCCCTTAATCCAAAAAGACCCCAAAATAAGTAAGCTTTTTAAAGAGACACCATTGTTCAGTTATACACAAGGGTCTACTCTGAAGGATATTTTATGCCCATCAGATATCGCAGTAAGAAAGAGGAAAGATAGATTCCTAAGAACAAAAAAGGTTGGCACATATCCCTGTATAAATTGCATTTGTTGTCACTTTATAATAAAAGGGGGAAAATTCTGTTATCCATCACAAGGTTTTGAAATTAAAAACAAAACATATGCCACTTGTGACACTAAGAATGTCATCTATATGCTTAAATGCTCATGTGGCAAAGCCTATGTGGGCCAAACAAGTAGTAGTGCCAAAACAAGAATAAAGGAACATAGGAATAACATCCATAACTGTAAGCCCAATACATATTCAGATACTGCTGTCGAATGTCATTTTGCCTCCTGTAAACATTTAGCATTTCAATTAAGATGGAATATTTTAGAGACTGTATATGGAGGAACACGTGTGCACGGAACTCACAGGCATTACTGTTTAAGGCTCAAGCAGGAGAGTGCATGGAACTCACAAGCATTACTGTTTGAGGCTCAAGCAGGAGAGTGCACGGAACTCACAGGCATTACTGTTTGAGGCTCAAGCAGGAGAGTGCACGGAACTCACAGGCATTACTGTTTGAGGCTCAAGCAGGAGAGTGCATGGAACTCACAAGCATTACTGTTTAAGGCTCAAGCAGGAGAGTGCACGGAACTCACAAGCATTACTGTTTGAGGCTCAAGCAGGAGAGTGCATGGAACTCACAAGCATTACTGTTTAAGGCTCAAGCAGGAGAGTGCATGGAACTCACAAGCATTACTGTTGGAGGCTCAAGCAGGAGAAAGCAGAGGAAATCTCAAAGGGGCGGAGCTTAACATTCAGCAAACCAGTAACAAGATGTCAGCAACTTTCAAGGCACAAAGCTAGGCTCTGGAGGGGCATAGGTAAAAAAAAAATATGGCAACAGTATTTTTAAAGCTGTAGCTTCCAAATGAACATAACTGGATTTTACAGTGCAATATTATTCTTAATGCATGTTGCATGGATGCAACTCCACTTATTGCGGATATCGATATTATTGAATGGAAACATTTTTTCGTATGATCAGGATTGTTTTGTGTATGGGTCCCTTTAGTTGTGACCCAGAGGATCAATAAAAACATTAGACAAACTAGCCATTTAAAAGTCCAGGAAGCAGTGGTTGGAAAGGATCCAATTTTTGCTTCTGTATCTGGGTGAAGTACAAACTGAAGATAAACAAATGGATGTGAGTACAAGATAAGTGTCTGCAATACAACGTTTATTGGCTAGTCAGCACAACATGTTTGAGACCTAAGCTCTTTTTCACACTTGAAAAATGACTGCTAACCAGCGGGCATATTACACTAAATATAATAGTACACTAAGTACACAACAGTACATTAATTGGTAACTATTGAAATTGACACCTATAGTTCAGTTACCATAGGCACCACAAGAATCTGCGAACACCTGTATTAGTTGGAAAGGGCTAAACGAAAACAAGAACTTAGTTAACCATATTACAACTGCTAAATATTGAGGCCCAGGAAAGCCAGTGCCTCAATAGAAAACATTAGTTTTCTCTGCAAAACTCCTTCCCACTCTCTACAGGAAGGTATAATGAATACCTTGTAAGCTGTCTCTAAAGTCTGTCTCACTATTCCTCGAAACTGCACCTTTAACTATAAAAAAATTTACGTCCGCATTCGTAATTGTACAATTCTGATCACAATTGTTAATTTACCATCGTAATTGTATGATCCCCTATACAATACCATATCACCTATTCAACACCATAGCGCCTATACAATACTATAGTGCCTATACAATACCATAGTACCTATACTATAGCATAGCACCTATACAATACCATAGCGACTATACAATACCATAGCGCCTACACAATACCATAGCACCTATACAATACTATAGTGCTTATACAATACCATAGTACCTATATAATACCATAGCACCTATAGAATACCATTGTGCCTATACAATACCATAGCACCTATGCAATACCTTAGTGCCTATACTATACCATAGTGCCTATACTATACCATAGCGCCTATACAATACCATAGCACCTATAAAACACCATAGTGCCTATATACAATGCCATAGCACCTATACAACACCATAGCACATATACAACACCATAGCAACTATATAATACCATAGTGCCTATACAATAAAATAGCACCTATACAATACTATAGCACCCATACAACACCATAGTGTCTATACAATACCATAGGAATTATACAATACCATAGCACCTATACAACATCATAGTGCCTATACAATACCATAGCACTTATGAAACACAATAGAACCTATATAACAGCATAGTGCCTTTACAACACCATAGTACTTGTACAATACCATAGCACCTATAAAACACCATAGCACCCATACAATACCATAGCACTTATACAACACCATAGCGCCAATACAATACTATAGCACCAATAACAACACCATAGCGCCTATACCATACCTTAGCACCTATACAACACCATAGCACCTATACAACACCATAGCACCTATACAACACCATAGCACCTATACAATACCATATCACCTATAAAACGCCATAGCACCTATAAAATACCATAGCACCTATAAAACACCATAGCGCCTACACAATACCATAGCACATATACAACACCATAGTGCCTATACAATACCATAGCACCTATACAATACCATAGTGCCTATACAATACCATAGTTCCTATACCATACCATAGCACCTATAAAACACCATAGTGCCTATACAATACCATAGCTCTTATAAAACACCATAGCACATATACAACATCATAGTGCCTATACAATACCATAGCACCTATACAATACCATAGGGCCTATCCCAGAAGTTATCAAACTTTTCAGACTGTGGCGCACATTGACTGTGTTGAAATGTTAATATTATATATATATTTTTAGGTACAAAATAACAAAAATTAAAGTTATATTGGTAAAAATATTTTCACTGCAAAAAATTCCGAGGCACACCTCTGGCTCTTTGAAGTCACACCAGTGTCCTCTGACCTTTGAGAAACCCTGGTCTATTCATACCAGTAAATCATTAGAGTTCCCATATTAATGGGTGTTTAGTTTAAAGGAATAGTTCACACAAAAAGTGAACTATTCCTCTAATGCATTTATTGAAGCCCGGGAGGTAAAGGATCTATTCCTTACCTTCCATACTTCAATCATTTGACCAGGAAAGTATCATTCGAAGGAAAGTATATTTACCTTGTGCACGAACCACCGCAGCTCAGTTGACAAGACCTGACCTCTTTCTGGTTTAGTTTCACTATAGCGCGCATGCGGGTTAATGCGGGCTATAGTAAACTAAACCAGGAAGTGGTCGGCAATTTTCAACTGAGCTCTGCAATTTTTTTTGTGTGAACTATTCCTTTAAATCATGTTTCTTAAAATCCAAAATTAAATCCAAACAAGTTTTAGTTTATACTTTTTCTTTAAAATATCCAGTATCTGGAAAGAAGTAAGGTATTCTACAACACACCCAAAACTTAGCTTCCTTACAGTACTACCGTTATATGTGCAAGGACATATAAGGACAGGGTCATTGAAAATATGAAGTTGATGATATCCACTGGACAACTTCAAACACTTTCCGTACTATCAAATATCTGCTGCACAATTAGACTGATGCATAAAACATTTTGAATGTGCTACATAATGTCTTGTCCAAATTGTTTCCTTGTTATCCTTTTATTGGACATACTACAAGAACATTTTGGCAATTATCTGAATTTATAAATAACCCTCGGTATACAAACAAAAAACTCTAAAAAATGTTTTGTAGTAGATTTTTATTGAAAATAAAAAATATTATAGTTTATTCTTCTGTAATACACAATATGCAACTGTCACTTTTGGGTACATATAATTTAGTACCCTGGATTAAATTGAATATACACTAATGGCTTTGTTGGAGTGACAATATAATTTTACACAGTAAGTATTTATCCACTGATAAACAGCAATCAGTCTCTTCTGTTTATTGTTACACCATCAATGTCAGATCCCAGAAAAGTTAAACTCATGCATTATTTTAAACACATAACCTTTGTAGTTGAAATCTTATTTGTTTTTTTTGTGTGTACAATCGCAGGTAAAATTCCAATGTTCAGGTAGATATTAATGTTCTTAAAGCAGAAGGTTCATTTTTAAAATGTCTGTGTTACGTTTAATGTTTATTACAGGAACAATATAATCATCTACTGAACTTTATCGCTATTAGATATACAACCTACCTAGCAAATTCTTGGATATGATATGTGTGCACCTGCATTTATGACCTACGTAGTAAAACTATGTAAGCTGGAAAGAAGAGCTCCAAAGGACAAATATATGTTTTTCCTACAAATGATAACTACTATATTCAGTTCTGCAGTTTGAATTAGATTGCATTGCAGTGCTTGTGATGGTTTGAAAAGTTAAATGTTCTTTACAACAGACAGACAACGTATAGAATTCTGTACAGTATTCAGTACTCAGATTATAGTAGATGTTTCAGTCTACAGGCAGAGCATCAGTTCATTGTCTTTACACAACTATGGCTGTGACGTGAGTGCTGTTTAGCCTAGCAGAATGTGAGGACATGACTGCACCATGTTAGAAATCTCAGAGCAGATACGTGTAAGAAAAAGAATTGCAAAATAATTGAAAACATATTTTTATCATTTTTAAAACTGGGGAAAAAATATGTTCTACTAAAAGAAAAAGAATACTTAAAAACTATTTTCCATATACATCAACTCAAAGATTCACCATGGTTAATTATAAATGTGAAATATTCACCATCTCAAATGGTAACTTGAATATCATTATGGTTAATAATAACTGTGGACTATTCACCATGGTTAATGATAACTGTGAAATGTTCACCATTGTAAATGGTAACTTGAATATTCACCATGGTTAATAACTGGAATATTCACCATGGTTAAAGATAACTGTGGAATATTCACCATTGTTAATGATAACTGTGGAATATTCACCATGGTTAATGATAACTGGAATATTCACCATGGTTAATGATAACTGTGGAATATTCACCATTGTTAATGATAACTGTGGAATATTCACCATTGTTAATGATAACTGTGGAATATTCACCATGGTTATTGATAACAGTGGAATATTCATCATGGTTAATGATAACTGTGAAATATTCACCATGGTTAATGATAACTGTGGAATATTCACCATGGTTAATGATAACTGGAATATTCACCATGGTTAATAATAACTGGAATATTCACCATGGTTAATGATAACTGTGGAATATTCACCATTGTTAATGATAACTGTGGAATATTCACCATGGTTAATGATAACCCGGAATATTCACCATGGTTATCGATAACTGTGGAATATTCATCATGGTTAATGATAACTGTGGAATATTCACCATGACTAATGATAACCATGGAATATTCACCATGGTTAATTATAACTATGGAATATTCACCATGGTTATCGATAACTGTGGAATATTCATCATGGTTAATGATAACTGTGGAATATCACCATTGTAATGATAACCATGGAATATTCACCATGGTTAATTATAACTATGGAATATTCACCATGGTTATCGATAACTGTGGAATATTCACCAATTTTTAATGATAACTGTGGAATATTCACCATGACTAATGATAACCATGGGATATTCACCATGACTAATGATAAACATGGAATATTCATCATGGTTAATGATAACTGTAGAATATTAATCAGGGTTAATGATACCAGTGGAATATTCATCATGGTTAATAACTGTGGAATATTCACCATGGTTAATGATAACTGTAGAATATTCACCATTGTTAATGATAACTGTGGATATTCACCATCGCTTTGAGCCCTTTAGGAGAAAAGCGCTTTACAAATGTTATTATATTGTATTGTATCGTAAATGGTAACTGGAATATTCACCATAGTAAATGATAACTGTGGAATATTCACCATGGTTAATAATAACTGTGAAATATTCACCATGGTTAATAATAACTGTGAAATATTCACCACGGTTAATGATAACTGTGGAATATTCACCATGGTTAATAACTAGAATATTCACCATGGTTATCGATAACTCTGGAATATTCACCATGTTTAATGATAACTGTGGAATATTCACCATGACTAATGATAACTGTGGAATATTCACCATGGTTAATGATAACCGTGGAATATTCACCATGGTTAATAATAACTGTGGAATATTCACCATGGTTAATAATAACTGGAATATTCACCATGGTTAATGATAACCGTGGAATATTCATCATGGTTAATGAAAACTGTGGAATATTCACCATGGTTAATGATAACTGTGGAATATTCACCATGGTTAATAATAACTGTGGAATATTCACCATGGTTAATAATAACTGTGGAATATTCACCATGGTTAATGATAACTGTAGAATATTCACCATGGTTAAAGGACAACTCCACCCTCATAACAACATCTTTAAGAAAGAATGGCCTCTTTAAAATATGTTGATATATTATAGTTTGTCCTATGAATTCATTACTGTATGCCTGCTATGCTTCTGGATGCCTCATGGAAACTGAGCAATTTAGAAACCTGTACTGAGCCTGGGCATGCTCAGAAGAGGCAGACAGGGGATTAACATTCAGTCATTGGCTGTGATGTCAACTGTCAAATCAATAAATAACAGTTGCTAGCTGGAAGAACAAGGAAGCAGAAACAGGGTCAACAGGACATTGTGCAGGATTTCAGGTTAGACTTATATATTTCAGATTTCAAACTATTACCGTTTAGGGTATTTTACCGGTTTTCATTTTGGCGCTGGACTTGCTGGACCCTTTAATGATAACTTTTCACCATGGTTAATGATAACTGTGGAATATTCACCATGGTAAATGATAACTGTGGATATTCACCATTGCTTTGAGTCCTTTGCTACCGAATCCTCTAAAAACAAGTTTCAAGAGACAATTAGGTTTCATTACACTGCCATTTACACCATTTACAATCACACCTAAAACACTGTCTGGGATCCAACTCACATTGCAGCCATATAACAGGGTTGCTTGCTTAAAAAGAAAAATAATGTTCCTTTTCCCTTGCATGCTTTAATGTGAACAGATGTATGCTTTGACTGTCAAGGACAGCAGATATTTCTAATTGAAACAGTATGAGCGTTGGCACAATAACAGGCATTGCTGAGCTCCCTTCCTGGGGGCCTAACCTGACTCTCAAACACAAGACACTTACATTGATTACACAACAGTGTTGTTAAGCGAGAAGACTCCAACCATTTGTGAACTACAGCTCCAGAAAAATAACAGTCCAGGCAGATTGTACTGTGACCTACATTCTGGCAAAGGAATACAAATTTATTCTTTCAATTTCCGTTCTTTAATGACTTTGCTAAAATCTGATTTGTCCTGGCTGTCACCTCCAGGTACCATCCACTCTTCAAAAATATTATCAACATAGCCATATTGCAATTATCGGTCTTATTCAGTTGCTAAAGGACAGAGAATTCTACTTCGTTTTTGATATCAAATAAGTAATTAAGTAAAAAAACAAAAACAAAACAAGTGTTAGTAATAAGAAGTACTAGAAAAAGGCTTGGTTCCCATAAATGTTTTGATTTTTTCCCCCTCCTTTTTACTGGTGTTTGCAGATGTTTTTGCCGCTAGGAATTCATTGGATTCAGCATTTTCCAAGCAGCAACGCTAAAAAAAAAAACCTGGTAAAATGATGGCGAAACGAAAACAATGTGTGAACCTAGCCTTAAGTCCAGTAGACAGTATTAATGGAAAGGATTTTTTATATCTTTATATTTTAAGAATATTGGAGGTATAGAACACTTAAGTAGAAAGTATATATTGTACTAGTTATGTTCAATGAATGGTGCAACATTCTAGAACTATGAATTTAAATGAGATACATTCAGAGAACCACGGATTCTGAGTTTTCCAGTGTGTCTAATACTTAATAACCAGGTATTAATGTTACATTTCTACTTTATCCGTTATTTTTAAAAAACTAGACAGGCCCGGAAACAAAGTCACTCTACAACTATAATTTGGTAAATAAAGAGGTTGACGGCGCTGCCAAAGTCAAAGGCTGGACTGCACAGGCAGAGTGATAACCACTAATCGGTAAATGGTGTCCAGGCAAGCCTATTCATTATAGACATCTAAGAATTGTTGTAAATTATGGTGTCTAACACACAGCTACCAAATCATAAAAAAAAAAAAAAAAAACAACAACACAAAATGGCATTTCAGGATTCATGTAGATTTTTTAGGTCTAAATTAAGGTGGAGAAAGTGGAAATTTACCAAAATAAATGACTTTTTAGTGGGGCTAAAAAACAGAACACATTATTACAAGGAGATTAAACTTAAAATAACTGTTCAAAGCACCAAGAGGTCTTGTCTAAAACCATCTGCTGCCAACATAGGTCTGCAAAACACATTGCTTGGTAAGACAACAAACAGGTTAATATTACAAGCAATAAAGAATCTTAGAAAACACGTGACATGTCCTCTATACTATTCCTTTTTCCATCAGCCATTGAGTATTGCATAGTGGTGACACTGCAGCTGTGTGTCCTGGATTAACTGGTTAAGTGCATGCATTCATTGTAGGGTGTTTCTGAATTACGGTACAACCCTCAGAATTAATAATGTAAAGAAAGGTTCATTCAAAGACAGGAATCACTGCACATGCAGGTGACATTGTCCACATTCTCCACTGGAGACCAAATGACTGCCCATCTCTCTATATATTACGTAGCCAATAAGTCCTTTGTGCGCAGTCAGCCAAACTTCCAAGTGCCTGGACTTGCAGTTACATGCAGAGAAGATGCCTCAATATGGCCTCCTGGCTCTTGCATGCTGAAATTAGCAGTATTTTCTTTGTAAGATCACCCATGACTTCCTATTCACTTTTCATAATGAACTTGTATGTGCAAGGCTTCACTTTTTGCCACCCATTTCTCACTGCCTTTCACGATCACCTGTCCACAAAGAGCAAAAATTAAGATAAAGTGTTCAGCCTCTCCCACAACATGGAGGGTATGAAAGGTTGAATATGAACACAAAGCTTCCATCCTGGGTTTAGGCAGTTTCTAGGGACATTGCATATTCTGCCCTGCTCGTTCCATTCTCCTCTTTGCGCAGTGGTTTCCTTGAAGGAGCATGATAAGAAAAGAGAGAAAGAAAGACATTTTAATAAAGTCAGGAAAATGGCACGCTGTTCTCTCAAATGTCTATTGCAATGTCTTAAATTCTGCTGCTAATGCTTAATTACAATATATCCTCTCCGCTTATATAATTTATATTCTAATATATTCTTATATTCAGTAAATATACTGTTGAAGAGGCAGGCTGATGCTAGTATTTACCTTTACCATAGTTTATTTCAAACCATAATCTATTTCTAACCGTAATCACCACTAGGTAAAATAAACCCTATTCAAGTCAAACTGGAGGGTGATAATATAGTAACCTTTTCCTTATATATTTATAAGCATTTACTGTACCACTTGTCATAAAACGGCACACGGTATCTGTATTTTACTGCTACAATGTAAATTAAAGACTTTGCGCGAAACACCAACACTGTAAGGGGCGTAACTAGAACTTAGTGGGCTGCTTAGTCTATGGGCCAGGTCAGATTTTAGAAAACTGACCCTCCTATGACTCCTAATTTATGGGAATTTTTTTTGAATGTATCTGTCTTATGTGCAGATCCACAGAGACACAGGCAGTCTTCTTTTCTTTCTGGTCAGACCTGTGACCCCTGAAGTGGTAGTCGCACAACTGGAGGTATTGTCCATTGGTGTCACAGTGCTGTGTTTTACAATATGGCAGTAAAATAGCAATGCAGTCACAAAATATCAATATCTATTTGGTAATTTACAACAGTAAAATACTAGCTAGGGTGGTAAGGAGATGCAGTATTAGTATAAACAGATACTGTAGCTTTATAAATAGACAAATTGGTTTGGTAAGTGCTTTTTTTTCCAAATAGTAAACAACATTGCTTAGATCTTGTTAAATTAAAATTTAACCCACTACTGGCCCCACTGTGTAGCTGTTCCTTATAATTCTCCTGCAGTGCTCGTCCAAAGTTCAGAAAAGTGAAGAGTAGGAGCTGTCTGTGAGTCATCGGGTGCTTGCTTCTTCCTTGTCCTCACTGAGGACTGTGACATGCGCAGTGGAACTCTCTCACCCCCTCCCTCCTGATCCCTCCATGGCTGCCCTTCACCTAGTGTAAAAATGTTTCAATACAATGTAGGAAATCCCTGCCCACCCACAAACTCTATGTTCTATTGCTAAAAAATTATTCAGAACTCTACTTACAGCCCTCCGCAGTAGCCTGCAGTGCTATACATCAGCAGCCGTACTTGTAATTGGCTGCTTCTCAGCCAATCACAGCCGCGGCTGCCAGTCTGGCCCATTTGCAAGTTCCGGCAAACAGAGGGCCCGATCAGAGTGCTGGAGGAGCAAGGGGCTGGAAGTAGAGTTCTGGTTCTTTTTTTAGCAATCTAACATAGCAGTTGGGGGTAGGCAGTGCTCTACATTATATAAAAAAAACTATTTAGAAGGTGAAGATACCCTTTTAGTACCAGTTCGTTAGCTGTATGCTCTTTGACTAGGATGAAACCAATGCCGCCCATATCATGCTTGCAATGTAAATACTGGCCAGCCTTTTAGGATGCTGTGTATATATTTTTATGGAAAGGAGGGCACTCTTAATTTCACTAGACAACTTCCTCTAATAATATTACAAAGCAAGAACCATATTATTCCCATCTATTCAGTTGCTATAATTTATACTTTCAAATGGAGAACTATTGTGCGTATAAAGTTTTTTTTTAAAAAATTGATTATTTCTACCTCTCAATAACATTTGTGCAAGCACAAAGAAAACTGCCAGGATTCCTCCTGGTTTCAACACTATATTTAATACAGGAAGGCACAGGACTAATCTGGCAGATGAAAATCAATAATCAATCCTACCTCCTTGCCCCAGTAATACCAATCATTTTGATTATAGCCTCTATTTAAACAGTACAACTGCTACTCATGTGTTTTCTCTGATGAAGTGTGTATTTCCTAGCATGAAACGCGTCAGACTAGAGTACACCTAAGTGATGGTTTGTGTATGCCGTTCACAGATGCTGTGTTTTTATATGTTCCAATAAAAGCTATATTTTAATTCTCTCTGACTGGATTCCGTGTTCAGGCTTGGAGGAGGCAGAATCCATTTCGCTTTATGTACTTGAGCATCATGCTCGTTCAGGAGAGGAGAATCCGACTCACCTTGGATGTTCCCAGCCACTCCTAGCATATCGGGAAGCCGAAGGTAGTGTCCCGCCCCACACCGCGATACCAGTGTTTCCACGCACAAAGAAAACTGCCAGGATTCCTCCTGGTTTCAACACTATATTTAATACGGGAAGGCACAGGACTAATCTGGGAGATGAAAATCAATAATCAATCCTATCTCCTTGCCCCAGGTACTTCTCATTTAAAAAAAAAAATTCAAAGTGTAGTTGCCCTTTGAAGGATACATACCTTTATATAACAAAGTATTATGTAAAGCATTAATACACCTTTAATAGTCATGCCACAAAGATATGTAGAACACAAAAATCAATTTAAATGGAATCCAGAGGAGGTCATTGAGTGTTTATTTTCCCTGCTGTATTAAGGGTACACAGCACATAGCCTTATTAACAAAAACAGCAACCATAATCAAGCAGCTCTTAAAAATTCCCTACGGAGAGAAACACTAATTATCTCGCATAAATGATAGAAAAAAAGATCAATTTAGCACAGCTGCTATTCCCAGCAATCAGAACAGGAGCCAAGAGTATCTGCATGCTTTATGTTCCATGATAGATTTGTGCTAAACCAGTTAAAGAGTTAAAATAGACTTTTCAGCAATTCTTGCTCTGTATGTTGTGAATTACATAGTTACTGCCAAAAACAACAAAGCGATAACAAAGTGCTGCGGGCTAGGCCACAATGAAGCGCTTTTAGGAGCAATCCGATGGCACTTTTAAAAGTGCACACTAGTGTGGCCCAGTTGATGTGGCCACACTAGTGCACTAGGTAATCGCAGTGCATGCTTTCCGCATTTTTGTGCGCGATCGCATGCGCTTCATCACTGGGTAATCGCAATGGCGAGCGCACACCAACGCGCTGTCGCTGTATAGTCTGTATACTGTTATTTAGCATATATGGGGAACATAAGGAGGGGAAAGCTGCAATTGGCAATTTTAGTTATATAGTTAAGGTTAGGGTGCAAGAGTTATTGTTAACATTGATCAGTTAAGGCACAAATTGGGTTGGGTAACATTAAATTATTCTATTATATTACTGCTTCTAGACATGTTTTCAGATGGAGTCCAATGATGTGAACATGGGTGATATTGAAATGACTTTGACATACAAGGGTACAAGCTTTAATGAAACAGATGTGGCCTTGGAGTATGGGTAAAAAAACATTATGAAGCAAAGGGATTGGGAAACATCTCAAGCAAATCTGATCTGAAAATGAATCTGAAATGGTGCAGGGAGCCCTATTGGTAGAATGTACAGTATATGTATTTTTTGTTTCAAGCATTTTAAACTGACCTTTATGTTTTAAAGCCTGGGTTACTAAGTATGCACAAGTTAAAAAGTATATTGCTATACTTTAAGTTTCCCAAGAGTGATGTGTTTTCACTCATGAAGCAGTTTCTTAGTTGCCCAGATGTTTAACGAGGAGCGTAATCTGAATATGCTCAGCTACAATATCACTCATGTAAAATTAGCCTTCGTCCCCTATGTAAATGTATCATTGTTTCCAAACTTTGGGCCATATTCACTAACACGTACCGTGGGTTATCCTCAAAGTATGAACGTCGCTGTAAATCTACCACCGTACAAGCACACAATACCAACACACTAGAAAACGACCGCATGTATAAGTAATCGTACAATCGTGATTGTAATTGCATGACCACGGTCATAATTGTACAACAAAATTTGCACTCGTTAAAAGCGTGGCATCACATGTAATTATAAAATAAATCATGCGTAATTATAAATAAAGCCTTTAAAGGGATATACTCATCATTATTACATTGCTAAGACACAAATCTGCTAAGAAAGTGATTAGATTGAAATTTCTTAGGTGCAAGGCCTGATGTGAATGCATTAACTTATTCCTTGATATCAAACTTTGAAGAAATAAAGGAAGCAATCTATCATCCTGGACTGTTGACTTAATGCATGTACACATGAAAGGGGCATTCCGTCGGGCACTGTTGATGATCCAGAGAGTAGGATCATAAATGAAGCCTGACAAAGCTCAGATACATTAAATGATACTCTGCCGAAGCGGCCATTCGGTACACATTGTGCTTCACGGGTCAGCCTTGCATTGGCATGTGTGTACGAGCCTTTAAAGTTTTCAAAAAGGTTTCCAGAGATTCCAACTAGAGGGAGATTTGTGAGTATACAACCAGAGAGAGCTCTAATTTCCTGTCACAGCACAAGGAGAGTTTTGGCACCAGTTTAACTCAATGGGCATCAAATACTTGTTTACTGGCTAACCCTGTGAAATATTCTTTAATTAATAATTCAGTTGTTTCTTTATACCTGATAAAATACCATGTCACAGTGGATCCCTCTAGCATTTTACTAATCAATCAGTCTTAGATATGTAAATAGTATGCTAAAATAATTAAATAATGACGATAAATAAAGTCGATCTGAGTATAAGCCGAGTGACTTATTTTTATCTAAAAAATTAGTAAAACTCATTGACTTGAATATAAACCGAGGGTAGAAATTGTAGGGAAAAAAGGGGTTTGTATCACTTTAAGATTTTTTTGTGTGCGCATTTCACTTTATGTTTTCTTATAATTTCCATAGATAATCATCAGATCATCTTAGGGAATGATAACGAACTTATACAAGCATAAATTACGTTTTCCAAGTCAAAATCTGATCGGAAAAATTACTTCCGGGAAACGAAGTGATTTTTCATTCATCAGAACTGATCACCTAATATTGATCTCTGCCCCAAAGTATTTTTCTAATCCTATTAGTGAATGCAACTCTGAGCTCCATTCACAAATACTATAGTAAGCTGTTATTCACTGATAGCTTACTATAGCCTGTACTGCACTGTGATCTGAATGGAGATTGCAATGAAGTATCTCAACTAGACCACCAGGATAGAAGTAGACTAAGGGAAGACCCCGGAGATGGAGAAAGTACTTTGACGTCACTGGGGTCTCCCTTACTGGCGATCAGTTTTGTGGGACCGGCAATTCCTATGCGGTCACAGCTTTAGAGGCTGCAATCTCCCAATCCCCACATCGGATTTGGACAATTGGTTTCATGAAAATCCCACGAAGAGAAGAGGCGTTCCACAATAAGGAAATCACGGAACTCCTCTTCTTTTCATGGCTTCTAGGGCTGCTAGCTCCCAATCCCAACATCGGATTTTCATGAAATGGGGGATCGAGGGGGGCACTTCAATCACCACTAGCTGCCTTAAAGGGGCAGTATACAGCAAATATGCCCTCACCGGTTTCATGAAAATTCAATGGGGGGATCGGGGGAGATTGCAGCCCCTAAAACTGAGATCACATAGGAAATGCCCATCCCGCAAAGCTGGTTGAAGATCAGGACTGAACAAAATTACTGTGAATTGAGTATAAACCGAAGTCATCTTTTTAGGCTCATTTTAAAAATGAAAAACCTCGGCTTATACTCGAGTATATTCGGTATACAGCTAAAGGTATTTTCAGAAATGTATATAAAAATTAATGACATCTGGTGTCTAAACTATACTATACTATACTAAGTATAATTATTGCCTCCATTCTAGAGTAAGCCAGAATCTCCCTCAATGCAGACAATCAAGGCTGCTGACATCACAACCATTGACTGCTGATTCTCCTACTGCTTCCTCTGAACATGCTCAAGCTTATAGAAAGCTCATTGAGCAGAGGGAGGAGGCAGATACATTTGCCAGAACAAAAGAGAACTTATAAATATCTAATTACAAATAAATATATTGCAGGTGGGTGGCATGCCATTTAAATTTTTTTTTCACTGGTAAATATAAAAGATTGAGATATAGCCTAGATTTATATGATGTATCACTCATCCTTAAGTGTAATTCAAAGATAAATGTGCCATTTTAAAATCCATAAAATCTCTAAAAGAAAGACCTTTAGTTACTTTCACTTTGAGCATTATTCCCTCTTATTTTAGCACAAGGGGCCCTATTTATAAAAGATCATTATCGTTATTGAAAAAATAACGATCGCTATCGTAAAATAACGACCGGTATTTTCGATAGCGATAACGATCTTTTATAAATAGGGCCCAAGGTACATAATAAAGCACAGGGAGCTGATAGCAACAGGTGGAAATGTTTGGTCAAAATTGACTGACCCCTTGGCCAAAAAAATGTAACACGTATGGCTGATAATTAGCAAATCATGGCTGTGTGCTCAGCTTTAGAACGATTAGGACTGATATCCGACATAGATTCAAGTTTTTGGTCTCACTGACTAATGTGTTAGGGTTCCATGGAGGTAGGTAGCATGACTAGACATTGCAGTTTAATCTAGACTTCATAACAGGTAAAGGTAGAAAAGGGCCATAGGCAGTAAATGTGGGGGGAGTTAGTGTGTGTAGGAGGGGATGTTATTTTAGTTGTAATCTAAACTCCATACAAGCCAATGCTAGCTGATAAGAATTTATTAGGGAAGAAAGGTCAGATAGGTGGATCATTTTGGCATTTGTATGTAAAGTTTTGAAGTTTACAAACCGATCACAAAGGATATAGAAAGAAACTTTCTTACTATTTTGTCATTGATGAATGACATTGTTTGTTTACCAATATTGATTCAAAAGAAGGAAAATGGGTTATAATTTAATTTCTATCTACTGCCCCACAGTATAAAGGTCCCAGGAGGAATACATCCATCAATTCTTACAATTAGTTTTGAAATTGGATTAAAATTGAGAAGAGATATTGCAAATTAAACCAGTGTGTGCAGTAGTATAAGAATACCTATATCTTTACAAAACAACATTATTCCTTATTAAGGGCTAGGCCACACTGATGCACATTTAAGTACAATCCATGGAAATCGCTGGAACGCGAAAATTCCCGCGATTTCCGATGCGCATGCGATTGCGCGTCCGTTCGCGTTTTGGTAACGCATGCGTTCACCATTTTTGGTGCGTTAACGCATGCGTGTCCATAACGCGAAAAGGCGGAAACGCATGCGCAAAACGCGAACGCGAGTGCGAAACGCGCAAGAATCGCGCACACAATCGCGTTGCACAACTGTGCGTTGCAGTGTGGCCTCACCCTAAAAGGAGGTTAAAACCCCAAATAGTTTTTAATGTGTAGAAATGGTTTTCCCATAATGCCACATAGGCCATGGCCTAGGGCGCCAGCATCTATAGGGCCGGCATGTCTGAAGCCTCCAGTTTTTATTAAAAAAGAAATTGCTGACTGCAGTAATAGGAGAGAGACAATGTATCTATTAATTGTATCTCATAAATCTGGGCACAAAAATTTCACTGGCCTAGGGGAGAAAAAGTATAAATCTGGCCCTGATTACAGGCCCATGCTATATAGGCCAAATTTGTGGTAAATTAGTGCAAAACACATGCTACTCAATGTACTATAGGTTTAGCGCGGGTTTTAAACTAATTTCGCACTGACTGCGCCATTTCCAAAAAGTCTCACGAGGAACTTTCAAGCTTTATTACTGCATCGGCCCATTAGCACCTAATTTGAAAGGGGAACTGTGGAATCATAACAGTTTCCTCAATACAAGGGGTGGTGTTTATGATACAGCTAATGATGCACCATATTCCATATATATAAAAGGTCAGGACACACACATTAAAGAAAACTGCTTAAAGGGCATGTCCACCCCCAAAACTATAACCCCCCAACTACTGGCCCCACCATGTAGTGTAGTTTAATCCTTACCTCACATCCCAACTCCATCTGGTCTCCTGTAGTCCCCCCCCCAAGTTCCAAAAACTGCCCACCAGGAGGCTAGCAGGTCCATATAGGACACGCCTGCCATGGCCTCCCGGAGATTCCTGCCATGCGTGCTGTAGCCCTTCTCCCCCCTCCCTCCCCCTCCCCCTCTCCTCCCCGTTCTACTATCCCTCCCCCTAGATTTCAACCCCCTTAATATTCTGCTCCCCCATGTTCCCCAGCCCCAACCGCATGTTTGTTTTTTTTAAAAAGCTCCCCAAACTCTTACTTAACTCTCCGCTTTCCTCCGCTGCACTGAAGACCGGCAGCCGCGTCCGTGATTGGCTGCGCTCAGCCAATCACAGACGCGACTGCCGGTCCCGCCCCTCTGCTTGCATTCTCGCAAGCGAGGGCCGGCAGTGCGGCGGAGGATCGAGGGGGAGGTAAGTAAGAGTTTGGGGGGCTTTTTAAAAAAACAAAACATGCGGTTGGGGCTGGGGGACATGGGGGAGCATAATATTAAATTCTATGGGGTGGACATAGCCTTTAAAGAAAAGGCCTATCTTTGCATATAAATGATCCTATCTAGGTGGCCACCTTGCAAATTCAGACTTAGTTTCCCCTATAACTAAAGCTACTTTGTTTCGAGGTGACCAAAAGGCATTTCCATGTTTATCATGTCAGATAACACTGTAACACTATTGTTAAGGGCAAGCATTTGTCACATCCAATGAAAGGAACGTTCATGTTTATCAAAGGAGGTGACCTATCTATTAAAGTGTCCTTGTGGTAAAGGTTACATTGGCCAAACAAAAAGAGAAATAATAACTAGACTTGGAGAACACATAACTGATATAATTAAAGGGCATGTCCACCACCAAAACTATAATCTCCCCCCCTACTGGCCCCATTGTGTAGTGTAGTTTAATCCTTACCTCACATCCCAGCTCAATATGGTTCTCCTGTAGTCCCCCCCAAAGTCCCAAAAACTGCCCACCAGGAGGATAATAGTAGAGTCCATATAGGACCTGCCTCCTGTGAGAAGTTTGGCATGCGCACTGCAGCCCTTCTCCCCCTCCCTCCCGATTAGGATTCCCTCCCCCTAGTGTAAAAATCTTTTTACATAACATTCCCCCTGTCCCCCCAGCTCCAACCGCTATATTTGTATTATCAGAAAAATGGCCCAAAACTACTTACCTTCCCCTCCTTCCTCCGCGACACTGAACTCACGCCCGGCAACCGCGTCCGTGATTGGCTGCCGCTCAGCCAATCACCGCGACTGCCGGTCCCCCCCTCTGCTTGCATTTTCTCGCAAGCAGGCCTGGCAGCGCGGCGGAGGAAAGGGGAAGTAGTATTGTTTTGGGCATTTTCTGATAATACAAATATAGCGGTTGGCTGGGGGGACAGGGGATGTTATGTAAAATTTTTTTAGAAGGTGACATACCCTTTAAATATAAAGTGGGGGGCAAAACACATGATACCACAGTGGCAAGACACTTCAACCAATATAGACACCAAGCTGCATAGCTAAGGTGGCAGATTTTGGAAATGTGTAAAAAAAATCCCACTGGGGGGGGGGACTTTGCCAAGAAATTATCTCACATGAAGTGTGGTGGATAGACAAATTAGAACCATTTTTGATTATCATGTTTCTTGTAATAAACTGTTACTGTACATGGTTAATGACATGATGTATATATGGCTCAATGTATGTATATTGTTAGATACAGTGTCTCTCTTTGTGTTAAAGGGGAACTGTGGTCCAAAAATGACTTGAGGTAAATTGATAGGAATTGCTCCCCTGAGAATTTTTGCAATTTATTTCCATTGTTTATTTTGCACAGTTTTGAAGATATTTACAATTTTGTGTAACTACCAGGTGAGTAGCCCCTGCAACCACAGGAGGGTCCATCTTCTTACTTTATAGCCTCCCCCCAGAAAACCACTGTAGAAGGGGTGCCCCATCATAGTTTTGCTGGGCAGCCCAGTGATTCCTAGTTAGGCCACTGCAAATAAATAGGATTTTAGGGGGCTGTTTTCTTAAATCTGACTGAAGCAAAGAATAATCACCAAGTGTGAAAGTGAAAGACCAACAGATTTGATGATGCTAGATGATAATAATGTGACAATCTGCAGAACTGCTTCATAGTGTAGATTTCAATACATAACATTATGATAATCATACATAAGTAATTGCTACTAGGGATGGCCGGTTCGCGGATCCGAATCCGCCGCGGATTTATCCCGTTCGCGAACGACGGATTTTTCCGGATTTTACGCCTTCCGAACTTCGGATTCGCGGATTTTTAGTATTTTCCAAAATTTTCGAAATTACGAGTTTTCACGTATTTTCGAAAATTTTCGAAAATACGAGAAAACACGTAATTTCGAAAATTTTTGAAAATACAAGGATTTCTCTTATTTTCATAAATACGTATTTTCGAAAAATTTCGAAATTAAGAGGATTACTCGTATTTTTGAAAATACATATTTTCGAAAATACTAGTTTTCTCGTATTTTCGAATTTTTGAAAATACGCGAAAAGCCGTAATTTCGAAAATTTTCGAAAATACATGAAAACTCGTAATTTCAAGGTTATTTTCCGTTTTAATGGGTTCGCTCGCGGATTTTCGAATTTTTTCGAAAATTCGCGGATCCTCGAGCAGACCGGATTTTGCGAAGTTCGGACATCTCTAATTGCTACCATATCTTTCCATAAATGCTATGGGGAATGCTTGCTCCAGTCAAATAAAATAATTATGATTATTGTAGATTATTAGAAACAATCTCCTATTTATAAACCCTCTTTTAGCTCCTATAAAACATACCCATATTTAGTATGATGTAAGATATAAAAAAAATCCATCATCCTACCTCTTTATTGCTTTGTAGCACATGATAACAGCTACAAAGAGTAGAACTGCAGCAACAATAATAACCAGGAAATGCCACCAGGTCTTTTCCTCACAGCACCGCGGATTAATAACTGCAAAGAAAGAAAATATGGATCAGTAAGCAAAAGCTTTCTAGAGAGCAAATGTTCAAATCAAAGTGCAATGAACAGAGAAATATTTCTTTTCTTATTATATCGATTCAGCAGACGGTATAGTGAATTCCCAAAGGCTCTTTTTTATAAGGATTTTTTTAAAACACAATAAAACATGCTTAAAGGGCATGTCCACCCCCAAAACTAAAATTTAACCCCTTACTGGCCACATCAAGTAGTTTAAAACAATCCTTACCTTACATTCCTGCTCAAAATAGTTCCCCTGCTGTGCCCCTCCAAAGTCCAGGAAACTGCTGTGTAGGAGCAGTGTGTGACTCATGCTGTGCCTGAGACTTCCTCAACCTCATCAAGGTTGAGGCATGCTCAGTGCAGCCCTCCCTGCCTCTCAGCCAATCACGGACGCGGCTGCCGGTCCCGCCCCCTGCTTTCAATTCCATGCAAGCAGAGGGCCTGAACACTGCAGCAGGGGAGAGAGGGCAGGTAAGTAAGAATCGGGGGACTTTCTAACAATTATATTAATGCGGTTGGGGCTGGGGGAGCATGCCCTACCACATATCAAAAGTTAAATTTCGGGGTGGACATGCCCTTTAATCTAAACTATCCACAACTTTATTAGACTTAGATTTTTTAGAAGATGACACTGATATGTTTTATCAGCAAACTGATCTTGCTGTACAGTACCTTCACTTCAGCCCACAGCATCAAAAGATAAAAGAAAGACCCTATTTAAAAAGACCCCTTTTATAAACATCTCCAGTCTGTGGTTATGTGCCCGGGGGAATGAATGAAGTGCAGAAAACCATTAGTGGGGTTATATGGGAAGGGTTGGAGTAGACTTGGGTGCAGGTGAGGGAGACGTTATGTAAAGATGTCAGCAGTCACAATATTTCTTTCACAAAAGAATCCCCCAGTTTCTCTATCACTGTGAAGAACACAGACATTGCTAGATTTGCCTTGTGCAATAAAGTTTCATTTGCTGAATACTACAGAGAAACACATGGTTTTATGGTATCTGCTTGTGAAGGTTCTCATTCATCCAGGTCATGCTACATCTGTTGTATTCAATTAGATCAAATGGACTTTAGTTTAGTTCTAGAAGACATTTCGCAAGTTATCCGACTGGCTTTCTCAATTCAGAATGATTTGTACAAATCTGTTGGTAATTATGTTCCCCCGATCATTGGCAGACAGTTGGTGTTGAACTCTCTATTCAGGCTTGGTTTCTTCATTTAACATAAACCTCCTTGTCACCTCTCTCAGTCACGTTCCTTTGTCCGGATGACTAGCAAAACGTCTTCAAGAACTAAACTTTAAAGGGCATCTATAGTGAAAAAAACACATTGCCCCTTTGCAAAGTTAAATTCATGTACTCTGTGCTACCTTAATCCTATTTATGTCAGTGACTCTGTTTAACCATGGTGTCAGATCTGTGTGCAGCACTCCCCCTTCCCCCTCCCCCCTGTTACCTCATGTGCAGTAGGAGTTAAAAGTTCAACATCCTGAAAAACACACCCACGTACAGTGGCCAATAGAAAGCAAGCTGTCCTGGAAACACAGAAGAAGGAGCTCCGTACAGTTTACGATATCTCACTTTGTGACCCATCATCAATCAGTGAAAGCTATTAAGAAGGGGGGTCAAGTGCAGCCTTATATCTACCATCAAAGCTACCTCTCTCCCCCTGCTAATGCTCTTATCTCTATGTTTATTACAGAGCAGGGATTTGATTGACAGTTCAAGTAGGAGTAGAGGAATGCAATCACTTATTCTTCTAACTGGTGTATCTCAGGACAGAGAGTGAATCTGAAAAAAGTGAAGACATTCTGGGGGTTGTGGGAAATTATAGAACACATGGAAAGAAAGAAAAAAAAGTTCATTTTTCCACTATAGATGCCCTTTAAGTCCAGTTGATGTAACTGAATACACAAAATATTTAATGGGATCTCTAAAAATGAAACCAAGCAGATACATGAACGCAATAGGAGAGGTAAACGTGGGCAGATATTTTGGCTGACCCGACCGTTCGCCAATATCATCCTATCTGTAGCATAAGTTGACGTGACCAACATTCCGCTGCATCCAAAGGAGACTTTTTTTATATTCATACACCATACACAATACACCGTATACAATACATAATATACTCAGAAGACATAAGCCTAAAAACAGATACATCATTCGGGGCGTGCCCCAAACCAACAGATAAAAGGATCAATAATACGGAACCCCCCTCTCTACCTTCCCCCTTCTTCGCAGAGTCCAAATGTCCTGGATCGGTATAAACAAAAGTACATGCTGGCTTGAACCAATCTAAAGATGAATGTGAGTGCTAATATACTCACGTCCCCCGGGTTTACGGCCGTACTGAACGGGGCTTCCACTGTCCAGAGCCCCCGGTCTGCCTTTCTTGCTCCGCAAGCCCACGGCGATAAACTCACTATTACACGCCAGTAGCCATCATCCAGTCAGTACGATTAGGGGGGTCCCAGTAGGGCAGTTTCTGTTCATCAGAAGAAACTGCTCTGATGACAGAAATTTTGAAAAACAGGCTAAGGACTTGGGGGCCAGGCTGAAACATAGAGGGTACAGTGATTGTAATTTGCAGAAGGGATGGAATAGGGCTCAACAAACCACCCAACATGAGTTGTTGTTTGAAAAAAAGCCATGAGTTAATACGCAAACCAAGAAAATCAGATTGATACCCCCCTATAACCAAGAATGGGCCACACTCAAAAAGATTCTACAGAAACAATGGTATCTGTTGGCAGAGGATACGGAGATAGGGGATAAAGTGGGAAAATACCCCTTGTTAACGGCCAAAAGGTCACGTAATCTCAGGGATAGGCTACCCAAAAGTCAATATGTGGAAACTACTAAAACCAGGGACACCTGGCTAAAACCATCAGTGGTAATAGGAAATGCGGAAAATGTATTTATTGTGAATTTATGCATGACAAGAGAGATAGCGTAATATATATATAGTGGCAGTATGTATAAAATTAAGGAGCTAAAAACATGCCAGACTCCGCAGGTTATATACTTGGCCACATGTGAGTGTGGGTCTAAGTATATAGGAAAAACACGCAGAAAAGTATGCATACGTATGGGAGAACACATTCGAGCAAACAGGAAGGGGGATGTACAGCGCAGCAGCATTGCCAAACATATGGTGGAGGCCCATAATAGCAGAATCCCTAGGGTTAAATTCATGGGAATACAAACTGTACACCTTGATATTAGGGGTGGTAATCTGGACAAGAAATTGTTACAAATGGAAACCAAATGGATGTTCAATCTGAATACGGTGACCCCATTTGGAATGAATGAAGAAGTATCATATGCCTGTTATTTGTAGTAAAATGTTTCTAATATGTTCAAACTAAAGGGTTTCTAAAGGTTTCAAATAAGTACAAATCTCTCCATTTTGCCTAATTTAGTTCAGATCCATGTGTAATTGATACATTCTGTAAAGCCAGCAGGCCTCAACAGCTGTTTTACCACCTAGTGATACATTTAGCTACTTTGTTGCTTTAAGAGATGGGGATAAAAGGATCTAAAAGAGGTAGTGACGTAGCACCCCGAGGAAGCCCAATAAGGAATCCTTGTGAGGGAGAAACACGCGTATGGTGCAGGTGGAATCCGTCCCTTAGGACCAGATCCAGTAGCAGAGAAGCAGGACCGGATATTTGTAAGCAGGACAATACCAAACCCCTGTGCGGGACAGACCGTACGGACGGGTGAAGAGTATCAGAATGTAGCGAGTGGGCGGTGTGAACACGGGATGCCAGAGGCAAGAAAGGCAGACCGGAAGCTCTGGACAGTGGAAGCCCCGTTCAGTACGGCCGTAAACCCGGGGGACGTGAGTATATTAGCACTCACATTCAGATTGGTTCAAGCCAGCATGTACTTTTGTTTATATCGATCCAGGACATTTGGACTCTGCGAAGAAGGGGGAAGGTAGAGAGGGGGGTTCCATATTATTGATCCTTTTATCTGTTGGTTTGGGGGACGCCCCGAATGATGTATCTGTTTTAAGGCTTATATCTTATGAGTATATTATGTATTGTATACGGTGTATTGTGTATGGTGTATGAATACATTTTTCAATTTTGCAGTTAAACAGTGCGTGTGCCCCATATAGTGTACTTGGGGGCCCATATATTTTGTGGGTCCTTTGTATATGGTTTTGCGTTAAGATAATTTATACACTGAGAGCACCACCACAAAGGTGTTGCACAACTGCTTATTTCAGTAGTAGTGCAGGTAGGATACCTTGATGGTTTATATCTAAAGGTGACTGCACAATCTACTGTGATTTACTCACATTATCAATTTTTCTTTAGTCCTTCGGGCCGAATGACAGGAAAAACAAAATATTGGTCAGTCGCCTAAGAAATATCTGCTTGTGTGTCCCTAGCCTTAAAGATTTTAGGAGCGATGCACTGAGAGCTGTTATTGCAAAGTGTGGAAATGTCTAAACACAAGTGCAGGATAACTAAATTGGAATCATACACAGACATTTTTCAAGGGGGTGAGGCACAGACATGTAGTAAAGAAGTGTCATTTTCCTCCTCCCTTAGCATATCCCAGCCCCTCCCCTGGCCCCATTTTGTGTATAAACAGTATCTCAATGAAAGCAAAGTGTACCATATACACTCAAGTATAAACTGATCCGAAAATAAACCAAGGTACTTATTTTTAACTGATAAACCAGGAAAACTGCTTGACTTGAGTATAAACAGAGGGTTGACTTTCTCCCACAGACAGTCCCATAGAAAGTACAATACACAGCCTAATAGAAAGTCCCATACACATCCCCATAGAAAGTGACATACACAGCCCAATAGAAAGTCCCATACACATCCCCATAGAAAGTCCCATACACAGCCCAATAGAAAGTCCAATACACTGCCCCATAGAAAATCCCATATGCAGCCCCATAGAAAGTCCAATACACTGCCCCATAGAAAGTTCCATACACAGCCCAATAGAAAGTCCCATACACAGCCCAATGGAAAGTCCCATACACAGCCCCATAGAAAGTCCAATACACTGCCCCATAGAAAATCCCATACACAGCCCCATAGAAAGTCCCATACACAGCCCAATACAAAGTCCCATACACAGCCCCATAGAAAGTCCCATACACAGCCCCATAGAAAGTCCAATACACAGCCCCATAGAAAGTCCCACACACAGCCTACAGGAAGTCCCATACTCAGTCCCATAGAAAGTCCCATACATAGCCCCATAGAAAGTCCCATACACAGATGTGTCTGCATAAATTTATTTGCAGCCTGTTTGTTGAATGCTGTTACTTCTATTGGTTTTTCCCTTTCCCTTGCAGTCTAGGCTGATCTAAATGAGCAGGACAACAATTGCCTTACCCACTGAAATAAAGAGGATTCTGTGTGTTACAGGGTACAGCTTTTGTTTTACCAGGGCTACATGATCTTGCTCTGCTACTCCAAGCATCCAGATAAGCCTAGACCCAAGTATAAACCGAGAGAAGACTTTCAGGATGATTTTGAAGGTAAAATGTATTCCTCCTTTACTGCATGATTAATTGATTAAGCACAGATTAAAAACGAGTAATGTTCCTTACTTTTATTTTTTTTAAAACTTGTTTGAGTACAAGATTGTCATTATGACATAATATAAAAGTTCAGTAACTTTTAAAATGATAAAGGTTTTAATTAATAAATAATTATATTGTGACCTGAAATTCTTAAAGTGCATCTCCACCCTCTTTTGTAAACTTTACACAGCATAAGGACCTTTCGAAATCTGCATTTTATCATACTTACCTTTTCCAAAGATGCTTCTTAAAGGGTAACTATGGTCCAGTTAATTTCCTGAGTATTTGAGCAGTTTACTTTTATTTTATTTTTTTTTCACACAGCTTAAAGGGTATGTCCACCCTAAAATCGATTTTTTAATATATGACTCCCCCTGTCCCCCCAGCCCCAACCGCTCTATTTATACTTTTAGAAAGTTCCCCAAACTTTACTTACCTCCCCTCTTTCCTCCGCCGCGCTGCCGGCCCTCTGCTTGCGAGAAAATGCAAGCAGAGGGGCGGGACCGGCAGTCGTGTCTGTGATTGGCTGAGCGGCAGCCAATCACGGACGCGGCTGCCGGGAGTTGATTTCGGCGGGGGAAAGAGGGAAGTAAAGTTTGGGGAGCTTTCTAAGAATGTTAATAGAGCGGTTGGGGCTGGGGGGACAGGGGGAATCATATGGATAAAGGGTTTAATGCTAGGGGGAGGGAATCCTGAGAGGGAGGGAGAGGGAGGGGGAGAAGGGCTGCAGTACGCATGCCAAACTTCTCCCGGAGGCCAGGTAGGAGGCAGAGTCCTATATGGACTCTGCTATCCTCCTGGTGGGCAGTTTTTGGGACTTTGGGGGGGACTACAGGAGAACCTTATGGAGCTGGGATGTGAGGTAAGGATTAAACTACACTACATGATGGGGCCAGTAGTTGGGGGGATTATAATTTTGGGGTGGACATGCCCTTTAAATTTTTCACAAGATATTTTAATTTTTATGTGTGATATGGTAGTAGCATCGCTGCCTGCATTTCCTGCTCTCAAACCATATGCCATACCCCCCCCCCCCCCCCCCGTGGCCCCTCTCCCTCCTCTTTCAGTCACAGTAACTCAATCTCTTCCTGGTTTCTTCTGCTTTCTACTGTACTGAGCATGTGCCAACCACAGATTAGAAGAAGGATCTAGTATTTGTCACCACAGATTCAGAATTCCCACCCTAAATTTCTGATCAGTGATTTCTTCATATCTTGGGCTGTGCAGCATGTTCACCTGCTAATTTAACCTCCATTGACTGTTACTGGTAGGTTTGCAGCGTCCTGAGCAGATTTTTTGGATCTATGGTTCTATAGAAGGGATACATTGCTTGTCTTACCCATTTGAAAATGAATAAATATGGAATATTAATTTACATGAATGTGATAAAAGGCATTATTTGCACCTTTCATTCTCATAAACATTCTATCATACTGAACAAGTATTTGAAAGGTAAAGGTTCGTACACACGTGCGATCGTGGGTGCCGACCCAGCCGATAGTGCCCATATAGGCATGATTATCGTCCGAAACAGCTGACCACCTTGTTTTCTAAGGTGGTCATTTAAGGTGGTCATTTTTACTACTGCAATCTGAGCAGTAGAATTTCTTAAACAAGAAAGTATAGAATGTTCAGTAAAACCTTCTAGATCAATCCAATTTATTTACGTTACATCTAATAAACCACCCAATCAGGTTTTATTACAGGAATTTTATAGCAAATGTGAGAGAGGAATAAGTAGATTAATCATTTATTGGAGTCTTCCTTTCTTACAGAATGTATTGATCTTGTGTTCTGGGTATAACATGTTATAATGAATCTATCCTGAGAAAACAGCCCACAGTTATTACCCAATTCTATAGTTGAGGTTTGTATCGTGTTTGTACCATGTTAGGTAACATCCAGCCTGATGAAGGGGGCTTAGGACTCCCGAAAGCTTGCTTAAATTTATTTTTTTCTCTAGTTAGCCAATAAAAGGTATCACAGTCCTACTTTTCTTCTCTTACCCAATTCTAGGGAATGATATTCAAATAATTAGTAACATAGTATTGGAGGTTAAATAAAGACATAAGTCCATTTAGTCCAACCATTTTAGTTGATCCAGTAGAGGGCAAAAAACAAACAAAAAAAAGCAAGCTGGAAAGGGGGAAAATATTCCTTCCTGACTCCAAATGGCAATCAGAAAGGATCCCTGGATCAACTAGAATTATAGTAAATCTGATCTGTAGATCCTGAGAAATCATCATTTGAAATAACAGCATTTGCAGGGAAAGACCTGTCACGTGTCACCCCAAAAGCAGAAATTATAATATGTGCCCTATTCCTAACCCCTAACTAGGATCTTTAGTTGCTTTCCAGCAAACTTTCTGCAAAAATTAAGAGAATCAGCAGAGAAAAGAAAGAAGGGGGGGAGAGAGGGAAATGTGTAAGCAGAGCAGTGCCCAAGGTGAGGCTGTACAGAGCTTATAAGTGTCGCAGACACTATAAGAAGGCAGTAAGGGAGGGTGGGGGCAGTTAGGAGCACCCACTAAACATTAATAATTTAATGACAAAGCAAGCACAGATAAATATGTGAATACCATTTTACTTCTCTCAAATTGTAGTTTCAAAAAATGTTAAGTTATCTGAGTGAGTATAGTGACCCTTTAAAGGATGTCCTATTGGTAAATAATGCACCCGGGAGTTTATTTTATGGCCCGGTAATATATTAATATAAAGTGATCATATTCACTTTATATCATCATATTGCCGCTTCTTTAATGTAAACAGCCCTTACCTGTCTAATGTGTCTGCATTTTTAAAGCCTCTTTATTACTTTTATTAATTTAGTTGGTAATTGGTACAAAATTGACTTTGCTTTTTTTTCTACAACCACAGTTACATATTTTCATAGATGGCAAGTAATAATAAATATTTTATATTTCACTCGCAATCAGAAAAAACCTGTACATTTAACGTGTCATTTTAAATATAGCAGATCAATTAAAAGGAAAAACCTCATTATATCCTTACAGAATACTGTTTTCAATTTTTAAATGAAAACTAAACCTACAAAACGTGTTATTTTCTACAATTCCCTAACCCTACTGTATGTATCGAAAACAAAATAAAAATATAACAAAACAATAAAAATGCCTTGCCTTTGCTCATGTTAGTTTGCAGGCAATTAACATCATTGCCTAGAGCAAGAAACAAAGGATCATGGTCAATAAAAGAAGAAGTGATCTATAAAGCTAGTTATAACTGCATTTATTTTTTTGGTTTCCAAAAGTTCAAATTGTAAACATTTAGCATACTTCACAACCATAATGGTTTGGCAGGACAGTCCTGTTATAAAACTTCCCTTATCCCCATCCTATTCTGGGGTGTTGCAAGGCATTCTGGCAGTGCAGACCAATCCTGGCCACCTCCTCTCATAGTTAAAAGGCATGATACAAGAGCTAAAGATGTGGGTCCTTTACAAAAGTGGTGTTAGTTACAGTAGATGATGATTAAATATGCCACAGACCCCACAAACGTAATAAATCAATTTACTGTCAATTCAAGTTAAACAAAACAAATCTCTCAGTTTCAATGGGATATTTTCAAATGCTGGATTACCTTTTACTATTTCTATAATATCGAGGCAATTGTACAGCTTTTCCAGAAATTGGCAGATTATGTGATAGATCACGTTTTCAGGGTGCGCCCTAGTGGGATTTTAAAGGTGTGGCTAGTGCAGCCAGGTGATTTTAACCAACTTTCTTTGGGGGGAAAAAATGTAAATATGAAACCACAGATGTTTACTCTAGTGCTAATATAAAGAGACGTTCTGTAGGAAGAAATAAGCTACAGTGAACCTGTAACTTCTCTATAGCCCCTTAATTGTATATTTGTAACCCAATCTCTTTTCTATTTAACCCAATAGCAAAAAAGCAAAATTTAAGAGCAAAAGTTTTAATAGCCTTTTAATTGCCTTTCCATGCTGCTCCTTAAAAGGAAACAATTTTTCCTTTAAAAGTAAAGTACATTTATAGCCTGGAGGTGGACAATTGCATGCAGTGACCTGAGTCCAGTGCTATCCAAGCTCATTATTGCTTTACTGGTAAATGGGCAACAAAAATACCAAGCTCAACTGTATGAGTAAGAAACTGTAAGACTGTATGCCATAGACTCTTGGGATGAGATAAACACAGCTAGGGTGACAGGATTTCTTTTTTAACAATCCCCATACAGACAGTAGCTGAGTAGCCTGTTCTCCAATATAGGAAGGAGAGACGGGAATGATTGGAGACCTCCCGTGGCATGGAAGACAAACAGGGTTATTCAATAAAAGTTCTTATTGTTTAAAATGGTGCTAATTTTTCCCCAACCAATCAAATATTAGCTTTCAAATGTTAAATAAGATCTGATTGGTTGGGGAAAAATTAGCACCAATTTAAACTATAAGAACTTTTATTGAATCTCCCTGAATGTTTGTAACTCCTTGGCCTGTTACAGCACGGCACTGTTCAATAGACTGCTTGATTGGTTGGGCCCAAGTAATGGTGTGCCCCATTTTATTTCCAGTTGCCAATTTGCGGGGTCGTGTAAACCACAGTGAGTTTGAAAGGGTTGTGGGTAGAGTTTGGTTAGAAAGCTGCGGTTGCAAGTCGTGTAAGTCAGTGGGCACGGGTCAGGTTGTGGGTCTTTTTAATTTTGGGTGTAAGTTGGGTTGCGGGTTTGACTAGTTGTGGCTCTGTTTAGGTGTGGTTATTGAACCCACCAGCAAAGTGGGTAAAATGTTAATCAATGAAAAAAAACAGTGTAATCACATCCTATAAACACAGTTCTGTGCCCGTGCACATTAGTGATAGTTCATAAAACCACTTTAGATCCGAAAGAATTTACTGTATATCGGCAGCGTGTAATGGTCACAAAGCCAAGGAGCTACCGACAAAGGGTATCATGACTTTTTTACCAGCTCCCTATACTAGCGATCGTTCACGTCTGTGGACAAAGCTAACAATCATTCTATATAAAGTATATAAGGATAGATCGTTCCTGTCTATTGGACATTGGGCAATTAGTGACTGCGTGTGTATGGGCACCTTTTAGGCTGGTTAACAGTAGAGATGTACTTTGGGTTCTAATAGAACCCAGTTTCGATTCGAATCCGGCGGTTTCGAAGTCCCGACGAAACTTTCGGAACTCCCGGATTTTTCGAAACTCGAATTTTTATCGTAAATTCGATAATTATCGAAATCGAAAGTAGATGATTATCGAAGTGTAAACAAAATGTATCGTAAGTGGGGATCAATTTCGGTAACCCTCGAAAGCATGGATCGATTTCGGTAAACATCGAAAAAGTGTATCGTAAGTGGGGATCGATTTCGGTAACCCTCGATAATTGTACGATTCCAGGTAACCCTCGAAATAGTAAGTCCATCAACCCTCGAAAAGTAGCAATCGATTTCGGTAACCCTCGAATGTTTGTGCCGATTTCGCCAACCCTCGAATGTACAAGCTGATTTCGGTAACCCTCGTATTTGTGATATCGGTAACCCTCGAAAGTAGTGTTCGATTTCGGTAACCCTCGAAAATAGCCCGCGAAAGCTCGAAAAAAGCCCGATCGTGAGGAAAGATAGATTTTAAATGAGTTTTACTTATATTTACGAGTTCCCCAGACCATTCCCCAGGTCCCTTTGCTATTAACAGTAACCTGCTATTACTATTTAATCCCTAAAATTGATAGAAACTTTCGAATTTTTTTTCCCCATAGACTTCTATGGGTCCGTTTTCGGATTTTCGAATTTTCCCGAAAATTCAAAAATCCGAAAACAGGTCGAAACTCATCAGTTTCGGCCATCTCTAGTTAGCAGCTTGTTGATTCTATAGTTTATAGCCTTTTCTAATTATAAACAGATAATAAAAATGTCCTAAAAAGGTTTATAGCCTTAAAAACTGTATAGATAGCACCATCATAGTGACATAGGATGGGCTGCCACATCCCCTTTCATCACAGCAACTTATAACAGCCATCTGGGGAAATCAAAATCCTTTGAGCCAAGGACCAGCAATCTATTCTTATTTAGTTTCTAAAGAGACAATGGGTTTGCGGAAACAATTGCTAAGGAAAATGCATTCCAAATAATTAGTGCACAGCCTTTAAAAAAAAGATTCCATAAACTAAGTTTACTACTTGGCAACAGGACACACAGTTGCTATTTTGATTGACCCGTTTTCCCCCTAGGGCTTTAAAGTGAGTGTATTGAATGTTTGATTTATTATTCAGAGATATTGTCCTGTTATCCTAAACAACCTCTAGGTGTCACTGTAATGAAGTGCAATGATTTCTTACTGAGGAAGGGTTCAAAGTGTGTCAGCAAAACTGACCCCTGTAAAAGTACCTCATAGTAGGTACAATCACACTACAATGTTCTTTTGGTTTCCAAAGTTACAGCAGTATAAAGGGTGTTTTTTCTTGCTAGTACTGTGATCTGAGACATCACCAGCACCATTGCTCTGCCCCCAAGTCTCAGTCTTGAGTATGCCCACTGCTTTGACAGAGCTTCGTTGGTTGCATTATAAGCCCCACCTCGAACTTCTAAATTATCTTTAAAACTGGACTGAAAATATTTTTTTTCTTTCCATAATTTGTTCATAGGGAGAGGAAAGGACAAAGATGGATTGCAGGTCTGTAACTAGCTCCAGAAAAGATCCATTTTTGGGGGATGGGGCTTCTTACCCAGCACATCATATGACTGTCACAGACTCAGACAGTCAGGACAGAAAAATAAGTGTAACTTTACAAACCTATAACTTAAGATTCAGAAAAGCTAGAGACATTATCCTAAGCTTGTTCAAAAGTCATAAACTCTATTAAATAGAGGATACTAGACCACAGTTACCATTTAAATTAAAGTCACAATAGAAAATAATTAGAACAACTACAGAGAACATCAATTTCCATAGTTTAACATAAATGGAGCCAAATTATTCCAGAGGTGGGCTTTTTACTGCCATTGGGGGTCAATTTGAACATTTTTACTCCAAATATAGAAGGACATATCTTGCGCCAATTCTTCCCCCAAACAATTCAAACATAACCATCCCTGTAAGAGCTGACATTAGACAAGGATTCTTCCTTTTCATAGAATCCCAGTGTATTCCACAGGACACAAAATAGAGGGGGTGACCAACTCTTGCTGGCGCCTTATATAACTTTTCATCTGTTCCAGCTGCTCTCTTAGGCTGGGTACACATAGAGGATTTATTTTGTCCTGACAAGCCGTTCGCTACTAGCAAAAATATCGGTCAGTTGGGCCAAAACATCTGCTTGTGTGTACCCAGCCTTAGCTATCAGCACCCCATGGCTATAAAACGGAGCTAATCTACAATTGAAATTTCAGTTACTGCTGAATAGTGATGAGATATGGTTTCGCGCTAAACAGTAGCGCAAACTAAACGATTTCTTTATTGTATCGCGTGGCTGTGCCGTTAAAACAAAATGTCACAAGCCTGTTAATGCAGTGTAAAGCCCACACTAACCCAGTTTTAAACTTATTTTGCCGATGACGGCAAATATTACATCTCCGTGTAAACTCAAAAAAATTATGATTTTAAATTGGTTTTAACCATATTTTTGGAACTTCAATGGGTTTCACAGAACCACTGTCGGAACGGAACTCGCCAGTTTGTTCATCTCTACTGCTGAATTACAATTGCCATTATACTGATCAACCCTAAAGTTTGCTGAGAAATGGATTCTATGGCATATATTTCCAAGTCATTGGTCATAACTTTCTGCACATTTTATTACATCTGTTTCAATAAAGGAATTGGATCTAACAAAATGAGATGGTTGCATCATATCATTACAAGCAGATTAAACTCAGTAACAGACTTAGTTACATTGCATCAGGACAGTAACAGTAAATCCCCATACAACTCCTTAAAGATGAATGATTATTCATATCCTTACAAGGGGATGTGGAAATTTGCTTGAATCCCATTATTTTCATCTGTATCTGTAAAGAATTCTGGGATTCATCAAGTTACATGTTTTTCCAGTTAATATGAGTCTTTTTACTTTAACTTTCTTCTGCCTTACAAAAATCTATGACTGTAATAATTAAACACAGTAGCATGTTATAATGATTAGGCTCCCCAACATTTAATGAGCTTAAAACTCCATAAGCTATAAAATGGAATTTATTACAGCTTTGCCATCATTTAATTTCACTAATCAGACAAAATATTAAGATTCCAGGTTGGTACAAGCTGTTTAGGAAATGGGCCAAATGCTTTGTCTTTACTGTGTGCTATTTTTAGCTCTGCTTAAGATGCGTTCCACTTTATTAAATAAACGGCTGTAAATGGTCGATCAGTCATCCAGAGTGCCCAGGCTATGTATGTCAGTCTTTTCAATTACACTTCTGACAAATGGAACTGAAAATCTCAAGCTAGATAACCTCCTTCAAGTTCATGTAGTGTTTACGGAGCAAAAGCCAAGAAAAAGTAAATAATGATTTCTCCAAAATAAAAAAGTATATTATTTCACTGTTAGGTCTCCGCCCAAAGATTCATGTTTACAGCAAACTCTGATTTATTGCATATTGTCTGTGTTTTTGCATAAGAGGGGTTCAAAATGGAAACTCTGCTGAAACCTATCATCAGCTATAAAATCTTTGAAGGAATAGTTCACTGAAAAAGTGAACAATTACTTTAATGCATTGATTGAAAATCAGGAGGTAAAGGAGCTATGGCTTACCTTCCTTTCTTCAATCAATTGACTAGGAGCCAGGAATGAGAAAGAGAGAGAATCAGGGCACTGAATAGAGTAATAACTAACCAAGTTTAGTGCAGGTGCAAGTCTAGTAGAAAATACCACATAATGGATAAAAGAAAGAAAAGTAGACTGCAACACTGTCTAGCAAAAATATGAAAACCGTCCTTTATTAAATATAGTGTTGGGGACACATGATAAAAACAATTAAAAACAACTTATCTCACCCTCATATAGTGTACATACTAAAAGCTTCTTCAGCGTCACGCTGAAGAAGCTCCCGGTACCGGTGTCGGAGCGAAACGCGTTCGGTTAAACACACCTGCCTGCATTACCTCTCCCTCTCTACTGGTATAAGTATACCTTTGCTTATTATGCATTTTGGATTGACCAGTTGACTTACTACCTATTGTATTAGATCATTATACGCTTTATACTTAGTATGTACACTATATGAGGGTGAGATAAGTTGTTTTTAATTGTTTTTATCATGTGTCCCCAACACTATATTTAATAAAGGACGGTTTTCATATTTTTGCTAGACAGTGTTGCAATCTACTTTTCTTTCTTTTATCCATTATATAGGAGCCAGGAATGAAGCTGAATACATTCACCTTACGCACAATCCACTACAAGCTCCATTGAAAATTCCTGACCGCTTCCGGGTTTAGTTTAACTATAGCGCGTATTGTAGTGCATGTGCGCTATAGTTAAACTAAACCTGGAAGGGGTCAGGACATGTCATTGCAGGCAGCGGTGGATTGTGGGCAAGGTAAATATACTCCCCTTCGTTCCTGGCTTCTGGTCGATTAATTGAAGAACAGAAGGTAATGCATAGCTGCTTTACCTCCTGGTATTCAATCAAAGCATTAAAGGAATAGTTCACTTTTTCAGTGAACTATTCCTTTAACACGCATTCTCAATGTGGTCCATGTTCAGCTAGCCAGTGGCCATTATCGGCTCCCGCAGCTGATGATGGCAGATCAGACAGGATTGGCCAATTTTTTCAACATATGTAGCCAAAGATAGGCCAATCCCCTTGGGCCTAATGGGATTAGCCTAATGGACACGTGTATACAATAAACTACTGTTTTTTCAGAATCGATAATTCATTATTCTGCAAAAATGTTCTGTGCATAACAAACTATGACAATATATTTGATAACATTACTGGAAAATAAACGTCATTGCTATATAAATGTAGATGTACATTTAGATCATTTGCTAGTAGCATTGCATAGTAGCATAGGAATTGAGGTTGAATAAAGTCATACGTCAATCAAGTCAAACCTTTTCACCCTCCTTTTTAACCCTACATAACGCATGATCCAGAAAAAGGGAAAATAGGTATAAAAAATTAATTAAATGGCCACCAAAATAAAAAATAAGTGAAATACTGTATGTTTTTAAATTTAAAATGTTCAGTTTAAGTTTAGTCATTATTATGATAAATGTAACACTTAAAATATAACTCAGGTGCTCCCTGTATGAGGAATTGACAACCAGTCAAATAATTAGGCACAAATAGAAAACCCTGGTTAGTTGCCAGAAGTAAAATTCTAGGCACATTAGCAACAGAACCTGGCTCCAGGGATTTGTGCAGCCCTGGCTTATCAGTATTAGAAACCATAAAATCACCCCCACGACGCAGATGATTAATAATCAGCAAGAGCATTTTTATCACAATTAGTCTGTTTTCACGTTACAAAAGGTACATGGTATATCCATGTAGTAAGAAAGTAAATAGATCAGACATGTGCCCCGATATGATATGATAAAAAATACTGTACTCTGAAAGTTTATTATATTAGATCTTTGATAGACTCGTCGTGTTGTCATGTTTCACATGCATGGTTTGCTTTTTTTGTATGTCCCTCCTCTCTTTCCTTACCTTCCTCTCATTTCCTTATCTCCCCTCCTACTGCTCACTCTAGCTCATTCTAGCTTTACCCTACATCTCAGCTACCTGTTAGCTGCTCACTCTATGCTTTTTTGACCTATTTATTTGTTCATCGGTGTATGATCTGTTCAGTTTTCAATAAACTTCTTCCCGATCAACAAGGTGTGGTTTGGATCGAGTCACTGTCCACCAATCTACCTAAAACTGCAGTTATAGACATCTCAACGCAACCGTGAGTTAAAAGAGATCACATTGTAGTGTTTAGACTGGAGAGGCAGAACAGTCAAAAAATCTGTGAAAGGATCTTAAAGATCAGCTAATCATCTTTCTGTGATCCTTCCCAGCTTGCATGTGTAGTGAGATGTATGAGGATACTGGAACATAGCAGAATATATATACTAGCCTGTAAACTCCAGCCAGCAAGCAAATATCAGCATAAGATTCATCAGTGTTCTGCACAGATTAATAGGAACTGTTCATGCAACTTGTTATTTAATGTGCTTCTAGAATAGACTGTATTCCTGTCTGCAAGTCAATCTATGGACTGTATGCCTTAAAAGTTAACTTTGCCATTGCAAAGCTGGTCTCTTGCTCCCCCTACCACTGGTTGTCTAGGAAACCATCTCCCTGAGCCAGAAGATTGATAAATTTCTATGCAAACACTACCTTGTTAGCCAACCCTCTGTCCAACATCACAATGCACCAGCAAAGTAATGTACAACCTGAGGAACATAATACACAGCAAGAACCTGAACTTCTCACAGCTCAGGAGTCAGATCCTTAAAGCCACATAAAACACAAACGTTCAGTGAAACCAACTTGGAAAGTGCAAGAGAACTATGAGGCTGACAAGGAGGAGCTGCTGGGTAACATCAGCCACTTATGGTCCAAGACTATTGAATGCATGTCAGCTCTGTCACAACCAACTCATGAGGTATTGCACCTAGAGGGCGCTGTTAAGCAATTGAATACTGCTTATGAGAACTATCAAAGACTGTCTGACAAATATGCTGATCTCTTAAAGCGGTACAACACAGAAAACTCCTTACAAGAACTAAGAGAACTGAATGAGCTCAATCTTGAAAAAGATGATTTAGTAATACAAACAAGGGCAAAAACAAATGTAAAAATTGCATACCTCTATGACACCAGATCCCATCTCTCCACAACTTCCACACGCTCCACACGATCTTCCAAATCCTTAAGATCAACATCTTCTACACTCAGCCAACAACTCATCAAAGCCCGTGCTGATGCCGAAGCTTCTAAAATCCAAGCAGCCTTCACCCAGAAGAAGGCAGAGATGGAAGCTGAGGCTGCACAGAAGAAGGCAGAGATGGAAGCTGAGGCTGCACAGAAGAAAGCAGAGATGGAAGCTGAGGCTGCACAGAAGAAGGAAGAGATGGAAGCTTTGGAAAAACAATGTGAACACGACAAAGACATGGCAAGACTAAGAGTCCTGGAACAAGCTGTAAGTGACAACGAAAGAGGTGTCAGTAGCAATCACTCCGTTAGATCTTACGCATCAGCTTCATCGCAGACCTCATCGAAACTCCATCGATCTGTTATAGCAGCCAAAGCACTTAACCAAGATGTTCTCCCTACATTCGCTGCTTCTTCTCAAGCGACAGAAGCAGGTAAAGATAGAAAAGACCTTCTACCTCACAATCCTACTAACCAACCCACCGAATTACAGCTACAAACCAACACACCCTTGGGCTGTACACCAGCTCCGATGTTAAATGCCTTGGCACCATCTTACTTTCCCAGGTCGCTCAATATCAATGTACCTGCCACTACAACCAACCCTGTTCCACCTATAGTCGTATACCTAAAATCTGAAAACACAGACATGACGCAGTTCGTTAATTACATCCTTCGCAGAGAACTCACTAGGACAGGCCTCACAATGTTTGATGACAAACCAGAAAACTATAGAGGCTGGAAATACACCTTTAAAGCCCCAATCAGCGAGTTAGGTATCACTGCTGCAGACGAACTGGATCTACTCATCAGGTGGTTAGGTCCCCAGTCTGCTGAACGTATTAAAAGACTCAAAACAGTTTACACGTACGATCCTGCTACAGGTCTTGATGCTGCATGGAACCGACTTGAACGTAGCTTTGGCAGTCCTGAAGCCATTGAAGATGCCTTACTCAAAAGGTTGCAAATTTTCCCAAAGATTACAGCTAAAGACAATCTAAAGCTTCAAGAACTCAGTGATCTTCTACTGGAGCTCCAAATAGCTAAAGCTGATACTCGCCTGCCTGGGCTTAGTAACCTCGACACCTCTCGTGGCATCAACCCAATTGTCCTTAAGCTACCTTATGGTATCCAAGAAAAGTGGGGTAGTCAGGGACCTACTTACAAGAAAAGGTACAGAGTTGTCTTTCCTCCCTTTTCCTACTTCTGTAACTTCATAAAGGAAATTGCGGATTCTAAGAACGATCCAAGTTTCATCTACGGTGACTGTAATCCTCTCAGCCCACCATCTCCAAAACTTGCAAACACATGCACAATGCACGGAGACCGCAGGGGCACAGTATCAGTAAAAAGGACCGATGTTCAACCTGCTCCTGCTACAGTTCTTCAAGGGACTGGACAAAACAAGAAACTTGAGGATCCAAATCGTCAATGTCCCATACATAAGAAACCACATCCACTTGAGAAGTGCATCGGTTTCAGAAAGAAACCTCTACAGGAACGTAAGGGACTTTTAAAGGAATTTGGAGTTTGTTTCAGATGCTGTGCCTCCACAGAACACTTTGCTAAGGACTGTAGGGCCATCATTAAATGCAAAGAATGCGGTAGTGACAACCACGTACAAGCACTTCATTTGTACCAAAACAGCACTACTCCACCCACAGACATTTCCCCTCGGGCAAAGCTTGGCGGGGAGCACGTTGCATGAACAACTACCTCCACCCCGGTGTCTTCAAAATGTACTGAAGTCTGTGGAGATGGACCTTGTGAGAAATCCTGTGCTAAGATATGCTTGGTTTACGTATAGACAAAGGGTCAACCCGAAAGGGCCATAAGACTGTACACCATTCTTGACGATTAGAGCAACCGATCTCTCGCAAATTCAAGGTTCTTTTATCTTTTAAGCATTGCAGGAGATGCTCTACCTTATACCCTAGGGACTTGTGCAGGCACTACAGAAGTCTTGGGTAGAAGAGCCAGTGGCTTTGTGGTTAGTCCTCTCAATAGCAACTTGGAAATACCCTTGCCCACTATCATCGAGTGTAATCAGATTCCAACCAATAAAGATGAGATTCTCACTCCCAAAGCTGCCTTGCACCATGATCACTTGAAAGACATTGCTGATCAAATACCAGCCTTCGATGAAAATGCTGATATCCTCTTGCTACATTCCAAGGGTACACAAGGTGCACCATCAAATCAGAGGGACACATGATGCACCTTATGCCCAGCATCTAGAGCTAGGCTGGGTTATTATAGGCAACGTCTGTCTTAACAATGCCAGGAAACCTCTCTTTGTTTCTTCCTTTAAAACAGACATCCTGCCCAATGGACGTACCACTTGTTTCCCATGACAACAACATCATTATATTGTTAAAGAAAAGTTGTGTAGCAAAGGTACGCAAGAGAACATCATGCTAGAGGATGAGAAAGCACTTATCTTTCGGGATGACAACATTGGTAACACAGTGTTTGAGGTAACAGCAAAAGATAATGAATTAGCGGCCACAATTGAAGACAAGGAATCCTTGAGAACCATGAGTAAAGAGTTCTAGCCTACCATTCCGCACTCCACGGGAAAGAATGCCATATAATAGACATCATGCAGATTTTCGGTTCATCTCTTTAGAGCGCAACTTGAACCGGAAACCGGAAATGAAGAAACAGTTCGTCTACTTTATGCAGAAGGTGTTCGAGAGAGATCATGCTGAACCTGCACCCCCTCTTTCACAAGGAGAAGAATGCTGGTACCTTCCTTGTTTTGGTGTCTATCATCCTCACAAACCTGACCAGATTAGAGTGGTCTTTGATTCAAGTGCTCGTTACAAGGGTGTTTCTCTCAATGACAACCTTCTCTCTGGACCTAACCTGATTAACAACCTCCTGGGAGTCCTACTCCGCTTTAGGCTAGAGCCAATTGCCATTATGGCTGACGTTCAACAAATGTTTGATTGTTTTATCGTCCGTGAAGATAACAGAAACTTCCTCAGATTCCGATGGTATCGCAACAACAATGTCAACAATGAGGTCATCGACTATCGAATGAAAGTTCATATTTTCGGGAATAGCCCTTCCCCGGCAGTTGCCATTTACGGACTGAGAAAAACTGCTCAAGAAGGCGAAGAAGAGTTTGGAACAGATGCACGTCAGTTTGTTGAAAGGAATTTCTATGTGGATGACAGTCTCAAGTCTCAACGGAAGAAGAGGCCATTGACCTTCTTACCAGAACTAAGAATATGCTCGCTACTGCCAACTTCAGACTACACAAAATCATCTCCAACAGCAATGAGGTAATGGGAGCATTTCCTTCGGAAGATCATGCTGTCAGTGCTAAGGGATTCCGACTGGAATCTGGCCTTTCCCTCACACAACACAGCCTTGGGTTGCTGTGGGATGTAAAACAAGACACGTTCACATTTCAAACATCTACCTGCGAGAAGCCCTTCACAAAAAGAGGAGTGCTGTCTGCAGTGAACAGTATCTACGATCCCTTGGGATTCATAGCACCCTTCACCATTCAGGGTAAGATATTACTAAGACAACTCACTACAGAGAACACCGACTGGGATACTCCTTTACCCAAAGAGAAACATCAAAGGTGGGAATCCTGGAAGCAGTCTCTCCAAGCATTGGAACAGTTTAAGATACCACGCTCTTACACTCCTACATCCTTAAAAAATGCTACCAGACTGGAGATCCATGTATTTTCTGACGCATCCAATGGAAGCCATAGCTGCAGTAGCTTACCTCCGAGTTGTACACTCCAATGGTGAATCAAATGTAGGATTCGTCATGGGCAAAACAAAGTTAACTCCAAGGGTCGCACATACCATCCCAAGGCTCGAACTCTGTGCAGCCATGTTAGCTGTTGAAATCGCTGAGCTTATTGAGCACGAAGCAGACCTTGTCATTGATTCCTTTGAATTTTACACAGACAGCAAAATAGTGTTAGGTTACCTACACAATCGAACAAGACAGTTCTATGTGTATGTTAGCAATCACGTGGATCGTATTATGAAATTCTCCACGTCAGAACAATTGCACTGTGTAACCACCGACCTTAACCCTGCCGACCTAGGCAGTCGCGCAGTGCCTGCTGCCACCTTTCTGAATACATCATGGATATATCCACCAGTACTCTTGAATGAGGAATTCTTCTCAGGTCACGCAGAGTCTACCTTTGAACTTATCCATCCGGAGTTTGATAAGGAAATCAAGGCCACTGTAGTTACACTTAACACCTCTGTGGAAGCAACCACTAAACTGAAACCTCACCGATTTGAACGTTTTTCCAAGTGGTCATCCGCTGTTCGAGCAACTGCACGTCTTATTCACATTGCTCATCACTTTGCAAACAAGGGTGACATTAATCAAGAGTGTCGTAAGTGGCACATCTGTAACAGGCCCCCCCACTATTGAAGAAGTTGGTCAAGCAGAAAGAGCCATCATCCAATGTGTCCAACATGAAGCATATTCGCAAGGGATCCACAACTTGTCAAATGGACTCAATCTATCCAAAAATAGTCCTTTATAACAGTTGAATCCAATAATTGATCCAAACAAACTATTTCGAGTTGGTGGTCGCATTGCAAGGTCTAATGTGGTTAGCAAAGAGCAAAATCCTCTCATCATCCCAGGCCATCACCACATTACTGCTCTGATAGTCAGACATTTCCATGAACAAGTCCAACACCAAGGCCGACACTTCACAGAAGGAGCCCTGAGAGCTGCTGGTTTCTGGATAATCGGGATGAAAAGATGTATATCCTCCATACTTCATAAGTGTGTCAAGTGCCAAAGACTAAGAGGAAAGCATCTAAATCAACAGGAAGACAAACTCTTAACATTAACCTGATCAAAGGGAGGTAGAAGGATTGGTGCTGTTTCTGCCTTCTCTGAAGTTGGGTGTCAACACTTGAAAAAGTACTTCCACAAGTATTATAGTAATGTTTTTCTGTTGTTCCCTTGTGTTTCTCTCGCTGAAGGTGTTCCAAGAAGCAAAATATCCATGATCCTGGACTTAAATTAAAGTTAATATTGTTATTAGAAATCTTAGATTTCGACGGGGAGTGTCATGTTTCACATGCATGGTTTGCTTTTTTTTGTATGTCCCTCCTCTCTTTCCTTACCTTCCTCTCATTTCCTTATCTCCCCTCCTACTGCTTACTCTAGCTCATTCTAGCTTTACCCTACATCTCAGCTACCTGTTAGCTGCTCACTCTATGATTTGTTGACCTATTCATTTGTTCATCGGTGTATGATCTGTTCAGTTTACAATAAACTTCTTCCCGATCAACAAGTTGTGGTTTGGATCGAGTCACTGTCCGCCAATCTACCTAAAACTGCAGTTATAGACATCTCAACGCAACCGTTAAAAGAGATTAAAGAGTTAAAAGAGATCACATTGTAGTGTTTAGACTGGAGAGGCAGAACATGTGTAACATTATTACAGTCACCTGGGAAAAATAACCTTGTCTCCTGGTGAATTACTCCATTGGAAGTTTTAAACTCACAATAGATAAGGAGTTATTTTGCTAAATGCTGATGATACCCAGGGAGATTAAAGCCTTATACACACATGCGATCGCGGGGGGTGACCCACGATGTGTATGCACGGGCATTCCGGCGATAATCGTGCCATGTATGACTCATTGCCTGATCCACCAGGCAGATCAGGCAATGAGCCCCGACTGAACATCCGTTTTGGCCAACAAAGTGCCCATACACGGCGCGATAATCGGCCATGCATACACATTGTTCAACGTGGGTTGGCCCCTGTGATCGCATGTGTATATGCACCTTTAATGTGGGACTTAAAGGGCAACTATGGTCTCAAAACAAGTTAGGGTTAAATGAAAGCCTGCGGTGTTTATTTTAAAATAAGCCGACAATCACATCTCTGGCTGGAGCCTGTGAGACATTACATTGGGGTGAATGTTCAGACTTCCTTCTTCCAGTATGTTAAGTGACATCACCTGACCTCTGTCCCGCCCCGACTCCCCGGGGGAGAAGCATACTCAGTTAAGAGTTAATGCTGGGGAAATCAGGAAGTACCTGGGGAAAAAATGACAGTTGAGAAGGGGAACCTATTAATACAGGCAGAGGCTGGTCACATGACTACAAGCTAAAAACAGGAAGTGTTCAAGCAGGAAGTAATATTGCTGAACCTTTCCAGCAATAACTTCTCACACAGAGATGGGGGAGATGGAAGGCTTTTTATATAATCCTTACTAGTTTGGAAGAATTTGAGACCACAGTTACCCTTTAATAAAGATTACAAATTAAATCTATTTCCCTAGAACTTCACATCATATTTTATGTATAATCGCTATCTATGATGTAATTACCTGACTGATCATTTTTATATTATGTGCACGCTACCTCAGTATATGTCTATCATCTAATTTATAGATAGGCAAGCTAGTTTTTTACAACAATAATTAAAATGCAGGAGGCTATTGACAAAAGGACACTTGTAACTGCCTTTTCAAATCTTTACATTGTATATTTTAAGGGGTATGTAAACTGAAAAAAAAAATCTTTGCCTCATCTTAATCTATAAATAAATACATGTAAGTAGCACATACCCCAAGGTGTGTCTGTTGCTGCATGCCTTCAATCTAGTACTTGTTTTGCTCAGGCTGAGTATCTCTCCACCCCCCCCTCTTAAATGATGCCCTCTTTATCAGACACAACTCACTGTCAAGCATGCTCAGTAATCACTATGAGCCAGCACTGGGAGAAAGTATTTATCACAATGCATTTCACACATACCAACTGTCACACCTAACTGCACACAGCAGAAAAGTTTATGATAATAAGGCATTGAAATGTAAAATTAGATATTAGAGTAAGTACCTTAGAGGGGACAGATCAACAATAAAATAGTACAGTGGTGGTTGGGAAGAATTTTATATTCCACTAATGAGCAGATAAAATTCTAGTTTACATAACCTTTAAGTTTTAAAATAAATGTTTTGATTTAGCACAAACATACTAAATAATTCTAGTTATTCACACAGGTAGATATATATCATCATAGACCATAGCCTACTCACTGGGTGGAGGAAGTCTTGGAGGTGGTGGTGGTGGGGGAGGAGGAGGGAGCAGAGGTGGGGGTCTACATGGACATGATTGCTGGCATCCTATGGGGAGGTTTTCAGCTGCAGACCTGGAGCATGTTCTCTGGATTTCTGCCTGAGCAATCTAAAAGGAATAAAAAAAGTTGGTGAGTGAGGTTATACAGCACTTAACCACACATTTTAGTAAAGGGAAGCAGATTTGTTTTAAAGACAGACATTCACCTGGTGGAGGAGATACAAAAACAATGGTCTTTTAGATATTATTTTGTGTAGAACTGATAAAATATCCCATTTCCAGATATAGGAGCACTCAAACACTGGCAAACCTACCAAGATTTCATATGATAAATATGTTCCCAGCTCAGAAATGCTTTTAACTGCAGGAGTCTAGATTTTTGATAGCACATTAAAAACACTGACAGTGATTGCTGTAAGGAACCCCCCCTAAATGATGTGCCCCATAAACTGTAAAGGGAGGTTGATCTGGTGAATGCACATTCCTGGTTTTGATGGAATCTGCAGTGTCAATTGCTATAATAGAGGCATGTGTACTATGCCCAGCACTCAAAAAGATAAAGAAGAAAAAGAAATCTGCAGCATACTACTTATTAGGGGGAAAGTATATCCATTCCCTTTATTAAGTGGAACAATACATATTCAGGGATATCAATGTGCAAAATCGGTTAAAAACAATTAAAACAAATAATGTACAATTCACAGCATCTTACTATGCCCAGCATATTTTAATATGGTCCAACCAATTTTTCCACCAATTATATTACAGCATTGTTTTTAGAATCTTTTAGAACCACAACCAAACTGGGGCACCGAAGAACAAAACCTATTATGTTGCGAAAAGATTATGTAAAAGACACCTAATGTCAAGTCAATAAACAGAAAAAGGGTTTGTAAGCATTGCTTGCTTCATAATTACATCTGTTTCCATACAGTAGCATGTGTGTGTGGCACAATTCTAAAACTCCTGTGAAGCCGGGACCAAGGCCACGATTCTCATTAGTGAACTGCTTTAAATAGCAGCAGTCTGAAAAAATGCTCTAATGCCTCTGGTGTAATAGGTGATATTGTCAGGAAGGTAACGTTAAAAACACACATGGGTTTGAATCATGTTCCACAATATTCTAGCTATCTACTAATGCGATTATCATGGAAATACACTTGAATGCATATTAAGAAATTTTGGGTAATTTGGAGAAATGATACAGATCGCATCTCAAAGCAAATATACAAATGCAACATAGAGGTAATTGCTTGCTCTTATACAAAAAAGAGCAACTGCATTTATTTAAATATATTACTTTATAAGAATCCTAGTCAACACACCAAATTACCTGCGCACCTTTGAAAATATAAATAGGTGCTGTCCAGACTCCTCTGGGTCATGCCATGTAAATCCACACTAAAGAATTTGGGAGAGTTTCTAGCACCTGATGAAGGGGGACCATCCCTGATATGTGCATCGATTCATTTAGGTCTCTAGCTGTACTGCTTTCATTTGAAGTTTATTACTGACACAGCCTTGTTGCTGTTATCATTTGATCTTTCACTGATCTAGACTCACATTAGGCAGGGAATTACCCAAACTAAATTTGATTTACACAATAAGGCTGTGTATATAAATTTTGATAATTTGTCCCAATCAACCACCGTGACAGAAATTTCGGTTGATTGGTCTGATTTATTGGAAGTAAATTTCAGCCGTAAACAGACCGATGTCGGCCAACTGGACAGAGTGGTATGATACGTCCAATTGTGTGTGTCTTCAAAGGACTTGATTAATTTTCCAGTATCATATGTGGGTTAAGCTGGAAAACTGCAGTTTCAATCTAATGATTAAATGATTTAGTTCCAGTCTGCCACTGTGTCATCATTCCCAAAAATGTATTAGCTATAGAATGGTATGAATCATTATTTGTCTAGCAAGAGGGTTGTAGACAGTAAAATGGTTTGTTAAAGGGCAATTTCAGCCCCAAAATGAAAACTTACATACAGGTAAACCCTAAACGGTAATAGTTTGAAATCTAAAATATATAAGTCTAACCTGAAATCCTGCACAATGTCCTGTTTCACCTGTTTCTGCTTCCTGGTTCTTCCAGTTAGCAACTGTCAGTTATGGATTTTACAGTTGACATCACAGCCAATGACTGAATGTTAATCCCCTGTCTTCTGAGCATGCTCAGGCTCAGTACAGGCTCAGTACAGGTTTCTAAATTGCTCAGTTTCCATTAGGCATCCAGAAGCATAGCAGGCATACAGTAATGAATTCATAGGACAAACTATGATATATCAACATATTTTAAAGAGGCCATTCTTTCTAAAAGATGTTCTTACGAGGGTGGAGTTGTCCTTTAAGCATAATAAATTACTCATAAGGCCACACTATCATGGACGGCAATGCATGTTTTAGTTTCATGCCCGTTACCGTCCGCTTGGGCTGCGATCTGAGTGATAGTGCGCAATAAAGAGTAGCAGTTATCACCAATGCATATATAACACAGCAAGGACTTATCTGTACAGAATTAAACTCATTTATTTTAAAGTGTAGTCCCTAATAGCACAGTGGCTTCCAATGTATCTTATTCTGGGTCTCCTTTCTCCCTGGGAGACATACACTGGGCACACCTAAGCTCGGAGGAAGAGGGATTTATGAAGTAACTATACATATACATCAGTCTTAAACGTATGATCCAACACTAATGTTTCAACAGTTACTGTGAAACATTCTCCATGTAGATCTGTAAGCAGACAGGCCATAAATTCAGGGACTTTAATTGGGTTGGGCCTCTCTCTGCACCTAAATTTGTTCCTACGCATGTTGGTGAATCTGCTGTACATACACCGATTCCGTGTGACCTTATGTAAATTAGCAAACCCCACAGTTATTCCAACATACACACACTTGCAAAGATAAAAAAACAATAGTTTGTACAATAGAATCTGTGAATGTGCTGGTTAATGATTCTGGTCAGCTTTTCAGGGAAATACAGTTAAGCTATTTACAGACATGCAATTTCACTGCTGATGCCTGAGCAGCAAACAAACGTCTCGGTGGTCTGTCCCGGTAAGGTGTCACCAGACAAATCTTACGTCTGTATGAGCCTTTTGACAGGATGTAAGGAATAACAGTGGGATCAAGCTTGTACAGTCTATCCATTCATTAATTCATTAGAGCATAAATGCTCTAAAATTGTAAACATTCAAAGTAACTTAATTTGATCCAACAGCCTTACTTAGGGCTTGTTCACACTAGGAACGGACAAAAACACAACTTAAAAATGCATTGCGTTAAGTGACGTTTCAAAACGTTTTTGTATCCGTTGCTGCCCGTTTGCGTGTGCGTTACTATCCGTTTGTGTCCGTTGCGTTTACATACATTTTTGCCCGCAATGGCGCCTCTCCCGCGTGTTTCTTATAGCCTGCTGATCGGAAATGACATAACAGGAACTCCCAGGCATCCTTTTTCGAAAAATGGACACAAACGCAAAGGCGTGCGTTGTTATCCATTGCACAGCATTTTCATGCATTTAAAATGTGTACTGCAGTGCTTTTTTTTAAAATGCACTGGAGTTAAAAACGCACTGGAGCGGAACGGAATATAACGCAGCAGGTGTGAACAATATTATGAAATCCTATGGAGTTTTAATGTCTGTCCGTTTTTTTAAACGCAGGATACAAACTGATGTAGTGTGAATGAGCCCTTAGTATGTACCTGGTCTCACTCCTTGTCAAACTGCATTGTTGGATCAGGCTTAAAATGAAATGAATATGAATCATTCTGCACCCCTGCCTTACACATAGCCATACAGTATGCACTTGGGTGCCTTATGAAAACCCTATGTGAAAAGGTAATAGCTGCATTTGGTGTTAACTGATATTTATTACTTATAATAATGAAAATAAAATGTGCAAAATATTTTTCAGTCACCCGCTGTAACTCACTGCAGAGCTGAATGTGAACTTCCCTGTTCTAAATCTGCTAGCCAATAAATAGCAAATGAATAATTATATAAAAGTAGATTAAATGAAATACATTTTTTTTTTGTGCTTTATTTTGCAACATCTGTTATTTTATTGTCAGGCAACCCACAGTGTACAGATTTAGAACAGGGAAGTTCACAACATAACTTTACACTTACCCTGACCTCACAAACCTAATTTACCCTACCAATGTTCCTGAACCGAGATACTCATCCTGCACTCTAGCTCCTCCCCTATGAAGCAGTTAATCATGGCCCAATAAATGACTGCTGCTAAATGGGCTGCCTCCTCTGCACATGTGCAAGCTTGTAACAAGCTCATACCGCTTAAAAAAGGAGGTATCAATAACCTAGAAAATGGGAAGCAGTGTGGAGTGCATGTTTCTCTGTTTAGGAATGCCAGGGAGGTATGGTTTGTGAAGGCTTGGTTTTCGGGGATGGAGACGGTAAGCATTACATTTTGTGGGAAGGGTGGCACATTTAGGCTGGGTACACACATAAATGATTTCACACGTTACTTTTTCATGTACTGTGTGTAGCCACGCATCAATCGTTTCTGATGTTGACAAACGGTCAACGATCAGAAACGGTCGGTATGGTCCAAAAATGTCCCTCTGTTATGGTCAGCTCCCTGTACCGTAGTATAGGGAATCAGTCATGATTATTAGGGTGTGTGGCTGTCCCGGAATGTCTCCCATTTTTAATATAGAAAAACAGTTTGGGACTGTGTGAGCTGCATCTTTAAAAGGTGACAAACAGAACCTTGCCAATTCTGTCTGCTTTTAAAGATTGTTACAGTGTGTACCCGGCTTAACCTTAAAGTGCTAGGGGATTTGGGACTAATGAAGTAATATAACACTTGTACTAACATGCATGGAACCATTTCTTATGCACATTTCGATATCAACATAGGCTATGAGCAATGCATTTTAACTGGTCTAGTTTGTAAGGGGCAAATGTAATAACATTAAATTAAACATTGGAATAAACCAATAAGATGTCTACATTCAACTATCTAGAGCAGTTGATGCTAGCAAGTTGCAATAGCTTGAAAGGTAGGTAATCTTTTGCCCATGTTATTACTTAGCCCAAAACATATTTGATTTGTTTCAATGGATTAAAAATACATCCAGTATATACATTTTTACCGTTATTTAAAAAAGCAGAAAAGAGACGCTTCCAATTTCCACAGAATTGATAAGGTGGAACAGGGTGTGTAGAATTAGGACCAACAATGATGATATCAGTGGAATCAAACTGATATTTGAGTCCAAACATTCGTAGCTGCATCCTGTGACTTCTATAGAAATGACTTCACCTCCACTAGTTAAAATAAACATTGAATAACACCCTTACTATAATATGTAGAATCTCTTAACAGCCACCTGCTGTCACTGGGTGCTGTAACTCATCAATAACTGCAGGGCAGCGTTGGACATCCCTTCTAAAGCAGCGCACTGCAGGTTGCCTGCCAATAAATAGCTTAATGCAAATGAATAAATGCATAAAATCAGATTCAATTTAAAATAAAACCCTTTTTTTGTTTTAGCTTGTTACCACTGTATTTTATTGGCAGGCAAATAAAGTTAATGTATTGATGTTTGCATTTGTCTTAAAAGCCCCTGGGAACCATAAGATAACATTGAATGCTTTTGTGAGGGGTTTAAGAATCTGATCATGCTCTGTAATCCAAAGAGACTATTAATATAAAGCAGGCAACAGGGGTTAATTAGAATTCTAGGGTAGATGGGCTTTGATCTCTTGGTTAGAGTAGGCTAGGGAGCAATTCAGTAAATACACAGCAGCCAGGAACTCCTTTTCAACCCTGCTTAAAATGCAGAAAGTTTCAATTTAAATAATGCAACACGCTCACAAGAGCAGACTGAATCCATTTCTACACTGCAAACACTACAGGATGAATATTTAATATTTCTATAATAAACCAATACATCACTTGGCTTACCTGAATGAGTCCAAGCAAGGGCAAAGTAATACAGTGAAACAGGAGAGAAAGCGGAAAGGAATAAGGTAGGAATATCCCCCCGATCTGCATAACTCCTCTAGCGCTGTTTACAACCAGGGAATCTACATAGGAAAAATGAATGAGATTATCTACAGGGGAAAAAAGCTACAGTCTTATCTGCATAACAATCTTAAAATAATAAGGCTGTGTTTGTGTTTATATGAAAATGTATTTGTATACAATATGTTCAGATATGCTTCAATCTATATATTCCTCTCACATTCCCTCATTGGGATAGGCAATAATGAAAATTCTGTAAAATGTTTTATACGGTTTGTAATCAAAACACTGAAAATATTATTACGGTAACCATAAAAGTTTTCTAAGGTACCACAGTCGACTGTGAAGTTACTTAATCTAACAGAGAACATAATATTAGCTCTCAAACTTTACCTTCAATGTAGATCTCTCCATCCAGCCTTTAGAAGTGACTCCTTTAAGACTAGATGATGATGCTGCAGAGTCCGATGGTAAACACAGTGTAAGCAAATTCCCTTACAGAGGAAAAAGAATCCTCCCCCAGATGAGGACAGTGCTCCAATTGTGTTAGCACATTATGGCACTGAGTGACACTACATTTTCAATTTTATAAATGCACCAAGATGAACTTTGACTTATTTTCTTGCTGTCTGAATATTATTGGAAGATCTGATTTCATCCATTCTCCTGTTGGCTCTTGTATATGGAATTTAATCATCAAGTTACACCTTAAAGTTTACTAGTTTACTGAGGGGAGGATAAAGGGTCTGTCTGACTGATCAGTGACAGCAGAATAAATAAATCGTGCTAGCCTGCGTACATGGCTTACCCAGACCTTAAAATACTACACACCCAAAGCCCCTATAATGCAACAGATCTCATCTGCTGCTGAAGCTCAAAAAAAATATGGCATGTCAATCATTTCTGAAGATACTCAGCATTATTAATAATATAATAGAAACTGACAGCTTATCTTTTTAAGATTTTGTAGCTGCTTCATGCTTCCATGTCTTGGTTTATTAATGACCAACCTGTCATCCTTAAGTAGTATGTCATCTAAGAGCAAGTAAGGTAATAATAGTGATGCCTGAAAAGGGATGTTTTTAAGTAGCCTGAATACTTCTATATTCAATTATTCTTTATCCCATAATGCTTATGAACATACACCCCCAATCCCAATTAGAAATATTTAGGTTTATAAAACTAAACACTTTGAGGGGAAAATCTGTGAAATAATTGCACCAGATTTAGCATAGCAAAATGCATCATCTCCAAGGTTTTTTTTTCTATTTGACGAAAATAGATTTTCAACTACAGCAGACTTTGATGCATTTTCCTTTACGATATACACTGTATTCCAATTATTTCTAAAATATTTGACTTTACTCTCTACGCTCAGACCAAACATGCCCAGCAGAGAAAATCCAATTGGAGAAGTGACAGTTCTTACTACTGGGATATCTTAATCCATCTTTAACGTACTGCTCCCTGCATGGGGACTTCACAAAGACTATTCCTACACCAGAACAGTAGGTCCAGCTAGTTTTGTATATTTTACATGGTTATAGAGAGGAGTCAGATTATACAATCTATTTAGAGCATATTTGGCCAATGTTACCTACCTATTAATGTAGCCAAACCGTAGGTGTATAATTGAAGGTTCTGCAAAGGTTTCAGTGTCCCTGTCTCTGGGAAGTGCAATACAATACAATTGGTTGTACTGCTTGGTTGTCTAGGCTCCTATATTTTTTGGAAATAAAGCAATTGTTTTTAAAGCTGGTTAAAATGAAGTCATATTTATGACCCTCTGCCTACAACATATCATATTCCCATCATCCACAGCCAAACTTGTCGAGTGTGATGCTTCCAAGTTTAATGCATCTGTAGAGTTATGGAGTTATGGAGAATAAAAGGCCTTGTCCATATTAAGGATCTCCCACAAAGTCACAAAAACCATACAAAAAGTCTAGGAGAGTGTGATTCAGACGTCAGCTTCACTTCCACTGCTGGTTGAGACCTCAATGCATGGCAACAAGGCAGTATTACTGGTAATAGAATGGTTGGTAAGATCTGGTAGTAGATTGGCTTACACATCCAGTGGGGTGTTTCCTTGACCCATTTAGCAAGAGGTAATGTATTAATGTTGCTATATGGGATATCCCAGCATACATATATATAAGCATAAAAGGTAGCTAAGGTTCTGTAACTCTGCAAAAACATTGGTCGTATTATTACATTGTGTAAGGAGGCAAATAGAATTTTACTGTTGTCTTAGGGCAGTGATGTTGTACCTGCGACACTCACCAAGGCATGCTGGGAGTTGTAGTTTCTAAACATCTAGAGTGTTGTGGGTTCGACATCATTGTCCTAGGGGGTCAAATGAAAGTTTTCTACTGCAGTAATGTAAACTTACTAGAAACAAGTGTTCATGTAAACCAAGAAGCATTAAACATATAATACTAGTGTTCAGCCTAGTCGAATGTTACAAACCTTGAAACCAAACGACGGTGTAACAAGGCGTGTGACAACTACAATTACCAGCATTCCATAAGTATATCTGTTGGTGGCATTGTGGGTGTTGTAGTTAATGGAAAGTAGATGTGTAGACTGGCCACATCAAGCACAGCAGTACAGTCAGTGGGGTTCAAGTGAAAACACATCTGTGTGATTTAAACACATTGGATTTGGGGTTGTGCACATTTTGTACTTACAGCCATGAGTGGGAGTTGCCCTACTGGCTCCTCTGCACATGGAATCTAACCAGGAAACTTATTATTTCCCTCACTGTGTTGTAATGACAGGAATGCCTGCTTGTCTTCACCAAACAATAAGTTTCAAACTGACCATCTCCTGACTGCTGCTGCTGCTGTTCCCATCCAAGCCAGTAACTGGATACAGCGATATCCTTTTAAGGTCTCTTACCCTTGCAGATGTGGATCTCCTATTCACATGCTCCTTCCCCCCTGGTGTTCAGGTCCCAGTTCCAGGGGAAGTTGGCAGTGAGGGGGAAGGTTGTCAGTGACCTCCCAGGTCCGATTCCTCCCCTGGTATTGATTAAATCTCCCATGGTCCATCCTCACCCCACATCCGCTGCATTTTCCATACAGAGAGTCAGTTCCCCACAGAGCTCAGTGATCTAGAGCAGAGCAGCAGGTTCACACTGCCAGTCCTCCCCACACAGGAGATCCGTCCCAGGGCACTGGCAATGGGCACCTGTCATTGCTGCCAACTGTCCAGTTACAGAGAGAATACTACCCAGAGGATCCCAATAGGCAGAGACTAGTAGGAAGCCGGAGACCAGTCTCTTCTCCCCGCCTGCTATCTAGATCCTCAGCCTGCTGCAGTGATTTCTCATCCCCATCTAGCGAGTCCATTGTGTACTGGGCACTCACTGTTATTTTACCATTCCCTGTCTCTAAGGCCACATGACCCTGGGGAGGTGGAGGGAAGGGGGGGGGGAAGGACTTGGTATGAAATTCACTGAGTACTGAACCCTTCTCCTGGAAGGACAGTAGGGGAGGGGGGTCGGTCCAATGTCTGGGGTTTGGGATCTGAATTGCTAAGTAATGTGCTGGCCACAAACACGACTTTTACTGCATTGTGGGTAATCCTGCTCAGGTCACCAGCCTCATACTGGGCTCCTAAACCAATAGCCACCTGGGCTTTATTCCAATAGACATGGGAACACCCACTGTAACAAGCTGTAACCAGGGTCACCTCCAATGGGAATGGCAACTGAAATAAAATTCCTTTGGGCGAGCGGGGCAGCACACTGCAGGGAAAGCCAGTGTCCTGAGCATTGTTTTCAACTTGCCTCATGGCCCCGCTGACACTCGCCACCACTTGCCACCACCCGTTGAAAGTGTCCAATTGACACTTTTGCATTGTAGTGGATTTTGCCATCAGAGTATTTCACCCCTCCCCATGGTGCCTCCAATTTTAAGGACATATACAGAGCAATGTATGGAGAGCCACTATCCCTCCCTACCCTACGTTTTTTAAATGCATCAAGACAATATTGCTTTACATTCCAATTGTGCACATTTCTTTTGCCGGTATTTACCTGCGGCCTCGTACTTATATGGTCACGGAACTCCTCTGTGACTTTTAATATCCTTATAATTTACAGTTGGGGGTGCATTATCAACTATATTAGGCCACACTGTCTCGTTTTCTCATGCGCTTATTAAGGCGCTTGGGATCTGTTTATGGAGCACGTGTGATCTCCATTTTTGGGGGAATTGCATACTCTGTGCAAAATTACATGGATCACTACAAACGGACGGCAACCAGCATGAAAGGTGCACAGCTACACTGTGTGACCGTCTAGCCTCAGCCTAAAGGTTCTTTTTATTCACCAAATTTGATTCTTAATTTTTGGGGGGGAAATTGCAATATCGGGTTAGTAAAACATACTTTGTCCATTAGTGTTAATGTCCTCAATAAAACTTAGAAGGTAATAAGACCAAAAACTTTATTGCCATAATGTTTGTCAGCCTATTGTCAGGAAATTTTAAATCAGCTAAATTTAAAGAAAACTTTATTTAGCTTCAACATCTTTTTTTCCCTCCATTTAACAAGTACATAATTATAACTAAATGATCATTGCTCTGTCGTTTCATTTGATCTAATTGAAATCTTCTCAACAGGTGTATGGAGCGAAAGAATGGCTTATAAGGATAATTGAATAGAAGAAGGGGTAGAATCAATAGGACGACACACTGCCATTTTTATCTTGACATACCAGCTGTAATCCAATTGGCCACCACACAGAAAAACCATCAGAGAAATGGTTAAAACACATAAGGGAAAAGGTTCCAGTCAGTGAACATCTAACATTGGTAATGTGCTGACTCACTCATTTTGCTGGCAAACACTATTATACAGTATCTGTTAATTCAGCATCATTGTGTCACTGGTGTCAGATTGTACAGGGGGGTAGATGATTTTAGCAGTTATTAACCTCACCTTTAATCTCACCTTTAAGGTGGCAAAAAAATAAAGAGCAGTAACCCTTTGCAACCTATTGACAATCAGTTAAGTAAGATCCATTATTGTTGTGTTACCAGATCATCTGATTATTAGACACAATTAATATGTATAATTAGCTGGGCAGCCCAAATATTGTCTCCTCTAATATTTTATTGTTTTTTTGTGAACAGAAATAAATTACCTATTCAGACAAGAGATAAGATTTTGTGTCCTACAGTGCTTGTATTCTAGAAAAATGTATGTGAGCTATTAAAGGGCATGTTCACCCCTTCCACAAAATTTCATACTTACCTTCTCCACCCCTGGAAAACCCAGGCTGGGTGGTGGACTGGAAGGTTAATATCTGTCTTCAGATAACATCCGGGAGGTAAGTCACTATTGCAAGGTTGGGGTTTTCAGGGGTGGGGAAGTTAGAGATAACATTTTATGGGAGAGGTGGAAATCTGCTTTAATCTGTGTTTGCAGATTTACTGAGTTACAGTATACAGCCAAAAGTGAATAGTGTGCACAGATTTTAAACTGACTGCATCTATACTGCATTGATTCTGAGTTGTGTAACCAAATCATCTACTGAAAACACTCATATTAAATGGATGTACTAATTGAAAACTGATTGCATTTTAACTAAATTACTACTGGCTTAGTCTTGCTACATGTGTTTATAATAGGAAAATTCTTATTTTACAATGATCTGCAATTTTACAGAGTTGTAGAGAGATTTTTATGAAGATTAAACAATTTATAATTTGTCTTTCTTTGTAATTTTTTTGTAATACAAAAAATTTACCATGTATGGGCTAGGCCATACTGGTGCATTTCTCAAGCACTTCCAGTAGTGTTTTGTGATACGTTATTGCATGAGAATTGCATGACATTTTGATTGGGTCAAAATACCAGCATGGGACGTTTATCATCTAATACCAAGTATCAGACACTAATATCACAACCACTAGTTTTCCTCCTCTAGTTTAACACAGGTATTAACAAAGTATTTTACTGGAAAATAACTATCTTTCACACAGAGCATGTCTGAGGTCAGTGAGCTAGTGGAGGGGGCATTTACTACAGGGCTTTCTGCAATAAGATATTTTATTGCATTTTTTATTTAGGAATTACTTAGACAAAGTGAAGAATGTCTCATTAGCAGAATGATGTTATTCTATCCTCCCCAAAGTTTTCCAGTTATGAGTCTGCACAATTTCAAGTAGCAAGTAGTAAACAAAGCCTCCTGGGGTTTGACCAACCCTTTTATTTGCTGAATTAGGCATACCCAGTTAGCTTTCCTATAAAATACGCTGCATTCCCTCTGGGCTAAGTAGAGAGGGATGGAGAGCTGCAGTAGGAAGTTTCATTTCTTTGCAAAGATGTGTACATTTTAAGCAAATCACAACCGTTTCTAGGGAATAAATCAGGAAATATTTTTAGCTAATATATTTGGGTTTATTAAGTATTTATTTAAATGCATTTGTGGATGATACACTGTAAACCTGCTACATTTCCACTTCATGTTTTTTTGTCTGAAAATAAAAATGGTTTCAGCCATATGACAGAAAACAAGGAAAGGCATGAGTGAGCAAATGCAGAAGATCCATGCTGCCTGCCATGATTAATATCTATATACATATAATATCTACTGCATGTCCTCAAAGTTACTTACCCAGGATCCCATTGTCATTAATACTCTCCATAGTATCAAATTCTGACCATGTTACTCATGATACTGGTTCATTTTCAGGCAGAAGCAAACTATCACCCTGATATATTCATATTTCAACAAATATAGTTGTGTTATTGCACCTCTCAATACAATATATAACTGCAAGTAAAACACACACAAAAAAGATCTATTCACTATGCAAACAATCAAGTATTCGACTGGTTTCTTTTATCTGATTAGATAATTGTTTGGCTCTCTATTTGCAGGAATTTTTATGGTATCCAACATTAATCTAAACCACTGATTCAGAACATCTCTGCATACTGTAGATGCCCCAGGCTGACTAATGTATCCAGTTAGCTTAAATGCAGGGGGTTTGGCGGGATGCCATTAAACATTAGAAATGAAGAAACGCGCCATTGGAAGGCAAGAAGCAGGGTATGAGTACAGAGCCACGTACATTCCCTAATTGTCCTTCAATTATTCCAACCAAAGATGCCAAGGGTAATGGTTAACACTTGCAGCTTCACATAAGCTTAAAAAAATGTGATCTAGAGGGTTGATTTCTTATAGACATAATATATATAACGTGTTTTAAAATATGTTTAATGAAAATTGAGATTTTATGAGGCGAATGAGAACTCGAGCAGAGTGCAACTGCTGAAATTTACATCTATATTTATATATATATATATTAAACTCACAGCAATGTGTTTGAGGCAAGTAACCATAGTTATATGAGTTGCATTACATTTAGAATGTTGCTATTGATTCTATATGTTTATATTAGCTACAACGTTGTTCACTGTAAATAGATTTTTAATGGGGCTATTGACATGAAATGTATACCAGATGTCAGTAATAACCCTAGGAATCCATACACATACACAAATCAAAAACAAATAAGTCCACAATTATGTGTAGTAAAGTGGAATTGAACATGCTTAATGAAATGTATTTAATAATAATAAATAATAATAATAATAATAAACATCAGATCTTGAAGGTTTTGAGGGCCTTGTCTTGAGAGAGCTCTTTGCTTTTTACCATCATAAGGTGTTCAATACTGCATGTATTCAATACCTATTTACAGTGTTCCACTTTACTAAAAGGGGAACTGTAATTTCCAAACATGTGTCCTTTATTAAAAAGGGCACACTCCTTCCTTTAAAATGGCTCTAGGTTTGTGTTTCTATCTGCAGTCTATCCAAAGTTACAGCAGTATAGATGGTGTTTTTTCTTGCTAGTACTGTACCAGCATAACAGGTCTGCCCCCAAGTTTAAGATTGGAGCATGCCCAATGCTGAGACAGAGCATCATCAGCTATATCATAAACCCCTCCCCCAGAACTACAAAATTATTTTTAAAGCTAGCCACATGCCACAGCACTGGACAGGCAATGGTTGCAGGTCTTGAAATAGCTTCAGAAAAGATTGATTCTTGGAGGTGGGGCTTATGGCACAGCTTATATACTTACATAGCTACAGTACCTTCCTCTTCTGTACATAAGAAGCATCCATGGTAAAACCTGAACCACTAATTACTCTCTATCTCCAGATATATTTACCTACATTTTTTCTTTCCAGTTTGGTCTAGTTCTGCATCTCACAGCTGTCCGGGATCTGAGCAATGCAAACAGATGGCGTCTTCCCTTTGGACTAGTCACTAGGGTGGAGTTAGCAGCAAGGAAAAGTATAGAGATAGAAAGTGTACCATGGGTGAGCACTTAGCGGTTTAGGTTCTTACCTTGAGTACTTCAAAGAAGAGTGGGTGAAATGTCTCAATAATAGAATTGTCATTTAATTACAAATTAAAATACTCAGGGTATGATATTAAACAAATAGTGAATCTAATTTTTTTTTTGCTTGGAACATTTAGAGCAGTTTCTCTAAAAGCAAACATACCTAGATATCCTGAATAAGAGAAATATTATTATCCAGTGGGGATCACATATCTATAAAATCCCTTATTGAGAATCACCTTTGGGTATTTTTAATTGATCTCATTGAAATCTTTTCCGGACACTGTGCTTTGTGTTGTTTCATTGTTTAAAATGAGAGATCTATAGAAATAACACATTTCCCTTATTGTAGGATCAAATTCTTATTACTGCAAATGTAGTAATTACATTCGGGGTTGAGAAGAGCTATCATAACATAATGTAAGAGTATAGATTCCTAAAGCTACAATTAGTGTTTAAAGGACAATTCCCCCTTTTAGTAACATATTTTAGAAGGAACGGCCTCTTTAAAATATGTTGAAATATCCTACTTCCTCTGAATTCGTTACTGTATGCCTGCTATGCTTTTGGATGCCTCCTGGATACGGAGCAATTTAGTGACCTGTACTGAGCCTGTGCATGCTCAGATGAGGCAGTTATGGGATTAGCATTCAATCATTGGCTGTGATGTCAAAACCATAACTGTAAGAACCAGGAAGCAGAAACAGGGGAACCAGGACATAGTACAGGATTTCAGGTTAGACTTATATATTTTAGATTTTAAACTATTACAGTTTAGGGTTTTTGGGGGTAAGTAACCTGTATATAAGTTTTCATTTGAGGGCTGAACTTTCACTTTAAACTCCATCTCACACTAAACTGTCAAAAATGTATATACCAAAGACTTTAGAATTTATAGTAATTGCTTACTTAGTGAGGCTCCACATCTTTTAAGAAAGTATTATAGTGTATCAGCTTCCAATTAGGTCAGATAATAGTATATTTCAGGTATTATCAATAGAAGGTAAAAAAAAAAAAAATAATAGACATTTTGTTTGTCAAAGAATTTCAGTTCAGAGCTCTGATTGAAGACAGTTTTCTTTTACGAACATTTACTCAGTTGGAAAGAGAATATTTGCTTTTCAGAATTAATTTGTTGCTTCTTATCCTCGTTTCAAGGCATAATCCTCTCTTGGTGATTTCACATAATTTCCCCAGCAACATTTATCATGTCAGGAGAAGATTAGTAGTAAGTCTCTGGGTAAACACTAATGTGAGGTGTATTATAATACAGAACTGTGTTTGGAAAATAGATTTTGAAAACAATAAAACAGTAAAGGATTATAGGAAATATATTTTGTTCAAACTGACTAATTCTACCTTTCAGAAAAAAAATGCCAGTGGAGATTCATAGGCTGATGTTGGAGGCAATAAGAGCAGATCTTTAGGATAATACAAGCCATCGGGGACATTTCCTAAGAACATAAGCCATATCATTGGCTTTAGAAATGACATATATAAATGGAAAAGGATCTGCACAACTGTAGCAAGTGTTATTCATTTCTTATCCTGGCTTTATAGGGATTCAAGCATGCTGTGACCTCCAAAGTTTGTCTGACATTTATTATACACAAAACTTTAAAGGGTATGTCCACCCCCAAAACTATAATCCCCCCCACTACTGGCCCCACTGTGTAGTGTAGTTAAATCCTTACCTTACATCCCAGCTCCAAATGGTTCTCCAGTAATCCCCCCCCCCCAAGTTCAAAAAACTGCCTACCAGGAGTACTGCAGAGTCCATATAGGACTCTGCCTCCTGTCTCTCCTCCGGGAGAAATTTGCCATGCGCAGAAGAGCCTTCCCCCCCCTCCCGTTTTGGTCTCCTCTCCCTAGCGTGATGAAACCCTTGGCCGTATATTAGTGCTTCCCCCCCTAGCCCCAACGCTATATAAAATTATCAGAGACTCCCCCGAACTCTACTTACCTTACCTCTTTCCCCCGGCGTTCTAAGCAGCCGGCAGCCGCATCCGTGATTGGCTGCCTTTCAGCCAATCACAGATGCGGCTGCCGGTCTCGCCCCCTGCTTGCAGAGGGCCGGGACAATGCGGTGGAGGAAAGAGGTAAGGTAAGTAAAGATCGGGGGAGTTTCTAATGATTTTATTATAGCAGTTTGGGCTGGGGGGGAAGCCCTGCTATATGTAAAAAAATTTTTTGAAGGGGTGGACATACCCTTTAAGAGTAAACTTGATTGTTCTAGTCCTTGAGTAGGTTTACAGCAGTTGGGAGTTTGACAAGCATAAATTAAGTTTGGACAGGTAAATAAGTTTGGACTATAAAGAGTATAAAGGCAATACTAAATTGTTTTATTGCACAATGTCCTGCATAAAGGAGGTAGACATGACAGGCCACCAGATATGAAAGCCTCTGATAGTTTTACAGGTTAGAGATGGCTTGGACTTGGTTCCAACAGGGACCACTCGGTTGCTGAAATCCGAATGTTCCGTTGAAACTGAGCAGATCGTTTGAATTTCGGAACATATTTCCCAGGGAATATACAAAGTTATTTTCAGTAACCCTCAAAAATAACCTTGTACGTTCAATAACCATCAATATTACGTTCCAGTTTTGGTTTTTCGGATCTTTGGGTTTTTCCCATGTTTCGTAAATCCAAAAACGGTACAAAACTTCAGTGTTTCGTACATCTCTAGTTGCATTTATAAAGCTATGACATGCAATTTTTTAGTGCAATTTACACAGGTCTGAAATGAAGTGGTATTTTAGGGTGTTGTAGGGTGTATGATGCAGTGATGCACCATCATTTCATTGCTTTATAAATTTGGCAAGGAAATTCATAGCGCGTACCAAATACAAAAATATTTATGCTCCTTTATAAAGAGTGTTTCCCACGTGTCAGTTTTACTGTGGGAAAACCCTAATGATAAAGACAATGTGACCAGCTCCTATATCTCAGATCTTTCATTAAAGGGCATGTCCATCCCTTTTCCTAATTTTTGCCACATAGTAGGGCTAGTTCCCCCAACCCCTATAATATATTTTCCAGAAAGTCCCCCGATCTTTGCTTACCTTCCCTCTATCCTCCGCCGCACTGCCCGGCCTTCTGCTTGCACGGAACTGCAAGCAGGGGGCCAGACTGGCAGCCGCGTCCATGATTGGCTGAGAGGCAGCCAATCACAGACACGGCTGCCGGCAGTTCAGAATGCTGGAGGAGAGAGGCGAATGTTGGGGCTGGGGGAATTAGCCTTAATATTTGGCAAAGGAATTTTCACTAGGGGGTGGGAGTGCAAAATGGGAGGGAGAAGGGAGAGGGAGGGGGGAGGGAGGGGAGGGATGCTCTGAGCAAGCCAAAAACCTCTGAGAGGACATCTCAGAGGCGGAAACAATTTCCCTGGTGGCCAGGCTCCTGGTGGCCAGTTTTCTGGAATTTGAAAGGACTTTACAGGAGAACCATTTGGAGCAGGAATGTAAGGTAATGATTTTTAAACAATACACAGTGAGGCCACTTGTGGGTTAAATTATAGTTTTGGGGTTGGACATGCCCTTTAACTGTTAAATTTGCCAGATGATTACAGCATTATATGTTCATACATTAGGTAGTTTATATCTTTTTGGATTGAGGGCTAGGCCACACTAGCAAATTTTTCACGCGTTTGCGCATGCGTTTCGTTTTCAGTAAAATGGAAATCGCGGGAACACAAAAATTCCACACGATTTCCGATGCGCATGCGATTGCGCGTCCGTTCGCGTTTTGGTAACGCATGCATTCACCATTTTTGGTGCGTTGACGCATGCGTTTCCATAATGCAAAATGGCGAAAATGCATGCACAAAATGCACAAGAATCTCACACACAATCGCATGCGTTAACGTTTGCGATTTGGTGCGCGATTCCTGTGCATTGCAGTGTGGCCTCACCCATAAACAGTAAAAGAATCAAAGAAAATCTTTAGTAAAAACAGCAAGAGAAAGCTCCTGCTCAGTCATCCATAGTAATTTGTTCAAGAAACCTTAATATACACTAAGTGGGAGTGGGTAACTAACACTATCTAATTTTGCTTGAAATTTGGATTAGAAATACTGCACACGGGGGTTTTAATGAGGACAAAACAAGAATATTCAAAGACAAGGCAAATACTTAAAAAGGAACCCAAAAATCATTGACAAAGGGCTGTAATAAAATGTTGGAGTTTACCAGGACCCAGGTATAATTGCTTTGTATCTGCATAGTCTGTCTGTGTCTGGTCTGTCTGTCTATCTATCTATCTATCTATTGTTTTTCCAATGTAAATCTACTTTCCATTTGTTAATATGAATGGTATATGATCACTCGACACATTATTTTATAGAAACATAAGTAATTTAAGTGCAAAAGTGCACTGGGTTAACAAAAAATGTTAACTTTAGGATGGAACCTTTACCGTCTGTTCTCACTTTGTGGAACCTTTACAGTCTGTTCTCATTCTGTGGGAGCTTTACTGTCTGTTCTCAATATATGGGACCTTTAATGTATGTTCTCACTGTAGGGGACCTTTACTGTCTGTTCAAGATAGAGCCCCTGACGCGTTTGGTCCACACATGCGGGACTTAATTATAGGTAGGGGAGCCCATCCGGATATTGCATCCATTTATACCCTGGTGATGTAGCCCTATATTCCTCCAAACCCACAGTACAGTGGTAATCCTCATTCTTGCAAAGGTTTTGTGAACCAGTGCCTCATTGAATATGAACTGTAGCCTCCCCATTTTGTGCCACAGCATGCCAAGGTGGGGTAGGTTGTTTCCTTGTTGGAAGGGAAATCCTTGGAGTAGACATCTTCCTTATGGGGAGAATTCCCAATTAATCAATTTCGCCTCATTGATTAATTAAAAACTAATCTCACATCATACAGATTTTTTAGGGTAATCGCAGTGCTAGTATACAATTGAATTTAATTGAACCATCCTGCATTCCTGTTGTAAACCTTTATCCCTTTCTTCCTAACCTTCCACTTCTGTTACCTATGCAAACTGGAAAAGCTTAACTTACCGAACAGGAGAATCTCTTTGGGAGACCTGCTGGGCTTTGTTCGTACTGTGGCGAGTAATCCCATATACCAAAGACCGCCCTTAGAAACACTGATGTGCCAGTGCTTGTAAGAGTGACTTGTCTTGGCAGAATCACTAGCAAATAGAAAGGGTGTGATGAACAGTCAGATAACTGAGGTATGTTGGAAGGATAATTGGGGATTTGGGTTACACCTGAGAAAAAGAAAGAGAGACAAAGTAACCCCCTTTGGTGTTATCTTTCTTAGGAAAGCTATGCTTGTGAAGGTTCTTCATCCAGGTCATGGTATATCTGTTGTATTCAATTAGATCAACTGGACTTGAAATGTAGTTCTTGAAGACGTTTCGCTAGTCATCCGACTGGCTTCTCAATTCAGAATGACTGTACAAGAATCTGTGGCAATTATGTACCCTGGAAAATCCCAATTAGCATATCACAGCCAGGTGTTAAGGGTGTGATTAGATAGTGGCTAAGAGGTGTTTAGGAACGCCCAGAGTAAGGTGTTAAAACAGCATTGTACATGGCAGACAGTTGGTGTCGAACCCCCCCACCTCTATTTAGGCTTGGTTTCTTTATTTTCACATAAATGGCCTCCTTAACACTCTCTTGAACCAGTCACGTTCCTTTGCCAATATGTTAACATTACAATCTTCAAAGGTATGTCCTTTATCCTTAAGATGCAGGTACACGGCTGAGTCCTGACCTGGGGAATTGGCTCTTCTGTGCTGGGCCATACGTTGATGCAGTTGCTGTTTGGTCTCCCCCACATACAAATCAGAGCATTCTTCACTGCACTACACTGCATATATGATGTCGCTTTTCTTGTGTTTTGGTATTGGGTCTTTCGGATGTACCAATTGCTGCCTCAGTGTGTTGTTCGGTTTAAAGCAGACAGGGATACGATGTTTTTTGAAAATTCTTCTTAATTTCTCGGAGACCCCTGCTACATATTTCTCGGAGACCCCTGAACATCCCCACTAGCACAGAGGCGAAGGCTAAAGAAATTAAACATCTCAGAGGAGCCCTTAAAACTTGTGGATATCCAGACTGGGCCTTTGTCAAAAGAAGTAGAAGGAAAGAAAAGAACACGAATACCAACAGTGAAGGGGAAAAGCAAGACAGAAGAAGAACATGGTCATCCCATATGTAGCAGGGTCTCCGAGAAATTAAGAAGAATTTTCAAAAAACATCGTATCCCGTCTGCTTTAAACCGAACAACACACTGAGGCAGCAATTGGTACATCCGAAAGACCCAATACCAAAACACAAGAAAAGCGACATCATATATGCAGTGCAGTGCAGTGAAGAATGTCTGATTTGTGATGGTCCCAAAACACAAGAAAAGCGACATCATATATGCAGTGTAGTGTCAGTGAAGAATGCTCTGATTTGTATGTGGGGGAGACCAAACAGCAACTGCACAACGTATGGCCCAGCACAGAAGAGCCAATTCCCCAGGTCAGGACTCAGCCGTGTACCTGCATCTTAAGGATAAAGGACATACCTTTGAAGATTGTAATGTTAACATATTGGCAAAGGACGTGACTGGTTCAAGAGAGGTTTTTAAGGAGGCCATTTATGTGAAAATAAAGAAACCAAGCCTAAATAGAGGTGGGGGGGTTCGACACCAACTGTCTGCCATGTACAATGCTGTTTTAACACCTTACTCTGGGCGTTCCTATAACACCTCTTCCCACTATCTAACACACCCTTAACACCTGGCTGTGATATGCTAATTGGGATTTTCCAGGGTACATAATTGCCACGATTCTTGTACAAGTCATTCTGAATTGAAAAGCCAGTCGGATGACTAGCGAAACGTCTTCAAGAACTACATTTCAAGTCCAGTTGATCATATTGAATACAACAGATATACCATGACCTGGATGAATGAGAACCTTCACAAGCATGGTATATCTGTTGTATTCAATTAGATCAACTGGACTTGAAATGTAGTTCTTGAAGACGTTTCGCTAGTCATCCGACTGGCTTTCTCAATTCAGAATGACTTGTACAAGAATCTGTGGCAATTATGTACCCTGGAAAATCCCAATTAGCATATCACAGCCAGGTGTTAAGGGTGTGATTAGATAGTGGCTAAGAGGTGTTATAGGAACGCCCAGAGTAAGGTGTTAAAACAGCATTGTACATGGCAGACAGTTGGTGTCGAACCCCCCCACCTCTATTTAGGCTTGGTTTCTTTATTTTCACATAAATGGCCTCCTTAACACCTCTCTTGAACCAGTCACGTTCCTTTGCCAATATGTTAACATTAAATCTTCAAAGGTATGTCCTTTATCCTTAAGATCAGGTACACGGGTGAGTCCTGACCTGGGGAATTGGCTCTTCTGTGCTGGGCCATACGTTGATGCAGTTGCTGTTTGGTTCCCCCACATACAAATCAGAGCATTCTTCACTGCACTACACTGCATATATGATGTCGCTTTTCTTGTGTTTTGGTATGGGTCTTTCGGATGTACCAATTGGCCTCAGTGTGGTGTTCGGTTTAAAGCGACAGGGATACGATGTTTTTTGAAAATTCTTCTTAATTTCTCGGAGACCCGCTACATATTTCTCGGAGACCCCTGAAATCCCCACTAGCACAGAGGCGAAGGCTAAAGAAATTAAACATCTCAGAGGAGCCCTTAAAACTTGTGGATATCCCGACTGGGCCTTTGTACAAAGAAGTAGAAGGAAAGAAAAGAACACGAATACCAACAGTGAAGGGGAAAAGCAAGACAGAAGGAAGAACATGGTCATCCCATATGTAGCAGGGGTCTCCGAGAAAATAAGAAGAATTTTCAAAAAACATCGTATCCCTGTCTGCTTTAAACCGAACAACACACTGAGGCAGCAATTGGTACATCCGAAAGACCCAATACCAAAACACAAGAAAAGCGACATCATATATGCAGTGCAGTGCAGTGAAGATGCTCTGATTGTATGTGGGGGAGACCAAACAGCAACTGCATAACGTATGGCCCAGCACAGAAGAGCCAATTCCTCGGGTCAGGACTCAGCTGTGTACCTGCATCTTAAGGATAAAGGACATACCTTTGAAGATTGCAATGTTAACATATTGGCGAAGGAACGTGACTGGGTCAAGAGAGGTGTTAAGGAGGGCATTTATGTGAAAATAAAGAAACCAAGCCTAAATAGAGGTGGGAGGGGTTCGACACCAACTGTCTGCCATGTACAATGCTGTTTTTACACCTTACTCTGGGCATTCCTATAACACCTCTTAGCCACTATCCAATCACACCCTTAACACCTGGCTGTGATATGCTAATTGGGATTTTCCAGGGTACATAATTGCCACCGATTCTTGTACAAGTCATTCTGAATTGAAAGCCAGTCGGATGACTAGCGAAACGTCTTCAAGAACTACATTTCAAGTCCGTGATCTAATTGAATACAACAGATATTTAGGAAAGCTAATTTTATGTTTTTAAAGGAATCAATGTAAGGAATCAATGTAAGGATGTTGAACACAGGTGGACTGCTTTTAAAGAGGTATTAAAATATTACATTTCTAAATTTATACCTTTAGGGAACAAGTGTAAAAAATGAGGTCCTCTTCTGCATGGCTTAATGCTCAGATAAAAAGGGGAAAGGAAAAACAGAGGAAAAGACTCTTAAAATTTTGAAATCCGACAGAACAGGCTTACGGGGAGTATATAATCTGTAATAAGGAGTGCAAAAAAGCAATGACAAAAGCAGAACAAAGCAAAAGCCAAAGTTAACCCCAAATTTTTTTTTAGTAAAAATATGAGGACTGAGAATTTGGGACCATTAAATGTTGGGGCTGAGATGGTTATAGAGGGTGTCCAAGCATTCTAAAGGCCACTAAAACAAAAGTCTAAAGGCTCTAAACGTGTTTTTTAAGGGTCCGCACTAACCAGTGCCAAAAGGAACTCAGAAGACCACTGCTTGCTGCTCCATAAAATTCTTTATTGGTACATGCCTGACGCGTCGGTTCAGACTAAACAGTCCTTAATCATAGGCAGGGTATATAAAGAGTATAAATGAGGATCTTAAGTGAGCTTAGTTAAATTTTATCTAGACCACTATTTCTTATCTTCTCGATTCACTTTTGTCTGGTGATGTGCCAATGTAATACAACATTACCACAGCCTGGCAACTATAGACTTGTAAGCTAGTATCAGTGGTGGGGAAGGTGCTGGAAACTCTGTTACAAAAACTGATCTAGGTACTGTGACTTTGGGGCATATTTATAAAGGTTCGTTAACTTTTTTTTTTTTATAAAGGTTCGTTAACCATTTTCGTAAAAATCCTGCATCGAGGGCTTGGGCAAACGCCCACCCCACCCTAACCACCCGCCGCCACCCCTTCCCAGCAACCAACCTCATCCCCGCTCGTGGCGAACATATGGAACAGGAGGCTAGGAGGGGCTGCAGGGAAGGGCCCGCAGCAAGTGGTCGTGACCACCTGCCGCGCACCCCCTCCCCAGCAGCCCCTCCAAGCCCCCTGCCAAGCCACTGGCGGGGAGGGGAAGGGCCCACTGGGAGGGGTGGAGGCACTCTCCAGCGGTGGCCCAGAGAAGGGCCTTTTGGGGCTTAAGGGGTGCCGCAGCTCGAGCAGGAACCCCCCTCCCCGGCCCTATCAGGGCCTTTGCGGCTTTAACAAGAGCCGATGTCGCCCGCGTCTTGATCCATCACGACGTCTTCGGGCTGGCGACACCAACCCCACTGAGGTCGCTCATGCCAGACAGGCTCACCACGGCCACCAGTGAGCCCGCTGGCACAGCCGGCCACAGCGGAGCCGATGTTGCCAGCCGCTTCTTTCTTCAGCCATCTACTGCTATGGCATCTGAGGTCCGCGGCGGAGTGCACCTTTTTATATAGGTTTGCAGAAAACCCTAATCCGTTTCTGATTGGTCAATTTTTTAATGCTAGGTTTACATGCTTTACATTAACCAATCAGATTTCGGAAAATTTTCGGAAAAATGGAAGCAGTTCAGAGAAGGGCAACAAAAATAATAAGGGGAATGGAGTGGCTTGATTAGACACTCCATTCCCCAATTAATGGGAGCCACAGCACAAGATTTTATCAAATAGCAACAGCCACAGCAAAAAATTTCCCAGTAACCCACACACCACCTACACGCCCAGTGACACACGTGCCCAGTAACACAACCAGTAACACACAAGCCCAGTTACACACATGAAGCTACACACATTCAGTAACATTACCAGACAATTCCCCAAAGCTAGCCAGGGACCAATGGCTATTCAGTAAGTACACATAGACAGATATATAAAAATATCCTAACAGAATCAAAAAGCAAAGCTTCCTCCTCCTATCGATGGATACTGTGTAAATTTGGATGTAATGTGTTAAACTATTTTTGTCACATTTTATTACTATTTATACTATTATATCATTTTATTATAAAGAAATATAACAGGACAAAAATGAGTCAGGGCAACAGGCTCTCTAGTTAGTTCATGATAATGCAACAGACCACAGGAGAGAGTTAAAAAATTAATGGGATTAAATAATTAATACAATAACACTCTCCTGAGTGAAAGTCAGCAAACAATATGCACACAATATTTCAAACTGATTCAATGTCGGTGAATTGTTTTATGTTCAAAAAGGGAATAGGAATAAAGTTTGTTTCATTATTAAAATCATGGTAACTGATGCTATGAAGACTGCCTATAGCTGCTCAATTATATGTCAACAGTTTAAAGAAGAACTAGGCCAAAATGTATATACTCCATAATCTGAAAGTACCCCCCCCCCATAAATTGTAAATAGCATTAAACTAAATGTAACTCCCTGAAGAACTGGATAAGATAACTGTGTATGTGCACTGTCTGGTCACACCTCCTGACTTCAGTCACATGGCCCCAGCCATGTGTGCAGTTTCCATTGCAATGTGTCGACAGATACCAATATGATCTGTAGGCATATTGCAATTGAAATGGCATGTGTAACAAACCCTTGTAGTAGCTTAGAACAGGGCATGTAAAAGAACACAATGGTCAGTGACCACACTGTAAGATACTGGAATTCTGGGAAAAAGTAACCTACAAAAATGAGCAGAGGTGCTTTGCCTTCTGATTCAGTGTTGTCCTTTAAAAAGCAAAGTCATGAAGTCATAATGGCCACGTCCTCAGGGACACGGATCATGGGCCAGTGCTGGTGAGGAGGCCGGAAGTTCAAGGCCAGCCCTGATAATGGTAAACACCCAGAGGAACATCTACAACAGCTTGACATCTTACTTCTGTTAGGTTGTTAAATCATTCTATCCAATTGTGCTGAACTGTTATTGCCATTTATGCATGGTAATTATTTTTCCTAAACAGTGAGGATGGATTTTTGATTGACTATGAACATTAGGAAAAATGGCTTTTAGAATCATCTGGAAATTAGGTGGGAAATTGCAGCTAGTTAACCCCAGGCATTATGCAATGCAAGAGCACCATCTCTCACTTACTAGCCACCCACACTACCAATTTGCATTTTGGCAGCATAAACGTGACTTTAAAAGATCAATGTGTATGTCTGCTGATTCCAGCATCATTGAAGATACTCAGTATATATCACCATTAGGTTTCAAGGGTATTTCCTTTCATGTTCTATAAAGATTAAATAGCCCCTTGACTAAAGTTGGCAAAACCCTTCTTCTAGCAAAGAATAAAGATGGATTTAACGAGCGTGCATCTATGAACCAACACTGAGTACATAAAAACAACAGGAATACCACACAAATAGTTAGCAATGCTGTAAGGTTGCAGTCTCCATTGTGCACTCTTAGAGTGATTTCAGCACTGACTTACAGGGAATTGATAATGCTAATATTGTCTAATTATGTGATATATGTAATGACTACTAGCCCCTAACTATAGGTAACTAAAGGTAACTATGACACTTAACAGACAATTAGACTGCCCCCTGGATTATTGCTTTGTTATTATCAAAGTTTCCTATTCTACAAATTATGCTGCTCCAAATATACCAATTAGGGCTTCTGTTCCCCAACACCATTATGACAGCTGCATATTACCAAAATGTACAGCATTAAGGAGAAAAGGGTCTCGTTCACACTAGGGGAAATAATTGTCCATTTCGGTCCATTTTTCTAGATGATGTTGGGCGTGTAAAGAGGACACTTATGGGTAATTTCTGCTTGTTTAACTGTGCATCCAATTAAAAAATGAACTCCACTTACTTTATTGGCGGAAATGCTGGGAAAAGGTGCAGAGCAGACCATTAGCATTGCTTGTGTACATTAAGTGCTATCTGAAATGTATGTTCCCAGCTTTTTGTTTAACATTTTTAGTGCTGAAGAACATTTGACCATCATTCCTTACAGGATAGTCAGGACTGGGTTTTATTTCTTGGTTGTTAATACTTAAAGGAGAACTATAGCCCATTTAAAGTTTTTAAAAAAAACAAAAAAACATAAAAAACAATGAAAATGAAGTCGATTGATCCCTTCCTCCCAATTTGATATCAGTCAGCACTAGCACAAAGAAAATTGCTTTTGCCAGGCTTCCTCCTGGCTTCAACATTATCTTTAATACCGGGACCAGGACACTGACCTTACAGATGAGAAATGCACAAGCTGGCACTCCTCAATAAAATGACATTGCACCAGGCCGTAGTTAATAGGTAGTTAAATGGGTTCCATGTTAAAGAAAGCTTTTATACAGTAATAGCATTTTCTAGTATTCTGTTTTTATTTACGTGCATTTTTGGGAGCAGCCCACAGGGGGGCCGGGGCTAAAAAGGCCCCAAATTCTTACTTTTCCTTCCACAGATACTGCTCGTCTTGGAATACGATTTTAGTTGAAGCATAGAGTCCTACTTTAGGGGGCATATTCAAGGACAAATAGCGCTATCTTCACCTTATTTATAAAACGCTCGGTTTCGCTTTCACCTTTGCAAAAGTATTGTTGAGGTGATGTGTGGTGATAGTTTTCGCCTTATTCATTGCTATAAGTGTGGTATCATTGCAAAAATAGAGATTGCTCTCTGGTGTGATTTCAGTTATTTTTGTCACTTTTTTTATTTAAAGCTACCGTATATACTTGAGTATAAACCGAGATTTTCAGGCTAAAAAAATAGCCTGAAAATCGAGTCTCGGTTTATACTCGAGTCAAGCACTTACCTGCTCTGGTGGCTCCACGCTCCACTTCCTCTGCTGGCTGATGTTACTACTCGGTGCCGGGAAGTGAGGCTGGCGCCGAGTAATGACGTCAGCCAGCAGAGGAATGTGAAGCATGCGGGAGCAGAGAAGAGGATCCAGAGCAACCTGCAGGGGAACATATGGAGCAGGTAGGAGAGGGCAACTGGGAAGGAAGGGGGGAAGGCACTGTAATTCCTGCAGTGTCAATTCTTTGCCACTGCAGATGTTTGGAAACTACAACTCCCAGAATCTAAAGCATGCTGGGAGTTGTAGTTTCCAAACATCTGCAGTGGCAAGGAATGAGACTTTAGTTGCCTTTTAAATGGACCTAAGAATTCCCATACAGTAATAGCCAAATACAGTATGGCTATTACTGTATGGGACTTCTGATGTTCATTTAAAGGGCAACTAAATCCTAAAAACAATACAGAATCAGAAGGAGGATGATATCTATTGCTGCCTTCTGATTCTATATTGTTTTGAGGCTTTAGTTGAGCGGTTACCGCAGCGATGTATGGCGAAAGACAAAAAGCGAAGACCTTTCACCACTGGTTATCACTGCTTTATAAATAAAGAAAATTCCAAATTAGGCGAAGAAGACGAAAAGTTTAACGAAATATAGGCTGCGTTAAAGAAGGCGAAAAGTTTAACGAACCTCTATAAATATGCCCCTAGGACTATATACTATATATAGTATAAAGGTTGGACTAGATGGACGTAAGTCTTTATTCAACCTCAGTTACGATAGATTTGCTGGAGGGCCCAGTGATTTCTAGTTATGCCATTGGCTATTGGGAAACGTAATAATAAACAAGTGTGCTGTTGTAACATTCTTATATTACACAGTAAGGCAAACATTATACCTAAAATTTGCATCTGTATAAGAAACACATTACATGGGTAAACCCTATTGTGCAAAAAATATTTCCTGTTTCCAGCACTGATCCATTTAATTTAATATTTTATTAATATTTATTTTGGTTTACGTATCTTTAAATCTGAATCATCAGTTGGATCATCAGGGCTGTTTGAAACTTTTAAATAGGAAGTGTGTACTGATTGTAATAAAGCTAACTGCCTGCAAGTTACAGTAGAAGAGAAATCATACAGTCAACCATATCACCCATTCAATGCAGGCTCTGGTTATGGAACTGCTAAAGGTGGCCATACACATGCGATTTCCACAGCATGTGTGCCAACAGATCACATTGGTATCTGTCGGCACAAATGCTGTGTGAACCACACACATGGACCCGCCCGATCCCCATACGCAATATGGGGATCGGTCGGCCGTGCGGCCATACACAGTACGATCGGATCGGCTCCCTTACAGGAATAGTTCACTGAAAAAGTGAACTATTCCTTTAATGCTTTGCTTGAAGACCGGGAGGTTAAGGAGCTATGCTTTTCCTTCCGTTCTTCAATCAATTGACCAGGAGCCACAGACGAAGATAGAAGATATTTAACTTACACACGATCCTCCTCCGCAGCATTGAAAATTCCCGAATGATTCTTGGTTTAGATTAACCATAACGCACATTTTCGCACATGAGCACTATAGTTAATCTGAACCAGGAAGTGGTCAGGACCTGTAAGTGCTGCTGCGGAGGGTCACTTTAAGGCAAATATCTTCTATCTTCGTCTGTGGCTCCTGGTCAACTTTTCAAGTGAACTATTTCTTTAAAGTAAAAGAAGCTGACACAGACTAAAGGAAACTTTCTGGCAATCCTGACTGACCATAATGTCGACTACGGTCATTTGTCAGCACTCTGGTCAGTCGGGAACAGCTCCTACACACTGACGGGATTTACCAATTATCGTTAGTGTGTATGGCCACTTTTAGGAACAAAAGACATCTAAAGGATTGTGGTAGATCTGCAATTTTAAATGGACAGGAAGTGCAAGTGGGATAGTTGGAAATGGAACATTATAAGTCTTGGAAAACTTTTAACTTAGAAAGAGAGGCAGGGTCAGTGATCAGATATATGAAAGTTAAAAATACAGAGGATAAATTACTTTAGGTAAATTGATAGGAATTGCTCTCCTGAGAGTTTTTGCAATGTATTTCCATTGTTTATTTTACATAGTTTTGAAGATATTTACATTTTTGTGTGTGATATGTCAGCAGCATCACCAGGTCCCCTGCACTTCCTGCTTCCTGCTCTGAAACCTGTCAGTCAATTTGCCCTGTGTCTCCTCCCCTTTGCAGCCCCCCTGGTCCCTCCCACTCATGGACCCCATGGTCCCTCCAGTTGCAGGCCCCCCTTGGCCCATTCCCTTACAGCCCCATGTGGCCCTGCCCACTCACGGGTGCCTAAGCCCCACCCGCTCACAGGTGCTGTGGGCCACTCTGACACCCCCTACACCCCCCCCTGAAAACTCTGTGGAAACAGCCTTTTCAGGCAGAGTGGGAACTCTGCCTGAAAAGGCTGTTTTCACATAGTGAGAGAGAAGGGTTGTAGATTCCCTTACCTACTCTGCAGATGCAGGTCCTTCACACAGCAGAGAGAAGGAGGGACTTCCTGTCTCTCTCACACACTGAGGGAGTCTGAGGCTGTGCTCGCGGGCGGCACTGTGCAGGAGAAGACTTAGGAATGTCACATGTCAGCCTCCCACCCATTAACTTTCTGGTCAGTCATTACTTTATATCTTGGGCTGTGGGGCACGTAGAGAGGTGGTTGATGGCTCTTTTTAAAGGTAGGAAACTGGCCTTTCATTTAAACTTGACTTGTTTGGAGACCACAGTTCCCCTTTAATGAAAAATAGCAATTAGGATAATCCCTGGAAATACATAGTAAATGATCACTTAATATCATGATCCCTAAATAGAAAGGCTTTCAGAGTCTGTTTGTCCTCCTTATGGTTGAATTTCACAGCTTTATTCATTTTTAGCATTCTCCCTTTAAATATATTTTACATCATCTAGAGATGGCTCCATTACCTTTACCCCAGTTGTCCTTGCCTACAGTATACTTTTGGTTGCTTTTTGGCTACACACATGAGCAAAGAAAGAACAGTCCCATCAGGACTAATGTGATTGGCCCTGTATCATTAACTAAAGAGCTTCCTTGTGAACAAAAATGCTTAGCTCTCCTTTAACCTGTTTGCATGTACAATGCCTTCTAGTTTTAGGGCTGCACAACACATAAATTGAGTATGGATCCAATCTACAATGTCTTACGGTCTATGCCTCTAGAGAACAATAAGGTAAAACAATAAATATGTCCAGATCCCAGATCTTTAAACTCTGGTCTTTTAATTGCTTTTTTTGTTCCTCTATATTTGACTCTGCCACATAAATAGACATATTTTAATATGCCATCTAGGTATATATTTTAAAGGCAATAGGGTTAATCTGCAAAAAGCTCCAGGAACAATTGACTGTAGATTTGACTTTTTGCTTTTGATTCTTCTATCCTACAGTTAAAGGGGAAGTTCAGCGGAAATACATATGCTTTTAAGAAAAAAGAGCAGTATTTTTCCATCCCAATGACCTTAACCTGCCCATTCAGCATTTTGTCTGTGTATAAATAAATACTTCCGAAATACTGACTTTCTGTTTGTAGGACCCCTATTAGAGACCGTTATGGTTTTGCCCTTGACCCAGCGCCTGGGTTGATTCAGTTGCTCAGTAGAGATCTGAGCATGTTTGACCCATCCAACAGCCAATCAGTAGAAATTACTGTTAGGAACATTCCAAGGAAGTGGTGCATCCTGGGAAGAAGAAGGGCCGTTAGAACCTGAAATGTCCGATCACTAATGTCAACATCAGGGAATAGCAAGGGGTAAAAATTCAACTGATTTTTCAAAATGGGGGAGAATATCTACAATAACTAGGTATGTATAATATAAACTAATAATTTTTAAAATATTGATATTTTCCACTGAACATTCTCTTTAACTAATCCTCATCTATATTTTTTGTTGCAGGGCCAGAGAAACTGATCATGCATATTGTCCTGTTATCTGTGAAAACACTTTACACTCTGTATTATCATATTAAATATAGTACAACAGACTATTAGCTGATTTGTTTTAGTGAGGTTCCCTGAGGTTATAATGAGACGGCTGAGATATTTGTCAGGCAGATAAAGTAGGTTAAATGTGAGCAACTGCCTGGAGAAATAAAACTGCACACAAATATGTCACCAACCAGATCATCCAGTATAGAAGAACAAGGGTTAAGCACTTGGTGGTGATTACCCGTCTACAAGGGGAACCTATTCCAGATCTATTATTTTATTGAGTTAACCCTTTAGGCAACTTTCAGACAAACGGCAGGTTAACATTCGCTAAATGTTTCGTGGATGCTATTCCAACGGTCGAATTACTCCAAGGAAATAATAAAGAAGCAAAACAACAAATTAGTTAAAATGAATAAATTGTTCTAATCACAGTCCTCACACGGGTGAATTTTTCCTGTGATACAAATAGTATCATAGTAATAGTAATTAAATTTGATCCAGAGGAAGGCAAAAAAAAAAAAAACAGATAAAAAGGGGGGTAATATTCCCTGATGCTTGTGAAGGTTCTCATTCATCCAGGTCATGGTATATCTGTTGTATTCAATTAGATCAACTGGACTTGAAATGTAGTTCTTGAAGACGTTTCGCTAGTCATGAGAAAGCCAGTCGGATGACTAGCAAAACGTCTTCAAGAACTACATTTCAAGTCCAGTTGATCTAATTGAATACAACAGATAAATATTCCCTGATATTACCTAATAGAGAACAGTGCACCAGAGAGGTTATTGTACGGGCCATTAATATATTAATATAAATTGATCATATGCCGCACAATTGCTGCTCCAATGTAAACAGCCCTACCTTGTTTAATCTGCCTGCATAGTCAAGCCCCTCCATTCCCTTTATTATTTTAGTTTCTCTTCTCTGAATTCTTTCCATTTCCAATTACATTTTGAGTACAACATTTGAGCACATATTTCCATATGGGTCTTTTCTCCATTCTAGCTTTGGCTTCAGTCTGCTAGTTTCACTGTCCTTAGGCTAGGTACACAAGGGCAGATATTTTGGCCTGTCAGTTGGAGACCGTACAATCACCCATGATTTAGTGGATTGTCCAATTTTTCTTCCATCTGATTTGGACAAAAGAACGAACAACATGGTTGTCTTACGCCTTAAAAAAACAGACCAAAATACTGAAATATCTGTTGGTCGCCTCAAAATATTATATTCACCAAAATAGGCTCGCACAAACTGGAACTTGAAAAGATATAGACCTACTACGTAGCTCATGCATTTAAAAATTATTAGTTAATTTTTTATTGCAACACACCTTACATGTTTCTGACCCACTGCGAAGGCAAGGTGCCTTTGATTAAGGACTGATGCAGTTGGTCTACATCTTTTCAAGTTCCGGTTTGTGTGAGTCTTTTTTGGTGAATATTGTGTCTGTACTACTACCCTAGCAATGGGCTTGGGGCTTCAGCACCCAGTCCAACCTGCTTTCTAGTGAGTGGATTTACCACTGAAACTTATCAGTCATTATTTTGATACAGCGAGGGGTTTGGGGCATATGCCCCCGAAACATCCACACAACCAAGTAAGGAAATATTGTTCACTAAGATATCAGCTTTGGTTACGAAATAGAGCACACTTTGGGGCATATTTATAAAGGATTGCTATTTTCGCCATTTAGCTATCGTATGACATCGCAATGACAAAAAGAGCTATTTTCGCCTTATTTATAAACTCGTTCTTTTTTAGCTTTCACCCTTGCAGAAAAGTATCGCTGTGGCGATGTGTGGCGATAGTTTTTGCCCTATTCATTGCGTTATGTGTGGTATCACTGCAAAAAGAGAGATTGCTCTCTAGTGTAATTTCAGAGTTATCTGTCACTTTTTTATTTACAGCCATTTATAAATAGGGGGACTTTCACCTTTTTGCCCCTTTTCTCCCTTTTGTTGCATTTTTGCAGTTTTAACAGGATTTTCGCCAAACACCATTACTTACTGGAATGTTCCATTGACATGACTATTTCTTACCCAGCACTATGGTATGTTCCCATATTAATGTAAATGGTTTGATAATTAGCTGCAGTTTGCTAAAAATAAGCAATGCTAAAAAATGTCTCCTATTAGTAAAATAGAGAAAATTCGCCTTTTGAGTTTTACACTATTTATATCTTTGGCTGAAAAAAAAACACCAAATTTTTATTTTAAATAACAAAGATAGGTATTCTATGTGTATTAACCAATTTAAAACTACTTTGAAAAACCACCAGGGAGTATTACCTATTTACCATCATATGTGCTGAGCTTTTCCAGCATTATTAGTAATACTTTTTGCTAGATAATTTTCGCTTTTGATGAAAATTCACCTTTTTAATAACTTTGATGAAAGGAAAATTTGAAAGTTTAAAAAATTATGGTAAAGGCTGGTGGGGAAAAAGCAAAAATAATGTCCTTTATAAATATGTCCCTCAGACCCCCATTTGACTTTATTGGTAAGCGAAAAATGAACCTTAAAAAAGCGAAATCGCAGATTGTATTACAGTAAATGCTGGAAAATAGTCTAACACCCCCCTGAGTACTTATTAGTATTGAGAAACACTCCACAATGTACTGACACCTTCCATGGACCCATTGGCAGGATAAATAAATGGCCACTTATGCGTTTTCGCCACCTAAGACTTGGCGAATTGGAATGGCTGAACTTAGCACAAAAATACACTTTTCGCCATTTTATAAATATGTTTGAGCTGTTACCGCTGCGATGTATGGCGAAAAGTGAAATGTAGCGGTAATGACCTTTCGCCACTGGTTATCAATGCTTTATAAATAGCGAAAAGGCCAAATTAGGCGAAAACGCTGCGTTAAATAAGGCGAAAAGTTAAACAAACCTTTATAAATATGCCCCTTTATGTTGTTTGCTAGTTTACTCACCTTAAAATATTGTTACTTGATGAGCCTTCAGTGCGTTATGTTCCAGATACAGTGATCCATTCCCTCATTCTGGGGCTCCATAGTACATTACCATAACAATGCTGGGCAAAAAAAGATGTTTGGTATAATTACTTTCTTACACATTACAATGATGAGGCACTAGAAATAGAATATTAAAAAAGTTATATACAAATATATAATATATATTCCTCAGGAGACAGCCCTTTACACTTTTATTATTCTCCACAGGGCTAGGACCCAATGTAATGCACCACAAAAAACATAATGCATTTTTTCAAACATGCGCACCACAAACCACGAGTGCACCAAAATCCTGACTGCAATGTGCATAGTGGGTCTTAGTCCTAAAGCTGGGTACACACAGTACCAATGTAAGGGCAATCCTAGCGGTTGTGATAGGATTAGACCTTTAAGAGCAATGTCTGTTTATGAAAAACTACCGTTTCCAAGGCTAGCATACGGTTAATGTGTACCCAGCTTAAGTGTGCTTAACTTGGTGCCTAAGGGTATTTATGGTGTTATTGAATGTTCTTGTTGGAACTTTTACACAGAATCTACATCAAAATGATGAAAAAACTTTACGTCTCTTCCACTGTGTTTCAACTGTGCAGCATAGCAGAAAATAATTGAATTTTTGCAGTATTGTACTTATGTCCCTGGACACTCTGTTACTTATTTTAGCTTTTGTAGGTATATAATTGGAAATGGACATGAATTTTTAACCAGCTGAGTTAAAATTACAGCCGTGCAATTTCTATTTTAGATGGGAAATTCTGACCAGTTCATATCCACATGGGTTTTATCATCTATGTTTAGCTCTTGATTCGTGATTCCATTTAGCCCTCTATACCTGACATACACTCTAGGGATGATATGTTTAAGCGCACAGGCAAAAAAACCCTCTTATGTTCCTTGCAGAAATTTGTTCCAGCATGTAGGTGAATGAATATAAGGCCCCGCTGAGTATACACACATTCACATGTTTTCTTAAAAGGAACAATGAAAGAGAAATATATATAATAAGATATATATCTATATTATAATATATTATAATATATAATAATATATATATATATATAATATATATATAAAAAACTCTTGCTGCCCGGGTGCTAAATCAAAATATATATAACAGGGTTATTCAATAAAAGTTCTTATCGTTTAAAATGGTGCTAATTTTGCCCCAACCAATCAGAACATTTGAAAGCTAACATCTGATTGGTTGGGGCAAAATTAGATCATTTTAAACGACAGGAACTTTTATTGAATCTCCCTGATAGTTCGCTTTTGGATGATGATAGCACTCACGGGACTTGAACATCAAAATAACTTTTATTTTAGTTGGTTTGCTTGACACGTTTCCCCTCTCATCCTCAGAACATACACACCTCGTGTCTACAACCCTACAGTCGTAAAATTGTGTGTAAAGTATTTTTTAAAATCAGTTAAAATGAAAAGTACTTGGGACAGGGATATAGGACTGGTAATTCCTACCTCCCAATATTGTTTCTGTGAGGAGCATCAGCCCAAAGAAAACTGATTCTGCCAGTCTTCCTCCTGGCTTCAGCACTATCTTTAATGAAGGATTAGTCCAGGACTAACCTGGCAAATGGAAACTGTACCTGCTGTAGCTCTTTAACAAAACAATATTTGTCAAGAATAATTGGATACCCAATTATAGCAACACCAGAGATGTCTCTTTTCAACATGGATTTGGAGAACAACAATCCACCAAATACTGTAAAACATTAATCTTTCATATGTTCCTAGCCACCAGAAACTCTATATGCAGAAAGTCCAAGTCCATTCCATCTCTGAAAGAAATTAATAATAAGATAAAACTAAACATAACTGTGAGGAAATATTTAGTCTTACCAATGGAACTCACCACAAATTTGTACAGAAATGTAACTGGGAATTACAAGTATCTAATAACACCGAAATGAACGACAACTAAAATGGAAATCTTTTGTAGAACTCATCTATTGTAAACAGATATATTAATGTAACTTACTATACAAATATTCTTATCGATATGTACCAGCTTTAACAATGTTGTATTTTCAAAATGTTAATGTTATTATTACCGGTAAAATGTTACATTTTAAATAAAAAAAAACAATAATTTAAAAAAATCAATATTGTGACTGTGAGGTAGGAATAATCAAGTCCTACCTCCCTGCCCCAGGTACTTTCCATTTTTAAAAAGTTTATGTTTAGAGTATAGATATCCTTTAATATAAGATGGTTCTGTAACTGACTGTTATTTTCTCTATAATTCCATTCTTTTATTGCTCCTTACATTCACTTCCTTTTCTTTGTCTTCTTGTAGTGCGCTCTCTCTATTCATTTTTATTAATATTGCTCACCCCCCATTTCCTTTCAGCTTCCTTTTTTCTACTTCCATTCTACTCTATTTTAACCTTCACCTCTGACAATCCTGTGGATATCAGCACTATAGACATACTGTACTGTTGTACTGTACATACTGTACATCTCTAGGGGTAATTTGAGCAGTTACATAATTACATTAAGTTTTACTGAATGTGCTTAGAAATGCAGCAAACACCAGTTTAAAGTTCCAAGTCAATAATGATGCTCCTTTATCTTAATGAAGGACACCATGTGTGTGTTCACCCATAAAGAGGGGAGCGACAGTGAATAACCACAGACCACAGAGCTCAGGGGAAAATCTTGATCTAAAACACAATTCTCCTCATCGCCTATCATCGCCCAAAAACTGCAGAGTGAAATGCCTTGTATGCCTTTCTAAAGCTGGGTACACACATTAACATTAACAGGACTATTCTATCAGTAAAGTGTTTACCCTGTAAACAAGTCAGGAAAAATGGCGCAGAATGTAAAATAGCATATTTGGGGCCCCCATACTTGTTGAATCCACTGTTATCTTTTCACCTTAGGCACTAATATATTACTAAGGATTTATATGGTGCCAACATCTTCCATGGCGCTTTAAAATTAATAATCTATTCACATCAAGCCCTGCTCATTAATCTGCTCATTAATCTACTCACATCAGAACTACTTCCCAACAATATTTTTTTGTTGAGCATCAGTGTGTAGAAAGTTGGGAGATTCTGGGCAGCTTTGAAGAGAAACTGCACAAAGTGATCTGCTATATGCTGCTGCATTACAGAATACTAATATTGGAATGCAGGAATACTTCTCCTAGGGACAATGGGACATATTTCTAAATGACCGCTACCTTTGCCATTTCGCAAAATGCAGGACATTGCAATAGCGTTATTTAATTTTCATATAAAGCCGTTTGTTTTCACCGCGCTGATATGCAACGGAAGTATTAGCGTTGTGTGATGACAGCATTGCCGCATTGCCACATGTCTAGTATGTGGCGAAAAGAGAAATTGCTCTATAGCATTGGCCATTACGAGAGCAGCTGCAACCTGAGAATTTGCCAAAATTAAATGGGGGGTTTTAGCAGATAAAATGTATAATGTGTTGAAATAAGACTTGATTTGACTTGATTTGATTTGACTTTAATGGGATATAGAGAAAACCGGAACCTCAAAACAGGGATCATCGGAAATTGTTGATCGTATTACAGTAAATGCAGAAGAATAGTCTAACACCCCCCATAACCTATATTTGTATAGGGAAACACTCTGTACTGACATCTTCCAGTGACCCACTGGCAGGCTAGATATACAGCCACTTATGAGTTTTCGCCAACTCAGACTTGCCGATTTTGAAAGGCTGAATTTGACGCAACCTTATGGCCAAAGGGACTCACGCTAGGTTCCATGGCTGCAGAGGATGGATCCGGATGGTTTGAGGGGGGGGGCTCCCCTGCGTATGTCACTGCCTTACTGAGGTTAAGGAAGCAGCAGGGACCGGATGGCTCACTGACACCTCCTTCTCTTCACTTTCCTAGACTTTGAACAGGCACTGCAGGAGAACCTTAAGAAGCAGAGATGTAAGGTAAGGATTTTTTTAAACTACACAGTGGGGCCAGTATGGGGTTAAATTTTAGTTTTAGGGGTGGACATGCCCTTTAAGAAACATAAAGATGACTTTTATACAGTGTATGATGAATTCATATGGTAACAATAAAATAAATGCAAAGAACAGATTGTACAGGCCTCCATATGATAAGAAATGTTGCTGGCCATGATATCTTGCCAACATAGAGCACTGAACCCTATAATTTGCCAGTAGGGTTTACTGACCCCATTCAATTGTAGGTGAGTTTACTTGTTTTAGGCAGGCAGGAAGAATAGATAGATAGATCGACAGACAGATAAACAGATAGAGGAGATAGAAACAGAGAGGGATAATTAATTAATGTCTAGAAAACAGACTAATGAGATAAACAAAATGTAAATACAACAATAAGAAAAAATACAATATCCAGAGGGAGCAAAGACAGGACACTTATTGATCCCAATTTCTGCCGGCCATGAATCACCTGAATCCAAGTAGGAGCCACGCTTACCATCCAGGACTTGAGAACCTTTGGGCAAATTGAGTGGGTAGGGGGACTACTGCCTGCTGGTCCTTGCTATCTGGCACACATTCTCTTTTAAACTCCCTATTATCCAGACAGGCCCCAGGCACCTGCCTAGGGTGCCTTCCCATGATCCGGCCATGTCCTTACCTCCCAATTATGAAGACACACAGCTGTGGAAGTTCTGCTCATTAACGTCCACCTGCCATAACATCCAATCTCTTCTCATTCATGCATATACACAGCATCAGAAGGAGACAGATATTGTTCTGGTGACATAGCGGGAAAGTCTGCAAATAAAAGTGCACTGCTCAACATTACAGAAGTCAGTTAAAGGCCCTCAAGACATGAAATAAACTCGCTATAAAATGTATGTGCATCCCAGTAGGATTCATACATGTATTCAGTGTTCAATTTTACAAATGTTCTTAACACATATCTATTGGTGTATACACTGGAGGCAAATATTCTCCTTAATTAGATAGAAGATTCAATAAATATACAGTAGATGTTTATTCTTTTGACATCACCTTTTGAAAAAAAGTATGTACTAGTATATTTAGTTAATGCATATGGACACTAGCAAACAAAAAGAGGTTGGTAACCATGTTAAAATATCAAAGTTCAAAGGTAAACCTGTCTTGTTTTTCTTTCCAATACAGATGTTTATGATATTTAGACTATTATAGCCAGCCTGTGAGTCCTAACCCCATTATTCTGACATCACTAACATGACTTCACTGTTATACTGGCGGAATACCCAGCTCTTTGTCAAGGAGGCTCAGCCTGTTATATTTATTCTGCACACAAGTGGTTTACTGAGTCAGCAAAAGCTGAGTATGACTCAGTAAACCCCAGTTGGGCAGTCCATTCACAGCAGTACTGTTATATTAAACATGACCATTATTCAGGAGACTTTTTGACTCTAAGCAGAAACAAATTTACAATTTCCTCTAGGATCTTTTTTTTGCTCTTACTCAAGCTAATTACTTACTGATTTATTTATTGGCTAGGATTAAGGTTCCCACATCAATCACTCCTTTCTTCAGGACAAAGTCATTCAAAAAACAGCTATGAGGATAATTTATCAAGAAACCCAATAACAGCTGACAGAGAAATGGTCTTGCTAGGGGTAACATTGCCATTAACTGTGCCTGAAACGTAACATATCTGTATACAGGCACTTAAACCTGAAGTCTATTATGCTAAAAGCCCTTCAGTGTTGTCCATAACAAACTTCTGTTCCTCTAGAGACAGTTGTAGATTACATTTTGCTGGATTGTAAAACAAAACGGAAATATTTTTTTCCTATGAGACTGTTTAGAAATCTGGATTTTTTAGGCTTATCTGAAAGTCTATAGCAAATATATGACCACAAGGTCTTCCAAATATACTGTATATAAATTACATCATCTCCCAGCATCCTGATGATAATTATCCTTGTCCTATTGTGAAGTACAACTAGAGCGCAGAGAAAGTTATTCTTTACAGCATTTCTAGATTAGGAAATGTATTCAAGCTGCGTACACACAATCATTTATCTGCCAATTTCCCGACAGACAGGCAGTAACCGAGCAGGGCAGGGGGGAATGACCAGGATACCTCCTGCAGTGCAGGACAAAAAAGCTATTGCTCCCCAACATTGTTTAATGATCTATTGGGACAGATCATTTATTCATGTTAGGGCAGCCCCTGTGCGCTATATTGTTGGCCACAGCGGTAGTTTGTTGGGAGTTAGACTTCATTACATTACAACAATATTAATTGAAGTATCAATTGTCAAAGGTTAATATTGCAAACAAAGTCAAATACAGATGTGGTAATTTTACATTAAATGGGTTTCAGGGCATCATTACTAAAACGCTTTGGGCTTTCAAGAAAAACATTTTTCATTTGAGTATGTCTCTTTAAACAACATCGACAGTCCTGCAGAAACAAAAACGAAGAAGCAAATGGAACCTTTCCTCTTTTCCTTGGCATCGACCAATACTTGTTCTTGTCCGTTAGGCTTGGTTAAAACTTGTGACAGCTGTCATAGAAATAATACGCTTTGACAAACATAGAGACATATGATGAATTGCATCATATGCACTGTATGTAAATACACCCTGACAGCTGCTGACACAACAATCAGGTTCACATGCATCTGTATTCATTTTCCTTGGTGATAAATTTGTTGTGGGGCATATTATTGCTTTAATGAATCAGCAATCTGAACCTGGATTTTCTGCAGTCAGTATCAAACCTGCATACCTATATGGGATAGCGAAGGTTTATCTATATATATAAAACGTAACTTATGTATGTATGTATGTTTGTATGCTCCAGAATTACTTCCAAACGGCTGTGACAATTTTCATGAGACTCGGTATACTTACGTATAAGAATCTGGAAAAAAGCACAGTCTACTTAACAACTTTTAAAAATGCCTCTGTACCCCCTTTTTTTGGCATTTTAAAAGTTAATTATCCTGTGTGCTGTCATCTGGTGGGTAATCGAGTGAATCAACTTAATTGCACACCTTCCAAATATCACACATTGTTCAGGGCAGTACAATGCTTTTCTTCATTTTGTTTTGTTGTTGCTGTGATAAGAGGATAAAGTTGTCAATCATGAGGAGGCACAGAACACGTGATGTAACAATGTCATGTGACCACATATTCTCCTCCACTCACTTCTGGTTCGCCCAAAGTCAAGATTGAGAGGTAATGTAAACTGACCAATGAGAAAGTCCATTGGCCTAAATGTTGTGTTGGTTGTGTTTGCACTGATAAAGAGGGTTGCATTGATGGGAGACTGGACAGCCCTTCCTTATTTCCCTTAGATTGGATTATACTGGTGGCAAAGAGGTGGCCGCAGGAGGTCTGGACCCCCAGAGGTACCCCCAATTTGATTGTATTGGTAAACTGACCAATATCATGGAGCTACTCATGGAGATCACAGTTTTCAGCAGTCTGGTGCAGAGTTCAGAGAGCTAAGGAAATATGTAGTTTTACTTAAGGAAAGACAGTAAGTGCGGGTCTGTTGAATTTTGGATGCAGGTTCGGACTGGATCTTTAGAAAAACCATGCAACGCCGCGTAATCTGCTAGTAATGAATGAATATATTCAGGACGATGCACCAATGGGCGCACCCCTCCTGTTCTGGAATTTAAGTCACGCTAGTGTGACTTAAACTACTTCATTACAAAGGCTGCAATGTTATTTGCCGAAAGCTGCATTCTATTGCAGCACTTTAAACACCAGCAAATATCTGGCGTTAAAAGCGCCAAAATAGATACCACCACCGCTATCGGCTCTCTGTGCATCGCCCTGATAGTATTCTTATGCAATCAGTAATTTGGGGAATATATTGTCGTTTTGTAGAAAGCCATTAATTTTCATGTTAAGATAAATTTTTGATTTCTTGAAATTTGCAAATTATAAATGCTGAAGGAAGTTCCTGTAAACATTCAGGGTTATTCAATAAATGTTCTTATCATTTAAAATGGTGCTAAATTTGCCCCAACCAATCAGATGTTAGCTTTCAAATGTTAAATAAGATCTGATTGGTTGGGGCAAATTTAGCACCATTTTAAACAATAAGAACTTTAATTGAATCTCCCTGATATTGTATTCTCACAGGATTTTCCCTGCCAATGGTCTAGTCCTTTCACTACCAACAACTTGCATGTGGTCACTTCTCACAGCCAATCTAAACCTTTGAAACTTCTGAAACTTTTCTTAGTGGACAGGGCTAATGTAGCCCACTTTGTACCTGAAAACAGGATGTATTTCTGCAAAATGGCAGGGTGTTGAAAACTGCATTTTCTCTAAATCAAAATTTAGTCACTTTGCATGTGTCTCTTCCACTAAAATTATAAAACCATCTGTAATAATCAGATGATACCAGGAGTCCAGAGCCAGAAAGATTGTCTGTCACAAGCCGAAAGTCAGAAAATAAGCACAGAGGTTCAAAACACAAGGAGCCAAGTATCAGAAAGCCAGAAGCAGGATCAAGAACAAAGAATTAGAAGGCTGGGATACTGGAGCAAAACAAGATAACATTCAAACCACAAGTGAGGGGAGGCATTGTTCTTAAATTGGCAGTCAATGGTAAACAGGTTGGCAGTAACTTCAAAGTTTAGGCAGAAAGGCCACCTACTGGTGAATCATGGAAATGCAGTTCGTAGACCTTAATGCCTCAGCATTAAAAATATGGACACCAAATTTACTTAAAATAATTGAGTAACTGTATAAAGCCTTTTTGTTGTTTGCGGGTGGTATAATGAATTGGATATGTTAAACATGTTTGGAGGACAGTTCTGTTCTGCCATTCTAAATGCATTATAGAAATAGCTCTATTAATAATTCTTTGTTTATATTAAATGGGAAACCTTTTAACCTTACAATTTTTTAATAAGCAGTACAGATATATTCTACAAACTGCACCGTGTGTGTATTGCATAGAAATGGCACTCTGTACCTTGAACTGTCTTAAATCTATTATTCCTGCACTCTACTTTCTAACCCTATATCCCACTATTTATTCAGTATTTCATTACATTTAATAAACAGTATTATACAGAATCAACATGTTGGGGAGTTCTTGGCAACCATTAATAATGTTTTGGGGTTCTAATTATTTGTTATCCATGAGGTATAGGGTTGATTAAGGGATTAAAGGCAGTGGTGGTGTAAGAGGAATGTCCTCTCACACATGATTGAGGTGCCCTTCCATAGAATTACTTTGGAAGGGGTGTAAGAGGGCACAGATTAATGGGTATAATGGGGACTACAACATATGAACATTACAAATTTCCCTTTAAAGTAATGAAAACCGAAGAGTAATTAAGTATTAAGCTGGTTTCCAAGAAATCTATTTTAACAGCAAGATACCGTGTGTCTGCTGGCTTAGATGGGAAGCATAATATAATTAAACTTATATTAATAAAAAAACTAGCCTGTCATTAGGGGCAGAAAAACATTCGTTCTACCATTCCTGACACTATCCAGCTTGCTGTATTCATGGTAAATGAATTCTGCTTCTATCTCGATGCAGCTAATTAGAAAGATAAACATGTAAGGAAGGCATTTTGCTCCATTCGTTCCATCGGAGAATGTGAAGCGAGAAAAAGTCAGCAGTCCATCCTAATGAGGAAAAGTGCAAACTGGGCAATGGAGCAGCTCAGGAATCTGCTGGTTTTCAATGTCACAGTAAATCTTCTGAAACAGATCTTGACAGATGGATTGCAGAGTCTAAGAGAGTCTAATAAATAGTTATGTTGTGTTGTTCGACAAAAAAATGTTAAGATATTAATTGAATTAACATTATATTTAGAATCGTGGGCCAAAAAAAGTGTCTCCTTTTGATTCCAAAATGTAATTTCTAACTTGCCTCTTAGAAGTTATAGCCGCAGTGTTAAAATGTGGGGTTTATGCTATCCAATTCAATACCGGTTAGTGCAACTAGCTTGCTGCGGCTGTGTAGGTGTTACAAAAGACACACGTGTAGCTGTCTTAAGCTATACAATACCAGCTTTGCAGGCTTTTTGCACGATTATTTAACACCAGCTTATAGCTAATGCTAGGCCGAGGCCACACTACAACGCACCAGATCGCGCACACAATCGCGAGCGTTATCTCACGCGATTGTGTACGCGATCCTTGTGCGTTTTGCGCATACGATTTTGCAGTTTTTTGTTATGGAAACGCATGCGTGAATGCACCAAAAATGGTGAACGCATGCAGTACCAAAATGTGAACGGACGCGCAATCGCATGCGCATCAGAAACCGTGGAATTTTCACGTTTTCACGATTTCCAGTTTTGCAAAAATGCGGGCGCAAACATGCGAAAAACACGCTAGTGTGGCCTAGCCCTTAAAGTCAGAGTTCCGGATTGCCGTTCTGGATTTACCCAGAGCCCCAAACCGCTATTGAATCTCAGGAAGGGAGATCTACCTAGACTAATAGCAGCTATGGAAAATATCCCAGTGTGCCTTTCATTTATTGTATGTTTCTTTTTTTTCTGCAACAAGTGCAAGTTGCAATCTAATGGAAGAATCAGTCAAATGTTTTCTTATAATCCATCCCTGTAATGGAATTATAACCACATGAGTAGCACACATAAGCTACTTCTAAAATACAAGACAATCGGGGAAGGGAGGATGATGTTAAATTCCCACGTGACTGTAGAATACAATTTGAGTTGGCGCCTTTTGGGAAACTCACACAGATCTTCAAGCAAAGTTATTACTGCGCATGTGGCACAGAAATTGCCAACAAATGGCACGGATATCATGCATGGGTTAAAAACATATCAAAAAACAGAAGTGACTTCCCCGACTGTGTTGTATTAAGTACTATTGGATAAGAACAGAATAACTGCTTAATCACTTAAACAAACACTTGTCAGACAAGCAGACATGTTTTCAGAAAACCAGAGCTCATCTAAGGAGAATCTGACAGCAGATAAAAAAGCAGAGTACAACAATCTGACAGCCAAGCTTTATTTTCTAGTAGTTCAAAGAATGAGAAATAGGGGGGATTTGGAAATAAATCTTGTAAATGACCCAAGCTTGCAGTAGATGTCTATGTTCTCTAAATGCTAATTGTATTTTATTTTTTTTAAAATTTCATTTCTGCCACAGGCACCATAAAATTATCTGATGGATTGCATACTGGGTTTTTTAATCTATATGTATGTGTACATAGTTTATTTACATAATGCCATAGTTTATGCTATACTTTAAATGATTACAGTGAGGGAAGGCATAAATAAATGTAATTATACAGTAAGAGCCAATTATAAAACAATGTTCTCTATGGGAAAATAGCCCAACTGTTACCCATCTTCTCCACTGTAAATCCTTTCTAGCACTGCAGACCCCATGACTAAATAATAAAGAGGGGCAGTATACAGTATATTATCAGAAAAAAATCCACACTAGGTAAAATTAATATGTTGTCTTAAGGTGCAATCACCTTAAGACAATCAATCCTTCCAGATCTGCTTTTCCCGTTCTTCTTCACGACCGGCATGCGATGGCGAGGTCCCATCTGGCCCATTTATTTTGCAATCCTATGTTGGTGGCGAAGAAGAACAGGAAAGGCAGTTCTGGAAGAATTGATTGAATGTCACTGGATTGGCCAACATGTAAGTTCTAATGTGTGAGCACCTTTAGTGAGTGATGGGCTTCCTCACACAATCCAATAGCTATACTGAAATGCTAATAAGCATCCTCACTGTAAACTACAATTCCCACCACCATCTTTCAATTTTGCCAACTGAGACTGGTATCTATTGTGCTGTGGTCTTGACTTACACCCATATTTATAAGGATTTGCTTGTGTAAATAAACACAGGTACACACTTGGCAAACACACTTGTTGTCAGGTACAACAATATGCAGGCATCTTTAGTCCTTCATACTGAGTGCCACAAAATAGGAATGCAGGAGCCACACAATGTTCATTTCAGTGATTTATTTAAAAAGGCATTGCTTTTCAGGGCGCTCAATGCCCATTCCTCAGGTTTGGGACTCTTGAAGTAGAGGTCAGGGATCTCCCGAAAGGTCATAGGTAAAGCAGCTTTCCCAATAAATCACTACAGTTGATTTTGAAGAGACACTAAACTGCCAAAATATAACATTTCAAGTTGCTTCCAGGCAGACATAAAATTTACAGGGAGGTAGAATAGCTTCTCCCCAACTCCCTGTAAATAATACAACTCAGGCAATGCCAGCTTAAACTTACCTGCTGTTATAGTTTCTGGGGGTCTCCTGGACAGGAAAAGTGGGTTACCTACACATTTCTGGTATCTTTGTACTTGGAAGAATCATAGATTTTTAGAATAGTTAGAAATTTGTGCATAAACATATAGATTTCTAAAAATGTAAAGTAATTGTAAAAAACAGTACCTTTTTAATGTTTGTTTTAACATATTTCACACACAAACACAAAGAAATGAAATCTCCAGATAATGCACTGTACCATTATGTAGTAGATGGTTAAAACAATTTAGTAAGTCTAATGCGGCACTATGCCACACTATCCCGGATGGCACGCACGTTACTGTCCATTGCGCTGCAATCCGTGCAATAGTCCACATATCAAAGCTATAGCTGCCCACAATTTCTATCCTCTCTGGCTGCTCCGATGTCTGTTCCAAGACATAATGATCATAAAGTAGAATATGAATTGTTGGAGCTACTCAGAAAAAAGAAAAACTGCAACCAATCCAGAATTGCCAAAAAGTGCATTTATTGTGCTAACACAATGTGTTTTGGCCGTCTAGACATCCGAAACATGTTGTGTTAGCAATAGTCCACAATCAGAGTGCATGCAATCCGCCAAAAAAAATTGGTGAATGCATGTGCTTCAAAATCAGATCACAGTGCATCGAATGTAAAATGGCCACGCACATTGATATGCATTGCTCTGCAGTTCTCACATGCTAACAGTGGTGTAACTACCACCTACGCCACCCCCGCAACCCCCCCGCGGAGGGGCCAAGATGGTAGCAGAGCCAGTCACAAACCTATGACCTTCACGATCAGCTGTTTTTAAATAGCTGATGGCGCATATGAAGGAATCATACACGCGATCAGCTGTTTAAAAGACCGGACCTGAACTTCCGGAACCGAACCAGAAGTTCGGGTCCGGTCTTTTAAACAGCTGATCGCACGTATGATCGTTGGAGCATGAGAAAATGCGCCAATATGGCCTAGCCATAACACACATTTATCCAAGAACAATCATAAAACAATATATTATTTGGCGTGGAAAATCCTCTTAACCACTTTAACGTGAAAATACAAGGCAAAAAGTTGTATGCATCTATGTATAATTTTATTTATAAAGCACCACTTGGGTACGCAGCTCTGTACATTATAAAATACAGAGTATACAAACAAGGGCATAAGTGCAAGCCATTATACAGATAAAAAAATATTAAATACAATTACATAAATCGGTTAAGAACACATATATATAAATTATGGATAAATTAATATAAGTGCAGCATGCCTTGATAGCGGGCGTTGATAGACAGCTATGCTTGTGTAATGCATTTCTTATCAATGTACTTATTTAAAGGGAAATGGAGGGCGTGCCTAACAAAATAAATGATGCCTTTAACCAGGTGGTAAGGAATGATGGAATCTGTAGTTCAGCCATTTGCCAACAAATATAAGTTTTTAGTTTTACTGAAAATGCAGTTTTTATACCTCTTGAGGGCTAGGCCAAACTAGCGTGTTTTTCACACACTTTGTATTGCGTTTTACAATCTGTTAACTTGTGAGAAATGCATGGCAGTGCACATTAATGAGGGCCACATTGCATGCATTCCAATAATGCAAAATTTCGCAAATTGGGATGGAAACGTATGTTGCAATCCAGCCCAGTGTGGCCTCAGCTTATGTTACTTGTAAGGGATGCTGGGATTTGTAGTTTCATTTCAAATAAGTATCACTTAAGTAACTATTTTAAAATTCTCCACCATTCAGGGTAGTAATGAATGCTACAATATTGCATGGTTAAAATTAACCTGGCTGATGGGTGAAATACACCTCCCAGCATCCCTTACTGTATATTGCCATTACAGTGATGTTAAAACTTTCAGGGAGATTCAGTAAAAGTTCTTATCATTTAAAATGGTGCTAATTTTGCTATAACCAATCAGATTTTATGTAACATTTGAAAGCTAAGAACTTTTATTGAATAACTCTGTTTGTGATTTGGCACAGCAATTAATACCACCACAATGCATTTTTTAAAAGATCTTGTTTGATGGTTAAACTACACTTTCCAGCATTCATTACTAGACAAACAGGGTTATTCAATAAAAGTTCTTATCGATAAAAATGGTGCTAATTTTGCCCCAACCAATCAGATGTTAGCTTTCATATTTTAAATAAGATCTAATTGGTTGGGTCAAATTTATCCCCTTTTTTAACGATAAAATTTTTTATTGAATCTCCCTGATAGTGTTCTCATAACATATTTATTGCCTCCCTAAAAGATGCAATTTTGGTAACACTTTTTAAGTAACTCTGTCCACTAAAGGGCATGGCCACACTGCAACGCAAACGCAATCGGACAAGGAATCCCATGTGATTTCATGTGTGATTTCGTTGCATTAAATATTGAAAAACGCATGCGATTGCAATTTAAAATGCGGAACGCAAATTGCAATCGCAACGCACCCGAAAACACGCGTTTTTGGTGCGTTGCCGCGTTTTCAATGATATGAAGAAAACACAAGCGCAAACGCAAAAAAAGCCCAGCAGTGTAGCCTAGCCCGAAAGGATGCTGGGAGGTGTAGTTTAATCAACAACCAGGACAACGAAAAAAAAAGTTTTGTAGGGACATATTAATTCCAGTCATAAATGTTTAAAAAAAATGAAATGGGTCTTCTGACTAAAGTACAAGAGATGATGTAAATTTTAAAAGGATGAGGCCTTAAAAAGGAGTCACACAAAAAAGCAGATTTCTAAATACCCTCCAACATTCCCTTACTATCATAAATACCATTTAAAGAGAGGAAATAACTAATTACAGGGCTACAGCCATTTCAGCACATTTAAAGGTAATAGTTGGAGGGTATGAATTAACCTGGCACACACATGCTTTGTTCATCTTACCTAGCAGAAAAAAAACAATCGTAAATATACTTATAAATATTCCGTTTAAATTTAGATTTTTTTTTTTTTAAAAATCCATATGCAGAGTTTTTAATGCACATGAAAAGTTCATTACTATTTCTAAATGTAGGTGCAGTAATTTAAAAGGCAACTTTAAAACCGTCAGGGTTATTCAATAAAAGTTTGTTTAAAATGGTGCTAGTTTTGCCACAACCAATCAGATGTTAGCTTTCAAATGTTGAATAAGTTCTGATTGGTTGGGGCAAAATTAGCACCATTTTAAACAATAAGAACTTTTATTGAATCTCCCTGCATGTATCTTCACTGTCATTTGGCTGATGTCACTGTAAGCAGGTGCCTTGTGTACCATACACTATGCACTTTGTTTCCACTTTACTTTAGTTGCCCTTTAAATATAGGGAAGATCATTTGGGACTCCCTATGTTACAGTACAGGTAGCTGACCACAACTGATGGGAAATAGCGTTCTCAAGAACAAATCGTTCACTGTTTTTTCTGGCACACACACTACCAATAAAGGGCGAGTTTCCAAAGGAACCAACGGAATCTCCCCTTTATCGTTACTGTGTGTACCCAGCTTTAGAGTATTCTCCGATCTAAAGGAAAACTGATCAGGCTTGGTTATGCCTCCAATCAGGTGTATCTAATCAAGAAATTGATTATCAGACTTAATTATTCCTCAGATGCATTTAATCAAGAGAATGTCAGGTGTTTGTTCAAAGTAAACGGAGGGAAAATGTCTGGAAATTCACCAATAACGTTTCCATTGATTTCTTCACTAAAGGAAAGAAGCACTCTTCTTTGATATGTCCCATATGTCTACAGTTCAAAGAAAGGAATAAATTAAAAGAAGACAAAGAAATAGAAGAAATAGCCACATTAATTAATTTAAGCCACATTAATTACTTAGAAATGGCACATTATACATTATTCAATCAGCAGATTCACAACCGTTCTCCAAAAAGAATTGTGAGCAATTTTTTGACTTTTGACCAGAGATAGACTAGAGTTCAACCCAAACTTTAATAGTTCAGACAAGCTCGACCTCTTAAGATCTTCCTGAACTACAAACTAGTTTGGGTTTTTCAAACTCACAGACATAATTATTGAAATACACATACTCATTTCAATATCTTTATATATCCAATATACAGGCCGGAGGTGGCTTCCTGCTTTTTGTGATATGTTTTTCTAAATCATCTAGTGCTTATTAACTTGGGCCCTTTTTTCCAGCCTTTTTAAGAATTGCATTTTCTGCACGTTTTCCTATTAGCTACCTCAAACAGGAAAGGCAAAAAATGCCATCTTTGAAAGAAAACAACAAACTGTACTTCATGTGATGTGCAGGTCTGGAAATTCTACTAGAAATTAACTGATATGTGAGGCACTGTGTCCCCCTACTGGATAAGGTATAGTATTAGAGAAGTCATATTTGAACTTAAATGGCAGATGTGGTCTCATGCTATGATTAAATAAAAGTCCTTCCCTTGTACCCATAAAAAGAGCCCTGGGTCACATCTCTAGGTAAAACCTGAGAGAATTTTTATTGTTGGTTTAGCAATATAACTTCCAATACACTTCCTACTTTCACCAACTTGAAACCATGTGATCAGTCTCTATGTGCATTAGTAAGTCAACTGTCATTTTAAGTCTGTGCAGGTACTTCATGTTTTTCCCAGAATTAAATCTTAAAGGGCAAGTCCAGCGCTAAAATGAAAACTTACATACAGGTAAATCACCCCCCAAAACCCTAACCGGTAATAGTTTGAGATGTGAAATATATAAGTCTAACCTGAAATCCTGCACAATGTCCTGTTTCCCTGTTTCTGCTTCCTGGTTCTTCCAGTTAGTAACTGTCAGTTATGGATTTGACAGTTGACATCACAGCCAATGACTGAATGCTAATCCCCTGTCTGCCTCTTCTGAGCATGCCCAGGCTCAGTACAGGTTTCTAAATTGCTCAGTTTCCATGAGGCCTCCAGAAGCATAGCAGGCATACAGTAATGAATTCATAGGACAAACTATGATATATCAACATATTTTAAAAAGAACATTCTTTCTAAAAGATGTTCTTATGAGGGTGAAGTTGTCCTTTAATTTTAATGTATAGGGTGCAAAGAGTATGAGCATTTTTACAGGTTTTATGATAAATCAGGAACTGTATTAACTGCTAAGGACAGTCATATTGATACTTTTTTGGTATTATTAGTGCTCAGCTATTTCATAGTTTGTAATCAGTATTTAGCTACTGTATGTCATCAGTTATAATCAGTGTTTAACTACCTCATCAAGTTATATTCAGTGGTTAGCTATGTTACTTGGTATAATCGGTGTTTAGCTATAGTATCAGTTATAATCAGTGCTTAGCTATGTCATCTGGTATGATAAGTATTTAGGTATATTAGTTATAATCAGGGTTTAGATATGTCAGCAGTTAAAATCGGTGTTTAGTAATATCATTAGTAGAGATGGCCGAACTTATCAGATATATTTGAACAATGTTTAGCTGTTAATAATGGTCTTTCCGGTATGATACTTGCTATCAGAGGATCGCTCTTCAAAATCTTCCAGTTTTCTCATAGTGTTCGTTCCACCCTGGACCAGGGACTATTTAATGGAGTTATAAACCTTATATCCTCTTGTCTTATTCTTTCTCTCATGCTCAAGAGATTATCATGTGTAGTATACCTCTCCTTTTCCAACTAACTACTTAGACTACTTAGACTGTATACACTGTACATATTGCAGGTTCCCAGGCACTAGTGATAATACATATGTACATAAATACATGTAAATTCCAGTTGGCTGTCACATTATCTCATCAAGTTTTATTGATATCTGGACTGTACTGCCTAATTACAGGGGGGAGGGGGTGGTGGACATCATTTCAATATGTTTTTACTATTGGTGGTTTAGATTTCAGTTAAACAAATCTACAGTTAATCTGTAGCAATCAATCAGATGTTAGCTAACTGAAGTGACCCAGTGAAGTTAACATCTGATTGGCTGCTAAACAAACAAGTGTCTGTCTCAACTGTAATTTAATCTTTTAGCGTTGTGCAAAGTACAGCAGGTAGACAGCTGCTCTGATTTCCCCCATCTCAATTTTCTGTTTTCATTTAGTCCTATCCCTCTATCCTTCTTCTATTCTTTACATCAATTTCAATACAGAACAGGTAGTGATTCTACTGTCAGCATACTTCATCCAAGGCATCTCTTCTTTGTACGGTCCTCTCGATGTACAAGAGTCCAGTGTCTTTGCTAGGTGGGCGCTAAGCCTATCCTTGATTTTTGTCTAGTCTTTCCTACATACAGCCACATTAGAGCAGGTAAATGATCCCTGTTACAAGTGAAATACTTTATAACCTTATATTCTTGTTGGCCTGAACTGTTGTAGAATTTGTCATGTAGATACACAGTTTACAGTCCCCACAAGGATACAAAACCTTATTCAGAGTCAACCTAGATCGTTAATAATGACTGCTGCACATCTTATCAGATATATTTGAACAATGTTTAGCTGTTAATAATGGTCTTTCCGGTATGATACTTGCTATCAGAGGATCGCTCTTCAAAATCTTCCAGTTTTCTCATAGTGTTCGTTCCACCCTGGACCAGGGACTATTTAATGGAGTTATAAACCTTATATCCTCTTGTCTTATTCTTTCCCTCATGCTCAAGAGATTATCATGTGTAGTATTTTTTAGTTGATACCTAAGTCTTCTCCCCAAAGACTTCTGGTACACTCTCTCCTGAAATCTATGTTCCATATCGCTGGAGTCCACCTCAAAGTCTGCCTCCTATGTACAATTCCTGCAAGCCCACATAAATTGCAGTTTCAGTATTGCATTGAGAAGTGACCTAGGGTGGAATCTCTCAAAGTGCAATAATGAATTTGTTGAGGTAGGCTCCCGATATAATTTAGTCACTAGTCTCTTGTCTTTAAAGGACAACTCCACCCTCATTAGAACATCTTTTAGAAAGAATGGCCTCTTTAAAATATGTTGATCTATCATACTTTGTCCTATGAATTCATTACTGTATGCCTGCTATGCTTATGGAAGCCTCATGGAGACTGAGCAATTTAGAAACCTGTACTGAGCCTGTACTGAGCCTGGGCCTGCTCAGAAGAGGCAGACAGAGGATTGATATTCAGTCATTGGCTGTGATGTCAACTGTCAAATCCATAACTGACAGTTGCTAACTGGAAGAACCAGGAAGCAGAAACAGGGGCAACAGGACATTGTGCAAAATTTCAGGTTAGACTTATATATTTCACATTTCAAACTATTACCGTTTAGGGTTTTGGGGGGTGATTTGCCTGTATGTAATTTTTTGTTTTGGGGCTGGACTTACCCTTTAACCTCCACCATCACATCCAAAAACTGACATTGATGTCTTGATATTGAAAAATATTCAAGGTGTTCTCATTAATCCTCTGGGTATTAACTGCAAGGAGACATTATTTTTCCAGGCTACACAGGTTCCACCAGGTTTTGGCATATGCATGTGATTCTTTTAGTAGTCTTACCAATCTGTTCAGATCCCGTATCCTGTGTAGTCCTCAAATCTGTCTTATTCAATACCTTGTCAAGCTTATACCTCTCCTTTTCCAACTAACTACTTAGACTGTATATACTGTACATATTGCAGGTTCCCAGGCACTAGTGATAATACATATGTACATAAATACATGTAAATTCCAGTTGGCTGTCACATTATCTCATCAAGTTTTATTGATATCTGGACTGTACTGCCTAATTACAGGGGGGAGGGGTGGTGGACAACATTTCAATATGTTTTTACTATTGGTGGTTTAGATTTCAGTTAAACAAATCTACAGTTAATCTGTAGCAATCAATCAGATGTTAGCTAACTGAAGTGACCCAGTGAAGTTAACATTTGATTGGCTGCTAAAATGTGATGATGTCTCTAAGGCATAAAAATAAACAAGTGTCTGTCTCAACTGTAATTTAATCTTTTAGCGTTGTGCAAAGTACAGCAGGTAGACAGCTGCTCTGATTTCCCCCATCTCAATTTTCTGTTTTCATTTAGTCCTATCCCTCTATCATTCTTCTATTCTGTATTATCCTTTATTATTCTGCAATATAAGCCCCTTTCTCCATGCCTTTAGCCTCATTATTTCTTTTCTATTCCTATAATGCTCTGCCTTATCTTGGGTTTCCAAACAGACAGGGACAGTAGATATCAAATGGCAGAAAGAAAGAACCAAGGTTTCATAGAAAACAAATTCAAAGTCATACTCAAATCGGAAGGACACCAAACCAGAATATTGGGACAAATCTGCTCTGACACCTACTTCGAAACCATTAATGCTTTCGAATCAACAATGAATGGCATCTAACATCATGATGAGACAAGACTGGTGCTGAACAAAATATTTCTTTTAACCTCTTTAAAGCTTCTTGAGCATGAACTGTGAGAGAATGGGCATGCAAACCTTCAGAATGATCTTGTATTGGCCTGAATGGGCTGATGGGTAGGAACACCTCTCTGTGATTCTTTCTGGAGAAACGGTTTGCCTGGTCTATACTGTTTAGCTTTCCTGAAGTTTTACCCAGGAAAAAGAGAAGAAAAAGAAGTGAAGGAATAAGATGTGATGGGAGCAAGTCTGCTAAATATATTTGATGGAGGGCTGTTTTTATCCAAATTTATTTCAATCAATTCTTGTTTTGAGCCTAAGAGCAGGCCTCCTTTAAAAGGAATGGAGATGAGCCTCAGAATCACATAACCAGTAGCGATTGGCCCCAGCCAAAATTGTGATTGACATGGGAGGACGGAGGGCCGTGCCAGATAAATAGTAGATTATGTGGTGCATAGAATCTTCATTTCTATCCATGGGGTCTCGAAGAGCCACGGTATCTCTGTTGCCACAATGGTCTTTCTGGCAGCTTTAATGATAGCTGTGTCAGCCTTAGGAGGCTTATCCCAGGAGCAAGGCAGAGCAGGCTTCCACTGCATTTGTTTATCCACTGCTATGAGCAGGACTAACAAAAACAAAAAAATAAAGTTATTAGTTAAAAAAAACACCGGTTTTAAAGATTTGCAGCATTTCCTGTTTATGACCATGTCCTGCATGTCCTGTTCTACAGCAATTCTTAATAAAAAATGTTTAAAAAGTATGCCTGTTTATAATGTAATCATTTCTTTTAAAAAGAATTGCTTCAACTCCATATTAGGTTTAGTAGCCAACATGTTAAGGGCAATGTGATTCTGCTGACAGTCTAAAGCTGGGTACACACATCACAGATTTTTGAAAAATGGCAGACAGGAGCTACAAGATTTTTCGAAGTTCAGGATACACACAGTCCCAAGCGTTCTACCTATACACAGCATAGGGAGGACGTTCAGGATTGTGTGTTTCCCTTGACCACGGCCAACTCCCTCTATATGGAGTCTACCGCGGGCCAGGGAAATTTACAGTCTTTCCTGAATGACCGCTCAGCCGACCCAAACATGGCCACACTAGCACATTCACACACTTTCAATTACGATATGGGATCCGTTTGTGCAGTGCATGTCAATGTGAAACGTGTTATTGCTGGCAGTTTTGAATGCTCGTTATACAAATATTTTTTCTCCCTATTTATTGATAGGCTATTTTCCAATATTTACTGTAATACAATCATCGATTTCTGGTTTTGCCAAGATTTTCTCTTTTCGTCGCGACTTAACACACTCAAAACAGTCATGTTGCCGGCGCATAACGCTGATACCACCGCCGCGGCAATACTTTTGGTTGGGAGAACAATCGCATTTATAAATACTGCAAATATAGTGATCTCGGATGTCCTGAGATTTGCCCCTAAATATTGCTTTTTGGAAAAGTAAACTGACATTCCACCCTAAACAAGGCAGGTTTTTATAGAAACTGGACGCCGGGTACTGCAAGGTTAACATTATCCATTACCCATCAACCTGTGGCCGACAATCCCTGGAACCTGAGGCCATCAGAGTGTGTTGCCCCCAGTGGACAAGTTCATACACCTTAGGGGGGATAGATTTTCATTGCAGCTGCTGCATATTTAGGTTTGTATAAAAACCAAAGCATTATGCAAGTAGCACAATATACAGTTCTAACCTACACTTTAGTTTAAAGTTTCAGATGCTTACAAGTAATTAATTACATGGATAAATATCCCCAATTAACTAAATAATCTGAAAAGCAAAATGATGAAACATCTTTTAGCAATGAAATAGTCTCCTAGGAGGTATAGAGTTAAATAGCCAGCTTCATTGTAATTGCAGCCTGCTTCAGAACGACATTCATCACACAAGGCCAGCACAGTCTTGAATTCTAAAGTTCCCTCTGTGAGACTGACACTGGCTTTTCAAGAAACTCATTCCACCATCTGCCTGAATGGCAGGATCCTTCCCACAAATACCTATCTCCTGCTCTCCCATCTTTTTCCCTTAACAACCTCAAGCACTGGATGCCTTTCTTATTCAAGCAACAATGCTAGGAGAGAATGAATAAACCGCCTTTCTGGAAAGGAAATGTTACAAAATATATTCCCCTAAGGCACAAATATAAACACTTGAGAAATCATTGGAAAGATTCCTTAAAGGATAAAAAAGACAATCTAGAAGGTTTGAAGACCAGCAGTGGGGTGTAAAAAATTGTCAGACAAAATCCATTGGAATGTCACATTCTACTGCATAGGAACGGACTAGTTAAACTCTGTAATGTCACCAGGCATCCTGTTCTTCCAATGTACCAGTGGTGTGAGCATGCTTAGTCTCTGAGACCTTGTTGACAGGGCTGAATCCCCTTGGGTAGAGTGAGATTCTTGGTTCAGTAATATATTGCAGGTTTAGGAGATTTAAAAGAGGCAATTTACCAGAAGGTGCTGTTGTTCTCAAATAAATGGTGTATAAATTAAAGGGCATGTCCACCCCCCAAACTCCCTGCTACTTTCTTATGCCCAAGAAGGACTATGACATGCGCAGGGGAGCCCTCCCTCTGGATGCCTTCTGTCTTCTGCATCCCCTACCTATTAAACCTTTTTTCTGTGTGTAGGGTAAGCCCCAGAAAGATACTTATCGACCTTCGCTCCCCGGCTGTATGATAGCCAATCACAGACGTGACAGCCAGTCATGCCCCTCTCTGCTGCTTCCAGCTAGCAGCAGAGAGCCAGAAGCAGAGCTACCTCTATAATCTGAAAGCATCCACCCTAAGAAAAGTAATGGAGTGTAAGATACTACTTCCGTAAATAGACATTAAATAAATAAAGAAAGAAAGAAATTTACTTGGATTAGGTAACTGTCTGTGCCCCGTGGCTTTATTTAAAGGAATAGTGAACTATTCTTTTAATTTATTGATTGAAGACTGGGAGGTAAAGGAGCTATGCCTTACCTCCTGTTCTTTAATGAATTCCCTAGGAGCGACGGACGAAGAAAAAAGAAACTTACCTTACTTGCAATCCTGCGCAGCAGCAGTAAGAGGTCCCAACTGGTTCCTGGTTCAGAGTAACTTTAGCGCGCATGCCGAATAATGCGCACTATAGTTTCTCTGAACTGGAAGCAGTCTGGAATTTCCACTGCTGCTGTGGAGGATCGTGTGTAAGGTTAGTTTCTTTGTTCTTCGTCCGTTGCTCCTGGGGAATTAATTAAAGTACGGGAGGTTAGGCATAGCTCCTTAACCTCTTGCTCTTCGCTAAATCCGTTAAAGGAATAGTTCACTTTTTAAGTGAACTATTCCTTTAATAAGAGGTGTATAAATTTGCCCGTGCTTTTATTTTGTATCAACCAATCAGATGATACCCTTTCACTGGTCGCTTAATAGTGTTCCACGCCTCAGTGTTTGGCTTCAAATTACTTTCAACTGTGCCTCCATCCACTAGCACAAACAATACATATCTTATTTATAATTTTGATGGAAGTAATAACAGGCGATCAGGCAGAACAACTGCTTAATTGCTTTTAATCCATGTGCAACCAACGTGTTTTGGGCCACACAGGACCCTTTCTAGAGAAATGCAATCACACCTTGCATTCAGAAGGTCCTTAAGACCTGGCTGTGATATGCTAATTGGGACTTTCCAGGGTACATAATTGCCAACAGATTCTTGTACAAGTCATTTTGAATTGAGAAAGCCAGTCGGATGACTAGCGAAACGTCTTCAAGAACTAAACTTTAAGTCCAGTTGACCTAACTGAATACAACAGATATATCATGACCTGGAGGAATGAGAACCTTCACAAGGTAGTTATCCTTTAATGTGTGTCCCCCCTCAAAGTGATCTGTGTATTTAATTTTCTTCAAAAGGCTTAGTTTGTCCTTTGACTGTGAGGGTGGCTATACAGAAATGCGATTACTATTGCCACCAGATTATCCGGCCCAGCTGAACTCCAATATGCTGTTTGGGGATCGGTAAGCCAGTTGGAAATTCTTTGTCAGTTGTTTTTCAGTCCCCACACCTTGCTGATCTGTCAAAATTTGTCTAATATTGGCCATGTATATGGCAGTTTTAAAGGATGTGCTAATACTGAGAGAAGTTGGTGGCTGAAGATCAAACATCAGCATTAGTTGGCTTTTTACACTTGAACTGAATGTGTAAACAAGCGATGTCATTACATATGAAATAAACTTACGCCCAGATGATGTCATTCTTTATGTCTTGGCCTGTCTACCCATTAAGCCTGTCTTTTAAGTTGTTAATGTCTTGTACATTTTGTTTCATCTTCTGGTTAATTGTTTCCTTGCTTGCAATTACTCTTGTTTTTTTCTGGCCTTGCAGAATGGAAGATTTGTAATGTTACTAGAATAGAAGTCATACATTTTTCTTATAAAATGAATGTATTTTAAAACTTGAAGTGGAAATAGCAAGAGAAACAGAATGAATAGTTTTGTTTTTTTTGACATATTTTAACACTGTAACATATAAACATGTATATGGAGCATCTGTAAAATGCAAGACAAATTATGTATTTTAATTCTACAATTTACATTAATTTCTGAGATGTTCCTTATTAGTATTTCCTTTACTGTGACCAAATGACAAATATATATAAAAAGAAAGTGTGACTACAGGATCAAAAACTCATAGAAAGCCACACACCCCAAGCCAAAAAAAAATTCTCATGCATCTCTATAAAAAAGTTCAAAGTAACATATACTTTTATTTCCACAAACCTATTAAAACCCTTTTTACTGTAGGATAATATACCATGGGCTAGAAAAATCACACAATCACACTGCTGTTATTCTTAGCCATGCAGAATAAATCAGATATGTGTCTAACACAGGTTTCGCCCTTATCTCCTGAGGATTTATCAAAGCTACTGGTCAGCTCCCGCAATTGCTCTAAACTTGATTGACTGGTTCATATAACAATCAACACTCAATTCAGTCACATGTACATTGGTCTATTTGACAATTGGTCTAAGTGATGACTGGACATTATATTCAAGCAGATTAGATTTTTGCTCTATGGCCCCTCCTATAGTCAATGTCACTGACACTCTTCAGGGGCATAACTACCAAGGGAGCAGGCTCTTCAAATACAGGTTGGGTTTGGGAGCTAGGGAAACGTGTGTCAGGTACAGGGGTTATGGCTATTATGGTGACTTCTTTGTTGAATAAGTACTGAGTGGAAAAATCCAGAGTACAAACTTAGACATTGTTATGTACTCTTCACTTATGTTTACATCAAAATGCACTAAAAGAATAAAGGGGAAACTACTGTGTGAACTTTTTACATTTACTAAAATACACTGCTAAAGCACAAATAGACACTGGCCATTGTAGACATGTGTTTAGTACATAGTCTGACCTTGAGAAGACCATTGCTTCTAATAGCTGACAAAGAGACATAAAATTAACATAACTGTAGTCACAGCCAGAATCTGCACCTGCTGAAAGGGCTGAGTGGAGAAATGGGGCCTTATGTGCTGGGGGCAGGGAGGAAACAGCTCACACACTAGCCTGATTTGGAGCCTCATGGAAGTTGTCAGTCTCAGATTAAAGTCTGATGATGCTCTTGACATGCGGAACTGTCAGTCACAATTGCTCCGTTTAAAACTGAGTCTAACTATGAAATGCTAAATGATAGCTGGCAAATGAGCCAATAGGTCTGCAGCAGGTGAGATCTTTTCATTCCCAGGGCTATTGTTGCACTAAACATATTGATGAAACAGAAATGTGGAAACTCATTTGTCTAAACTTTCAGAGGCTGATACAAAAAAGGCGCAAAAGTTTTCCCATACATATTAATCTGCAAAAAACAATGAGATCTTGTAACTGCTTCCCATCCCACAACTCCCCCAGTTACCTCTCTCCTGTCCTTTCTTATGTCCTTTGTATAAAGGAAATAACAAGGCACAACAATGTGTTCATTGTAAATGTACAGCATGAAGACTGAAATATGCCATATACAGATTATATGTAATTGCAAAGAATTTCAAAGAATTATGACATTTCTAACATTTTTTTTTCTTCTTGTTTTTTTTTTTTACTTTCATGGATGTTTTGGTTGCATAGCAAAATAAATAAGCCAATCTAGTACAGAGCTATACAAATAGGTCCCTATGTGACAAACAGTGCTATACATAGCTGTTATATATAGGTCCCCATGTGACAAACAGTGCTATACATACCTGTTATATATAGGTCCCCATGTGACAAACAGTGCTATACATACCTGTTATATATAGGTCCCTATGTGACAAACACTGCTATATATGGCTGTTATATATAGATCCCTATGTGACAAACTGTGGCTATATATACCTACTTATATATATAGGTCCCTATGTTGACCAACGTGCTATACATACCTGTTTATATAGTCCCCTATGTGACAAACAGTGCTATACATAGCTGTTATTATATAGGTCCCCATGACAACAGTGCTTACATAGCTGTTATATATAGGTCCCCATGTAACAACAGTGCTATACTACCTGTTATATATAGGTCCCCATGTGACAACAGTGCTATACATACCTGTTATATATAGGTCCCTATGTGACAATACCTGCTATATATGGCTGTTATATATAGATCCCTATGTGACAAACTGTGCTATATATAGCTGTTATATATAGGTCCCTATGTGACAACAGTGCTATACATACCTGTTATATATAGGTCCCTGTGTGACAAACAATGCTATAAATACCTGTTATATATAGGTCCCTATGTGACAAACAGTGCCTATACATACCTGTTATATATAGGTCCCTATGTGACAAACATTGCTATAAATACCTGTTATATATAGGTCCCTATGTGACAAACAGTGCTATATATGGCTGTTATATATAGATCCCTATGTGACAAACTGTGCTATATATATCTGTTATATATAGGTCCCTTGTGACAAACAGTGCTATACATAGCTGTTTATATAGGTCCCTAGTGACAAACATGCTATACATAGCCTGTTATATATAGGTCCCCATGTGCAAACAGTGCTATACATACCTGTTATTATAGGTCCCCATGTGACAAACAGTGCTATACATACCTGTTATATATAGGTCCCTATGTGACATACACTGCTATATATGGCTGTTATATATAGATCCCTATGTGACAAACTGTGCTTATATAGTGTTATTATAGGTCCCTATGTGACAAACAGTGCTATACATACCTGTTTTAATAGGTCCCTGTTTGACAAACAATGCTAAAATACCTGTTATATAGGTCCCCTATGTGACAAACAGTGCTATACATACCTGTTATATATAGGTCCCTATGTGACAACAATGCTATAAATACCTGTTTATATATAGGTCCCTATGTGACAAACAGTGCTATATATGGCTGTTTATTATAGATCCCTATGTGACAAACTGTGCTATATATATCTGTTATATATAGGTCCCTGTGTGACAAACAGTGGCTATATATGGCTGTTATATATAGGTCCCCTATGTGACAAACTGGTATATATGGCTTGTTATATATAGGCCCCGTGTGACAACACTCTGCTATATAGCTGTTTATATATAGATCCCTATGTGACAAACTGTGCTATAAATACTGTTTATTAGGTCCCTGTGTGACAAACCATGCTATATATGGCTGTTATATATAGGTCCCAATGTGACAAACATGCTATACATAGCTGTTATATAGTTATATATAGTCCCTATGTGACAAACAATACATACATAGCTGTTATATATGTTTCCCTTGATTGACAACAGTGCTATATATAGCTGTAATATATAGGTACCCATGTGACAAACAATGCTATGCATAACTTTTAGATATAGGTCCCCAATGTGACAAACAATGCTATACATAGCTGTATATATTAGGTCCCAATGTGACAAACAATGCGACAAACAATGCCTATACATAGCTGTTCTATATAGGTCCCTATGTGACAAATCGTGCTTATATAGTTTGTTATATATAGGTCCCAATGTGACAAACAATGCTATACATAGCGTTTTATATAGGTCCCCACATGTGCCAAAAAGTGCTTACATAGCTGTTATATATAGGTCCCCGATGTACAACAGTGCTATACATAGCTGTTATAATATAGGTCCCTATTGACAAACAGTGCTATATATAGCTGTTATATATGGTCCCTATGTGACAAACAATGCTATACAAGCTGTTTAATAGTCCCTATGTGACAACAGTGGCTATATATGCTGTAATATATAGGTCCCCAATGTACAAACAATGCTATGCATAACTTTTAGATAAAGGTCCCAATGTGGACAAACAGTGCTATAATCTAGCTTATAATATAGGTCCCTATATGACAAACAGTGCTATATATAGCTGTTATATATAGGTACCTATTTGTCAAACAGTGCTTATATAGCTGTTATTATAGGTCCCAATTGACAAAACGGTACTATTATAGCTGTTATATATAGGTCCAACGTGACAAACAGTGCTATATATAGCTGTTATATATATGCCCCTATTATTCAATACTATACATAGCTGTTTATATAAGTCCCAAGTACAAACAATGCTATACATAGCTGTTATATATAGGTCCCTATATGCAAACAGTGCTATATAATAGTGTTATATTGGTACCTATTTGTCAAACATTGCTATATATAGCTGTTTATATAGGTCCCAATGTGAAAAACGGTACTATATATAGCTGTTATATATAGGTCCCAATGTGACAAACAGTGCTATATATAGCTGTTATATATATGCCCCTATGTTCAATACTTACATAGCTTTTAATATAGGTCCCAATGTGACAAACAATGCTATACATAGCTGTTATAATATTATATATAGGTCCCTATGTGACAAACAATGCTATACATAGCTGTTATATATAGTCCCTATTGACAAACAGTGCTATATATAGCTGTAATATATGGGTCCCATGTACAACACATGCTATACTTAGCTGTTATATATAGGTCACAATGTGACAAACAATGCTATAATACTTTTAGATATATAGGTCCCTATGTGACAAACGTGCTATACATAGCTGTTATATATAGGTCCCAATGTGACAACAATGCTATAACATAGCTGTTATATATAGGTCCCAATGTGACAAACAATGCTAAATAACTTTTAGATATAGGTCCCTATGTGACAAACAGTGCTATACATAGCTGTTTATATAGGTCCCAATTGACAAAAATGCTATACATAGTTGTTATTTAGGTCCCTATGTGACAAACAGTGCTATACATAACTGTTTATATATAGGTCCCTATGTGACTAAGTGCTATATATAGCTGTTATTTATAGGTCCCTAAGTACAACGTGCTATACATGGCTGTTATATATAGGCCCCTGTGTAACAAACAGTGCTATATTGGCTGTTATTATATAGGTCCCTGTGGACAAACAAGCTATATATGACTGTTATATATAAGTCCCCGTGTGACAAACAATGCTATATAGGCTGTTATATGGTCCCTGTGTGACAACCATTGCTATATATAGCTGTTTATATAGGTCCCTGTGTTACAAACAGTGCTATATATAGCTGTTATTGAGCTCCCTGTGTGACAAACAGTGTTATTAGCTGTTATATATAGGTCCCTGTGTGACAAACATTGCTATATATGGCTGTTATATATAGGTACTATGTGACAAACAATGCCATACATAGCTGTTATATGAAGGTCCAATGTGACAAACAATGCCTATACATAGCTGTTATATATAGGTCCTAGGTGATAAACATTGCTATATATAGCTTTTATATATAGGTCCCTTGTGACAAACATGCTATATAATAGCTGTTTATATAGGCCCCTATGTGACAATGCTATACATACTGTTATATATAGGTCCCATGTGACAAACATGCTATCATAGCTGTTATATATTATATTAGGTCCCTATGTGACCCAATGCTATTCATAGCATTATATATAGGTCCCTTGTGTAAAAGTGCTATATATAGCTGTATATATAGGTCCCAATGTGACAAACAATGCTATACTTAGCTGTTATATATAGGTCCCAATGTAAAAACATGCTATAACATAACTGTTATATATAGGTCCCTATGTGACAAACAGTGCTATACATAGCTGTTATATATAGGTCCCAATGTGACAAGCAATGCTATACTAGCTGTTATATATGGTTCCTGTGACAAAAATGCTAATACATGATTGTTATATATAGGTTCCCTATGTGACAAACAGTGCTATACTAATCTGTTATATATAGGTCCCTAAGTGACAAACAATGATGTATATAGCTGTTATATATAGGTCCATAAGTACAAACAGTGCTATACATAGCTGTTATATATAGGTCCCTTGTGAGACAACAGTGCTATACATAGCTGTTATATATAGGTCCCTATGTGAAACAGTGCTATATATAGCTGTTATATATAGGTTCCCAATGTGACAAACAATGCTATACATAGCTGTTTATATATAGGTCCCTATGTGACAAATCGTGCTATATATGGCTGTTATATATAGGTCCCAATGTGACAAACATGCTATACATAGCTGTTATATATAGGTCCCAATGTGACAAACAGTACTATACATAGCTGTTATATATAGGTCCCTATGTGACAACATTGCTATACATTGCTGTTATATATAGGTCCCAATGTGACAACAGTGCTATATATAGCTGTAATATATGGCCCTTATGTTTCAAACTATACATAGCTGTTATATATAGTCCCAATGTGACAACATGCTATACATAGCTGTTATAGTTGTTATATAAGGTCCCTATGTGACAACAGCTATACAAGCTGTTATATATAGTTCCCTATGTGACAACAGTGCTATATATAGCTGTAATATATAGGTCCCAATGTGCAAACAATGCATGCATACTTTTAGATATACGTCCCAATGTGACAAACATGCTATACATAGCTGTTATATATAGGTCCCAATGTGACAAACAATGCTATACATAGCTGTTATATAGTTATATATAGGTCCCTATGTGACAAACAATGCTATTCATAGCTATTATATATAGGTCCCTATGTGATAAAAGTCTATATATAGCTGTAATATAGAGGTCCCAGGTGACAAACCAATGCTATACTTAGCTGTTTATTAAGGTCCCATGTAACAAACAATGCTATACAAACTGTTATATATAGGTCCCTATGTGACAAACAGTGCTATACATAGCTGTTATATATAGGTCCCAATGTGACAAGCAATGCTATACATAGCTGTTATATATAGGTTCCTGTGTGACAAATAATGCTATACATAGTTGTTATATATAGGTCCCTATGTGACAAACAGTGCTATACATAACTGTTATATATAGGTCCCTAAGTGACAAACAATGATGTATATAGCTTTATATAGGTCCCTAAGTAACACAACAGTGCTATAACATAGCTTTATATATAGTCCCTTTGTGACAAACAGTGCATACATAGCTGTTATATATAGGTCCCTTATGTGACAAACAGTGCTATATATATAGCTGTTATATAGGTAGTCCCAATGTGACAAACAATGCTATACATAGCGTTTATAATAAGGTCCCTATGTGACAAATCGTGCTATATATAGCTGTTATATATAGGTCCCAATGTGACAAACAATGCTATACATATAGCTGTTATATATGGTCCCAATGTGACAACAGTACTATACATGCTGTTTTTATATGGTCCCTATGTGACAAACAGGCTATAAATAGCTGTTATATAGGTCCCATGTGACAACAGTGCTATATATAGCGTTTATATATGCCTTTATTTTCAATACATAATAGCTGTTTATATAGGTCCCAATGTGACAAACATGCTATACATAGCTGTTATATAGTTATATATAGGTCCCTATGTGACAAACAATGCTATACATAGCTGTTATATATAGTTCCCTATGTGACAAGGACATTATATATGCTGTTATATATAGGTCCCTGTGTGACAACCAGTGCTATATATAGCTGTTTTAGATCTCCCTTGTTACAAACAGTGCTATAATATCTGTTATTATAGGCTCCCTGTGTGACAAACAGTGTAATATATAGGCTGTTATATATAGGTCCCTGGTGACAACAGTGCTATATATGCTGTTATATATAGGTACCTATGTGACAAACAATGCCATACATAGCTGTTAATGAGTCCCAATGTGACAACAATGCTATACTAGCTGTTATATATAGGTCCCTAGTGATAAACAGTGCTATATATAGCTGTTTATATAGGTCCCGGGTGACAAACGTGCTATATATATAGCTGTTATATAAGGCCCCTATGTGACAATGCTATACATAGCTGTTATATATAGGTCCCTGTGACAACATGCTACTAGCTTTATATAGTTATATATAGGTCCCTATGTGACAAACAATGCTATATATAGCTGTTATTATAGTTCCCTATGTGACAACAGTGCTATATATAGCTGTATATATAGGTCCCAATGTGACAAACAATGCTATGCATAACTTTTAGATATCGGTCCCAATGTGACAAACAATGCTATAACATAGCTGTTATATATAGGTCCCAATGTGACAACAAATGCTATACCTAGCTGTTATATAGTTTATATAGGTCCCTATGTGACAAACAAGCTATTCAATATGCTATTATATATAGGTCCCTATGTGAAAAAATGCTATATATAGCTGTATATATAGTCCCATGTGACAAACAATGCTATACTTAGCTGTTATATATAGGTCCCAATGTACAAACAATCTATACATAACTGTTATATATAGTCCCTATGTGACAAACAGTGCTATACATAGCTGTTATATATAGGTCCCATGTGACAAGCATGCTTACGATAGCTGTTATATATAGGTTCCTGTGTACAAAAATGCTATACATAGTTGTTATATATAGGTCCCTATGTACAACAAGTGCTATACATAATCACGTTATATATGGTCCCTAGTGACAAACATGATTATGCTGTTATATAAGGTCCCCTAAGTACAACAAGTGCTATACATAGCTGTTATATATGGTCCCTTTGTGACAACGTGCTATACATAGCTGTTTATATATAAGGTCCACTGTGTGATATACAAGCTGTCATAGTTCCTGTATATGTCATGGTTGTTTATGTGTGTAACACAATGTGTCTTAACTTAATGGTTAGTGTGGAGTACAAGTAACATGCTAGTATCATAGCTGTTATATATATGGTGTCCCTATTGACAAAGCGTTACTAGATATGAGAAAAGCTGATTAGTTATATAGCGGTCCCAAGTGTGACAAACAATGCTATACACTAGTGTTCAATGATAGGTCCCTAGTGACAAACACTAACATAATGCTATAGTCGGAGTACGGTTATAGTTGGGATAATAGAAAATCCGCTATATAGAGGCAAACCCCAATGGCTATACCTTCTGTATATATAAGTGCCCAATGGTCCGCCTGCATGTATAATGCGTTATATATAGCCCTTATATTGAAGACTATACATATCTGTTATATATAGGTCCCAATTGACAAACAATGCTATACAGAGCTGTTATATATGTTATATATAGGTCCCTATGTATCCACAATGCTATACTAGCTGTTATATATAGGTTCCCTATGGTACAAACAATGCTATAGAGCTGTTAATATAGGTCCCTGTGACAACCAGTGCTATACTATGCTGTTTATATAGTCCCTTGTTACAAACAGGCTATATAATAGCTGTTATATATAGAGCTCCCTAGTGTGACAAAAGTGTTTATATAGCTGTTATATATAGGTCCCTGTGTGACAACATGCTATATATGTGCTGTTTATATAGGTCCTATGTGACAACAATGCATACATAGCTGTTATATGAATGGTCCCATGTGACAACAATGCTATACATAGCTGTTATATATAGGTCCCTAGGTGAAAACAGTGCTATATATAGCTGTTATATATAGGTCCCTGTGTGACAACATGCTATATATAGGGGTAGCTTTATATTAGGTCCTGATGTGACAACAATGCTATCATAGGCTGTTATATAGGTCCATGTGAACAAACATGCTAACATAGCTGTTAGAATATATAGGTCCCTATGGACAACAATGCTAACATAGCTGTTATATATAGTTCCCTATGTGAAAAACAGTTACTATATATAGCTGTATATATAGGTCCCATGTGACAACATGCTATATAACTTTTAATAGTCCCAATGTGACACTGCTATACTACTGTTAATATAGGTCCCAATGTGACAAACAATGCTATACATAGCTTTTAGTTATATTAGGTCCCTATGTGACAACAATGCTATACATAGCTATTATATAGATCCCATGTGGAAAAAGTTGCTCTTCTATGAGGCTGTCAAATGTATGTCTATGTGACAACAATGCTAGAGCTAATATATAAACTGTTATAATAAGCTAAAAAGGTCCGGAGTATAAAGTGCGACCAAGTGCTTGACAAGCAAGATATAGTGAAGCAGGAGTCCTGATACAATGCTTGCTGATATCATAGCTGGCGCATATGTCTGGCTCTTAATGGCGTGTGCAATCAAAAGTTAATACTATGTGCATGGCAGGTAGTGGATAGGTAGGGGGTTTCCTGTGTGACAATCACAATGCTATACATAGTGGTTATAAGAGTGCCCTATGTGACAAACAGTGCATACAAACTGTATAAGGTTCCCTAAGTGACAAACAATGATGTATATAGCTGTATATATAGGTCCCTTAAGTAACAAACAGTGCTATCATAGCTGTTTATAAGGTCCCTTTGTGACAAACAGTGCTATAACTAGCTGTTTATATATAGGTCCCTATGTGACAAACAGTGGCTATATATATAGCTGTTATATATGAGGTCCAATGTGGCAAACATGCTATACATAGCTGTTATATATAGGTCCCTATGTGACAAATCGTGCTATATATAGCTGTTATATATAGGTCCCAATGTGACAAACAATGCTATACATAGCTGTTACATATATAGTCCCAATGTGACAAACGTACTATACATAGGCTTATATATAAGGTCCCTTGTGACAAACAGTGCTATACATAGCTGTATATATAGGTCCCAATGTGACAAACAGTGCTATATATAGCTGTTATATATATGCCCTTAGTGTTCAACTATACATAGCTGTTAATATAGGTCCCAATGTGACAAACAATCTATACATAACTGTTATATTAGTTATATATGGTCCCTATGTGACAACAATGCTATACATAGCTGTTATATATAGTTCCCTATGTGACAAACAGTGCTATTATAGCTGTTAATATATGGTCCCAAGTGACAAACAATGCTATGCATAATTTTAGTATATACGTCCCAATGTGACAACAATGCTTACATATGCGTTATATAGGTCCCAATGTGACAAACAATGTGACAACAATGCTATACATAGCTGTTCTATATAGGTCCTTATGTGACAAATCGTGCTATATAAGTTGTTATATATAGGTCCCAATGTGACAAACATGCTAAACATCTGTTATATATAGGTCCCAATGGCAAAAAGGCTATACATAGCTTTATATAAGGTCCCATGTACAACGGACTATATAGCTGTTATATATAGGTCCCAATGTGAACAAACAGGGCTAATATATCTGTTATATATATGCCCCTATGTTTCAAACTATATCATAGCTGTTATATATAGGTCCCAATGTGAACAAACAATGCTATACATAGCTATTATAGTTATAGTATAGTCCCTATGTACACACATGCTATACATAGCTTTATATATAGGTCCTATATACAAAAGTGCTATATATGCTGTTATATATAGGTACCTATTTGTCAAACATTTATACGCTTTATATATAGTACCCAAGCGTGACAAACGGTACTAATAAGTACTGTTATATATAGGTCCCAATGTGACAACAGTGCTATAATCGCTGTTATATATTGCCCTATGTTTCAATACTATACATAGCTGTTATATTAGGTCCCAATGTGACAAACAATGCTATACATAGCTGTTATATAGTTATATTAGGTCCCTATGTGACAAACAATGCTATACATAGCTGTTAATATATAGGTCCCTATGGACAAACAGTGCTATATATAGCTGTAATTAATGGGTCCCAATGTGACAAACAATGCTATACTTAGCTGTTATATATAGGTCCCAATGTGACAAACAATTGCTATAATAACTTTTAGATATAGGTCCTATGTGACAAACAGTGCTATACATAGCTGGTTATATATAGGTCCCAATGTGACAAACAATGCTAACATGCTGTTATATAGTCTCAATGTGACAAACCCTGTATACATAGCTGTATTATAGCTGTATATATAGGTCCCTATGTGACAAAAAATGCTATACATAGTTGTTATATATAGGTCCCTATGTGACAAACGTGCTATACATAACTGTTATATATAGGTCCTATGTGACTAACAGTGGCTATATAATAGCTGTTATTTATAGGTCCCTTAGTAACAAAACAGTGCTATACATAGCTGTTATATTAGGCCCTGGTGACAAACAGTGCTATATATAGCTGTTATATATATGTCCCAATGTGACAACAATGCTATACATAGCTGTTATATATAGGCCCAATGTGACAAACAATGTGACAAACAATGCTATACATAGCTGTATATATAGGTCCCTATGTGACAATCGTGCTATATATTCCTGTTACATATAGGTCCCAATGTGACAAACAATGCTATACATAGCTGTTTATATATATGTCCAATGTAAAACAGTGCTATACTATCTGTTATATAGGTCCCTATGTGACAACAGTGCTATATATAGCTGTTATATATAGGTACCTATTTGTCAAGACAGAACGTGCTATATATAAGCTGTTATATATAGGTCCCAATTGAGAAACGGTGCTAAAGAGCTTTTATATATAGGTCCCAATGTGACAACAGTGCTATATATAGCTGTTATATATATGCCCCTATGTTCAATACTATACATAGCTGTTATATATAGGTCCCAGTGTGACAAACAATGCTATACATCGCTGTAATAGTATAGGTCCCAATGTGACAAACAATGCTATGCCTAACTTTAGATATAGGTCCAATGTGACAAAACAATGCTATACATAGCTGTTATATAGAGGTCCCAATGTGACAAACAATGTGAACAACAATGCTATACATAGCTGTTCTATATAGGTCCCTATGTGACAAATTGTGCTATATAGTTGTTATATATAGGTCCCAATGTTGACAAACATGCTATACATAGCTGTTATATATAGGTCCCACAATGTGACAAAAAGTGCTATACATAGCGTTATATATAGGTCCCTATGTGACAAACAGTGCTAATATAGCTTTTAATAAGGTCCCATATACAAACATGCTATATACTGTATATAGCGTTTTTATAGGTACCCTATTTTCAAACAGTGCTTATATAGTGTTATATATAGGTCCCAATGTGACAAACTTTACTACATTAGCCTGTTATATAGGTCCCAATGTGACCAAACGTTACTATTATAGCTGTTATATATAGGTCCCAATGTGGACAACAGTGCTATATTAGCTATTAATATATGCCCCTATGTTTCAATACTATACATATCTGTTATATATAGTCCCAATGTGACAAACAATGCTATACATAGCTGTTATATAGTTATATATAGGTCCCTATGTGACAAACGGTACTATATATAAGCTGTTATATATAGGTCCCATGTGTGACAAACAAGTGATATAATAGCTGTTGTATATGGGTCCCAATGTGACAAACAATGCTATACTAGCTGTATATATAGGTCCCAATGTGACAAACCTGCTATACATAGCTTTTATATATAGGTCCCTATTAACAATGCTATACCAATACTGTATATATAGTCCCTATGTGACAAACAATGCTATACATAGCTGTTATATATAGGTCCCTATGTGACAAATAATGCTATACATAGCTGTTAATATAGAGTCCATGTGACAAATAATGCTTTATACATTAGCTGTTATATATAGGTCCCTATGTAACAATGCTATACATAACGTTATATATATAGGTCCCCATGTTGACAAAACAAGCTATACATGGCTGTTATATATAGGTCCTATGTGACAAATAATGCTATACATAGCTGTTTATATATAGCCCTGTGACAATAATGCTATACATAGCGTTATATACAGGTCCCTATGTGACAAATAATGCTATACATAGCTGTTATTATAGGTCCCTATGTGACAATATGCTATAATGGCTGTTATTATAGGTCCCTATGGTGACAATACTGCTATACATAGCTGTTATTATGGTCCCTATGTGAACAAAACTGTGCTATACAAGCTGTATATATAGGATCCCTGTGTGACAAACAATACTATATATAGCTGTTATATATAGGATCCCTAATGACAAACAAACTATATTAGCTGTTATATATAGGGTCCCTAAGTGACAAACAATGCTAGATATAACTGTATATATACGGGTCCCTAGTGACAAACATAGCTATATTAGCTGTTATATATAGGATCCCTAAGTGACAAACAAATACTATATATAGCTGTTATATATAGGGTCACTAAGGACAAACAATGCTAGTATATAACTGTTATATATAGGGTCCCTGTGGTGACCACAATTCTAAAGTATTTTGTTGAGTATTTAACACTTGAAATTGCTAAGAAGTATCTGGGTTTTGATCAATAAAATAGTTTTCGCGCAATATTGTGTAAAAGTGGTATTGACTGACAGAACCACAAGGTAGCTTTGATAAGCGCAGCCATCATTCACGCACATGTCTTGTTGATAGTGGCTATTTATAATGGTTAAAGAGCAGCTACAAATAGAAAGTGACAGCAAAGTTTCATCTTTGGGCAGAGGGCGCATTGGTAGGCTCCTTAACTTTATGTCCAACATGTATAGTTGGCTCATTGAGATATGCTTTATTTACTTTAATTTTATTATCACGGCCACACGCGAACACGAAATCAAATCGCAAGCGCATCGCACCCGAAACGCGGTGCGTTGCCGCGATTCCAATGATCGACATGCTTCTTCTGCTCATTACAAGCTCTTAAGAGATAAACATTTAATTCTGGGGGACTTGGGGTAATTAGCAATAATATATAAGATGCCGCTATATGGTAGGAAAAAGGAAAACCACTTCCAGTGAGGGGTTCACATAGTGTTTAATATTACTCATTCATTAATTCAGGACTCACTTGTCCTAACAGTGCTGTTTGGGTGTGCATAAAGTCTGGATCTTCATAGGAAGTCAGACCACCCCACCCCAGTTTGTGTGCATAAGTAACTCTTACGTCTTGGGTGTGCATACCCCAGACGTTCGCCTCTCTTAAGAATAGTTTTCTTTAGACTGTCGGCTGTTACTCCTTGCTCTCTGCAATGCATGGGAACAGATACAACATACAAACATTGGACCATCACCCCTCTTGTCGGTTGGTCCGGGTGCCGCCGCACAGCCTGACCTTCGCTAGTATTCCAACGTCTCGGTACACACTCTAGAATGCAGAGCGGCTGCATCAGCCTATGATTAAGAGCGTGGACCACACTCGAAACGCGTCGGCATGATGTTTGGTGCTTTTAATATGTTCTAATAAAGTTGGAGTTTTATTCTAAGTTCCGGGACCATTGGTGAGTAGGTTTTTTTTCTTGGGGTGAGACGAACCAGCCCCCCATTCTAAGAGTAATTACAATATACCAATTTTAGCTCTGGGGGATGAAACTTTCTCAGTAACCAACCCCCACCCCCAGGAAATAGAAGCTTTGCTTGCAAAATTGGTGAAATTAAAAACCAGTACACATTATTAGATGCGTTAAATTTGCTTATTTAGGTTAATCAAGTTGCCAGAAACCTTCGATTCTGAAGTGTTTTTATAATTGCAATGTAGCATGTCCTGTTAATAGGCTGAAGGACAATACACTTTGTTTGTGAATTCCTGTACTTAGATTTATAATGTAGCCCTGGTTTGCTAACATTGACCCCAAGCCTTCTGAACTTTACACATTGAAATGCAAGTTTTAAACTTTTAAAAAAGCAACAATTCTGAAAACTGTTCTTAGCAACAGAACTTCAAGAAGGGCCAAGATGTAACTTGTTGCAGCAAGTACAGACAAAATCAGTTCTGTTCAGTTGTTCTGACCTGTTAGGACATCCTTCTAACCCGACACAACTTAGATTAATGAAAGAAGTCGTTTCATTTGCATTTTTTTTCTCTCTCCTCATTTTACCCAATGTATACATTGCTACTTTGATAACTCCTTCGGTGCTAAAGAACATAACCAAAATAGTGTGCAAGTTGCAATGTAAAAGCCATGTAGCATTTCTAGGGTTAAAGGGATTGTCCTGTCTTCTGCTCATTGCCAGCGTTGGCAAGGGTGACGTAGTCGAGTGGTGCAAGCCTGTGCTATTGTCCATGGGCCCTGGGATACCATGGAGACCCACTAATATGGCACAGGAAAATGTTTTGTGATGGCAATTCTATGGGCTTTGTCTAAGTCTTTCTCCTTCATGACGACTCGATTTAAGTCTCTAACTGTTTGACTACAAATGCAGAGTGCTATCCAACTCAATCCCTTTGTTCCATGGAGGTTTGAATGGGGTAATTCAGCTTTTGTGTGACTCAATTGAGGGGGCAAAAATAAAGACAAGATTCTTGACTCTCAACTTCCTTTCCATGGATATCTGCAATCTCTTTAGAGATTTGTTTCTTTCTCCTTTCTGACATCACACCTTCATCCAAAAGAGGAGAAAAGGGAAAAGAAAACCTGACCAGTTAAAAGTAGACTTGGTTTGGCAGTATGCTTGCATGTGTCCGTGGCACTCAAGCATGATTACCTCCAGCCTCCCAGACTGATTCACTTATTTTAAAGATAAAAAAGGGTGTCTACCTAACTTCACTTATCATGAGCATATCATGTTTTATAGTGGGGAGGGGGTGTGAAGAAGGAGGGGAAAGGGACATGGTAAAAAAGCACAGAAATGATGGTATCTTACATGTCTTTTTGAGGTGTCCCCATGGTGTATAATTTGTGAAGGTAAAAATGTGGGAACAGACAGTCTGCTGCCTGATTGGACTGCTTTGTGTTTTGCAAAATTGCTTCGATTGTGCTGAAAGACCCCCAACTAGCTGTAGTTTATATTCATTCACTCTTCTTCCAAACACTGGAATCACTATTTGTACCCTTGCAGGTTTGTAGTGTAACGTCTTAACTCTAATCTGGAGTTACACTATTTTGCCACTTTTGTGAAACAATAACATTTATGGAAGTGAAATGTTATATAGAAGTAAAAAAAAAAAAATGAACACCGGATGAATTTGCATGTGCATAACATCAAAAGGTATGATTAAGCACAAATGGACATTTTTTTTTATATAGATTATTTAAATATTTTTTAGGATCAGTTTTGTTTTTATAATGATTATATTTCTAGACAATATGATGTTTGTTTGTTTAAATGTTCTTTTTTTTCTAGACTGGATACGTGTTGTGCCAACAAGCGTTTGGAATGTCAATGGAAGTCTGGCATTTTGAAAGTCATGGCATCTGACAGTGAGGTGAGACACTTCTAAATTTTGTGAACTTGGCATCTTGTGATATTAAGGCGCCTTGGATAATCTGCGCCTTGTCGGAGATCTGTGGACCACAGAAAATATTTACAGAAGCAGCTAAAAAAGATTTTCCAGAATATTCAAGGTTACCAAGATGTAAACACAAGCAAACCATGGATCTGCGTAAAAGTCTGATGACAAACAAAACATAGCATACTTAACAATGGACATGAGTGGAAACCACAGGTGTTATAGAAACAAAGGGCAATATAACAGATGACAGTTGCAATCAAGAAAATGGTACTGGTGTCTGGAAGGACCAGGCCAAGTGCCAATGAGAAAGAGACAGCTTCTGCATCTTTTTGGGAAGAGCCAAGACCTCTTCCAGCCTCCTAGAAGTGCAGTGTCCTACAACACTTGACATCTTATATAAGAAAGAAAATATGCCTCACAACCTTATATATCAAAATAAAAGGGGTAAGAACTTTCTTTCCAAGAAAGTTACAGTCCTGTTGCGCCACAAACTTTCTGGGGACAAGGAGTTGGTAAGATGCCCCCAGTTACTTCTATTACAGAGCTAGTAAATGCTTGCAGGCTGCTGTCCATTTCCGTACCATGGACAACCATGGACCATCACAATCACGGAACACTGACACCTAGTCCGTTCACGTGCTTTGACTTGTGGAGTAAAAGCACTGTACCTACCCTAGAAATTCAGGCAGTTGTGTACGGAGTCTGGACAAAGGATTTACAAGACATGTGGTTCCTAAACCAATTCTACAAAACCAGCAGTACCCAGCTCTTTATTCAATGTGTTTTGGATATATTTAATGCATTTCTCTGGAGCTTAGCATGCAGCTTAACATACACTTTATTGTGGATAATCATGGCCTTGTGTTATATTAATCTGAAAGGCAGAACATCTTTCAGTGAGGATCATTTTTTCCTTGCTCTCATCAATCTGTCAGAAAAGGGACACTGATATGTCATCATGGTGTGCCCTTATATCCTAAAAAACATGTAATGTTAAATGCATGCACGCAGTTTCAAAACTGTACTGAGTACGTAAGTAAATATTTGTCCACAATATATGTATGTAATACAGTTAAACAATACATCATTATTCAGGCTGAGGTTTTCACTTCTTGTTCTGTCTGTATAGTGAGGTCTGCTGGGATTTGCAAATATAATACAAAATTATATAAATATAATGTACAGTTTGTAGAAAGTGTGAATTGTTTACATGGTAAAATAACGGCAAAAGATCTTTTTAGATTTGTAAATATATATTATTAGGGAGGTTATTTTTCTTTCAGTATTAGTCAGTAGAATTGTTAATTTATCTAGAAGTGAATATAAAATGTCTTAAATGTTAAATGAATTTGTTAAATATGAATTTTGTTCTGAAATGTTGGATGGACTTTAAATGTAAAAAGGACGGTAGGAATGCTCAGTTTATTTATAGATGATAAAAAAAAATCTGTTTTAATTAAAAAATGTTTTTTAAATGTGGAGCTTATTATTGCAAACATTCTATATAGTAGATAGAGGGCATATTTGTATTCAACACACAGTAATTGTGGTTTTTAGACATTTAGCTGGCTCACACATTAACCATCACTTGGATTTGTGGATTCGTATATCTTCTGAGAATTCTATGTGAACTATATTGAGCTCTAAGAGAAAGTGTAACTGAATTATTTCAATATTTCCATTTAATAGACCGTTATATATAAGGCACACATTACTAGATAAGCTTTGGAAACATATGTATGCATCATACTTTGTAGGTTTATTTTTAAATATAAGGTACAGTGGTGTGTATGAAAGGCGACATACTGTTTGCTTACGCTACTTGTTATTACAAATAACCGCTGCATCATTACAATGTCAATGACACCTACTCGTTATCTGCACTGCAGTTACATAAAGTGTATGGAGGTTACATACAGTATGTAGTGGTATGTAAAGCAGCATCCCCACTGCAAGCATGCCAGTGCAACACGTCATGTCCCTCCTATATGTTACTGTCTGTTTACAAGCAAACACTGAATGTACTACCCTCCATTCCGCAGCTTTTTGCTTATTGTAACATGCAGGATCTGTGAAATGTACAATACTTACAATAATAATGACAAAACTGGTAATTCTGCATCCATAATTCTGTCTGTGATTTGGAATAATGACATGCCCAGATTACCTAGAGGTTCAGTGTATTCTGCATGGCTGGCTGTGAGCAAACACAATACACTAATAAGTTTTTTGTGCAGTTTCAACAAAGGGGATTTAGCCTTTGTATAAACAAATTTTACATAATTTAAGTATTTTTTAATGACCTTTAGGTGTTTTGGTTTTAAATATCTAGCACGTGTTTTTAAACTACTCTCAGCATTCCTTATGAGCCACAGTGTGACCTGACCAGGCAACAGACAAGCTTTTAAACAGCAGAGTTATTGACAGAATGACATTAAAGCATTAAACATAAGAATGGGATTAGGAAATGGTATTGAACTTAAAACATGAGGATTGCAAAAACTAGATCCAGAAGTGCCAAGAACTACTCTGTTTACTGGAGATTTATATATATTCAACTCCTCTGCCTTGGTACGCAGGTGCCTTAGCTCTATGAGTGTAAGAGGGAGTTCTTTAGGGACAACACTTGTTGACAGGCCTTTGAGATTCAAATGTATTGTATTTAAATAAGAAATAGACACTTTCCATGCTACAATTTATTTATTTCACATGTAAACACACACAATATAAAAGCAAACTGGTACAAAAAAAAGAATGAACAAATGATATCTAAAATAACTCATTCAAACTTATAAATGCTTAAAAAAACAATTGCACATTCATGTTCTACAAATTCTTAATTCAAAATACCAGTACAGTGATTTCTTGGATCTGCTGTGCACCATTGGTGTGGTGGTTACAATATGATAACACTGTATTAGAACAGGCACCCACTACAAACATCTCAGTAGTATTGCACACAAATGGCATAAAACTTTGCAGTCACTGTATCAATGTTCTGTACAATGCCAAATAATCTTAGAAATCTACCTCTAAAGCTAATGTAACACGTATACTGCATTAAGAACACTGTAAGTACCAGCAAAATGGACTGCTGGAAAGCTATCTAACTACATTGCATATTGGAGACATAGGGGCTGATGCATTAAACATGCAAAAGTTTGCCCTTTGTTATTAATCTACAGCAACCAATCAGTTGATATGTAACTTACAGTAACTCAACAAAAGCTAACATTTGATTGGTTGTCATAAAATAATAGCATGGGCAAACTTTTGGCACAGCCCAGTTTGTACATTGCTTTCTGGAACTTCTGGATCATTTGCATTTCATATTGCACTGCTTACCAGAAACTGCAAAGAGTAATTCTGAATGGAAAACATCATGGGCACATTTATAAAGCAGCCATCGTTTTTCTTCTTTTCAGATTTTTAATTTCTTCTTTTGTATTTTTATACAGTAATATGGCAAAATGTCAGTAGTGTGAAAATAATATTCAAATGTTGGAATAACTGGCTACTGTACTGTAAACATAGGGACCTATATATAACAGGTATTTATAGCATTGTTTGTCACATAGGGACCTATATATAACAGGTATGTATAGCACTGTGTGCTATATATGGCTGTTATATTAGATCCCATGTGACAAACGGTGTATATATATCTGTATATATAGGTCCATGTGTGACAACAGTGCTATATATGGCTGTTATATATAGGTCCCTAGTGACAAACGTGGAGTATATGGCTGTTATATATAGGCCCCTGTGTGACAAACTCTGCTATATATAGCTGTTTATATAAGATCCATCGACAAACTGTGCTATATATAGCTGTTATATATAGGTCCCTGTGTGACAAACCATGCTAATTATGGCTGTTATATATAGGTCCCAATGTGAAAACAATGCTATACATAGCTGTTATATAGTTATATATAAGGTCCCTATGTGACAAACAATACTATACATAGCTGTTATATATAGTTCCCTATGTGACAAACAGTGCTATTATAGCTGTAATATAGGTCCCAATGTGACAAACAATGCTATGATAACTTTTAGATAAGGTCCCAATGTGACAAACATGCTATACATAGCTGTTTATATAGGTCCCAATGTGACAAACAATGCGACAAACAATGCTATACATAGCTGTTCTATATAGGTCCCTATGTGACAAATCGTGCTATATATAGTGTGTTATATATAGGTCCCAATGTGACAAACAATGCTATACATAGCTGTTTATATAGGTCCCATGTGACAAAAAGTGCTATAATAGCTGTTATATATAGGTCCCTATGTGACAAACAGTGCTATACATAGCTGTTATAATATAGGTCCCTATATGACAAACAGTGCTATATATAGCTGTATATATATGGTCCCTATGTGACAAACAATGCTATACATAGCTGTTATATATAGTTCCCTATGTGACAAACAGTGCTATAATAGCTGTAATATATAGGTCCCAATGTGACAAACAATGCTATGCATAACTTTTAGATAAGGTCCAATGTGACAAACAGTGCTATACATAGCTGTTATAATATAGGTCCCATATGACAAACAGTGCTATATATAGCTTTATATAGGTACCTATTTGTCAAACAGTGCTTTATATAGCTGTTAATATAGGTCCCAATGTGACAAAACGGTACTATATAGCTGTTATATATAGGTCCCAACGTGACAAACAGTGCTATATATAGCTGTTATATATATGCCCCTATTATTCAATACTATACATAGCTGTTATATATAAGTCCCAATGTGACAAACAATGCTATACATAGCTGTTATATATAGGTCCCTATATGACAAACAGTGCTATATATAGTTGTTAATATAGTACCTATTTGTCAAACATTGCTATATATAGCGTTATTATAGGTCCCAATGTGAAAAACGGTACTATATATAGCTGTTATATATAGGTCCCAATGTGACAAACAGTGCTATATATAGCTGTTAATATGCCCCTATGTTTCAATACTATACATAGCTGTTATATATAGGTCCCAATGTGACAAACAATGCTATACATAGCTGTTATATAGTTATATATAGGTCCCTATGTGACAAACAATGCTATACATAGCTGTTATATATAGCCCTATGTGACAAACAGTGCTATATATAGCTGTAATATATGGGTCCCAATGTGACAAACAATGCTATACTTAGCTGTTATATATAGGTCACAATGTGACAAACAATGCTATAAATAACTTTTAGATATAGGTCCCTATGTGACAAACAGTGCTATACATAGCTGTTATATATAGGTCCCAATGTGAAACAATGCTATACATAGCTGTTATATATAGGTCCCAATGTGACAAACAATGCTATAAATAACTTTAGAATAGGTCCCTATGTGACAAACAGTGCTATACATAGCGTTATATATAGGTCCCAATGTGAAAAAATGCTATACATGTGTTATATATAGGTCCCATTGTGACAAAACAGTGCTATACATAACTGTTATATTAGGTCCCTATGTGACAACAGTGCTATATATAGCTGTTATTTATAGGTCCCTAAGTAACAAACAGTGCTATACATGGCTGTATATATAGGCCCCGTGTAACAAACAGTGCTATATGTGGCTGTTATATAAGGGTCCCTGTGTGACAAACAGAGCTATATATGACTGTTATAATAAGTCCCCGTGTGACAAACAATGCTATATATGGCTGTTATTATAGGTCCTGTGTGACAAACCAGTGCTATATATAGCTGTTATATATAGTCCCTTGTTACAAACAGTGCTATATATATGCTGAGTATATAAGCCCCTGGTGACAAACAGTGTTTATATAGCTGTTATATATAGGTCCCTGTGTGACAAACAGTGCTATATATGGTCGATATATAGGTACCTATGTGACAAACAAACCATACATAGCTGTTATATGAAGGTCCCAATGTGACAAACAATGTATACATAGCTGTTATATATAGGTCCCTAGGTGATAAACATGCATATATAGCTGTTATATATAGGTCCCTGTGTGACAAACAGTGCTATATATATAGCTGTTATATTAGGCCCCATGTGACAATGCTATACATAGCTGTTATATATAGGTCCAATGTGACAAACATGCTATACATAGCTGTTATATAGTTATATATAGGTCCCTATGTGACAAACAATGCTTATTCATAGCTATTATATATAGGTCCCTATGTGTAAAAGTGCTATATATAGCTGTAATAATAGGTCCCAATGTGACAAACAATGCTATACTTAGCTGTTATATATAGGTCCCAATGTAACAAACATGCTATACATAACTGTTATATATAGGTCCTATGTGACAAACAGTGCTATACATAGCTGTTTATATAGGTCCCAATGTGACAAGCAATGCTATAATAGCTGTTTATATAGGTTCCTGTGACAAATAATGCTAACATAGTTTATATAATAGGTCCCTATGTGACAAACAGTGCTATACATAACTGTTATATATAGGTCCCTAAGTGACAAACAATGAGATATAGCTGTTATATATAGGTCCATAAGTAAAACAGTGTATACATAGCTGTTATATATAGGTCCCTTTGTGACAAACAGTGCTATCATAGCTGTTATATTAGGTCCCTATGTGACAAACAGTGCTATATATATAGCTGTTATATATAGGTCCCATGTGACAAACAATGCTATACATAGGTGTTATAATAGGTCCTATGTGACAAATCGTGCTATATATAGCTGTTATATATAGGTCCCAATGTGACAAACAATGCTATACATAGCTGTTATATATAGGTCCCATGTGACAAACAGTCTATACATTGCTGTTATATATAGGTCCCTATGTGACAAACATGCTATACATAGCTGTTATATATAGGTCCAAATGTGACAACAAGTGCTATATATAGCGTTTATATATATGCCCTTATGTTTTCAATACTATACATAGCTGTTATATATAGGCCCAAGTGACAAAAATGCTATACATAGCTGTTATATAGTTATATAAGGTCCCTATGTGACAACAATGCATATACATAGCTGTTATATATAGTTCCCTATGTGACAAACAGTGCTATATATAGCTGTAATATATAGGTCCCAATGTGACAAACAATGCTATGCATAACTTTTAGATATACGTCCCAAGTGACAAACATGCTATACATAGCGTTTATAATAGGTCCCAATGTGACAAACAATGCTATACATAGCGTTATATAGTTATTATAGGTCCCTATGTGACAAACAATGCTATTCATAGCTTTATATATAGGTCCCTATGTGATAAAAAGTGCTATATATAGCTGTAATATATAGGTCCCAATGTGACAAACAATGCTATACTTAAGCTGTTTATATAAGGTCCCAATGTAAACAAACAATGCTATACATAAACTGTTATATATAGGTCCCTATGTGACAAACAGTGCTATACATAGCTGTTATATATAGGTCCCAAATGTGACAAGCAATGCCATATACATAGCTGTTATATATAGGTTCCTGTGTGACAAATAAGCTATACATAGTTTGTTATATATAGGTTCCCTATGTGACAAACAGTGCTATACATAACTGTTATATATAGGTCCCTAAGTGACAAACAATGATGATATAGCGTTATATATAGGTCCATAAGTACAAACAGTGCTATACATAGCTGTTATTATAGGTCCCTTTGGACAAACAGTGCTATACATAGCTGTATATATAGGTCTATGTGACAAACAGTGTGCATATATATAGCTGTTATATATAGGTCCCAATGTGACAAACAAGCTTACATAGCTGTTATAATAGGTCCCTATGTGACAAATCGTGCTATATATAGCTGTTATATATAGGTCCCAATGTGACAAACAATGCTAACATAGCTGTTATATATAGGTCCCAATGTGACAAACAGTACTATACATAGCTGTATTATATGGTCCCTATGTGACAAACAGTGCTATACAATAGCTGTTATATATAGGTCCCAATGTGACAACAGTGCTATATATAGCTGTATATATATGCCCTTATGTTTCAATACTATACATAGCTGTTATATATAGGTCCCAATGTGACAAACAATGCTATACATAGCTGTTATATAGTTATATATAGGTCCCTATGTGACAAACAATGCTATACATAGCTGTTATATATAGTTCCCTATGTGACAAACAATGCTATATATGGCTGTTATATATAGGTCCCTGTGTGACAACCAGTGCTATATAAGCTGTATATATAGGTCCCTGTGTTACAAACAGTGCATATATAGCTGTTATATAGAGCCCTGTGTGACAAACGTGTTATATATAGCTGTTATATATGGTCCCTGTGTGACAAACAGTGCTTATATGGTGTATATATAGGTACCTATGTGACAAACAATGCCATCATATAGCTGTTATATGAAGGTCCCAATGTGACAAACAATGCTATACATAGCTTTATATATAGGTCCCTAGTGATAAACAGTGCTATATATAGCTGTTATATATAGGTCCCTGGTGACAAACAGTGCTATATAATAGCTGTTATATATAGGCCCCTATGTGACAATGCTATACATAGCTGTTATATATAGGTCCCAATGTGACCAAACAATGCTATACATAGCTGTTATATAGTTATATATAGGTCCCTATGTGACAAACAATGCATACTAGCTGTTATATATAGTTCCCTATGTGACAAACAGTGCTATATATAGCTGTAATATATAGGTCCCAATGTGACAAACAATGCTATGCATAACTTTTAGATATACGTCCCAATGTGACAAACAATGCTATACATAGCTGTTATATATAGGTCCCAATGTGACAAAACAATGCTATACATAGCTGTTATATAGTTATATATAGGTCCCTATGTGACACAACAATGCTATTCATAGCTTTATATATAGGTCCCTATGTGATAAAAAGTGCTATATATAGCTGTAATATATAGGTCCCAATGTGACAAACATGCTATTACTAGCTGTTATATATAGGTCCCAATGTAACAAACAATGCTATACATAAACTGTTATAATAGGTCCCTATGTAGCAAACAGTGCGCAACATAGCTGTTATATATAGGTCCCAATGTGACAAAGCAATGCTATACATAGCTTTATATAGGTTCCTGTGTGACAAATTAAATAATGTAACATAGTTGTTATATATAGGTCCCTATGTGACAAACAGTGCTATACATAAATGTTATATATGGTCCCTAAGTGACAAAAAATGATGTATATAGCTGTTATATATAGGTCCCGTAATACAAACAGTGCTATACATAGCGTTATATATAGGTCCCTTTGTGAAAACAGTGCTTACATAGCTGTTATATATGGTCCCTATGTGACAGACAGTGCTGATTATATAGTGTTATATATAGGTCCCAATTTGGGACAAACAATGCATACATAGCTGTTATATATAGGTCCCTATGTGACAACGTGGATATAATAGTAGCGTGTATATTATAGGTCCAATGTGACAAACAATGCTATACATAGCTGTTAATATAGGTCCCAATGTGGACCAAACAGTACTTATCTGTAATAGACTTATGTTATCTATAGGTCCCATGTGACAAACAATGCTAAACATAGCTGTTATTAATAGGTCCCATAGTGGACAAACATGTGCTATAATGCTAGTTATATATGCCCTATGTTCAACTATACACAGGTATATATAGGTCCCAATGTGACAAACATGCTATACATAGCTGTTATATGTTATATATAGGTCCCATGTGACAAACAATGTATACATAGCTGTATTATAGTTCTATGTGACAAACAATGCTTATATGGCTGTTATATATAGGTCCCTGTGTGACAACCAGTGCTATATATAGCTGTTATTATAGGTCCCTGTGTTACAAACAGTGCTATAATAGCTGTTATATATTGAGCTCCCTGTGTGACAAACAGTGTTATATATAGCTGTTATATATAGGTCCCTGTGTGACCAAACAGTGCTATATATGGCTGTTTATATATAGGTACCTATGTGACAAACAATGCCATACATAGCTGTTATATGAAGGTCCCAATGTGACAAACAATGCATACATAGCTGTTATATATAGGTCCCTAGGTGATAAACAGTGCTTATATAAGCTGTTATATATAGGTCCCTGTGTGACAAACAGTGCATATATATAGCTGTTATATATAGGCCCCTATGTGACAATGCTATACATAGCTGTATATATAGGTCCATGTGACAAACAATGCTATACATAGCTGTTATATAGTTATATATAGGTCCCTATGTGACAACAAATGCTATACATAGCTGTTATATATAGTTCCCTATGTGACACAACAGTGCTATATATAGCTGTAATATATAGGTCCCAATGTGACAAAAACAATGCTTGATAACTTAGATATACGTCCAATGTGACAAACAATGCTATACATAGCTGTTATATATAGGTCAATGTGACAAACAATGCTATACATAGCTGTTATATAGTTATATAGGTCCCTATGTGACAAAAACATGCTATTCATAGCTATTAATATAGGTCCCATGTGATAAAAAGTGCTATATATAGCTGTAATATAAGGTCCCAATGTGACAACAATGCTATACTTAGCTGTTATATTGGTCCAATGTAACAAACAAGCTAACATAACTGTTATATATAGGTCCTATGTGACAAACAGTGCTATACATAGCTGTTATATATAGGTCCCATGTGACAAGCATGCTAACATAGCTTTTATATATAGGTTCCTGTGTGACAAATAATGCTATACATAGTTGATAAAAGGTCCCTAGTGACAAACAGTGCTATACATAAACTGTTATATATAGGTCCCTAAGTGACAAAAAATGATTGTATATAGCTTATATATAGGTCCCTAAGTAACAAACAGTGCTATACATAGCTGTTAATATAGGTCCCTTGTGACAAACAGTGCTATACATAGCTGTTATATATAGGTCCCTATGTGACAAACATGTGCTAATATATAGTGTATATATAGGTCCCAATGTGGCAAACAATGCTATACATAGCTGTTATATATAGGTCCCTATGTGACAAATCGTGCTATATATAGCTGTTATATATAGGTCCCAATGTGACAAACAATGGAACATAGCTTTATATATAGGTCCCAATGTGACAAACAGTACTATACATAGGTTATATATGGTCCCTATGTGACAAACAGTGCTATACATAGCTGTTATATATAGGTCCCAATGTGACAAACAGTGCTATATATAGCTGTATATATAATGCCCTTATGTTTCAACAAACTATACAAGCTGTTATATAAGGTCCCAATGTGACAAACAATGCTATACATAACTGTTATATAGTTATATATGGTCCCATGTGGACAAACCATGCCATACATAGCTGTTAATATAGTTCATGTGACAAACAGTGCTATATATAGCTGTAATTATAGGTCCCAATGTGACAAACAATGCTATTACAACTTTTAGATATACGTCCCAATGTGACAAACAATGCTATACATAGCTGTTATATATAGGTCCCAAGTGACAAACAATGTGACAAACAATGCTATACATAGCTGTTCTATATAGGTCCATGTGACAAATCGTGCTATATATAGTTGTTATATATAGGTCCCCAATGTGACAAACATGCTAACATAGCTGTTATATATAGGTCCCAATGTGACAGTCAATGCTGTCTATATATAGTCCCAGGTAAACGGATATAAGCTGTTATATATAGGTCCCAAGTGACAAACAGTGCTATATATAGCTGTTTATATATTGCCCTCTATGTTTCAATACTATACATAGCTGTTATATATAGTCCCAATGTGACAAACAATGCATAAATAGCTATTTATAGTTATATAATAGGTCCCTATGTGACAAACAATGCTATACATAGCTGTTATATATAGGTCCTATATGACAAAACAGGGCTATATATAGCTGTTATATATAGGTACCTATTTGTCAAACAGTGCTATAATAGCTGTTATATATAGGTCCCAACGTGCAAACAGGTACTATATATAGTGTTATTATAGGTCCCAATGTGACAAACAGTGCTCATATATATAGCTGTTATATATATGCCCCTATGTTTCAATACTATACATAGCTGTTATATAGGGTCCCAATGTGACAAACAAGCTATACATAGCTGTTATATAGTATATAATAGGTCCCTATGTGACAAACAATGCTATACATAGCTGTTATATATAGGTCCTATGGGAACAACAGTGCTATATATAGCTGTAATATATGGGTCCCAATGTGACAAACAATGCTATACTTACTGTTATATATAGGTTCCAATGTGACAAACAATGCTATAAATAACTTTGATATAGGTCCCTATGTGACAAACAGTGTATACATAGCTGATATAAGGTCCAATGTGACAAAACAATGCTATACATAGCTGTTATTATAGGTCTCAATGTGACAAACAATGCATTATACATAGCTGTTTAATATAGCTGTTATATAGGTCCCTATGTGACAAAAAATGCTATACATAGTTGTATATATAGGTCCCTATGTGACAAAACAGTGCTATATATACTGTTATATATAGGTCCACTATGTGACTAACAGTGCTAATATAGCTGTTATTATAGGTCCTTAGTACAAACAGTGCTATACTAGCTGTATATATAGGCCCTGGTGACAGCTTTATAGCTGTTATTGTCCCGGACAAACAATGCTATACATAGCTGTTATATAAGGCCCCACTGTGAAAACAATGTGACAAACAATGCTTACATAGCTGTATATATAGGTCCATGTGACCAGTGCTATATATTCCTGTTAATATAGGTCCCAAAGTGACAAAACATGCTATACATAGCTGTTTATAATAGGTCCCAAATGTCAAAAACAGTGACATAATGCTGTTTATTAAGGTCCCCTTTGACAAAACATGTGCTATAATATAGCTTGTTATTATATGGTACCTATTTGTCAAAAACAGTGCTATATAGATAGTTATATAATAGGTCCCAATGTGAGTAAGGAAACGGTTGCTATATATAGCTTTTATATATAGGTCCCATGTGACAAACAGTGCTATATATAGCTGTTAATTATATCTGCCCTATGTTCAATACTATACATAGCTGTATTAATAGGTCCCAGTGTGACAAACAAGTGATATACATAGCTGTAATATATAGGTCCCAATGTGACAAACATCATATGCATAAATTGTAATTTAGTATAGGTCCCAATGTGACAAACAATGCTATACATAGCTGTATATATAAGGTCCCAATGTGACAAACATTGACAAACAATGCTATACATAGCTGTTTATATAGGTCCCTATGTGGACAAAATTGTGCTATATATAGTTGTAATATAGGCCCAATGTGACAAACAAATGCTATACATAGCTGTTATATATAGGTCCCAATGTGACAAAAAGTGCCTATACATAGCTGTTTATATATAGGTTCCTATGTGACAAACACGTGCTATAAAGACGGTTATTAATATAGGTCCCTATATGACAAAAAGTGCTATATATGCTGTATATAGCTGTATGTATAGGTACCTATTTGTCAAACAGTGCTTTATATAGCTGTTATATATAGGTCCCAATGTGACAAACGGTACTATATATAGCTGTTATATATAGGTCCCAATGTGACAAACGGTACTATATATAGCTGTTATATATAGGTCCCAATGTGACAAACAGTGCTATATATAGCTATTATATATGCCCCTATGTTTCAATACTATACATATCTGTTATATATAGGTCCCAATGTGACAAACAATGCTATACATAGCTGTTATATAGTTATATATAGGTCCTATGTGAAAAACGGTACATATATAGCTGTTATATATAGGTCCCAATGTGACAAACAGTGATATATATATGATGTTGTTATGGTCCCAATGACAAACAATGCTATACTTAGCTGTTATATATAGGTCCAATGTGAAAAACAATGCTATACATAGCTGTTATATTAGGTCCCTATGTAACAATGCTATACATAACTGGTATATATAGGTCCCTAGTGCAAAACAAGCTATACATAGCTGTTATATATAGGTCCCTATGTGACAAATAATGCTATACATAGCTGTTATTATAGGTCCCTATGTGACAAATAATGCATACATAGCTGTTATATTAGGTCCCTATGTAACAATGCTATACATAACTGTTATATATAGGTCCCCATGTGACAAACAATGCTATACATGGCGTTATATATAGGTCCCTATGTGACAAATATGCTTATACATAGCTGTTAATATAGGTCCCTATGTGACAAATAATGCATACATAGCTGTTATATTCAGGTCCTATGTGACAAATAATGCTATAACATAGCTGTTAATATAGGTCCCTATGTGACAAATAATTGCTATACATGGCTGTTATATATAGGTCCTATGTGACAAAATAATGTATACATAGTGTTATATATAGTCCCTATGGACAAACTGTGCTATACAAAGCTGTTATATAGGTCCCTGTGTGACAAACAATACTATAATAGCTGTTATATATAGGATCCCTAAGTGACAAACAATACTATATATAGCTGTTATATATAGGGTCCCTAAGTGACAAAAAATGCTAGATAAACTTTATATATAGGGTCCCTAAGTGACAAACAATGCTATTATAGCTGTTATAATAGGATCCCTAAGTGACAAACAATACTATATATAGCTGTTAATATAGGGTCCTAAGTGACAAACAATGCTAGATATAACTGTTATATATAGGGTCCCTGTGTGACCAACAATGCTAAAGTATTTGTTGAGTATTTAACACGTTGAAATTGCTAAGAAGTATCTGGGTTTTGATCATAAAATAGTATTTCGCAAGATATGTGTAAAAGGTATTACTGACAGAACACAAGGTAGCTTTGATAAGCCAGCCAGCATTACAGCCACATGTCTTGTTGATAGTGGCTATTTATAAGGGTTAAAAGAGCAGCTACAAATAGAAAGTGACAGCAAAGTTCATCTTTGGGCAGAGGGCGCATTGGTAGGCTCCTTTAACTTTATGTCCAACATGTATAGTTGGCTCATTGAGATATGCTTTATTTATCTTTAAATTTATTTATCACGGCCACACTGCGAACACAAATCGCAAGCGCCATCGCACCCGAAAACGCGGTGCGTTGCCGCGATTCCAATGATCGACATGCTTCTTCTGGTCATTTACAAGCTCTAAGAGATAAACATTTAATTCTGGGGACTGGGGGTAATTTAGCAATATAAATAAGATGCCGCTACTATGTAGGAAAAGGAAAACACTTCCCAGTGAGGGGTATCACATAGTGTTTAATATTACTCATCATTAATTCAGGACTCACTTGTCCAACAGTGCTGTTTGGGTGTGCATAAAGTCTGGATACTTCATAGGAAGTCAGCACCCACCCCAGTTTGTGTGCATAAGTAACTCTTACGGCTTGGGTGTGCATACCCGAACGTTCGCCTCTCTTAAGAAAGTTGTCTTTAGACTGTCGGCTGTTACTCCTTGCTCTTGCAATGCATGGGAACAGCTACAACATACAAAATTTGGACTCACCCCTCTTGTCGGTTGGTCCGGGTGCCGCCGCACAGCCCTGAACCTTCGCTAGATTCCAACGTCTCGGTACACACTTTAGAATGCAGAGCGGGCTGCATCAGCCTATGATTAAGAGCGTGTGACCACACTCGAAACGCGTCAGGCATTGATGTTGGGGCTTTTAATATGTTCTAATAAGTTGGAGTTTTATTCTAAGTTCCGGGACCTGGTGAGAGGTTTTTCTTGGGGTGAGACGAACCAGCCCCCCATTCTAAGAGTAATTTAGCAATATACCAATTTTAGCTCTGGGGTGAAACTTTCTAAGTAACAACCCCCACCCCCAGGAAATAGAAAGCTTTGCTTGCAAAATTGTGGTGGAAATTAAAAAACCAGTACACATTATTAGATGGTAAATTTGCTTATTTAGGTTAATCAAGTTGCAGAAACTTCGATTCTGAAGTGTTTTATAATTGCAATGTAGCATGTCCTGTTAATAGGCTGAAGGACAATACACTTTGTTGTGATTCCCTGTACCTTAGCATTTATAATGTAGCCCTGGTTTGCTAACATTGACCCAAGCCTTTGACTTTACACTTGAAATGCAAGTTTTAACTTTAAAAAAGCAACAATTCTGAAACTGTTCTTTAGCAACAGAACTTCAAGAAGGCCAAGATGTAACTTGTGCAGCAAGTACAGACAAAATCAGTTCTGTTCAGTTGTTCTGAACTGTTAGGACATCCTTCTAACCCGAACAACTGAGATAATGAAAGAAGTCGTTTCATTTGCATTTTTTTCTCTCTCCTCATTTTACCCAATGTATACATTGCTACTTTGATAACTCCTTCGGTGCCTAAAGAACAATAACCAAAATAGTGTGCAAGTGCAATGTAAAAGCCATGTAGCATTTCTAGGGTTAAAGGGATTGTCCTGTCTTGCTATAGCCAGCGTTGGCAAGGTGACAGTAGTCGAGGGTGCAAGCCTGTGCTATTGTCCATGGGCCGGGATACCATGGAGACCCACTAATATGGCACAGGAAAATGTTTGCTGATGGCAATTCTATGGGCTTTGTCTAAGTCTTCTCCTTCATGACGACTCGATTGTAAGTCTCTAACTGTTTGACTACAAATGCAAGAGTGCTATCCAACTCAATCCCTTTGTCCCTGAGGTTTGAATGGGTAATTCAGCTTTTGTGTGACTCAATTGAGGGGGCAAACATAAAGACAAGATTCTGAGCTCTCAAGCTTCCTTTCCATGGATATCTGCACATCTCTTAGAGATTTGTTTCTTTCTTACCTTTCTGACATCACCCCTTCATCCAAAAAGAGGAGAAAAGGGAAAAGAAAACCCTGACCAGTTAAAAGTAGACTTGGTTGTGGCAGTAATGCTTGCATGTCTGGGCACTCAAGCTGCTTACCTCCAGCCTCCCAGACTGATTACTATTTAAAGATAAAAGGGGTGTCTACCTAACTTCACTTATCATGAGCATATCTGTTTTATAGTGGGGAGTGTGAAGAAGGAGGGGAAGGGACATGGTAAAAAGCACAGAAATGATGGTATCTGCTACATGTCTTTTTGAGGTGTCCCCCATGGTGATTAATTTGTGAAGGTAAAAAATGTGGGAACAGACAGTCTGCTGCCGATGGGACTGCTTTGTGTTTTGCAAAATTGCTTCTGATTGGGCGTGAAAGACCCCCAACTAGCTGTAGTTTATATTCATTCACTTCTTCACAAACACTGGAATCACTATTTGTACCCTTGCAGGTTGTAGTGTAACTCTCTTAACTCAATCTGGAGTTACACTATTTTTGCATTTGTGAAACAATAACATTTAGGGAAGTAAATGTTATATAGAAGTAAAAAAAAAAAAAATGAAACACGGATGAATGCTATGTGCATAACATCAAAAGGTATGATTTAAGCACAAATGGACATTTTTTTATTATATGATTTAAATATTTTTTAGTAGCAGTTCTTGTTTTTATAATGATTATATTTCTAGACAATATGATGTTTTGTGTTTAAAATGTTCTTTTTTTCTAGATGGATACTGTGTGTGCACCAGATGTTTGGAATGTCATGGAAGTTTGGCATGTGAAAGTCATGGCATCTGACAGTGAGGTGAAGACATTCTAAATTTTGTGAACTTGGCATCTTGTGATATTAAGGCAGCCTTGGAAAATCTGGCTTGTCGGAGATCTGTGGACCACAGAAAATATTTACAGAAGCAGCTTAAAAGATTTCCCAGAAATATTCAAGGTACCAAGATGTAACACAAGCAAAACCATGGATCTGCGTAAAAGTCTGATGGACAAACAAAACATAGCAATTATTAACAATGGACTGAGTGGAAACCCACAGGTGTTATAGAAACAAAGGGCCAATATAACAGATGACAGTTGCAATCAAGAAAATGGTACTGTGCTGGAAGACCGGCCAAGTGCCAATGAGAAAGAGACAGCTTCCTGCATCTTTTTGGGAAGAAGCCAAGACCCTCTTCCAGCCTCCTAGATGCAGGTGTCCTACAACACTTGAACATATATAAAGAAGAAAATAATGCCTCACCACCTATAATCAAAATAAAAGGGGTAAGAACTTTGCTTTCCAAGAAGTTACAGTCCTGTTGCGCCACAAACTTCTGGGGACAAGGAGTCTGGTAAGATGCCCCCAGTTACTCTATTACCGAGCTAGTAAATGCTTGCAGCCTGCTGTCATATTCAGTACCATGGACAAACCATGTACCATCACAATCACGGAACATGACACCTAGTCCGTTCACGCTTTGACTTTGTGGAGTAAAAGCACTGTAACTACCCTAGAAATTCAGCAGTTGTGTAAGGAGTCTGGACAAAGGATTTACAGACATGTGGTCCGTAAAACCAATTCCTACAAAACCAGCAGTACACAGCTCTTTATTCAATGTGTTTGGATATATTTATTGCATTTCTGGAAGCTTAGCATGCAGTTTAACATACAACTTTATGGTGATAATCATGGCCTTGTGTTATTATTAATCTGAAAGGCAGAACATCTTTCAGTGAGGATCATTTTTCCTTGCTCATCAATCTGTCAGAAAAGGGACACTGATATGTCATCATGGTGTGCCCTTAATCCTAAAAAACATGTAATGTTAAATGCATGCACCAGTTTCAAACTGTACTGAGTACTGTAAGTAAAATTTGTCACATATATGTATGAAATACAGTTAACAATACATCATTATTAGGCTGAGGTTTTCAACTTTCTGTCTGTTCTGTATAGTGAGGTCTGCTGGATTTGCAATATAATACAAATTATATAAATATAATGTACAGTTTGTAGAAAGTGTGAATTGTTACATGGTAAAATACGGCAAAAGATCTTTTTAGATTTGTAAATATATATATTAGGGAGGTTTATTTTTCTTAGTATTATCAGTAGAATGTTTAATTATCTAGAAGTGAATATAAAATGTCTTAAATGTTAAATGAATTTGTTTAAATATGAATTTTGTTCTGAATGTGTGGATGGACTTTAAAATGTAAAAGGACGGTAGGAATGTCCAGTTTTATTATAGATATAAAAAAAAATCTGTTTAATTAAAAAATGTTTTTTAAATGTGAGCTTATTATTGCAAACATTCTATATAGTAGATAGAGCATATTTGTATTCAACACACAGTAATTGTGGTTGTTTTTAGACATTTAGCTGCTACACCATTAACCATCACTGGATTTGTGGATTCGTAGATCTTCTTGAGAATTCATGTGAAACTAATTAGCTCTAAGAGAAAGTGTAACTGAATTATTTTCTATATTTCCATTAAATAGACCGTTATATTAAGGCACACATTACTAGAAGCTTTGGAAACATATGTGGCATCATACTTTGTAGGTTTATTTTTTAACTACAGGTTACAGTGGTGTTGTATGAAAGCTGACATACTGTTTGCTTACGTACTTGTTATTACAAATACCCCATCATTAGCACATGTCAATGACACTACGTATACACAGTGTACATAAAGTGTATGGAGGTTACATACAGTAGTAGTGGTATGTAAAACAGCATCCCCACTGCAAGGCATGCACAGTGCAACAACGTCATGTCCTCCTTATATGTTACTGTCTGTTTACAAGCAACTGAATGTATAACCTCCATTCCCGGCTTTTTGCTATTGTAAATTCAGCTGTGAAATGGTACAATACTTACAATAATAATGACAAAACTGGTAATTCTGCATCCAAATTTGTCTGTGATTTTGGAATAATGACATGCCCAGATTACCTAGAGGTTCAGTGTATTCTGCATGGGTGGCTGTGAGCACCACAATACACTAATAAGTTTTTTGTGCAGTTTTCAACAAAGGGGATTTTCCTTTGTATAAACAAATTTTACATAATTTAAGTATTTTTTAATGACTTTAGTGTTTTGGTTTTAAAATATATGCACGTGTTTTTAAAACTACTCTAGCATTCCTTATGAGCCACCGTGTGACCTGACCAGGCAACAGACAAGCTTTAAAACACAGAGGTTATGACAGAATGACTTAAAAGCATTAACATAAGAATGGATTTAGGAAATGGTATTGAACTTAAAACAATGAGGATTGCAAAACTAGATCCAGAAGTGCCAATGACTACTCGTTTACTTGGAGATTTACATAGATGTCAAACTCCTCTGCCTTTGGTACGCAGGTGCTTAGCTCTATGAATGTAAGAGGAGTTCTTGGACAACACATTGATTGACAGGCCTTTGAGATTCAAATGATTTGATTTAAATAAGAAATAGACACTTTCACTTGTAAACATTATTTCACATGTGTAAACACAAATATAAAAGCAACATGGTACAAAAAAAGAATGAACAAATGATATCTAAATAAAATCATTCAAACTTATAAAGTGCTTTAAAAAACAATTGCACATTTCATGTTCTACCAATTCTTATTCAAAATACCAGTACAGTGATTTCTGTGGATTCTGCTGTGCACCATTGGTGTGGTGGTACAATATGATAACACTGTATTAGAACAGCACCCACTACAAACATCTCAGTAGTATTGCACACAAATGGCATAAAACTTTGCAGTCACTGTATCAATGTTCTGTACAATGCAAATAATCTTAGAAATCTACCTATAAAGCTAATGTAAACACGTTATACTGCATTAAGACACTGTAAGTACACAGCACAATGGATGTCTGGGAACTGCTATCTAACTACATTGCATATTGGAGACATAGGGGCTGTGCATTAAAACATGCAAAGTTTGCCCTTTGTGTTTAATCTACAGCAAACAATCAGTTGATATGTAACTACAGTAACTCAACAAAAAGCTAACATTTGATTGGTTGTCAAAAATAATAGCATGGGCAAACTTTTGCACCAGCCCAGTTTTGTACATTGCTTTCTGGAACTTCTGGATCATTTGCAATTTCATAGTGCACTGTTACCAGAAATGCAAGAGGTAATTCTGAATGGAAAACATCATGGGGCACATTTTTAAAGCAGCCATGTTTTTTTCTTCTTTTCAGATTTTTTAATTCTTCTTTTGTCATTTTTATACAGTAATATGGCAAAATGTCAGTAGTGTGAAAAATATAGCAAAATGTTGGAATAACGGCACTGTACTGTAAATCTGACCATCAGTAAAGTTAGGCAGGAAAAACAGAAATTATATACTGTAGAATTGTGCGGTTTTCCATATTCAGAGATAACCAGCAAACTGGAAATTCTGACATGGAATTGTGGTTTTGTGACACAATTGTTAGAACTGGCGAAATTTGTTTTAGTTTTTTATTTTGGGGGAGATGCAATAATAACAGTATTGTTAAAAATTAGTTTAAATTCCCCACTACCAGATGTAATATGGTTTACACTCATTGCAAATGTTTTTATGAAATGCACTGAGCAAACGCTTTTTGGAAAAGCACATCACCCACAATGCAGTTCTTTTTAGTTATGTATTGTGCTATCTCGTAGTGGGAATCTATCAAGGCTGTGACAACTAGAGATAGCTGAAAATGGTAAGTTTCATTTTGTTTTCGGATTTACGGATCTCGAGAAAAACCTGAAGATCGAGAACGGGAACATAATTTCCAGACTTCGGACCACATTAAAAGATTAACAAATGTACAAGGTTATATTTAGTAATCCTTTAAAATAACCTTGAATGTTCACCAACCTCGAAAAATATGATCAGAAACTACTTTGGGGATTAACGAATGTTCAAGGTTATTTTTCGCTAATCATTGAAAATGAAAGTCCCAAAATCAAAATGATCCTCCGGTTTTATACAGAACATTTAAATTCAGGAATTAGGGCGGGGGTGTCGGATCCAGAGGCGAGTCGGACCCAGATCCCATCTGGTGACAACTGACAATCACAGCAATGATTGACTGCTGTTTACCTGTCTCCTCTGCACATGCTCAAACTTTTAAAAAGCTCATGAGCAGAGGGAGAGGCGGATACCTTTGCCAGAACAGAAGAGAACCTTTTTTTAAGGGTGGACATGCCCTTTAAAATAATTACAATTTTCCAATTTAAAAACTAAATATGCACTCACTGCCTCAGAAATCACATTTTTTTTGTAATGTGACATAGCTGAGAGACTGTAAAAAAGAAAAGAAAAAAACAGTTTGCTCTCCATTATTAAAAATAAACTTAGTATAATAGTGCAACAAATTAGCAAGTTAAGCATTCTTAACACAGAAGGTATTTTGAAGCTGAGCTGCCACCTCACAGGTGTCAAAACATTGGCCTGGGAGCCCTACTGTGCATGGGCTTGGCGGCAGGGCTTAATACCTATTATATTAATTGGTTTGTTCATTTTTTAATTTGTGTTACCAGCCAGAATGCTGAAATAATGACTGTGTGGAACTATTAAGCTACGTTCACACTACACAACGTCAAACGCCAGTAAAAAACGTGCTAAATTGCGTAGTAATTTAAATTGTTCTGCAATGTGTTTGCGTTGTGGTTTTCAGTGATTTTTTTGCTGTCGCTATGTGGCGTTTTAGGGTTAAATAGAAAAAATGCATAAAAATGTTTGTTTTTATGCGTTTCTATGCTTTTTTCCCTCTTCCCCGTAACTTTCATTGAGTGAAAGCAGTGCGTTACAAAAACGCAAAGCACAAAAATGCAGTATGGATGGTATTGCTTTTTCCCCTTATGCATGCATTAGAAAAAAAGCATAAAACAGGAAATCTGCGTCTAGTGTGAACAGCCCTAACTGCACATCAACGTTTCCAATATACATTTCTACTAATAAAAATGTTAAATATTTTACATTTTGGCCCATATTGCCTTGATTTTACAAGCTGATTGTAGCACAGCAATTTGATATAATTACATATTAAATCAAGTTTGCAATTGAATAAAAATATTTAAAATGCTTAATATAGCACTGCAGTAAAATTCACCATTTTGTGAATTGCAAAATACCTGGCCCAAATTGAATGTAACATAAAGGAACACTAAACACACTTTCTACACACTGTCATTTTTTTTTTTAAAATCATATCATTTATATAAGGCCTATTCATTTTTAAAAGGATGTCTGTTGTGACATTTCTCCAGACAAAGCTCTTAAAATCAATACCCATAGAGACATATCTACCATAAGGTTGGGTTAGCTGCTCGCCTTAACCAGCCGCAAGTAAGTAACAAGTGTGATTGGCTAAAGATTAGAGACATCAGAACAGAAGAGCGAAAAAAAAACTTTTCAGCATCACAGAAATATTTGGCATGTACCGTATATACTCGAGTATAAGCCGACTGAGTATAAGCCGAGGACCCATTTTTGCTCAAAAAATAGAAAAGATGATAGACCCGAGTATAAGCCGAGGGTATACAGTAACCCTAATACCTTTCCACTGTAGATGTTGGAAACTACAACTCCCAGCATGCTTGGTTGCTGGAGTTGTAGTTTCCAACCACCTATAGTAGAAAGGTATGGGGTTATGTATGGCATACTGTCCCCCACCCTAATACCTTTCACTGTAGATGTTTGGAAACTACAACTCCCAGCAGGCTTGGTTGCTGGGAGTTGTAGTTTCCAACCAACTATAGTAAAAAGATAAGTGGGTGTCTGCATGGCATACTGTCCCTCCAGCCCTCCCCCCAGTACCCACCAGCCCTCCCCCAGTCCCCCCCCAGCTCACTACCTGTACCTGGTCTTCAGTCTTCCTCTCTCACACCCTAAATACATTTTGATACTAAATCTATAAATCTATAGTAAGTGCGCAGTTTGTTTATTTTCTGAATGAAAGCCATTACTTCTTACTTACCGTAATACTCGAGTATAAGCCGAGGTTTTTAGGTTTAAAAAATTAACTAAAAACCTTGACTCGGCTTATACTCGAGTCAGAGAAACTTACCTTGAATCCAGAGGCAGCCGCGAGTCCGGCCGGCAGTTCCCATTACTGCTTCGCGGCTGCGCGATGACGTCATCCCGCCGCGTGCGTGATGACGTCATCGCGCAACCGCGAGGAACTACTGGGAATGCGGCCGGCGACTCGCGGCTGCCTCTGGATTCAAGGTAAGTTTCTTCTGACTCGAGTATAAGCCGAGTCAGGTTTTTAGGTTAATTTTTTAAACCTAAAAACTCGGCTTATACTCGAGTATATACGGTAAGTAAGAAGTAATGGCTTTCATTCAGAAAATAAACAAACTGCGCATTACTATAGATTTCTAGATTTAGTATCAAAAAGTATTTAGGGTGTGAAAGAGTACTTGCCTTGGCGCAGTATACCCCTATGGTGCTTTGAATAATATATTTATTCTCAAAAATATTTATATATATAGCGAGAGAGAGAAGACACAAATAATATGACTAGGCATGTCAATGTAAAAGCAAAACAAAAATTAATGTCTTTTTCTTTTACAGTTCCAGTTTTCAACAAATGCCACAAACCTATTCAGTTTTCCTTTCCTAATACAGAATCTGACTTAAAGCACTAGGTCATGAAAACATACCCAGGGTTTTCATAAAAAGTTCTTATCGTTTAAAATGGCCCCAACCAATCAGATATTATTTAAAATGAAAGCTAAAATCTGATTGGTTGGGGCAAAATTAGCACCATTTTAAAATTAAGAACTTTATTGAATTCTCCTGACTGTACATTACCCTTGAGATGCACAGCACCTGTACCTGATACAGTAATCAAAAGAAGGTCATATTCCACCATACTTTTCCTAACCTAGAACCTGCATTGCATGACAATTTAAAAAACTGTCTTCCTCTCTTCACTCTTTGATTGGTGCTATTGACTTACATATGAATATCAGATCCCACATCAATAAAATAATATCTTGGGATATCTTGCAATCTCCTCGTGTGACAAAAATCATATCCTTTATCTGTCACCTGTGTTGCAGAACCTTCTCCATTGATTACTTTAATATTTTTATTATCGTTTACAAGACGGGATCCATAGTCTAATACCATTGGATGTATCATAAGTTAAAAAGCGGATCAATCTGCATGAAGAGGCAAAGTGTCCCAACAGTTTGATGCGGTTGTTTCCCATAACGTTCCGAACTTTTAACCGACACAAATGAGTGAGAGGCCGGGCGGATCTGTCATACAAACAAGAAATATTATGTTACATACTGGATTTCTCATTTGGTAACCCATTTACTGTACAAAACAGAATACCCTGGGGAAGACAGGGACTCACCACAGCAGTATAGGCACCCGACACCTCTGGAAGCCTCCGCCTCACACTGCACAAAAAGCCTCCAACGTGGGATCCACAAGTAAGAAGGTGAATCGAGAGGGGCACATCTCAGTGATATCACAAATTCTTTATTAGAATCCACATGGAATCCCCCCCCTGGGGGTCCGTTGACGCGTTCGTGGGAACAACCCACTTCCTCAGAAGCTCTTTTGGAGAGGAAGTGGGTGTTTCCCATGAAACACGTAAACGGACCCCCAATTGAGTGTTGTTTCCATGTGAGATTCTAATAAAGAATTAGTGATATCGCTAAGATGTGCCCCTCTCGATTCACTTCTTTACATTGTGTAACCCATCACTGTAAAACAGCACTGGTCTGTCAAACACATGCAAGCATTTCTGTATAGGGCGTCTATAGAGCCCCCTGGGACAATCCTCGCTAGAAAATATAGTGAGAACATTGCTACTGTGTGTACCCAGATCTGTAGCAATGGAAGACAACAGATCAGTCTGCCATTGGCTACAATCTTTACTGGATGTACCATCCTTACTTTCCAATAAGCCAACCAACAATAATACAAATAGGGAATAATAAAGCACTAATACATATTTTTCATATTGACCCCCCCACTTACCCCAGTAAGGTAAATGTTGTTGTGTGTTCCCCGGGAGGTTATTTTATTCACAGGGAGGTGGGAATAAGCATTCTCACCTCCCTGTGAATAATAGAAACAGATTTCATTTACTTAAAAAATACAGTTTAGTGTCCCTTGAACATATATACACAGAACACAAGCGTTCCCAAGTTGTGATGGACAAACTTAATAAGTTCAGACGAACTCAAACTATTCAAACCCTATGAGTAAGGGTCACATACCAAAATGCGTCAGACCTTCTGGTTTCTGCTTTTTCCTTCATGATGAAGTATTTTAATATGTTGCTAATAAAGAGTCATTTTAAATCTTCTTATGGAATGAGACTGTGGATCCAGGGAAAACCGATTGGGTTTGGTGCCGAACCTTTGCTGAACCAGTTCTTGGAAACACTAATGTATTGTTTGATTTCAATAACCCTTGAATATATAGTTCAAATTTTGGTAACCCTCAAATGTAGCATTAAGTAACTCTCGAATGGAGCTTGTGCAAACGACAATTGCCCGACATGGGGAAAGAAGTGTTTAAGCGGGTTTGTGACAGCTGCATGTTCCCAGACCATTCCAAGGTTGCAGCCATTTACAATAAAGTTACACTTTGTTAGTTTATCTGTTATTGAACTGAACTTTTCAAACTATGCTCCTCATTGACTTTAATAGGTTCGCTTCTGAACTTCCAAACTTTACTGAAGTTTCGAAACACAACTGAACTTCAGTAAGTTCTGCCATAAATGTTCAACATCAGAGATCCGTTGGAACTGACCGAAACTTTCCTTCTACCTGTGGTCAGCCCCTGTCTAAATAGAGAGAGTTGGCCAAGGGAACGTGCCAGTCCCGAAGTTGTTCCTAGACTTTAAACCTTCTGCCTGTCATGTTTTAAAGATTCTTGACAGTGTGAACCCAGATAACCCAGTAAAAATCTACACCTGATTGTTGCTACAAATTAACAGCATAGGCAAAATTTGCATCTTTTATAACATCAGTACAGAAGTCAGATTATTTTTACCCAAACTGACATCCCATGATGCACTTTGCATTATGGCCTTGTGACAAGATGCACTGGTTTAATGGCCCCATTTACTACATTACATTTTTGGAATACAACAGACCCTACAAAGTGAGTAAAGAACTACTTGACAATACACTAGGCAGTGTGGGTTTTACATTTACTTTTACCGTGTTTTTTTTTATTGCATCTTCCTACAATTTATTTAGAATTGTCTTCAAATGCCTTACTGATTTTGGCTTGATACAAGCCCAGTCCTCATAACTATCTAAATGCTCCTGTAACCGTGAACAAGTTTGACATGCCAACATGTCCAGAAGAAAAACATCAATTATGGGCCCGGCCCAGCGATTAGCTCAGGTGTGAAACCATTTCACAAAAACTGCAAGAGGGGAAAAAAATAATTATAGTAAAATTCAATGACAAGAAAAAATCTCTAGAAATATTCAAAAGGCAAGAACATTTACCATGTAGCTTCTGACCTATACAGGTGTCAGTGGTTACATCAGCTACATAGTCAAGTACGTAATTCCTATGCAAATTCTAATCAAAATAATTATACAAAGAAATTACACTGCACAATTTTTGTTTATGTTCTGCAGGCTGAGTTGGATTTCGATTTATGTGGTGGCTGTCTTCCATAGAGGATGAGGCCCACTGCATATACACACTTTAAAACAGGTTCTGCATCACAACCAAGGTCCATGATAAATTCAGGAAACTCAAGTACTTCATGGAAAACATAACGGTCGCAGGGAAAGAGGAGGATGTGTGGAGATGTAGGCATTGATATTAGTCCATGATCCAAAAGTCGTTTCATGGTTTTGCAGCACCCATGGCGGATGGATATTAGCAGTGGATTGATAATGTCTATGTTTAGGATAGCTCAGCTTCCAAGAGCATTTGTGTTGCATTATTGTTATGTTATGACAGCAAAATAAAGAGCAGTGTACGTCTGTCCTCATAAAGTCTAGCTCGGTCAAAGGAAAGGTGAAGGAACGTCGTAGCCTGCATGATAGTTCTTCAAGGATATCATTGTTGTTGCTTCTGCGGCATATGGAGAGGACTATACCGCTTCGTTTCACTCGAACGCAGACTAGTCACAGGAATAAGCATTGATATGATCCTGGAAGTAAATAAATAGGAAAATGAAATACTGAACTTCACAGTATGTATTTATGTGAAGTTTATCTCAATATAAAGCTGAAACAGAGTTTGCAACAGTATTTTATTTTCCTTTTACGAATTTTCTCTAAAAAGAATCATCTTATATGTAACTCAGAAGACACAATCCGGGCAGTACCGGCAAAAGCTGGTAAGATCTGCGGCTGGCGGGCTAGTAAGGTGGGTGGGACTTGGCATTTGACAGTAGGGACTTGACAAGTAAGTATTACTAGATTTAAGTTATGTACAAACGTTATATTATATAGCTGTTATATATAGGTCCCAATGTGACAAACGGTACTATATATAGCTGTTATATATAGGTCCCAATGTGACAAACGGTACTATATATAGCTGTTATATATAGGTCCCAATGTGACAAACAGTGCTATATATAGCTGTTATATATAGGTCCCAATGTGACAAACAGGTCCCCATGTGACAAACAGTGCTATACATACTGTTATTATAGGTCCCCATGTGACAACAGTGCTATACATACCTGTTATATATAGGTCCCTATGTGACATACACTGCTATTAGCTGTTATATATAGATCCCTATGTGACAAACTTTGCTATATATAGCTGTTATATATAGGTCCCTATGTGACAAACAGTGCTATACATACCTGTTATATATAGGTCCCTTTGACAACAACTGCTATAAATACCTGTTATTATAGGTCCCCTATGTCAAACAGTGCTATACATACCTGTTATATATAGGTCCCATGTGACAAACAATGGCTATAAATACTGTTATATAGGTCCCCTATGTATACAACAGTGCTATATATGGCTGTTTATATATAGATCCCTATGTGACAAACTGTGCTTGCTATACATAGCTGTTATATATAGGTCCCTATGTGACAAATAATGCTATACATAGCTGTTATATATAGGTCCCTATGTAACAATGCTATACATAACTGTTATATATAGGTCCCCATGTGACAAACAATGCTATACATGGCTGTTATATATAGGTCCCTATGTGACAAATAATGCTATACATAGCTGTTATATATAGGTCCCTATGTGACAAATAATGCTATACATAGCTGTTATATACAGGTCCCTATGTGACAAATAATGCTATACATAGCTGTTATATATAGGTCCCTATGTGACAAATAATGCTATACATGGCTGTTATATATAGGTCCCTATGTGACAAATAATGCTATACATAGCTGTTATATATAGGTCCCTATGTGACAAACTGTGCTATACAAAGCTGTTATATATAGGTCCCTGTGTGACAAACAATACTATATATAGCTGTTATATATAGGATCCCTAAGTGACAAACAATACTATATATAGCTGTTATATATAGGGTCCCTAAGTGACAAACAATGCTAGATATAACTGTTATATATAGGGTCCCTAAGTGACAAACAATGCTATATATAGCTGTTATATATAGGATCCCTAAGTGACAAACAATACTATATATAGCTGTTATATATAGGGTCCCTAAGTGACAAACAATGCTAGATATAACTGTTATATATAGGGTCCCTGTGTGACCAACAATGCTAAAGTATTTTGTTGAGTATTTAACACGTTGAAATTGCTAAGAAGTATCTGGGTTTTGATCAATAAAATAGTATTTCGCAAGATATGTGTAAAAGTGTATTTACTGACAGAACACAAGGTAGCTTTGATAAGCCAGCCAGCATTACAGCCACATGTCTTGTTGATAGTGGCTATTTATAATGGGTTAAAAGAGCAGCTACAAATAGAAAGTGACAGCAAAGTTCATCTTTGGGCAGAGGGCGCATTGGTAGGCTCCTTTAACTTTATGTCCAACATGTATAGTTGGCTCATTGAGATATGCTTTATTTATCTTTAATTTTATTTATCACGGCCACACTGCGAACACAAATCGCAAGCGCATCGCACCCGAAAACGCGGTGCGTTGCCGCGATTCCAATGATCGACATGCTTCTTCTGCTCATTTACAAGCTCTTAAGAGAATAAACATTTAATTCTGGGGACTTGGGGGTAATTTAGCAATAATAATATAAGATGCCGCTACTATGTAGGAAAAAGGAAAACACTTCCCAGTGAGGGGTATCACATAGTGTTTAATATTACTCATTCATTAATTCAGGACTCACTTGTCCTAACAGTGCTGTTTGGGTGTGCATAAAGTCTGGATACTTCATAGGAAGTCAGCACCCACCCCAGTTTGTGTGCATAAGTAACTCTTACGGCTTGGGTGTGCATACCCCAGACCGTTCGCCTCTCTTAAGAATAGTTGTCTTTAGACTGTCGGCTGTTACTCCTTGCTCTCTGCAATGCATGGGAACAGCTACAACATACAAAATTTGGACTCACCCCTCTTGTCGGTTGGTCCGGGTGCCGCCGCACAGCCCTGAACCCTTCGCTAGATTCCAACGTCTCGGTACACACTCTTAGAATGCAGAGCGGGCTGCATCAGCCTATGATTAAGAGCGTGGACCACACTCGAAACGCGTCAGGCATTGATGTTTGGTGCTTTTAATATGTTCTAATAAAGTTGGAGTTTTATTCTAAGTTCCGGGACCTGGTGAGAGGTTTTTTTTCTTGGGGTGAGACGAACCAGCCCCCCCATTCTAAGAGTAATTTAGCAATATACCAATTTTAGCTCTGGGGGTGAAACTTTCTAAGTAACAACCCCCACCCCCAGGAAATAGAAAGCTTTGCTTGCAAAATTGGTGGAAATTAAAAACCAGTACACATTATTAGATGCGTTAAATTTGCTTATTTAGGTTAATCAAGTTGCAGAAACCTTCGATTCTGAAGTGTTTTATAATTGCAATGTAGCATGTCCTGTTAATAGGCTGAAGGACAATACACTTTGTTGTGAATTCCCTGTACCTTAGCATTTATAATGTAGCCCTGGTTTGCTAACATTGACCCAAGCCTTCTGACTTTACACATTGAAATGCAAGTTTTAACTTTTAAAAAAGCAACAATTCTGAAACTGTTCTTTAGCAACAGAACTTACAAGAAGGCCAAGATGTAACTTGTGCAGCAAGTACAGACAAAATCAGTTCTGTTCAGTTGTTCTGACCTGTTAGGACATCCTTCTAACCCGAACAACTGAGATTAATGAAAGAAGTCGTTTCATTTGCATTTTTTTCTCTCTCCTCATTTTACCCAATGTATACATTGCTACTTTGATAACTCCTTCGGTGCTAAAGAACATAACCAAAATAGTGTGCAAGTGCAATGTAAAAGCCATGTAGCATTTCTAGGGTTAAAGGGATTGTCCTGTCTCTGCTCATTGCCAGCGTTGGCAAGGTGACAGTAGTCGAGTGTGCAAGCCTGTGCTATTGTCCATGGGCCCTGGGATACCATGGAGACCCACTAATATGGCACAGGAAAATGTTTGCTGATGGCAATTCTATGGGCTTTGTCTAAGTCTTTCTCCTTCATGACGACTCGATTTAAGTCTCTAACTGTTTGACTACAAATGCAAGAGTGCTATCCAACTCAATCCCTTTGTCCATGAGGTTTGAATGGGTAATTCAGCTTTTGTGTGACTCAATTGAGGGGGCAAACATAAAGACAAGATTCTTGAGCTCTCAAGCTTCCTTTCCATGGATATCTGCACATCTCTTTAGAGATTTGTTTCTTTCTTACCTTTCTGACATCACCCCTTCATCCAAAAAGAGGAGAAAAGGGAAAAGAAAACCCTGACCAGTTAAAAGTAGACTTGGTTGTGCAGTAATGCTTGCATTGTCCTGTGGCACTCAAGCATGCTTACCTCCAGCCTCCCAGACTGATTCACTTATTTTAAAGATAAAAAGGGTGTCTACCTAACTTCACTTATCATGAGCATATCATGTTTTATAGTGGGGAGGTGAAGAAGGAGGGGAAAGGGACATGGTAAAAAGCACAGAAATGATGGTATCTGCTACATGTCTTTTTGAGGTGTCCCCATGGTGATAATTTGTGAAGGTAAAAAATGTGGGAACAGACAGTCTGCTGCCTGATTGGACTGCTTTGTGTTTTGCAAAATTGCTTCTGATTGGGCTGAAAGACCCCCAACTAGCTGTAGTTTATATTCATTCACTCTTCTTCCAAACACTGGAATCACTATTTGTACCCTTGCAGGTTTGTAGTGTAACTCTCTTAACTCTAATCTGGAGTTACACTATTTTTGCACTTTTGTGAAACAATAACATTTATGGAAGTAAATGTTATATAGAAGTAAAAAAAAAAAAAAATGAACACCGGATGAATTTGCTATGTGCATAACATCAAAAGGTATGATTTAAGCACAAATGGACATTTTTTTATTATATAGATTATTTAAATATTTTTTAGTATGCAGTTCTTGTTTTTATAATGATTATATTTCTAGACAATATGATGTTTTGTTTGTTTAAAATGTTCTTTTTTTTCTAGACTGGATACTGTGTTGTGCACAAGCCTGTTTGGAATGTTCATGGAAGTCTGGCATTTTGAAAGTCATGGCATCTGACAGTGAGGTGAAGACACTTCTAAATTTTGTGAACTTGGCATCTTGTGATATTAAGGCAGCCTTGGATAAATCTGCGCCTTGTCGGAGATCTGTGGACCACAGAAAATATTTACAGAAGCAGCTAAAAAGATTTTCCCAGAAATATTCAAGGTTACCAAGATGTAACACAAGCAAAACCATGGATCTGCGTAAAAGTCTGATGGACAAACAAAACATAGCAATACTTAACAATGGACTGAGTGGAAAACCCACAGGTGTTATAGAAACAAAGGGCAATATAACAGATGACAGTTGCAATCAAGAAAATGGTACTGGTGCTGGAAGACCAGGCCAAGTGCCAATGAGAAAGAGACAGCTTCCTGCATCTTTTTGGGAAGAGCCAAGACCCTCTTCCAGCCTCCTAGAAGTGCAGTGTCCTACAACACTTGACATCTTATATAAAGAAGAAAATAATGCCTCACACCCTATATATCAAAATAAAAGGGGTAAGAACTTTGCTTTCCAAGAAAGTTACAGTCCTGTTGCGCCACAAACTTCTGGGGACAAGGAGTCTGGTAAGATGCCCCCAGTTACTTCTATTACAGAGCTAGTAAATGCTTGCAGCTGCTGTCCATTTCAGTACCATGGACAAACCATGTACCATCACAATCACGGAACACTGACACCTAGTCCGTTCACTGCTTTGACTTTGTGGAGTAAAAGCACTGTACCTACCCTAGAAATTCAGCAGTTGTGTAAGGAGTCTGGACAAAGGATTTACAGACATGTGGTCCTAAAACCAATTCCTACAAAACCAGCAGTACACAGCTCTTTATTCAATGTGTTTGGATATATTTAATGCATTTCTGGAAGCTTAGCATGCAGCTTTAACATACACTTTATTGTGGATAATCATGGCCTTGTGTTATATTAATCTGGAAAGGCAGAACATCTTTCAGTGAGGATCATTTTTTTCCTTGCTCTCATCAATCTGTCAGAAAAGGGACACTGATATGTCATCATGGTGTGCCCTTATATCCTAAAAAACATGTAATGTTAAATGCATGCACCAGTTTCAAACTGTACTGAGTACTGTAAGTAAATATTTGTCCACATATATGTATGAAATACAGTTAACAATACATCATTATTCAGGCTGAGGTTTTCAACTTTCTGTTCTGTCTGTATAGTGAGGTCTGCTGGATTTGCAAATATAATACAAATTATATAAATATAATGTACAGTTTGTAGAAAGTGTGAATTGTTTACATGGTAAAATACGGCAAAAGATCTTTTTAGATTTGTAAATATATATTATTAGGGAGGTTTATTTTTCTTAGTATTATTCAGTAGAATTGTTTAATTTATCTAGAAGTGAATATAAAATGTCTTTAAATGTTAAATGAATTTGTTTAAATATGAATTTTGTTCTGAAATGTTGGATGGACTTTAAAATGTAAAAAGGACGGTAGGAATGCTCAGTTTTATTTATAGATATAAAAAAAAATCTGTTTTAATTAAAAAATGTTTTTTAAATGTGAGCTTATTATTGCAAACATTCTATATAGTAGATAGAGCATATTTGTATTCAACACACAGTAATTGTGGTTTTTAGACATTTAGCTGCTCACACATTAACCATCACTTGGATTTGTGGATTCGTAGATCTTCTTGAGAATTCTATGTGAACTATATTAGCTCTAAGAGAAAGTGTAACTGAATTATTTTCTATATTTCCATTTAAATAGACCGTTATATATAAGGCACACATTACTAGATAAGCTTTGGAAACATATGTATGCATCATACTTTGTAGGTTTATTTTTTAACTACAGGTTACAGTGGTGTTGTATGAAAGCTGACATACTGTTTGCTTACGTACTTGTTATTACAAATACCCCATCATTAGCAATGTCAATGACACTACCTGTTATACACCAGTTACATAAAGTGTATGGAGGTTACATACAGTATGTAGTGGTATGTAAAGCAGCATCCCCACTGCAAGCATGCACAGTGCAACACGTCATGTCCTCCTTATATGTTACTGTCTGTTTACAAGCAACTGAATGTACTACCCTCCATTCCCTGCTTTTTGCTATTGTAACATTCAGCTGTGAAATGTACAATACTTACAATAATAATGACAAAACTGGTAATTCTGCATCCAAATTCTGTCTGTGATTTTGGAATAATGACATGCCCAGATTACCTAGAGGTTCAGTGTATTCTGCATGGCTGGCTGTGAGCACACAATACACTAATAAGTTTTTTGTGCAGTTTTCAACAAAGGGGATTTTAGCCTTTGTATAAACAAATTTTACATAATTTAAGTATTTTTTTAATGACCTTTAGTGTTTTGGTTTTAAATATCTAGCACGTGTTTTTTAAAACTACTCTCAGCATTCCTTATGAGCCACAGTGTGACCTGACCAGGCAACAGACAAGCTTTAAAACACAGAGGTTATTGACAGAATGACATTAAAGCATTAACATAAGAATGGATTTAGGAAATGGTATTGAACTTAAAACAATGAGGATTGCAAAACTAGATCCAGAAGTGCCAATGACTACTCTGTTTACTGGAGATTTACATAGATGTCAAACTCCTCTGCCTTTGGTACGCAGGTGCTTAGCTCTATGAATGTAAGAGGAGTTCTTTAGGGACAACACATTGATTGACAGGCCTTTGAGATTCAAATGTATTTGTATTTAAATAAGAAATAGACACTTTCACATTGTAAACATTTATTTCACATGTGTAAACACACAATATAAAAGCAAACTGGTACAAAAAAAGAATGAACAAATGATATCTAAAATAACTCATTCAAACTTATAAAGTGCTTAAAAAAACAATTGCACATTTCATGTTCTACAAATTCTTAATTCAAAATACCAGTACAGTGATTTCTGTGGATTCTGCTGTGCACCATTGGTGTGGTGGTACAATATGATAACACTGTATTAGAACAGCACCCACTACAAACATCTCAGTAGTATTGCACACAAATGGCATAAAACTTTGCAGTCACTGTATCAATGTTCTGTACAATGCAAATAATCTTAGAAATCTACCTCTAAAGCTAATGTAACACGTATACTGCATTAAGAACACTGTAAGTACACAGCACAATGGACTGCTGGAAATGCTATCTAACTACATTGCATATTGGAGACATAGGGGCTGATGCATTAAAACATGCAAAAGTTTGCCCTTTGTTATTAATCTACAGCAACCAATCAGTTGATATGTAACTACAGTAACTCAACAAAAAAGCTAACATTTGATTGGTTGTCATAAAATAATAGCATGGGCAAACTTTTGCACCAGCCCAGTTTGTACATTGCTTTCTGGAACTTCTGGATCATTTGCAATTTCATAGTGCACTGCTTACCAGAAACTGCAAGAGTAATTCTGAATGGAAACATCATGGGGCACATTTATAAAGCAGCCATCGTTTTTTCTTCTTTTCAGATTTTTAATTTCTTCTTTTGTCATTTTTATACAGTAATATGGCAAAATGTCAGTAGTGTGAAAATAATATAGCAAAATGTTGGAATAACGGCACTGTACTGTAAATCTGACAATCAGTAAAGTTAAGGCAGGAAAACAGAAATTATATACTGTTAAATTGTGCGTTTTCCATATTCAGATAACCAGCAAACTGGAAATTCTGACATGGAATTGTGGTTTTGTGACACAATTGTTAGAACTGGCGAAATTTTGTTTTAGTTTTTTATTTTGGGGGAGATGCAATATATAACAGTATTGTTAAAATTAGTTTAAATTCCCCACTACCAGATGTAATATGGGTTTACACTCATTGCAAATGTTTTATGAAATTGCACAGAGCAAACGCTTTTTGGAAATAGCACATCACACACAATGCAGTTCTTTTTAAGTTATGTATTGTGCTATCTCGTAGTGGGAATCTATCAAGGCTGTGACAACTAGAGATAGCTGAAACTGGTAAGTTTCATTTTGTTTTCGGATTTACGGATCTCGAGAAAAACCTGAAGATCGAGAACGGAACATAATTTCCAGACTTCGGACCACATTTAAAAGATTAACAAATGTACAAGGTTATATTTAGTAATCCTTTAAAATAACCTTGAATGTTCACCAACCCTCGAAAATATGATCAGAAACTACTTTCGGGGATTAACGAATGTTCAAGGTTATTTTTCGCTAATCATTGAAAATGAAAGTCCCAAAATCAAAATGATCCTCCGGTTTTATACAGAACATTTAAATTTCAGAATTAGGGCGGGGTGTCGGATCCAGAGGCGAGTCGGACCCAGATCCCATCTCTGGTGACAACTGACATCACAGCCAATGATTGACTGCTGTTTACCTACTGTCTCCTCTGCACATGCTCAAACTTATAAAAAGCTCATTGAGCAGAGGGAGGAGGCGGATACCTTTGCCAGAACAGAAGAGAACCTTTTTTTTAAGGGTGGACATGCCCTTTAAAATAATTTACAATTTTCCAATTTAAAAATCTAAATATGCACTCACTGCTCAGAAAATCACATTTTTTTTGTAATGTGACATAGCTGAGAGACTGTAAAAAAGAAGAAAAAAACAGTTTGCTCTCCATTATTAAAATAATTACTTATGTATAATAGTGCAACAAATTAGCAAGTTTAAGCATTCTTTAACACAGAAGGTATTTTGAAGCTAGAGCTGCCACCTCACAGGTGTCAAAACATTGGCCTGGGAGCCATACTGTGCATGGAGCTTGGCGGCAGGGCTTAATACCTATTTAATTAATTGGTTTGTTCATTTTTTAAATTTGTTTTACCAGCCAGAATGCTGAAATAATGACTGTGTGGAATTCTATTAAGCTACGTTCACACTACACAACGTCAAACGCCAGTAAAAAACGTGCTAAATTGCGTAGTAATTTAAATTGTTTCTGCAATGTGTTTGCGTTGTGGTTTTCAGTGAGTTTTTTTGCTGTTCGCTTTAGTGCGTTTTAGGGTTAAATAGAAAAAATGCATAAAAATGTTTGCTTTTATGCGTTTCTATGCTTTTTTCCCTCTTCCCCGTAGACTTTCATTGAGTGAAAGCAGTGCGTTACAAAAACGCAAAGCACAAAAATGCAGTATGAATGGTATTTTGCTTTTTCCCCTAATGCATGCATTAGAAAAACGCATAAAACAGGATAATCTGCGTCTAGTGTGAACCAGCCCTAACTGCACATCAACGTTTACCATATACATTTCTACTAATAAAAATGTTAAATATTTTTACATTTTGGCCCATATTGCCTTGATTTTACAGCTGATTTGTAGCATCAGCAATTGATAATAATTACATATTTAAATCAAGTTTGCAATTGAATAAAAATATATTAAAATGCTTAATATTATAGCACTGCAGTAAAATTCACCATATTTGTGAATTGCAAAATACCTGGCCAAAATTGAATGTAACATAAAGGAACACTTAACACACTTTCTACACACTGTCATTTTTTTTTTTTAAAATCATATTCATTTATATAAGGCCTATTCATTTTTAAAAGGATTGTCTGTTGTGACATTTCTCCAGACAAAGCTCTTAAAATCAATACCCATAGAGACATATCTACCATAAGGTTGGGTTAGCTGCTCGCCTTAACCCAGCCGCAATGTAAGTAACAAGTGTGATTGGCTAAAGATTAGAGACATCAGAACAGACGAGCGAAAAAAAAACTTTTCAGCATCACAGAAATATTTGGCATGTACCGTATATACTCGAGTATAAGCCGACTCGAGTATAAGCCGAGGCACCCATTTTTGCCTCAAAAAATAGAAAAGATGATAGACCCGAGTATAAGCCGAGGGTATACAGTAACCCTAATACCTTTCCACTGTAGATGTTTGGAAACTACAACTCCCAGCATGCTTGGTTGCTGGGAGTTGTAGTTTCCAACCACTATGTCGAAAGGTATTGGGGGTTACTGTATGGCATACTGTCCCCCACCCTAATACCTTTCCACTGTAGATGTTTGGAAACTACAACCCCAGCATGCTGGGTTGCTGGAGTTGTAGTTTCCAACCACCTAGTAAAAAGATAATGTGGGTGTCTCATGGCATACTGTCCCTCCAGCCCTCCCCCCAGTACCCCCACCCTCCCCCCAGTCCCCCCCCGCCCACTTACCTGTACCGGTCTTCAGTCTTCCTCTCTCTCACACCCTAAATACATTTTTGATACTAAATCATAATCTATAGTAAGTGCGCAGTTTGTTTATTTTCTGAATAAAGCCATTACTTCTTACTTACCGTATATACTCGAGTATAGCCGAGGTTTTAGGTTTAAAAATTAACCTAAAAACCTTGACTCGGCTTATACTCGAGTCGAAGAAACTTACCTTGAATCCAGAGGCAGCCGCGAGTCGCCGGCAGTTCCCATTACTGCTTCGCGGCTGCGCGATGACGTCATCCCCGCCAGCGTGCGTTGATGACGTCATCGCGCAACCGCGAGGAACTACTGGGAACTGCCGGCCAGACTCGCGGCTGCCTCTGGATTCAAGGTAAGTTTCTTCTGACTCGAGTATAAGCCGAGTCAAGGTTTTTAGGTTAATTTTTAAACCTAAAAACCTCGGCTTATACTCGAGTATATACGGTAAGTAAGAAGTAATGGCTTTCATTCAGAAAATAAACAAACTGCGCACTTACTATAGATTTATAGATTTAGTATCAAAAATGTATTTAGGGTGTGAAAGCAGTACTTGCCTTTGGCGCAGTATACACCTATGGTGCTTTGAATAAATATATTTATTCTCAAAAATATTTATATTATATATAGAGAGAGAGAAGACACAAATAATATGACTAGGCATGTCAATGTAAAAGCAAAACAAAAATTAATGTCTTTTTCTTTTTACAGTTCCAGTTTTCAACAATGCCACAAACCTATTCATGTTTTCCTTTCCTAATACAGAATCTGACCTTAAAGCACTAGGTCATGAAAACATACCCAGGGTTTTTCAATAAAAGTTCTTATCGTTTAAAATGGCCCCAACCAATCAGATATTATTTAAAATTTGAAAGCTAACATCTGATTGGTTGGGGCAAAATTAGCACCATTTTAAATGTTAAGAACTTTTATTGAATCTCCCTGACTGTACATTACCCTGTGAGATGCACAGCACCTGTACCTGATACAGTAATCAAAAGAAGGTCATATTCCACCATACTTTTCCTAACCTAGAACCTGCATTGCATGACATTTTAAAAAACTGTCTTCCTCTCTTCACTCTTTGATTGGTGCTATTGACTTACATATGAATATCAGATCCCACACTTCAATAAAATAAATACTCTTGGGATATCTTGCATCTCCTCTGTGTGACAAAAATCATATCCTTTATCTGTCACCTGTGTTGCAGAACCTTCTCCATTGATTACTTTAATATTTTTATTATTCGTTTACAAGACGGGATCCATAGTCTAATACTCATTGGATGTATCATAAGTTAAAAAGCGGATCAATCTGCATGGAAGAGGCAAAGTGTCCAACAGTTTGATGCGGTTGTTTCCCATAACGTTCCGAACTTTTAACCGACACAAATGAGTGAGAGGCCGAGGCGGATCTGTCATACAAACAAGAAATATTATGTTACTACTGTATTTCTCATTTGGTAACCCATTTACTGTACAAAACAGAAATACCTGGGGAAGACAGGGACTTCACCACAGCAGTCTAGGCACCCGACACCTCTGGAAGCCTCCGCCTCACACTGCACAAAAAGCCTCCAACGTGGGATCCACAATGTAAAGAAGGTGAATCGAGAGGGGCACATCTCAGTGATATCACAAATTCTTTATTAGAATCTCACATGGAATCCCCCCCCTGGGGGTCCGCTTGACGCGTTTCGTGGGAAACACCCACTTCCTCAGAAGCTCTTTTGAGGAAGTGGGTGTTTCCCATGAAACACGTAAAACGGACCCCCAATGAGGTGTTGTTTCCATGTGAGATTCTAATAAAGAATTAGTGATATCGCTACAATCTGCATGGAAGAGGCAAAGTGTCCAACAGTTTATGCGTTTGTTTCCCATAACGTTCCGAACTTTTAACCGACACAAATGAGTGGAGGCCGAGGCGGATCTGTCATACAAACAAGAATATTATGTTACTCTGTATTTCTCATTTGGTAACCCATTTACTGTACAAAACAGAAATACCTGGGGAAGACAGGGACTTCACCACAGCAGTCTAGGCACCCGACACCTCTGGAAGCCTCCGCCTCACACTGCACAAAAACCTCCAACGTGGGATCCACATGTAAGAAGGTGAATCGAGAGGGGCACATCTCAGTATATATATCTGTTATATATAGGTCCCTGTGTGACAAACAGTGCTATACATAGCTGTTATATATAGGTCCCTATGTGACAAACAGTGCTATACATAGCTGTTATATATAACAATCGCGAGGCGTTAACGTCACGCGATTGTGTACGCGATCCTTGTGCGTTGTTGCGCTACAGATTTTGCAGTTTTTTGTTATGGAAACGCATGCTTTAATGCCACCAAAAATGTGACCGCATGCAGTAGCAAATGTGAACGGACCGCAATCGCAGTGCGCATCAGAAACGTGGAATTTTCACGTTTTAACGATTTCCAGTTTTGCAAAAAATGCGGGGCGCAAACATGCGAAAAACCACGCTAGTGTGGCCTAGCCCTTAAAGTCAGAGTTCCGGATTGCGTTCTGGATTTAGCCCCAGAGCCCCAAACCGTATCTGAACGTGCAGGAAGGGGATGATCCTACTACCTAGGACTAATAGAGCTATGAAAATATCAGTGGCCTTTCATTTAGTTGTATGGTTTCTTTTTTTTCTGGCAACAAGATGTCAAGTTGCAATCGAATTGTAAGAAATGTCAAATGTTTTCTTATATATCCCTCTTACCTGGATTATAACACATGAGTAGCACACATAAGCTATACTTCTTAAAAATACAAGACAACGGGGAGGGAGGATGATGTTATAATTCCCACTGACGTGAAATACATTTGAGTTGGCCCTTTTGGAAACTCACACAGATCTTCAGGCAAAGTTATTACTGCCATTGTGCACAGAAATTGCCAACAAATGCGCACGGATATCATGGCATGGTTAAAAACTATAAAAACAGACACAGTGACTTCCCACTGTGTTGTAATTAAGTACTATTGGATAAGAACAGAATAACTGCGTTAATCACTTAACAAACACTTGTCAGACAGCAGACATGTTTCAGAGAAACAAGAGCTCATCTAAGGAGAATCTGACAGCAGATTAAAAAAGCAGAGTACAACATCTGAACAGCCAACTTTATTTTCTAAGTAGTTCAAAGAATGAGAGAAATGGGGGGATTTGGAAATAAATCTTGTAAATGACCCAAGCTTGCAGTAGAGATGTCTATGTTCTCTAAATGGCTAATTGTATTTATTTTTTTTTAAGCATTTCATTTCTGCCACCAGGCACCATAAAAATATCATGATGGATTGCCATAACTGGGTTTTTAATCTAATGTATGTGTACATGTTTATGTACATAATTGCCATAGTTTATGCTATACTTTAAAATGATTACAGTGAGGGAAGCATAAATAAATGTAATTATACCAGTAAAGCCAATTATTCTAAAACAATGTTCTTATGGTGAAATGCCCAACTGTGTTACCGCAATCTTCTCCCACTGTAAATACCTTTATGCACGCAGAACCCCTGACTAAATAATAAGAAGGGGCTATTAACAGTATATTTCAGAAAAAGAATCCACACTAGGTAAATTAATATGTTGTTCCTAAATGGTGCAATCACTTAAGACAATCAAATCCTTCCAGATCTGCTTTTCCCCCGTTCTTCTTCACCGACGGCCATGCGATGGCCGAGTCCCATGCTGGCCCATTTATTGTCAATCCTTGTTTGGTGGTCGAAGAAAGAAGAGACAGTGAAAGGCATTTGGAAGAATTGATTTGTAATGGTTCACTGGATGGCCAACTGAAGTTCTAATGTTGAGCACCTTTAGTTGAGTGATGGGCTTCCTTCACACAATCATGAGCTTATACTGAAATGCTAATAAGCATACCTTCACTCGTTAAACTACATTCACCACCCCCTCTTTCATTTGCCAACCTAGGAGAACTGGTTATCTATTGTTGCTGTGGTTCTATGACTTACAAACAACACTATTTTATAAGGATTTGCTGTGTAAATAAACACAGGTTACACACTTGGCAAACACACGTTGTTGTCAGGTATAAACAATAGCGGCATCTTGAGTCCTTCATAACTTGAGGCCAACAAAATAGGACATGCAGGGCCACACAATGTTCATTTCAGGGATTTTTTTAAAAGGCATTGCCTTTTCAGGTGGTGCGCTCAATGCCCATTCTCAGGTTTGGGACTCTTGAAGTATGAGTCGGGATCTCCCGAAAGGTCATAGGTAAAGCATCTTCCCCAATAAATCACACGTTTGATTTTTGAAGAGACACTAAACTGCCAAAATATACATTTCAAGTTGCTTCCAGGCAGACATAAAATTTACAGGGAGGTAGAATAGCTTCTCCCCAACTCCCTGTAAATATACACTCAGGCAATGCCAGCTTAAACTTACCTGCTGTTATGTTTCTGGGGTCTCCTGGACAGAAAAGTGGGTTACCTACACATTTTGGTATCTTTGTACTTGGAAAAATCATAGATTTTTTAGAATAGTTAGAAATTTGTGCATAACATATAGATTTCTAAAATGTAAGTAATTGTAAAAAACGTACCTTTTTAATGTTTGTTTTAACATATTTCCACACAAAACAAAGAAATGAAATCTCCAGATAAGGCACTGTACCATATGTAGTAGATGGTTAAACAATTTAGTAAGTCTAATGCGGCACTATGCCCAACTATCCCCGATGGCACGCACGTTACTGTCCATTGCGCTGCATCCGTGCAATAGTCCACATATCAAGCTATAGCTGCCACAATTTCTATCCTCTCTGGCTGCTCCCATGTCTGTTCCAAGACATAATGATCATAAGTAGAATTATTGTTGGAGCTACTCAGAAAAAAGAAAAACTGCAAACCAATCCGAATTGCCAAAAAGTGCATTTAGTGTGTCTAACACATGTGTTTTGGGCCGTCTAGACATCCGAAACATGTTGTGTTAGCAATAGTCCACAATCAGAGTGCATGCAATCGCCAAAAAAAATTGGTGTGAATGTCATGTGCTTCAATCAGATCACAGTGCATCGAATGTAAAATGGCCCGCACATGGATATGCTTGCTCTGCATGTTCCCACATGCTAACAGTGGTGTAACTACCCACCTCGCCACCCCCCCAAACCCCCCCGCGGAGGGCCAAGATGGTACAGAGCCAGTCACAAACCTATGACCTTCACGATCAGCTGTTTTTAAATAGCTGATGGCGCATATGAAGGAATCATCACGCGATCAGCTGTTTAAAAGACCGGACCTGAACTTCCGGAACCGAACCAGAAGTTCGGGTCCGGTCTTTTAAACAGCTGATCGCACGTATGATCGTTGTGACATGAGAAAATGCTCCAATATGGCCTAGCCTAACACACATTTATCCAAGAACAATCATAAAACAATATATTATTTGGCGGGGGAAATCCTAACCACTTTAACTCGTGAAAAACAAGGCAAAAAGTTGTATGCATCTATGAATATTTATTTATAAAGCACCACTTGGGTACGCAGCTCTGTACATTATAAAATACAGAGTATACAAACAAGGGCATAAGTGCAAGCCATTATACAGATAAAAAAATATTAAATACAATTACTAAATCGGTTAAGAACACATAATATAATTATGGATAATTAATATAATGTGCAGACATGCCTTGATAGCGGGTCGTTGATAGACAGCTATGCTTGTGTAATGCATTTCTTATCAATGTACTTATTAAAGGGAAAATGGAGGGCTGTGCCTAACAAAATAAATGATGCCTTTAACCAGGTGGTAAGGAATGATGGAATCTGTAGTTCAGACCATTTGCCACAAATTAAGTTTTTTAGTTTTACTGAAAATGCAGTTTTTATACCTCTTGAGGGCTAGGGCCAAACTAGCGTTGTTTTTCACACACTTTGTATTGCGTTTTACAATCGTTAACTTGTGAGAAATGCATGGCAGTGCACATTAATGAGGGCCACATTGCATGCATTCCAATAATGCAAAATTTCGCAAATTGGGATGGAAACGTATGTTGCAATCCAGCCAGTGTGGCCTCAGCTTATGTTACTGTAAGGGATGCTGGGATTTGTAGTTTCATTTCAAATAAGTATCACTAAGTAACTATTTTAAAATTCTCCACCATTCAGGGTAGTAATGAATGCTTACAATATTCTGGTTAAAATTAACCTGGCTGATGGGTGAAATACACCTCCCACATCCCTTAACTGTATATGCCATTACAGTGATATGTTAAAACTTCAGGGAGATTCAGTAAAAGTCTTATCATTTAAATGGTGCTATTTTTGCTATAACCAACAGATTTTATGTAACATTTGAAAGCTAAGAACTTTTATTGAATAAACTCTGTTTGATTGTTTGCACAGGCCAATTATACCACCACAATGCATTTTTTAAAAGATCTTGTTTGATGGTTAACTACACTTTCCCAGCATTCATTACTAGACAAACAGGGTTATCATAAATTCTTATCGATAAAAATGGTGCTAATTTTGCCCAACCAATCAGATGTTAGCTTTCATATTTTAAATAAGATCTAATTGGTTTGGTCATTTATCCCCTTTTTTAACGATAAAATTTTTTATGAATCTCCCTGATAGTGTTCTCATAACATATTTATTGCCTCCCTAAAAGATGCAATTTTGGTAACACTTTTTAAGTACTCTGGTCCACTAAAGGGCAGGCCACACTGCACACGCAAAACGCAAATCGACAGGAATCCCATTTGATTTCATGTGTGATTTCGTTGCATTAAATATTAAAACGCATGCGATTGCAATTTAAAATGCGGAACGCAAATTGCAATCGCAACGCACACCCGAAACACCGCGTGTTTTGGTGCGTTGCCGCGTTTTCAATGATAGGAAGAAAACACAAGCGCAAACGCAAAAAAAGACCCAGCAGTGTAGCCTAGCCCGAAAGGATGCTGGGAGGTGTATTTAATCACACCAGGACAACGAAAAAAAAGTTTTGTAGGGACATATTAATTCCAGTCATAAATGTTAAAAAAATGAAATGGGTCTTCTGACTAAATACAAGAGATGATGTAAATTTTAAAGGATGAGGCCTTAAAAGTAGTCACACAAAAAGCAGATTTCTAAATACCCTCCAACATTCCCTTACTATCATATAAATACCATTTAAGAGAGGAAAATAACTAATTACAGGGCTACAGCCATTTCAGCACATTTAAGTAATAGTTGGAGGGTATAATTACCTGGCACACAACATGCCTTTGTTTCTCTTACCTAGCAGAAAAAAACAATCGTAATATACTATAAATTATTCCGTAAATTTAGATTTTTTTTTTTTAAAAAATCCATATGCAGAGTTTTTAATGCACATGAAAAGTTCATTACTATTTCTAAATGTAGGTGCCAGTATTTAAAAGGCAACTTTAAAAACCGTCAGGGTATTCAATAAAAGTTTGTTTAAAATGTGCTAGTTTTGCCACAACCAATCAGATGTTAGCTTTCAAATGTTGAATAAGTTCTGATTGGTTGGGGCAAAATTAGCACCATTTAAACATAAGATACTTTATTGAATCTCCCTGCATGTATCTTCACTGTCATTTGCTGATGTCACTGTAAGCAGTGCCTTGTGTACCATACACTATGCACTTTGTTTCCACTTTACTTTAGTTGCCCTTTAAATATAGGAAGATCATTTGGGACTCCCTATGTACAAGTACAGGTAGCTGACCACAACTGATGGGAAATAGCGTTCTCAAGAACAAATCGTTCACTGTTTTTTCTGGCACCACACTACCAATAAGGGCGAGTTTCCAAAGGAACCAACGGAATCTCCCCTTTATCGTTACTGTGTTACCCAGCTTTAGAGTATTCTCCGATCTAAAGGAAAACTGATCAGGCTTGGTTATGCCTCCAATCAGGTGTTCTAATCAAGAAATTGATTATCAGACTTAATTATTCCTCAGATGCATTTAATCAAGAGAATGTCAGGTGTTTGTTCAAAGTAAACGGAGGGAAAATGTCTGGAAATTCACCAATAACGTTTCCATTGATTTCTTCACTAAAGGAAAGAAGCACTCTTCTTTGATAGTCCATATGTCACAGTTCAAAGAAAGGAATAAATTAAAAGAAGACAAAGAAATAGAAGAAATAGCCCCATTAATTAATTTAAGCCACATAATTACTTAGAAATGGCACATTATACATTTTAATTCAATCAGCAGATTCACAACCGTTCTCAAAAAGAATTGTGACACATTTTTTACTTTTGCCAGAGATAGACTAGAGTTCAACCCAAACTTTAATAGTTCAGACAACTCGACCTCTTAAGATCTTCCTGAACTACAAACTAGTTTGGGTTTTTCAAACTCACAGACATAATTATGAAATACACATACTCATTTCAATAATCTTATATATCCAATATACAGCCGGAGGTGGCTTCCTGCTTTTTGTGATATGTTTTTCTCTAAATCATCTAGTGCTATTTAACTTGGGCCCTTTTTCCAGCCTTTTTACAGAATTGCATTTTCTGCACGCTTTTCCTATTAGCTACCTCAAACAGGAAAGGCAAAAAATGCCATCTTTGAAAGAAAAAACACAAACGGTACTTCATGTGTATGTGCAGGTCTGGAAATTCTACTAGAAATTAACTGAATGTGAGGCCACTGTTCCCCCTACTGGATAAGGTTATAGTATTAGAGAAGTCATATTTGAACTTAAATGGCAGATGTGGTCTCATGGGCTATGATTAATAAAGTCCTTCCCTTGTACCATAAAAGAGCCCTGGGTCCATCCTAGGTAAACTGAGAGAATTTTTATTGTTGGTTTAGCAATATAACTTCCAATACACTTCCTACTTTCACACAACTTGAAACCATGTGATCAGTCTTATGTCATTAGTAAGTCAACTGCATTTAAGTCTTGCAGTACTTCATGTTTTTCCCAGAATTAAATCTTAAAGGGCAAGTTCCAGCGCTAAAATGAAAACTTACATCAGGTAAATCACCCCCCAAAACCCTAACCGGTAATGTTTGAGATGTGAAATATATAAGTCTAACCTGAAATCCTGCACATGTCCTGGTTCCCTGTTTCTGCTTCCTGGTTCTTCCAGTTAGTAACTGTCAGTTATTGATTTGACAGTTGAATCACAGCCAATGACTGAATGCTAATCCCCTGTCTGCCTCTTCTGAGCATCCCAGGCTATACAAGTTTTCTAAATGCTCAGTTTCCATGAGGCCTCCAGAAGCATAGCAGCATACAGTAATGAATTCATAGACAAACTATGATATATCAACATATTTTAAAAAGAACATTCTTCTAAAAGATGTTCTTATGAGGGTGAAGTTGTCCTTAATTTTAATTATAGGGTGCAAAGAGTATGAGCATTTTACAGGTTTTATGATAAATCAGGAACTGTATTAACTCTAAGGACAGTCATATTGATACTTTTTTGGTATTATTAGTGCTCAGCTTTCATAGTTTGTAATCAGTATTTAGCTACTGTATGTCATCAGTTAAAATCAGTGTTTAACTACCTCATCAAGTTATATTCATGGTTAGCTATGTACTTGGTATATCCGGTGTTTAGCTATAGTATCAGTTATAATCAGTGCTTAGCTATGTCATCTGGTATGATAAGTATTTAGGTATATTAGTTATAATCAGGGTTTAGATATGTCAGCAGTTAAAATCGGTGTTTAGTAATATCATTAGTAGAGATGGCCGAACTTATCAGATATATTTGAACAATGTTTAGCTGTTAATAATGGTCTTTCCGTATGATCTTGCTATCAGAGGATCGCTCTTCAAAACTTCCAGTTTTCTCATAGTGTTCGTTCCACCCTGGCCAGGGACTATTTAATGGAGTTATAAACCTTATATCCTCTTGTCTTATTCTTCTCTCTGCTCAAGAGATTATCATGTGTAGTAAACCTCTCCTTTTCCAACTAACTACTTAGACTACTAGACTGTATACACTGTACATATTGCAGGTTCCCAGGCACTAGTGATAATACATATGTACATAATACATGTAAATTCCAGTTGGCTGTCACATTATCTCATCAGTTTATTGATATCGGGACTGTACTGCCTAATTACACAGGGGGAGGGGGTGGTGGACATCATTTCATATGTTTTTACTATTGGTGGTTTTAGATTTCATTTAAACAAATCTACAGTTAATCTGTAGCAATCAATCAGTAGTAGCTAACTGAAGTGACCCAGTGAAGTTACATCTGATTGGCTGCTAAACAAACAAGTGTCTGTCTCAACTGTAATTTAATCTTAGCGTTGTGCAAAGTACAGCAGGTAGACAGCTGCTCTGATTTCCCCATCTCAATTTCTGTTTTCATTTAGTCCTATCCCTCTATCCTTCTTCTATTCTTTACATCAATTTCAATACAGAACAGGTAGGATTCTACTGTCAGCATACTTCAATCCAAGGCATCTCTTCTTTGTACTGTCCTCTCGATGTACAAGAGTCCAGGTCTTGCTAGGTGGCGCTAGCCTATCCTTGATTTTTGTCTAGTCTTTCCTACATACAGCCACATTAGAGCAGGTAAATGATCCCTGTTACAGTGAAATACTTTTAACCTTATATTCTGTTGGCCTGAACTGTTGTAGAATTTGTCATGTAGATACACAGTTTACAGTCCCCACAAGGATCAAAACCTTATTCAGAGTCAACCTAGATCGTTAATAATGACTGCTGCACATCTTATCAGATATATTTGAACAATGTTTAGCTGTTAATAATGGTCTTTCCGGTATGATACTTGCTATCAGAGGATCGCTCTTCAAAATCTTCCAGTTTTCTCATAGTGTTCGTTCCACCCTGGACCAGGGACTATTTAATGGAGTTATAAACCTTATATCCTCTTGTCTTATTCTTTCCCTCATGCTCAAGAGATTATCATGTGTAGTATTTTTAGTTGATACCTAAGTCTCTCCCCAAAGACTTCTGGTACACTCTCTCCTGAAATCAGTTCCATATCGCTGGAGTCCACCTCAAAGTCCTGCCTCCTATGTACAATTCCTGCAAGCCCACATAAATTGCAGTTTCAGTATTGCATTGAGAAGTGACCTAGGTGGGAATCTCTCAAAGTGCAATAATGAATTTGTTGAGGTAGGCCCCGATATAATTTAGTCACTAGTCTCTTGTCTTTAAAGACAACTCACCCTCATTAGAACATCTTTTAGAAAGAATGGCCTCTTTAAAATATGTGGATCTATCATACTTTGTCCTATGAATTCATTACTGTATGCCTGCTATGCTTATGGAAGCCTCATGGGAGACTGAGCAATTTAGAAACCTGTACTGAGCCTGTACTGAGCTGGGCCTGCTCAGAAGAGGCAGACAGAGGATTGATATCAGTCATTGGCTGTGATGTCAACTGTCAAATCCATAACTGACAGTTGCTAACTGGAAGAACCAGGAAGCAGAAACAGGGCCAACAGGACATTGGCAAAATTTCAGGTTAGACTTTTATTTCACATTTCAAACTATTACCGTTTAGGGTTTTGGGGGGTGATTTGCCTGTATGTAATTTTTTGTTTTGGGGCTGGACTTACCCTTTAACCACTCCCCCATCACATCCAAAAACTGACATTGATGTCTTGATTTGAAAAAATTCAAGTGGTTCTCATTAATCCCTGGGTATTAACGGCAAGGAGACATTATTTTTCCAGCTGTACACAGGTTCCACCAGGTTTTGGCAATGCATGTGATTCTTTTAGTAGTCTACCAATCTGTTCAGATCCCGTATCTGTGTAGTCCTCAAATCTGTCTTATTCAATACCTGTCAAGCTTATACCTCTCCTTTTCCAACTAACTACTTAGACTGTATATACTGTACATATTGCAGGTTCCCAGGCACTAGTGATAATACATATGTACATAAATACATGTAAATTCCAGTTGGCTGTCACATTATCTCATCAAGTTTATTGATATCTGGACTGTACCGCCTAATTACAGGGGGGAGGGGTGGTGGACAACATTTCAATATGTTTTTACTATTGGTGGTTTAGATTTCAGTTAAACAAATCTACAGTTAATCTTTAGCAATCAATCAGATGTTAGCTAACTGAATGACCCAGTGAAGTTAACATTTGATTGGCTGCTAAAATGTGATGATGTCTCTAAGGCATAAAAATAAACAAGTGTCTGTCTCAACTGTAATTTAATCTTTTAGCGTTGTGCAAAGTAACAGCAGGTAACACTGCTCTGATTTCCCCCATCTCAATTTTCTGTTTTCATTTAGTCCTATCCCTCTATCATTCTTCTATTCTGTATTATCCTTATTATTCTGCAATATAAGCCCCTTTCTCCATGCCTTTAGCCTCATTATTTCTTTTCTATTCCTATAATGCTCTGCCTTATCTTGGGTTTCCAACAGACAGGGACAGTAGATATCAAATGGCAGAAGAAAGAACCAAGGTTTCATAGAAAACAAATTCAAAGTCATACTCAAATCGGAAGGACACCAAACCAGAATATTGGGACAAATCTGCTCTGACACCTACTTCGAAACCATTAATGCTTTCGAATCAACAATGAATGGCATCTACATCATGATGAGACAACTGGTGCTGAACAAAATATTTCTTTTAACCTCTTTAAAGCTTCTTGAGCATGGAACTGTGAGAGATGGGCATGCAAACCTTCAGAATGATCTTGTATTGGCCTGAATGGCGGATGGGTAGGAACACCTCTCTGTGATTCTTTCTGGGAAAACGGTTTGCCTGGTCTATCTGTTTAGCTTTCCTGAAGTTTTACCCGAAAAAGAGAAGAAAAGAAGTGAGGAATAGATGTGATGGGAGCAAGTCTGCTAAATATATTTGATGGAGGGCTGTTTTTTATCCAAATTTATTTCAATCAATTCTTGTTTTGAGCCTAAGAGCAGGCCTCCTTTAAAAGGAATGGAGATGAGCCTCAGAATCACATAACCAGTTAGCGATGGCCCCAGCCAAAATTGTGATTGACATGGGAGGACGGAGGGCCGTGCCAGATAAATAGTAGAGTATGTGGTGCATAGAATCTTCATTTCTATCCATGGGGTCTCGAAGAGCCACGGTATCTCTGTTGCCACAATGGTTCTTTCTGGCAGCTTTAATGATAGCTGTGTCAGCCTTAGGAGGCTTATCCCAGGAGCAAGGCAGAGCAGGCTTCCACTGCATTTGTTTATCCACTGCTATGAGCAGGACTAACAAAAACAAAAAAATAAAGTTATTAGTTAAAAAAAACACCGGTTTTAAGATTTGCCGCATTTCCTGTTTTGACCTGCCTGCATGTCCTGTTCTAAGCTCTACAGCAATTCTTAAAAAAATGTTTAAAAAGTATGCCTGTTTATAATGTAATCATTTCTTTTAAAAAGAATTGCTTCAACTCCATATTAGGTTAGTAGCCAACATGTTAAGGGCAATGGATTCTGCTGACAGTCTAAAGCTGGGTACACACATCACAGATTTTTGAAAAATGGCAGACAGGAGCTACAGATTTTTCGAAGTCAGGATACACACAGTCCCAAGCGTTCTACCTATACACAGCATGGGAGACGTTCAGGATTGTGTTTTCCCTTGACCACGGCCAACTCCCTCTATATGGAGTCTACCGCGGGCCAGGGAAATTTACAGTTTTCCTGAATGACGCTCGCCGACCCAACATGGCCACACACACATTCACACACTTTCAATTACGATATGGGATCCGTTTGTGCAGTGCATGTCAATGTGAACGTGTTATTGCTGGCAGTTTTGAATGCTCTGATACAAATATTTTTCTCTCCCTATTTATTGATAGGCTATTTTCCAATATTTACTGTATACAATCATCATTTCTGGTTTTGCCAAGATTTTCTCTTTTCGTCGCGACTTAACACACTCAAAACAGTCATGTTGCCGGCGCATAACGCTGATACACTAACCACCGCCGCGGCAATACTTTTGGTTGGGAGAACAACGCATTTATAAATACTGCAAATATAGTGATCTCGGATGTCCTGAGATTTGCCCCTAAATATTGCTTTTTGGAAAAGTAAACTGACATTCCACCCTAAACAAGGCAGGTTTTTTTAGAGAACTGGACGCCGGGTACTGCAAGGTTAACATTATCCATACCAATCAACCTGTGTGCCGACAATCCCTGGAACCTGAGGCCATCAGAGTGTGTTGCCCCCAGTGGACAAGTTCATACACCTTAGGGGGGAGAGATTTTCATTGCAGCTGCTGCATATTTAGGTTTGTATAAAAACCAAAGCATTATGCAAGTAGCACAATATACAGTTCTAACCTACACTTAGTTTAAAGTTTCAGATGCTTACAAGTAATTAATTACATGGTAAAATATCCCCAATTAACTAAATAATCTGAAAAGCAAAATGATGAAACATCTTTTAGCAATGAAATAGTCTCCTAGGAGGTATAAGGTTAAATAGCCAGCTTCATTGTAATTGCAGCCTGCTTCAGAACGACATTCATCACACAAGGCCAGCACGTCTTGAATTCTAAAGTTCCCTCTGTAGACTGACACTGGCTTTTCAAGAAACTCATTCCACCATCTGCCTGAATGGCAGGATCCTTCCCACAAATACCTATCTCCTGCTCTCCCATCTTTTTCCCTTAACAACCTCAAGCACTGGATGCCTTTCTTATTCAAGCAACAATGCTAGGAGAGAATGATAACAGCCTTTCTGGAAAGGAATGTTACAAAATATATCCCCTAAGGCACAAATATAAACACTTGAGAAATCATTGAAAGATTCCTTAAAGGATAAAAAAGACAATCTAGAAGTTTGAAGACCAGCAGTGGGGTGTAAAAAATTGTCAGACAAAATCCATTGGAATGTCACTTCTACTGCATAGGAACGACTAGTTAAACTCTGTAATGTCACCAGGCATCCTGTTCTTCAATGTACCAGTGTTGTGAGCATGCTTAGTCTCTGAGACCTTGTTGACAGGGCTGAATCCCTTGGGTAGAGTGAGATTCTTGGTTCGTAATATATTGCAGGTTTAGGAGATTTAAAGAGGCAATTTACCAGAAGTGCTGTTGTTCTCAAATAAATGGTTGTTAAATTAAAGGGCATGTCCACCCCCCAAACTCCCTGCTACTTTCTTATGCCCAAGAAGGACTATGACATGCGCAGGGGAGCCCTCCCTCTGGATGCCTTCTGTCTTCTGCATCCCCTACCTATTACACTTTTTCTGTTTGTAGGGTAAGCCCCAGAAAGATACTTATCGACCTTCGCTCCCCGGCTGTAGGATAGCCAATCCAGACGTGACAGCCATCATGCCCCTCTCTCTGCTTCCACTAGCAGCAGAGCCAGAAGCAGAGCTACCTCTATAATCTGAAAGCATCCACCCTAAGAAAAGTAATGGAGTGTAAGATACTACTTCCGTAAATAGACATTAAATAAATAAAGAAAGAAAGAAATTTACTTGGATTAGGTAACTGTCTGTGCCCCGTGGCTTTATTTAAAGGAATAGTGAACTATTCTTTTAATTTATTGATTGAAGACTGGGAGGTAAGAGCTACCTTACCTCCTTTCTTTAATGAATTCCCTAGGAGCGACGGACGAAGAAAAAAGAAACTTACCTACTCTTGCAATCCTGCGCAGCAGCATAAGAGGTCCCAACTGGTTCCTGGTTCAGAGTAACTTTAGCGCGCATGCCGAATAATGCGCACTTAGTTTCTCTAACTGGAACAGTCTGGAATTTCCACTGCTGCTGTGGAGGATCGTGTGTAAGGTTAGTTTCTTTGTTCTTCGTCCGTTGCTCCTGGGGAATTAATTAAAGTACGAGGTTAGGCATGCTCCTTAACCTCTTGCTCTTCGCTAAACCGTTAAAGGAATAGTTCACTTTTTAAGTGAACTATTCCTTAATAAGAGGTGTATAAATTTGCCCGGCTTTTATTTTGTATCAACCAATCAGATGATACCCTTTCACTGGTCGCTTAATAGTGTTCCACGCCTCAGTGTTTGGCTTCAAATTACTTTCAACTGTGCCTCCATCCACTAGCACAAACATACATATCTTATTTATAATTTTGAATGGAAGTAATAACAGGCGATCAGGCAGAACACTGCTTAATTTTTTTTAATCCATGTGCAACCAACGTGTTTTGGGCCACACAGACCCTTTCTAGAGAAATGCAATCACACCTTGCATTCAGAAGGTCCTTAAGACCTGGCTGTGATATGCTATGGGACTTTCCAGGGTACATATTGCCAACAGATTCTTGTACAAGTCATTTTGAATTGAGAAGCCAGTCGGATGACTAGCGAAACGTCTTCAAGAACTAAACTTTAAGTCCAGTTGACCTAACTGAATACAACAGATATATCATGACCTGGAGGAATGAGAACCTTCACAAGGTAGTTTCCTTTAATGTGGTCCCCCCTCAAAGTGATCTGTGTATTTAATTTTCTTCAAAAGGCTTAGTTTGTCCTTTACTGTGAGGGTGGCTAACAGAAATGCGATTACTATTGCCACCAGATTATCCGCCCAGCTGAACTCCATATGCTGTTGGGGATCGGTAAGCCAGTTGGAAATTCTTTGTCAGTTGTTTTTCAGTCCCCACACCTTGCTGATCTGTCAAAATTTGTCTAATATTGGCCATGTATATGGCAGTTTTAAAGGATGTGCTAATACTGAGAGAAGTTGGTGGCTGAAAATCAACATCAGCATTAGTTGCTTTTTACACTTGAATCGAATGTGTAAACAAGCGATGTCATTACTATGAAATAAACTTACGCCCAGATGATGTCATTCTTTATGTCTTGGCCTGTCTACCCATTAAGCCTGTCTTTTAAGTTGTTAATGTCTTGTACATTTGTTTCATCTTCTGGTTAATGGTTCCTTGCTTGCAATTACTCTTGTTTTTTTCTGGCCTTGCAGAATGGAAGATTTGTAATGTTACTAGATGAAGTCATACATTTTTCTTATAAAATAATGTATTTTAAACTTGAAGTGGAAATAGCAAGAGAAAAAAGAATAGTTTTGTTTTTTTGACATATTTTAACACTGTAAAATATAAACATGTATATGGAGCATCTGTAAAATGCAAGACAAATTATGTATTTAATTCTACAATTTACATAATTTCTGGATGTTCCTTATTAGTATTTCCTTTACTGTGACCAAATGACAAATATATATAAAAGAAAGTGTGACTACAGGATCAAAAACTCATAGAAAGCCACACACCCCAAGCCAAAAAAAATTCTCATGCATCTCTATAAAAAAGTTCAAAGTAACATATACTTTATTTCCACAAAACCTATTAAAACCCTTTTACTGTAGGATAATATACCTGGGCTAGAAAAATCACACATCACACTGCTGTTATTCTTAGCCATGCAGAATAAATCAGATATGTGTCTAACACAGGTTTCGCCCTTATCTCCTGAGGATTTATCAAAGCTACTGGTCACTCCCGCTTGCTCTAACTTGATTGACTGGTTCATATAACAATCAACACTCAATTCAGTCACATGTACATTGGTCTATTTGACAATTGGTCTAGTGATGACTGGACATTATATTAGCAGATTAGATTTTTGCTCTATGGCCCCTCCTATAGTCAATGTCACTGACACTCTTCAGGGGCATAACTACCAAGGGAGCAGCTCTTCAAATACAGGTTGGGTTTGGGAGCTAGGAAACGTGTGTCAGGTACAGGGGTTTATGGCTATTATGTGACTTCTTTGTTGAATAAGTACTGAGTGGAAAAATCCAGAGTACAAACTTAGACATTGTTATGTACTCTCACTTATGTTTACATCAAATGCACTAAAAGATAAAGGGGAAACTACTGTGTGAACTTTTACATTTCTAAAATACACTGCTAAAGCACAAATAGACACTGGCCATTGTAGACATGTGTTTAGTACATAGTCTGACCTTGAGAAGACCATTGCTCTAATAGCTGACAAAGAGACATAAAATTAACATAACTGTAGTCACAGCCAGAATCTGCACCTGCTGAAAGGGCTGAGTGGAGAAATGGGGCCTTATGTGCTGGGGCAGGGAGGAAACAGCTCACACACTAGCCTGATTTGGAGCCTCATGGAAGTTGTCAGTCTCAGATTAAAGTCTGATGGATGCTCTTGACATCGGAACTGTCAGTCACAATTGCTCCGTTTAAAACTGAGTCAACTATGAAATGCTAAATGATAGCTGGCAAATGAGCCAATAGGTCTGCAGCAGGTGAGATCTTTTCATTCCCAGGGCATTGTTGCACTAACATATTGATGAAACAGAAATGTGGAAACTCATTTGTCTAAACTTTCAGAGCTGATACAAAAAGCGCAAAAGTTTTCCCATACATATTAATCTGCAAAAAACAATGAGATCTTGTAACTGCTTCCCATCCCACAACTCCCCCAGTTACCTCTCTCCTGTCCTTTCTATGTCTTTGTATAAAGGAAATAACAGGCACAACAATGTGTTCATTGTAAATGTACAGCATGAAGACTGAAATATGCCATATACAGATTAATGTAATTGCAAAGAATTCAAAGAATTATGACATTTCTCATTTTTTTTTCTTCTCTTGTTTTTTTTTTTTTCTTCATGGATGTTTTGGTTGCATAGCAAAAAATAAGCACTCTAGTACAGAGCTATACAAATAGGCCCTATGTGCCAACAGTGCTATACATAGCTGTTATTATAGGTCCCCATGTGACAAACAGTGCTATACATACCTGTTATATATAGGTCCCCATGGTGACAACAGTGCAATACATACCTGTTATATATAGGTCCCTATGTGACAAACACTGCTATATATGGCTGTATATATAGATCCCTATGTGACAACTGTGGCTATATATAGCTGTTATATATAGGTCCCTATGTGACAAACAGTGCTATACATACCTGTTTATAATAGGTCCCTATGTGACAAAACGTGCTATACATAGCTGTTATATATAGGTCCCCATTGACAAACAGTGCTATACATAGCTGTTATATATAGGTCCCCATGTACAAACAGTGCTATACATACCTGTTATATATAGGTCCCCATGTGACAAACAGTGCTATACATAACTGTTATATATAGGTCCCTATGTGACATACACTGCTATATATGGCTGTTATATATAGATCCCTATGTGACAAACTGTGCTATATATAGCTGTTATATATAGGTCCCTATGTGACAAACAGTGCTATACATACCTGTTATATATAGGTCCCTGTGACAACAATGCTATAATACCTGTTATATATAGGTCCCTATGTGACAAACAGTGGCTATACATACCTGTTATATATAGGTCCCTATGTGACAAACATGCTATAAATACCTGTTATATATAGGTCCCTATGTGACAACAAGTGCTATATATGGCTGTTTATTATAGATCCCTATGTGACAAACTGTGCTATATATCTGTTATATATAGGTCCCTGTTGACAAACAGTGCTATAACATAGCTGTATATATAGGTCCCTATGTGACAAACAGTGCTATACATAGCTGTTATATATAGGTCCCCATGTGACAAACAGTGCTATACATACCTGTTATTATAGGTCCCCATGTGACAAACAGTGCTATACATACCTGTTATATATAGGTCCCTATGTGACATACACTGCTATCTAAAGCTTGTTATATATAGATCCCTATGTGACAAACTTTGCTATATATAGCACATTGGGACCTATATGTACAGGAATATATAGCACGATTGGTCACATAGGACCTATATATACCTATATAGCATTGTTTGTCACATTGTTTGTCACATTGGGGCCTATATATAACAGCTATGTATGCATGTTGGTCACATTGGGACATATATAACAGCTATATTAGCACTGTTTGTCACACAGGCCTATATATAAACAGCTATGTATAGCACTGTTTGTTACTAAGGGACCTAAATAACAGCTATATATAGCACTGTTATGTCACATAGGACCTATATATACAGTTATGTATAGCACTGTTTGTCACATAGGGACCTATATATAACAACTATGTATAGCATTTTTTGTCACATGGGCACCTATATATAACAGCTATATATAACAGCTATGTTACATGTTTGTTTTCCACATTGGACCTATATATACAGCTATGTATAGCATTGTTTTGTCACATTGGGACCTATATAAACAGCTATGTAGCACTGTTTGTCACAAGGACCTAATCAAATTTATTTATTTTAACGTTGTCCATTGGACCTATATATAACAGCTAAGTATAGCATTGTTTGTCACATTGGGACCCATATTTACAGCTATATATAGCACTGTTTGTCCATAGGGACCTATATATAACAGCTATGTATAGCATTGTTTGTCACATAGGGACCTATATTAACTATATAACAGCTATGTATAGCATTGTTTGTCACATTGGGACCTATATAAACAGCTATGTATAGTATTGAAACATAGGGCATATATTAAACAGCTATATATGCACTGTTTGTCACATTGGGACCTATATATAACAGCTTATATAGTACCGTTTGTCACGTTGGGACCTATTATATACCATTATATATACAACTGTTTGACAAATAGGTACCTATATATACAGCTATATAAGCACTGTTTTGTCATATAGGGGTCCTATATATAACAGCTATGTATAGCATTGTGTTTGTCACATGGGACCTATAATAACTATATACAGCTATGTATAGCATTGTTTGTCACATTGGGACCTATATATACAGCTATGTATAGTTTGAAACATAGGGGCATATATATAACAGCTATATATAGCACTTTTTGTCACATTGGACCTATATATACAGCTATATATAGTACCGTTTGTCACACATTGGGACCTATATAACAGCTATGTATAGCACTTTTTGTCACTTGGGACCTATATATAACAGCTATTGTTTAGCATTGTTTTGTCACATTGGGACCTATATATACACACTATATATAGCACGATTTGTCACATAAGGACCTATATAGAACAAGCTATGTATAGCATTGTTTGTCACATTGTTTGTCACATTGGGACCTATATATAACAGCTATGTATGCATTGTTTGTCACATTGGGACGTATATCTAAAAGTTATGCATAGCATTGTTTGTCACATTGGGACCTATATTACAGCTTATATAGCACTGTTTGTCACATAGGGAACTATATATAACAGCTATGTATAGCATTGTTTTGTCACATAGGGACCTATATAAACTATTAACAGTTATGTATAGCTTGTTTTGTCACATTGGGACCTATATTAACAGCTTGTATATATGAACATAAGGGCATATATATAACAGCTATATATAGCACTGTTTGTCACATTGGGACTATTATACAGCTATGTATAGCACTGTTTGTCACATAGGACCTTATATAACAGCTATGTTAGTAACTGTTTGTCACATTGGGACCTATATATAACAGCTATGTATAGCATTGTTTGTCACATTGGGACCTATATATAACAGCTATATATAGCACGATTTGTCACATAGGGACCTATATATAACAGCTATGTATAGCATTGTTTGTCACATTGGGACCTATATATAACAGCTATATATATAGCACTGTTTGTCACATAGGGACCTATATATAACAGCTATGTATACACTGTTTTCACAAAGGGCTATATACACTATGTATAGCACTGTTTGTTAATCTTAGGGACCTAATATAACAGCTATATAAATCATTGTTTGTCACTTAGGCCTATATATACAGTTATGTATAGCACTGTTTGTCACATAGGGACCTATATATACAACTATGATAGCATTATTTGTCACACAGAACCTATATATAACAGCTATGTATAGCATTGCTTGTCACATTGGGACCTATTAACAGCTTTATGCACTGTTGTCACATAGGACCTATTATAACATTTGTATAGCATTGTTTGTTACATTGGGACCTATATATAAACAGCTAAGTATAGCATTGTTGTCACATTGGGACCTATATATTACACTATATATAGCACTTTTTATCACATAGGGACCTATATATAAAGCTATGAATAGCATTGTTTGCCACATAGGGACCTATATATAACTATAAATACAGCTATGTATAGCATTGTTGTTCACATTGGACCTATATACAAACAGCTATGTATAGCATTGTTTGTCACATTGGACGTATATCTAAAAGTTATGCATAGCATTGTTTTCACATTGGGACCTATATATTACAGCTATATATAGCACTGTTTTGTCACATAGGGAACTATATTAACACTATGTATAGCATTGTTTGTCACATAGGGACCATATATAACTATATAACAGCTATGTATAGCATTGTTGTGTCACATTGGGACCTATATATAACAGCTATGTATAGCATTGTCACATAGGGCCTATAATAACAGCTATATATATAGCACTGTTGTCACACAGGGACCTATATATAACAGCTATATATAGCACTGTTTATCACCTAGGGACCTATATATAACAGCTATGTATGCATTGTTTGTCCATTGGGACCTTCATATAACAGCTATTATGGCATTGTTTGTCACATAGGACCTATATATAACAGCCATATATAGCACTGTTTGTCACACAGGGACCTATATATAACATCATATATAACACTGTTTGTCAACACAGGGAGCTCTATATAAACAGCTATATATAGCACTGTTGTAACACAGGGACCTATTATAACAGCTTATATAGCTGGTTGTCACCAGGGACCTATATATAACAGCCATATATAGCATTGTTTGTCACATAGGGAACTATATATAACAGCTATGTATAGCATTGTTGCACATAGGGACCTATATATAACTATATAACAGCTAGGTATAGCATTGTTTGTCACATTGGGACTATATATAACAGCTATGTATAGTATTGAAACATAAGGGCATATATATACAGCTATATATAGCACTGTTTGTCACATTGGGACCTATATATACAGCTATGTAAGCACTGTTTGTCACATAGGGACCTATATATAACACATGTATAGTACTGTTTGTCACATTGGGACCTATATAAACAGCTATGTATAGCATTGTTGTCACTTGGGACCTATATATAACAGCTATTATAGCACGATTTGTCACATAGGGACCTAATATAACAAGCTATGTATAGCATTGTTTGTCACATTGGGACCTATATAACCAGCTATATATATAGCACTGTTTGTCACATAGGGACCTATATATAACAGCTATGTATAGCACTGTTTGTCACAAAGGGACCTATATATAACAGCTATGTATAGCACTGTTTGTTACTTAGGGACCTATATATAACAGCTATATACATCATTGTTTGTCACTTAGGGACCTATATATAACATTTATGTTAGCACTGTTTGTCACATAGGGACCTATATAAACAACTATGTATATCATATTTGTCACACAGGAACCTATATATATAACAGCTATGTATAGCATTGCTTTGTCACATGGGACCTATATATAACAGCTATGTATAGCACTGTTTGTCACATAGGGACCTATATATAACAGTTATGTATAGCATTGTTTGTTACATTGGGACCTATATATAACAGCTAAGTATAGCATTGTTTGTCACATTGGGACCTATATATTACAGCTATATATAGCACTTTTTATCACATAGGGACCTATATATAATAGCTATGAATAGCTTGGTTTGTCACATAGGACCTATATAATAACTATATAACAGCTATGTATAGCATTGTTTGTCACATTGGGACCTATATATAACAGCTATGTATAGCATTGTTTGTCACATTGGGACGTATATCTAAAAGTTATGCATAGCATTGTTTGTCACATTGGGACCTATATATTACAGCTATATATAGCACTGTTTGTCACATAGGGAACTATATATAACAGCTATGTATAGCATTGTTTGTCACATAGGGACCTATATAAACATATAAACAGCTATGTATAGCATTGTTTGTCACATTGGGACCTATATATAACAGCTATGTATAGCATTGTCACATAGGGGCCTATATATAACAGCTATATATATAGCACTGTTTGTCACACAGGGACCTATATATAACAGCTATATAAGCACTGTTTATCACCTAGGGACCTATATATAACAGCTATGTATAGCATTGTTTGTCACATTGGGACCTTCATATAACAGCTATGTATGGCATTGTTTGTCACATAGGTACCTATATATAACAGCCATATATAGCACTGTTTGTCACACAGGGACCTATATATAACAGCTATATATAACACTGTTTGTCACACAGGGAGCTCTATATATAACAGCTATATATAGCACTGTTTGTAACACAGGGACCTATATATAACAGCTATATATAGCACTGGTTGTCACACAGGGACCTATATATAACAGCCATATATAGCATTGTTTGTCACATAGGGAACTATATATAACAGCTATGTATAGCATTGTTTGTCACATAGGGACCTATATATAACTATATAACAGCTATGTATAGCATTGTTTGTCACATTGGGACCTTATATAACAGCTATGTATAGTATTGAAACATAAGGGATATATATAACAGCTATATATAGCACTGTTTGTCACATTGGGACCTATATATAACAGCTATGTATAGCACTGTTTGTCACATAGGGACCTATATAAACGCTATGTATAGTACTGTTTGTCACATTGGGACCTATATATAACAGCTATGTATAGCATTGTTTGTCACATTGGGACCTATATATAACAGCTATATATAGCACGATTTGTCACATAGGGACCTATATATAACAGCTATGTATGCATTGTTTGTCACATTGGGACCTATATATCACGCTATATATATAGCACTGTTTGTCACATAGGGACCTATATATAACAGCTATGTATAGCACTGTTTGTCACAAAGGGACCTATATATAACAGCTATATAGCACTGTTTGTTACTTAGGGACCTATATATACAGCTATATACATCATTGTTTGTCACTTAGGGACCTATATATAACAGTTATGTATAGCACTGTTTTGTCACATAGGGACCTATATATAACAACTATGTATAGCATTATTTGTCACACAGGAACCTATATTAACAGCTATGTATAGCATTGCTTGTCACATTGGGACCTATATATAACAGCTATGTATAGCACTGTTTGTCACATAGGGACCTATATATAACAGTTTATGTATAGCATTGTTTGTTACATTGGGACCTATATATAACAGCTAAGTATAGCATTGTTTGTCACTTGGGACCTATATATTACAGCTATTATAGCACTTTTTATCACATAGGGACCTATATATAATAGCTATGAATAGCATTGTTTGTCACATAGGGACCTATTATAACTATATAACAGCTATGTATAGCATTGTTTGTCACATTGGGACCTAATATATAACAGCTTAGATAGCATTGTTTGTCACATTGGACGTATATCTAAAAGTTTGCATACATTGTTTGTCACATTGGGACCTATATATTAACGCTATATATAGCACTGTTTGTCACATAGGGAACTATATATAACAGCTATGTATAGCATTGTTTGTCACATAGGGACCTATATATAACTATATAACAGCTATGTATAGCATTGTTTGTCACATTGGGACCTATATATAACAGCTATGTATAGTATTGAAACAGGGCATATATATAACAGCTATATATAGCACTGTTTGTCACATTGGGACCTATATATAACAGCTATGTATAGCACTGTTTGTCACATAGGGACCTATATATAACAGCTATGTATAGTACTGTTTGTCACATTGGGACCTATATATAACAGCTATGTATAGCATTGTTTGTCACATTGGGACCTATATATAACAGCTATATATAGCACATTTTCACTAGGGACCTTATATAACAGCTATTATAGCATTGTTTGTCACATTGGGAACCTATATATAACAGCTATATATATAGCACTGTTTGTCACATAGGGACCTATATATAACAGCTATGTATAGCACTGTTTGTCACAAAGGGACCTATATATAACAGCTATGTATAGCACTGTTTGTTACTTATGGACCTATATATAACAGCTATATACATCATTGTTTGTCACTTAGGGACCTATATATAACAGTTATGTATAGCACTGTTTGTCACATAGGGACCTATATATAACAACTATGTATAGCATTATTTGTCACACAGGAACCTATATATAACAGCTATGTATAGCATTGCTTGTCACATTGGGACCTATATATAACAGCTATGTATAGCACTGTTTGTCACATAGGGACCTATATATAACAGTTATGTATAGCATTGTTTGTTACATTGGGACCTATATATAACAGCTAAGTATAGCATTGTTTGTCACATTGGGACCTATATATTACAGCTATATATAGCACTTTTATCACATAGGGACCTATATATAATAGCTATGAATAGCATTGTTTGTCACATAGGGACCTATATATAACTATATAACAGCTATGTATAGCATTGTTTGTCACATTGGGACCTATATATAACAGCTATGTATAGCATTGTCACATAGGGGCCTATATATAACAGCTATATATATAGCACTGTTTGTCACACAGGGACCTATATATAACAGCTATATATAGCACTGTTTATCACCTAGGACCTATATATAACAGCTATGTATAGCATTGTTTGTCACATTGGGACCTTCATATAACAGCTATGTATGGCTTGTTTGTCACATATACCTATATATAACAGCCATATATAGCACTGTTTGTCACACAGGGACCTATATATAACAGCTATATATAACACTGTTTGTCACACAGGGAGCTCTATATATAACAGCTATATATAGCACTGTTTGTAACACAGGGACCTATATAAACAGCTATATATAGCACTGGTTGTCACACAGGGACCTATATATAACAGCCATATATAGCATTGTTTGTCACACGGGGACTTATATATAACAGTCATATATAGCTCTGTTTGTCACACAGGGACCCTATAAATAACAGCCACATATAGCACTGTTTGTTACACAGGGGCCTATATATAACAGCCATGTATAGCACTGTTTGTTACTTGGGACCTATAAATAACAGCTATATATAGCACTGTTGTCACATAGGGACCTATATATAACAGTTATGTATAGCACTGTTTGTCACATAGGGACCTATATATAACAACTATGTATAGCATTTTTGTCACATTGGGACCTATATATAACAGCTATGTATAGCACTGTTTGTCACATAGGACCTATATCTAAAAGTTATTTATAGCATTGTTTGTCACATTGGGACCTATATATAACAGCTATGTATAGCATTGTTTGTCACATTGGGACCTATATATAACAGCTATGTATAGCACTGTTTGTCACATAGGGACCTATATCTAAAAGTTATTTATAGCATTGTTTGTCACATTGTGACCTATATATAACAGCTAAGTATAGCATTGTTTGTCACATTGGGACCCATATATTACAGCTATATATAGCACTGTTTGTCACATAGGGGCCTATATATAACAGCTATGTATAGCATTGTTTGTCACATAGGGACCTATATATAACTATATAACAGCTATGTATAGCATTGTTTGTCACATTGGGACCTATATATAACAGCTATGTATAGTATTGAAACATAGGGGCATATATATAACAGCTATATATAGCACTGTTTGTCACATTGGGACCTATATATAACAGCTATATATAGTACCGTTTTTCACATTGGGACCTATATATAACAGCTATATATAGCAATTTTTGAACATAGGTACCTATTATAACAACTATATATAGCACTGTTTGTCATATAGGGACCTATAATATAACAGCTATGTATAGCATTGTTTGTCACTTGGGACTATATATAACAGCTATGTATAGTATTGAATAATAGGGGCATATATATACAGCTATATATACACTGTTTGTCCACGTTGGACCTATATATACAGCTATATATAGTACCGTTTGTCACATTGGGACCTATATATAACAGCTATATAAAGCACTGTTTGACAAATAGGTACCTATATATAACAGCTATATATAGCACGTTTGTCATATAGGGACCTATATTATAACAGCTATGTATAGCACTGTTTGTCACATTGGGACCTTTATCTAAAAGTTATGCATAGCATTGTTTGTCACATTGGGACCTATATATTACAGCTATTATAGCACTGTTTGTCACATAGGGAACTATATATAACAGCTATGTATAGCATTGTTTGTCACATAGGGACCTATATATAACAGCTATATATAGCACTGTTTGTCATATAGGGACCTATATTATAACAGCTATGTATAGCACTGTTTGTCACATAGGGACCTATATAACAGCTATGTATAGCACTTTTGTCACATTGGGACCTATATTAACAGCTATGTATAGCATTGTTTGTCACATGGGACCTATATATACCAACTAATATAGCACGATTTGTCACATAGGGACCTATATAGAACAGCTATGTAAGCATTGTTTGTCGCATTGTTTGTCACATTGGGACCTATATATAACAGCTATGTATAGCATTGTTTTGTCACATTGGGACCTATATCTAAAAGTTATGCATAGCATTGTTTGTCACATTGGGACCTATATATTAAAGCTATATATAGCACTGTTTGTCACATAGGGAACTATATATAACAGCTTGTATAGTATGTTTGTCACATAGGGACCTATATATAACTATATAACAGCTATGTATAGCATTGTTTGTCACATTGGGACTATATATAACAGCCATATATAGCATGGTTTGTCACACAGGGACCTATATATAACAGCTATATATAGCACGTTTGTCACATAGGGATCTATAAATAACAGCTATAATAGCAAGTTTGTCACACAGGGGCCTATATATAACAGCCATATATACCACTGTTTGTCACCTAGGGACCTATATATAACAGCCATATATAGCACTGTTTGTCACACAGGGACCTATATATAACAGATATATATAGCACAGTTTGTCACATAGGGATCTATATATAACAGCCATATATAGCACTGTTTGTCACATAGGGACCTATATATACAGGTATTTATAGCATTGTTTGTCACATAGGGACCTATATATAACAGGTATGTATAGCACTGTTTGTCCCATAGGGGACTATAACAGTATGTTATAGCATTGTTTGTCACACAGGACCTATATATACAGGTATGTATAGCACTGTTTGTCACATAGGGACCTATATATACCACTATATATAGCACAGTTTGTCACATAGGGATCTATTATACCAGCCAATATAGCAGTGTATGTCACATAGGGACCTATATATAACAGGTATGTATAGCACTGTTTGTCACATGGGGACCTATAATCAGGTATGTATAGCACTGTTTGTCACATGGGGACCTATATATACAGCTATGTATAGCACTGTTTGTCACATAGGGACCTATATATAACACGCTATGTATAGCACTGTTTGTCACACAGGGACCTATATAACAGCATATTATAGCACAGTTTGTCACATAGGGATCTATATATAACAGCCATATATAGCACTGTTTGTCACATAGGACCTATATATAACGGTATTATAGCATTGTTTGTCACTAGGGACCTATATATAACAGTATGTATAGCACTGTTTGTCACTATGGGACCTATATATAACGGTATGTTATAGCATTGTTTGTCACACAGGGACCTTATATAACAGGTATGTATAGCACTGTTTGTCACATGGGACCTATATATAACAGCTATATATACACAGTTGTCACATAGGATCTATATATAAACAGCCATATATAGACAGTGTTGTCACATAGGGACCTATATATAACAGGTATGTATAGCACTTTTGTCACAATGGGGACCTATATATAACAGGTATGTATAGCACTGTTTGTACATGGGGACCTATATATAACAGCTATGTATAGCACTGTTTGTCACTGGGGACCTATATATAACAGCTATGTATAGCACTGTTGTCACATAGGGACCTATATATAAACGACAGTGCTATACATACCTGTTATATATAGGTCCCTATGTGACAAACAGTGCTATACATAGCTGTTATATATAGGTCCCCATTGACAAACAGTGCTATACATAGCTGTTATATATAGGTCCCCATGTAACAAACAGTGCTATACATACCTGTTATATATAGGTCCCCATGTGACAAAATTCGCTAACATACCTGTTATAATATAGGTCCCTATGTGCATACACTGCTATATATGGCTGTTATATAGAGATCCCTATGTGACAACTGTGCTGTATATAGCTGTTATTATAGGTCCCTATGTGACAAACAGTGCTATACATACCTGTTATAATAGGTCCCTGTTGTACAAACATGCTAAAAATACACTGTTATATATAGGTCCCCTATGTGACAAACAGTGCTATACATACCTGTTATATATAGGTCCCTATGTACACAACAATGCTATAAATACCTGTTATATATAGGTCCCTATGTGAGACAAACTAGTGCTATATATGGGCTGTTTATATATAGATCCCTATGTGACAAACTGTGCTATATATATCTGTTATCTATAGGTATGCGGCACTCCACGCTGTGTGACAACATGCTATAATAGCTGTTATATATAGGTCCCTATGTGACAACAGGCTATAATACTTGTTATATATAGGTCCCCTGTGACAACACTTGCTATATCACTGTTATATATAGATCCCTATATGTGACAAACTTGCTATAAATACTGTTATATTAGGTCCCTTGTGACAACAGTGCTATATATGGCTGTTATATATAGGTCCTCCTAATGTTGACAAACTGCTATAATAGCTGTTATATAGTTAATACGTCCCCTGATGTGACAACAATGATACATAGCCTGTTATATATAGTTCCCTGATTGACACAACAGTGCTATATATGCTGTATATATTAGGTACCCATGTGACAAACAATGCTATGCATAACCTTTTAGATATAGGTCCCTGTTGACAAACAAGCTATACATAGCTGTATATATATGTCCCAATGTGACAACAATGCGACAAACAATGCTATACATAGCTGTTTATATAGGTCCCTATGTGACAAATCGTGCTTATATAGTTTGTTATATATAGGTCCCAATGTGACAAACAATGCTATACATAGCGTTTTATATAGGTCCCCAATGTGAAAAAGTGCTTACATAGCTGTTATATATAGGTCCCCCATGTGACACAGTGCTATACATAGCTGTTATAATATAGGTCCCTATTGACAAACAGTGCTATATATACTGTTATATATGTTTGGGGTCCTATGTGACAAACAATGCTATACAAGCTGTTTAATAGTCCCTATGTGACAACAGTGCTATATATAGCTGTAATATATAGGTCCCAATGTTGACAAACAATGCTATGCATAACTTTTAGAAAGGTCCCAATGTGGACAAACAGTGCTATAATACATAGCTTATAATATAGGTCCCTATATGACAAACAGTGCTATATATAGCTGTTATATATAGGTCCTATTTGTCAAACAGTGCTTTATATAGCTGTTATTATAGGTCCCAATTTGACAAAAACGGTACTATTATATGCTGTTATATATAGGTACCAACGTGACAAACAGTGCTATATGATAGCTTGTTATATATATGGCCCCTATTATTCAAATACTATACATACTGTTTATATAAGTCCCAAGTACAAACAATGCTATACATAGCTGTTATATATAGGTCCCTATATGCAAACAGTGCTATATAATAGTGTTATATTGGTACCTATTTGTCAAACATTGCTATATATAGCTGTTTATATAGGTCCCAATGTGAAAAACGGTACTATATATAGCTGTTATATATAGGTCCCAATGTGACAAACAGTGCTATATATAGCTGTTATATATATGCCCCTATGTTCAATACTTACATAGCTTGTTAATATAGGTCCCAATGTGACAAACAATGCTATACATAGCTGTTATAATATTATATATAGGTCCCTATGTGACAAACAATGCTATACATAGCTGTTATATATAGTCCCTATTGACAAACAGTGCTATATATAGCTGTAATATATGGGTCCCATGTACAACACATGCTATACTTAGCTGTTATATATAGGTCACAATGTGACAAACAATGCTATAATACTTTTAGATATATAGGTCCCTATGTGACAAACGTGCTATACATAGCTGTTATATATAGGTCCCAATGTGACAACAATGCTATAACATAGCTGTTATATATAGGTCCCAATGTGACAAACAATGCTAAATAACTTTTAGATATAGGTCCCTATGTGACAAACAGTGCTATACATAGCTGTTTATATAGGTCCCAATTGACAAAAATGCTATACATAGTTGTTATTTAGGTCCCTATGTGACAAACAGTGCTATACATAACTGTTTATATATAGGTCCCTATGTGACTAAGTGCTATATATAGCTGTTATTTATAGGTCCCTAAGTACAACGTGCTATACATGGCTGTTATATATAGGCCCCTGTGTAACAAACAGTGCTATATTGGCTGTTATTATATAGGTCCCTGTGGACAAACAAGCTATATATGACTGTTATATATAAGTCCCCGTGTGACAAACAATGCTATATAGGCTGTTATATGGTCCCTGTGTGACAACCATTGCTATATATAGCTGTTTATATAGGTCCCTGTGTTACAAACAGTGCTATATATAGCTGTTATTGAGCTCCCTGTGTGACAAACAGTGTTATTAGCTGTTATATATAGGTCCCTGTGTGACAAACATTGCTATATATGGCTGTTATATATAGGTACTATGTGACAAACAATGCCATACATAGCTGTTATATGAAGGTCCAATGTGACAACAATGCCTATACATAGCTGTTATATATAGGTCCTAGGTGATAAACATTGCTATATATAGCTTTTATATATAGGTCCCTTGTGACAAACATGCTATATAATAGCTGTTTATATAGGCCCCTATGTGACAATGCTATACATCTGTTATATATAGGTCCCATGTGACAAACATGCTATACATAGCTGTTATATATTATATTAGGTCCCTATGTGACCCAATGCTATTCATAGCATTATATATAGGTCCCTTGTGTAAAAGTGCTATATATAGCTGTATATATAGGTCCCAATGTGACAAACAATGCTATACTTACTGTTATATATAGGTCCCAATGTAAAAACATGCTATAACATAACTGTTATATATAGGTCCCTATGTGACAAACAGTGCTATACATAGCTGTTATATATAGGTCCCAATGTGACAAGCAATGCTATACTAGCTGTTATATATGGTTCCTGTGACAAAAATGCTAATACATGATTGTTATATATAGTTCCCTATGTGACAAACAGTGCTATACTAATCTGTTATATATAGGTCCCTAAGTGACAAACAATGATGTATATAGCTGTTATATATAGGTCCATAAGTACAAACAGTGCTATACATAGCTGTTATATATAGGTCCCTTGTGAGACAACAGTGCTATACATAGCTGTTATATATAGGTCCCTATGTGAAACAGTGCTATATATAGCTGTTATATATAGGTTCCCAATGTGACAAACAATGCTATACATAGCTGTTTATATATAGGTCCCTATGTGACAAATCGTGCTATATATGGCTGTTATATATAGGTCCCAATGTGACAAACATGCTATACATAGCTGTTATATATAGGTCCCAATGTGACAAACAGTACTATACATAGCTGTTATATATAGGTCCCTATGTGACAACATTGCTATACATTGCTGTTATATATAGGTCCCAATGTGACAACAGTGCTATATATAGCTGTAATATATGGCCCTTATGTTTCAAACTATACATAGCTGTTATATATAGTCCCAATGTGACAACATGCTATACATAGCTGTTATAGTTGTTATATAAGGTCCCTATGTGACAACAGCTATACAAGCTGTTATATATAGTTCCCTATGTGACAACAGTGCTATATATAGCTGTAATATATAGGTCCCAATGTGCAAACAATGCATGCATACTTTTAGATATAGTCCCAATGTGACAAACATGCTATACATAGCTGTTATATATAGGTCCCAATGTGACAAACAATGCTATACATAGCTGTTATATGTTATATATAGGTCCCATGTGACAAACAATGCTATTCATAGCTATTATATATAGGTCCCTATGTGATAAAAGTCTATATATAGCTGTAATATAGAGGTCCCAGGTGACAAACCAATGCTATACTTAGCTGTTTATTAAGGTCCCATGTAACAAACAATGCTATACAAACTGTTATATATAGGTCCCTATGTGACAAACAGTGCTATACATAGCTGTTATATATAGGGTCCCAATGTGACAAGCAATGCTATACATAGCTGTTATATATAGGTTCCTGTGTGACAAATAATGCTATACATAGTTGTTATATATAGTTCCCTATGTGACAAACAGTGCTATACATAACTGTTATATATAGGTCCCTAAGTGACAAACAATGATGTATATAGCTTTATATAGGTCCTAAGTAACACAACAGTGCTATAACATAGCTTTATATATAGTCCCTTTGTGACAAACAGTGCATACATAGCTGTTATATATAGGTCCCTTATGTGACAAACAGTGCTATATATATAGCTGTTATATAGGTAGTCCCAATGTGACAAACAATGCTATACATAGCGTTTATAATATAGGTCCCTATGTGACAAATCGTGCTATATATAGCTGTTATATATAGGTCCCAATGTGACAAACAATGCTATACATATAGCTGTTATATATGGTCCCAATGTGACAACAGTACTATACATAGCTGTTTTTATATAGGTCCCTATGTGACAAACATGGCTATACAATAGCTGTTATATAGGTCCCATGTGACAACGTGCTATATATAGCGTTTATATATGCCTCTTATTTTCAATACATAATAGCTGTTTATATAGGTCCCAATGTGACAAACATGCTATACATAGCTGTTATATAGTTATATATAGGTCCCTATGTGACAAACAATGCTATACATAGCTGTTATATATAGTTCCCTATGTGACAAACATTATATATGGCTGTTATATATAGGTCCCTGTGTGACAACCAGTGCTATATATAGCTGTTTTAGGATCTCCCTTGTTACAAACAGTGCTATAATATCTGTTATTATAGGCTCCCTGTGTGACAAACAGTGTAATATATAGGCTGTTATATATAGGTCCCTGGTGACAACAGTGCTATATATGCTGTTATATATAGGTACCTATGTGACAAACAATGCCATACATAGCTGTTAATGAAGTCCCAATGTGACAACAATGCTATACTAGCTGTTATATATAGGTCCCTAGTGATAAACAGTGCTATATATAGCTGTTTATATAGGTCCCTGGGTGACAAACGTGCTATATATATAGCTGTTATATAAGGCCCCTATGTGACAATGCTATACATAGCTGTTATATATAGGTCCCTGTGACAACATGCTATAGCTGTTATATAGTTATATATAGGTCCCTATGTGACAAACAATGCTATATCATAGCTGTTATTATAGTTCCCTATGTGACAACAGTGCTATATATAGCTGTAATATATAGGTCCCAATGTGACAAACAATGCTATGCATAACTTTTAGATATCGGTCCCAATGTGACAAACAATGCTATAACATAGCTGTTATATATAGGTCCCAATGTGACAACAAATGCTATACTAGCTGTTATATAGTTTATATAGGTCCCTATGTGACAAACAAGCTATTCAATATGCTATTATATATAGGTCCCTATGTGAAAAAATGCTATATATAGCTGTATATATAGTCCCATGTGACAAACAATGCTATACTTAGCTGTTATATATAGGTCCCAATGTACAAACAATCTATACATAACTGTTATATATAGTCCCTATGTGACAAACAGTGCTATACATAGCTGTTATATATAGGTCCCATGTGACAAGCATGCTTACGATAGCTGTTATATATAGGTTCCTGTGTACAAAAATGCTATACATAGTTGTTATATATAGGTCCCTATGTACAACACAGTGCTATCATATCCGTTATATATGGTCCCTAGTGACAAACATGATTTATAGCTGTTATATAGGTCCCCTAAGTGACAACAAGTGCTATACATAGCTGTTATATATGGTCCCTTTGTGACAACGTGCTATACATAGCTGTTTATATATAAGGTCCACTGTGTGATATACAAGCTGTCATAGTTCCTGTATATGTCATGGTTGTTTATGTGTGTAACACAATGTGTCTTAACTTAATGGTTAGTGTGGAGTACAAGTAACATGCTAGTATCATAGCTGTTATATATATGGTGTCCCTATTGACAAAGCGTTACTAGATATGAGAAAAGCTGATTAGTTATAAGCGGTCCCAAGTGTGACAAACAATGCTATACACTAGTGTTCAATGATAGGTCCCTATGACAAACACTAGACATAATGCTATAGTCGGAGTACGGTTATAGTTGGGATAAAGAAAATCCGCTAATAGAGGCAAACCCCAATGGCTATACCTTCTGTATATATAAGTGCCCAATGGTCCGCCTGCATGTATAATGCGTTATATATAGCCCTTATATTGAAGACTATGACATATCTGTTATATATAGGTCCCAATTGACAAACAATGCTATACAGAGCTGTTATATATGTTATATATAGGTCCCTATGTATCCACAATGCTATACTAGCTGTTATATATAGGTTCCCTATGGTACAAACAATGCTATAGAGCTGTTAATATAGGTCCCTGTGACAACCAGTGCTATACTATGCTGTTTATATAGTCCCTTGTTACAAACAGGCTATATAATAGCTGTTATATATAGAGCTCCCTAGTGTGACAAAAGTGTTTATATAGCTGTTATATATAGGTCCCTGTGTGACAACATGCTATATATGTGCTGTTTATATAGGTCCTATGTGACAACAATGCATACATAGCTGTTATATGAATGGTCCCATGTGACAACAATGCTATACATAGCTGTTATATATAGGTCCCTAGGTGAAAACAGTGCTATATATAGCTGTTATATATAGGTCCCTGTGTGACAACATGCTATATATAGGGGTAGCTTTATATTAGGTCCTGATGTGACAACAATGCTATCATAGGCTGTTATATAGGTCCATGTGAACAAACATGCTAACATAGCTGTTAGAATATATAGGTCCCTATGGGACAACAATGCTAACATAGCTGTTATATATAGTTCCCTATGTGATAAAACAGTTCTATATATAGCTGTATATATAGGTCCCATGTGACAACATGCTATATAACTTTTAATAGTCCCAATGTGACACTGCTATACTACTGTTAATATAGGTCCCAATGTGACAAACAAGCTATACATAGCTTTTAGTTATATTAGGTCCCTATGTGACAACAATGCTATACATAGCTATTATATAGATCCCATGTGGAAAAAGTTGCTCTTCTATGAGGCTGTCAAATGTATGTCTATGTGACAACAATGCTAGAGCTAATATAAAACTGTTATAATAAGCCAAAAAGGTCCGGAGTATAAAGTGCGACCAAGTGCTTGACAAGCAAGATATAGTGAAGCAGGAGTCCTGATACAATGCTTGCTGATATCATAGCTGGTGCATATGTCTGGCTCTATAATGGGTGTGCAATCAAAAGTTAATACTATGTGCATAGGCAGGTAGTGGATAGGTAGGGGGTTTACCTGTGTGCACAATCACAATGCTATACATAGGTGTTATAAGAGTGCCCTATGTGACAAACAGTGCATACAAACTGTATAAGGTTCCCTAAGTGACAAACAATGATGTATATAGCTGTATATATAGGTCCCTAAGATAACAAACAGTGCTATCATAGCTGTTTATAAGTCCCTTTGTGACAAACAGTGCTATAATAGCTGTTAATATAGGTCCCTATGTGACAAACAGTGCTATATATATAGCTGTTTATATATCGGAGGTCCAATGTGGCAAAACAATGCTATACATAGCTGTTATATATAGGTCCCTATGTGACAAATCGTGCTATATATAGCTGTTATATATAGGTCCCAATGTGACAAACAATGCTATACATAGCTGTTATATATAGGTCCCAATGTGACAAACAGTACTATACATAGGCTTATATATAAGGTCCCTATGTGACAAACAGTGCTATACATAGCTGTATATATAGTCCCAATGTGACAAACAGTGCTATATATAGCTGTTATATATATGCCCTTAGTTTCAATATCATACATAGCTGTTATATATAGGTCCCAATGTGACAAACAATGCTATACATAAACTGTTATATAGTTATATATGGTCCCTATGTGACAACAATGCTATACATAGCTGTTATATATAGTTCCCTATGTGACAAACAGTGCTATTATAGCTGTATATATGGTCCCAATGTGACAAACAATGCTATGCATAACTTTTAGTATATACGTCCCAAGTGACAACAATGCTATACATATGCGTTATATAGTCCCAATGTGACAAACAATGTACAAACAATGCTATACATAGCTGTTCTATATAGGTCCTTATGTGACAAATCGTGCTATATAGTTTGTTATATATAGGTCCCAATGTGACAAACATGCTAAACATCTGTTATATATAGGTCCCAATGGCAAAAAGGCTTACATACTTTATATAAGGTCCCATGTACAAGACTTATAGCTGTTATATATAGGTCCCAATGTGACAAACAGTGGCTAATATAATCTGTTATATATATGCCCCTATGTTTCAAACTATATCATAGCTGTTATATATAGGTCCCAATGTGACAAACAATGCTATACATAGCTATTATTAGTTATAGTATAGTCCCTATGTACAACAATGCTATACATAGCTGTTATATATAGGTCCCTATATGACAAAAGTGCTATATATAGCTGTTATATATAGGTACCTATTTGTCAAACATTTATACGCTGTTATATATAGTACCCAAGCGTGACAAACGGTACTAATAATACTGTTATATATAGGTCCCAATGTGACAAACAGTGCTATAATGCTGTTATATATGCCCTATGTTTCAATACTATACATAGCTGTTATATTAGGTCCCAATGTGACAAACAATGCTATACATAGCTGTTTATAGTTATATTAGGTCCCTATGTGACAAACAATGCTATACATAGCTGTTAATATATAGGTCCCTATGGACAAACAGTGCTATATATAGCTGTAATAATGGGTCCCAATGTGACAAACAATGCTATACTTAGCTGTTATATATAGGTCCCAATGTGACAAACAATGCTATAATAACTTTAGATATAGGTCCTATGTGACAAACAGTGCTATACATAGCTGTTATATATAGGTCCCAATGTGACAAACAATGCTAACATAGCTGTTATATAGTCTCAATGTGACAAACCCTGCTATACATAGCTGTTATAATAGCTGTTATATATAGGTCCCTATGTGACAAAAAATGCTATACATAGTTGTTATATATAGGTCCCTATGTGACAAAGTGCTATACATAACTGTTATATATAGGTCCTATGTGACAACAGTGGCTATATAATAGCTGTTATTTATAGGTCCCTTAGTAACAAACAGTGCTATACATAGCTGTTATATATAGGCCCCTGTGTGACAAACAGTGCTATATATAGCTGTTATATATATGTCCCAATGTGACAAACAATGCTATACATAGCTGTTATATATAGGCCCCAATGTGACAAACAATGTGACAAACAATGCTATACATAGCTGTTATATATAGGTCCCTATGTGACCAATCGTGCTATATATTCCTGTTACATATAGGTCCCAATGTGACAAACAATGCTATACATAGCTGTTATATATAGTCCCAATGTAACAAACAGTGCTATACATAGCTGTTATATATAGGTCCCTATGTGACAACAGTGCTATATATAGCTGTTATATATAGGTACCTATTTGTCAAACAGTGCTATATATAGCTGTTATATATAGGTCCCAATGTGAGAAACGGTGCTATATATAGCTTTTATATATAGGTCCCAATGTGACAAACAGTGCTATATATAGCTGTTATATATATGCCCTATGTTTCAATACTATACATAGCTGTTATATATAGGTCCCAGTGTGACAAACAATGCTATACATGCTGTAATATATAGGTCCCAATGTGACAAACAATGCTATGCCATAACTTTAGATATAGGTCCCAATGTGACAACAATGCTATACATAGCTGTTATATAGAGGTCCCAATGTGACAAACAATGTGACAAACAATGCTATACATAGCTGTTCTATATAGGTCCCTATGTGACAAATTGTTGCATATATAGTTGTTATATATAGGTCCCAATGTGACAAACAATGCTATACATAGCTGTTATATATAGGTCCCAAATGTGACAAAAAGTGCTATACATAGCGTTATATATAGGTCCCTATGTGACAAACAGTGCTTAATACATACTTTTAATAAGGTCCCATATACAAAACATGCTATATAAGCTGTATATAGCGTTTATTATAGGTACCTATTTTCAAACAGTGCTTATATAGCTGTTATATATAGGTCCCAATGTGACAAACTTTACTACATTAGTGTTATATAGGTCCCAATGTGACAAACTTACTATATATAGCTGTTATATATAGGTCCCAATTGGACAACAGTGCTATACTAGCTATTAATATATGCCCCTATGTTTCAAACTATTCATATCTGTTATATATAGGTCCCAATGTGACAAACAATGCTATACATAGCTGTTATATAGTTATATATAGGTCCCTATGTGACAAACGGTACTATATATAGCTGTTATAATAGGTCCCATTGTGACAAACAAGTGATATAATAGCTGTTGTATATGGTCCCAATGTGACAAACAATGCTATACTAGCTTATATATAGGTCCCAATGTGACAAACCTGCTATACATAGCTTTTATATATAGGTCCCTATTAACAATGCTAACAATACTGTATATATGGTCCCTATGTGACAAACAATGCTATACATAGCTGTTATATATAGGTCCCTATGTGACAAACTAATGCTATACATAGCTGTTTATAGAGTCCCATGTGACAAATAATGCTATACATAGCTGTTATATATAGGTCCCTATGTAACAATGCTATACATAACTGTTATATATATTAGGTCCCCATGTGACAAACAATGCTATACATGGCTGTTATATATAGGTCCCTATGTGACAAATAATGCTATACATAGCTGTTATATATAGGCCCCTAGTGACAATAATGCTATACATAGCGTTATATACAGGTCCCTATGTGACAAATAATGCTATACATAGCTGTTATTATAGGTCCCCTATGTGACAATACTGCTATACATGGCTGTTATTATAGGTCCCTATGGTGACAATACTGCTATACATAGCTGTTATTATAGGTCCCTATGTGAACAAACTGTGCTATACAAGCTGTATATATAGGTCCCTGTGTGACAAACAATACTATATATACTGTTATATATAGGATCCCTAATGACAAACAAATATATATAGCTGTTATATATAGGGTCCCTAAGTGACAAACAATGCATAGATATAACTGTTATATATCGGGTCCCTAAGTGACAAACAAGCTATATTAGCTGTTATATATAGGATCCCTAAGTGACAAACAATACTATATATAGCTGTTATATATAGGGTCACTAAGGACAAACAATGCTAGTATATAACTGTTATATATAGGGTCCCTGTGGTGACCAACAATCTAAAGTATTTGTTGAGTATTTAACACTTTGAAATTGCTAAGAAGTATCTGGGTTTTGATCAATAAAATAGTTTTCGCGAATATGTGTAAAAGTGGTATTACTGACAGAACCACAACGGTAGCTTGATAAGCGCAGCAGTCATCACGCACATGTCTTGTTGATAGTTGGCTATTTATAATGGGTTAAAAGAGCAGCTACAAATAGAAAGTGACAGCAAAGTTTCATCTTTGGGCAGAGGGCGCATTGGTAGGCTCCTTAACTTTATGTCCAACATGTATAGTTGGCTCATTGAGATATGCTTTATTTACTTTAATTTTATTATCACGGCCACACTGCGACACGAAATCAACGCAGCGCATCGCACCCGAAACGCGGTGCGTTGCCGCGATTCCAATGATCGACATGCTTCTTCTGCTCATTTACAAGCTCTTAAGAGATAAACATTTAATTCTGGGGATTGGGGGTAATTAGCAATAATATATAAGATGCCGCTATATGTAGGAAAAAGGAAAAACACTTCCAGTGAGGGGTCACATAGTGTTTAATATTACTCATTCATTAATCAGGACTCACTTGTCCTAACAGTGCTGTTTGGGTGTGCATAAAGTCTGGATACTTCATAGGAAGTCAGACCACCCCACCCCAGTTTGTGTGAATAAGTAACTCTTACGTCTGGGTGTGCATACCCCAGACGTTCGCCTCTCTAAGAATAGTTGTTCTTTAGACTGTCGGCTGCTTACTGGCCTTGCCTCTGCAATGCATGGGAACAGATACAACATACAAAATTGGACCATCACCCCTCTTGTCGGTTGGTCCGGGTGCCGCCGCACAGCCTGACCCTTCGCTAGTATTCCAACGTCTCGGTACACACTCTAGAATGCAGAGCGGGCTGCATCAGCCTATGATTAAGAGCGTGGACCACACTCGAAACGCGTCAGGCATGAGTGTTTGTGCTTTTAATATGTTCTAATAAAGTTGGAGTTTATTCTAAGTTCCGGGACCATTGGTGAGAGGTTTTTTTTCTTGGGGTGAGACGAACCAGCCCCCACATTCTAAGAGTAATTTACAATATACCAATTTTAGCTCTGGGGGTGAAACTTTCTACAGTAACAACCCCCACCCCCAGGAAATAGAAGCTTTGCTTGCAAAATTGGTGAAATAAAAACCAGTACACATTATTAGATGCGTAAATTTGCTTATTTAGGTTAATCAAGTTGCCAGAAAACCTCGATTCTGAAGTGTTTTTATAATTGCAATGTAGCATGTCCTGTTAATAGGCTGAAGGACAATACACTTTGTTTGTGAATTCCCTGTACTTTAGCATTTATATGTAGCCCTGGTTTGCTAACATTGACCCAAGCCTTCTGAACTTTACACATTGAAATGCAAGTTTTAAACTTTTAAAAAGCAACAATTCTGAAACTGTTCTTAGCAACACAGAACTCAAGAAGGGCCAAGATGTAACTTGTGCAGCAAGTACAGACAAACTCAGTTCTGTTCAGTTGTTCTGACCTGTTAGGACATCCTTCTAACCCGAACAACTGAGATTAATGAAAGAAGTCGTTTCATTTGCATTTTTTTATCTCCTCTCTCATTTTACCCAATGTATACATTGCTACTTGATAACTCCTTCGGTGCTAAAGAACATAACCAAAATAGTGTGCAAGTGCAATGTAAAAGCCATGTAGCCTTTCTAGGGTTAAAGGGATTGTCCTGTCTCTGCTCATTGCCAGCGTTGGCAAGGGTGACAGTAGTCGAGTGGTGCAAGCCTGTGCTATTGTCCATGGGCCCTGGGATACCATGGAGACCCACTAATATGGCACAGGAAAATGTTTTGTGATGGCAATTCTATGGGCTTTGTCTAAGTCTTTTCCTTCATGACGACTCGATTTAAGTCTCTAACTGTTTGACACAAATGCAAGAGTGCTATCCAACTCAATCCCTTTGTTCCATGGAGGTTTGAATGGGTAATTTCAGCTTTTGTGTGACTCAATTGAGGGGGCAAAAATAAAGACAAGATTTCTTGAGTCTCTCAACTTCCTTTCCATGGATATCTGCACATCTCTTTAGAGATTTGTTTCTTTCTCCTTTCTGACATCACCACCTTATCCAAAAGAGGAGAAAAGGGAAAAGAAAACCTGATCAGTTAAAAAGTAGACTGGTTTGCAGTAATGCTTGCATTGTCCTGTGGCACTCAAGCATGACTTACCTCCAGCCTCCCAGTACTGATTCACTTATTTTAAAGATAGAAAAAGGGTGTCTACCTAACTTCACTTATCATGAGCATATCATGTTTTATAGTGGGAGGGTGGAAGAAGGAGGGAAAGGGACATGGTAAAAAGCACAGAAATGATGGTGATCTGCTACATGTCTTTTTGAGGTGTCCCATGGTGATAATTTGTGAAGGTAAAAAATGTGGGAACAGACAGTCTGCTGCCTGATTGGACTGCTTTGTGTTTTGCAAAATTGACTTCGATTGGTGCTGAAAGACCCCCAACTAGCTGTAGTTTATATTCATTCACATCTTCTTCCAAACACTGGAATCACTATTTGTACCCTTGCAGGTTGTAGTGTAACTCTTAACTCTAATCTGGAGTTACACTATTTTTGCCACTTTGTGAAACAATAACATTATGGAAGTGAAATGTTATATAGAAGTTAAAAAAAAAAAAAATGAACACCGGATGAATTTGCTATGTGCATAACATCAAAAGGTATGATTAAGCACAATGGACATTTTTTTATTATATAGATTATTTAAATATTTTTTAGTATCAGTCTTTGTTTTTATAATGATTATATTTCTAGACATATGATGTTTGTTTGTTTAAAATGTTCTTTTTTTTCTAGACTGGATACTGTGTTGTGCCACAAGCGTTTGGAATGTCATGGAAAGTCTGGCATTTTGAAAGTCATGGCATCTGACAGTGAGGTGAAGACACTTCTAAATTTGTGACTTGGCATCTTGTGATATTAAGGCGCCTTGGATAATCTGCGCCTTGTCGGAGATCTGTGGACCACAGAAAATATTTACAGAAGCAGCTAAAAAGATTTTCCAGAATATTCAAGGTTACCAAGATGTAAACACAAGCAAACATGGATCTGCGTAAAAGTCTGATGACAAACAAACATAGCAATACTTAACAATGGACTGAGTGGAAACCACAGGTGTTATAGAAACAAAGGGCAATATAACAGATGACAGTTGCAATCAAGAAAATGGTCTGGTGTCTGGAAGGACCAGCCAAGTGCCAAAGAAAAGAGACAGCTTCCTGCATCTTTTTGGGAAGAGCCAAGACCCTCTTCCAGCCTCCTAGAAGTGCAGTGTCCTACAACACTTGACATCTTATAAAGAAGAAAATAATGCCTCACAACCCTTATATATCAAAATAAAAGGGGTAAGAACTTTCTTTCCAAGAAAGTTACAGTCCTGTTGCGCCACAAACTTCTGGGACAAGGAGTCTGGTAAGATGCCCCCAGTTACTTCTATTACAGAGCTAGTAAATGCTTGCAGCTGCTGTCCATTTCCGTACCATGGACAACCATGACCATCACAATCACGGAACACTGACACCTAGTCCGTTCACTGCTTTGACTTTGTGGAGTAAAAGCACTGTACCTACCCTAGAAATTCAGCAGTTGTGTAGGAGTCTGGACAAAGGATTTACAAGACATGTGGTTCCTAAAACCAATTCTACAAAACCAGCAGTACCCAGCTCTTTATTCAATGTGTTTGGATATATTTAATGCATTTCTCTGGAAGCTTAGCATGCAGCTTAACATACACTTTATTGTGGATAATCATGGCCTTGTGTTATATTAATTCTGAAAGGCAGAACATCTTTCAGTGAGGATCATTTTTTTCCTTGTCTCCATCAATCTGTCAGAAAAGGGACACTGATATGTCATCATGGTGTGCCCTTATATCCTAAAAAACATGTAATGTTAAATGCATGCACCAGTTTCAAACTGTACTGAGTACTGTAAGTAAATATTTGTCCACATATATGTATGTAATACAGTTACAATACATCATTATTCAGGCTGAGGTTTTCACTTCTTGTTCTGTCTGTATAGTGAGGTCTGCTGGATTTTCAAATATAATACAAATTATATAAATATAATGTACAGTTTGTAGAAAGTGTGAATTGTTTACATGGTAAAATACGGCAAAAGATCTTTTTAGATTTGTAATATATATTATTAGGGAGGTTATTTTCTCAGTATTATCAGTAGAATTGTTTATTTATCTAGAAGTGAATATAAAATGTCTTTAAATGTTAAATGAATTTGTTAATATGAATTTTGTTCTGAAATGTTGGATGGACTTTAAATGTAAAACGGCGTTAGGAATGCTCAGTTTTATTTATAGATATAAAAAAAAATCTGTTTTAATTAAAAAATGTTTTTTAAATGGGAGCTTATTATTGCAAACATTCTATATAGTAGATAGAGCATATTTGTATTCACACACAGTAATTGTGGTTTTTAGAACATTTAGCTGGCTCCACACATTAACCATCACTTGGATTTGTGGATTCGTATATCTTCTGAGAATTCTATGTGAACTATATTGACTCTAAGAGAAAGTGTAACTGAATTATTTCATATTTCCATTTAAATAGACCGTTATATATAAGGCACACATTACTAGATAAGCTTGTGGAAACATATGTATGCATCATACTTTGTAGGTTTATTTTTTAATCATACAGGTTACAGTGGTGTGTTATGAAGGCTGACATCCTGTTTGCTTAGCTACTTGTTATTACAAATACCCTGCATCATACAATGTCAATGACATACTCGTTATCTACCAGTTACATAAATGTGTATGGAGGTTACATACTATGTAGTGGTATGTAAAGCCATCCCCACTGCAACATGCACAGTGCAACACGTCATGTCCCTCCTTATGTTTGTCTGTTTACAAGCAACCTAATGTACTACCTCCATTCCCTGCTTTTTGCTATTGTTAACATCAGATCTGTGAAATGTACAATACTTACAATAATATATGACAAAACTGGTAATTCTGCATCCTAATTCTGTCTGTGATTTTGGAATAATGACATCCCAGATTACCTGAGGTTCAGTGTTTCTGCATGGCGGCTGTGAGCAACACAATACACTAATAAGTTTTTTGTGCAGTTTTCAACAAAGGGGATTTTTAGCCTTTGTATAAACAAATTTTACTAATTTAAGTATTTTTTAATGACCTTTAGTGTTTTGGTTTTAAATATCTAGCACGTGTTTTTAAAACTACTCTCAGCATTCCTTATGAGCCACAGTGTGACCTGACCAGGCAACAGACAAGCTTTAAACAGCAGAGGTTATTGACAGAATGACATTAAAGCATTAACATAAGAATGGATTAGGAAATGGTATTGAACTTAAAACATGAGGATTGCAAAACTAGATCCAGAAGTGCCAAGAACTACTCTGTTTACTGGAGATTTAATAATTCAAACTCCTCTGCCTTGGTACGCAGGTGCCTTAGCTCTATGATGTAAGAGGAGTTCTTTAGGGACAACACATTGATTGACAGGCCTTTGAGATTCAAATGTATTTGTATTTAAATAAGAAATAGACACTTTCCATGTCACATTGTAAACTTTATTCACATGTTTAAACACCAATATAAAAGCAAACTGGTACAAAAAAAGAATGAACAAATGATATCTAAAATAACTCATTCAAAACTTATAAATGGCTTAAAAAAACAATTGCACATTCATGTTCTACAAATTCTTAATTCAAAATACCAGTACGTGATTTCTGTTGATCTGCTGTGCACCATTGGTGTGGTGGTACAATATGATAACACTGTATTAGACAGCACCCACTACAAACATCTCAGTAGTATTGCACACAAATGGCATAAAACTTTGCAGTCACTGGTATCAATGTTCTGTACAATGCAAATAATCTTAGAAATCTACCTCTAAAGCTAATGTAACACGTATACTGCATTAAGAACACTGTAAGTACACAGCAAAATGGACTGCTGGAAGGCTATCTAACTACATTGCATATTGGAGACATAGGGGCTGATGCATAAACATGCAAAAGTTTGCCCTTTGTTATTAATCTACAGCAACCAATCAGTTGATATGTAACTACAGTAACTCAAAAAAGCTAACATTGATTGGTTGTCATAAAATAATAGCATGGGCAAACTTTTGGCACCAGCCAGTTTGTACATTGCTTTCTGGAACTTCTGGATCATTTGCAATTTCATAGGCACTGCTTACCAGAAACTGCAAGAGTAATTCTGAATGGAAACATCATGGGGCACATTTATAAAGTCAGCCATCGTTTTTTTCTTCTTTTCAGATTTTTAATTTCTTCTTTTGTCATTTTTATACAGTATATGGCAAAATGTCAGTAGTGTGAAAATAATATAGCAAATGTTGGAATAACGGCACTGTACTGTAAATAAATACCTGTTATATATAGGTCCCTATGTGACAAACAGTGCTATATATGGCTGTTATATATAGATCCCTATGTGACAAACTGTGCTATATATATCTGTTATATATAGGTCCCTGTGTGACAAACAGTGCTATATGACTAATTGGTGGTTTAGATTTCAGTTAAACAAATCTACAGTGTAATCTGTAGCAATCAATCAGATGTTAGCTAACTGAAGTGACCAGTGAAGTTAACATTTGATTGGCTGCTAAAATGTGATGATGTCTCTAAGGCATAAAAATAAACAAGTGTCTGTCTCAACTGTAATTTAATCTTTTAGCGTTGTGCAAAGTACAGCAGGTAGACAGCTGCTCTGATTTCCCCCATCTCAATTTTCTGTTTTCATTTAGTCCTATCCCTCTATCATTCTTCTATTCTGTATTATCCTTTATTATTCTGCAATATAAGCCCCTTTCTCCATGCCTTTAGCCTCATTATTTTCTTTTCTATTCCTATAATGCTCTGCCTTATCTTGGGTTTCCAAACAGACAGGGACAGTAGATATCAAATGGCAGAAGAAAGAAGAACCAAGGTTCATAGAAACAAAATTCAAAGTCATACTCAAATCGGAAGGACACCAAACCAGAAATTGGGACAAATCTGCTCGACACCTACATTCGAAACCATTAATGCTTTCGAATCAACAATGAATGGCATCTAACATCATGATGAGACAAGACTGGTGTGCTGAACAAAATATTTCTTTAACCTCTTTAAAGCTTCTTGAGCATGAATGAATTGAGAGAATGGGCATGCAAACCTTCAGAATGATCTTGTATTGGCCTGAATGGGCTGATGGGTAGGAACACCTCTCTGTGATTCTTTCTGGAGAAACGGTTTGCCTGGTCTATTGTTTAGCTTTCTGAAGTTTTACCCAGGAAAAAGAGAAGAAAAAGAAGTGAAGGAATAGATGTGATGGGAGCAAGTCTGCTAAATATATTTGATGGAGGGCTGTTTTTTATCCAAATTTATTTCAATCAATTCTTGTTTTGAGCCTAAGAGCAGGCCTCCTTTAAAAGGAATGGGATGAGTCCAGAATCACATAACCAGTAGCGATTGGCCCCAGCCAAAATTGTGTGACATGGGAGGACGGAGGGCGCTGCCAGATAAATAGTAGATTATGTGGTGCATAGAATCTTCATTTCTATCCATGGGGTCTCGAAGAGCACGGTATCTCTGTTGCCACAATGGTCTTTCTGGCAGCTTTAATGATAGCGTGTGTCAGCCTTAGGAGGCTTATCCCAGGAGCAAGGCAGAGCAGGCTTCCACTGCATTTGTTATCCACTGCTATGAGCAGGACTAACAACAAAACAAAAAAATAAAGTTATTAGTTAAAAAAAACACCGGTTTAAAGATTTGCAGCATTTCTGTTTGACCATGTCCTGCATGTTCTGCTTTCTACAGCAATTCTTAATAAAAAATGTTTAAAAAGTATGCCTGTTTATATGTAATCATTTCTTTTAAAAAGAATTGCTTCAACTCCATATTAGGTTTAGTAGCCAACATGTTAAGGGCAATGTGATTCTGCTGACAGTCTAAAGCTGGGTACACACATCACAGATTTTTGAAAATGGCAGACAGGAGCTACAAGATTTTTCGAAGTTCAGGATACACACAGTCCCAAGCGTTCTACCTATACACAGCATAGGGAGGACGTTCAGGATTGTGTGTTTCCCTTGACCACGGCCAACCTCTTATATGGAGGTCTACCGCGGGCCAGGGAAATTTACAGTCTTTCCTGAATGACCGCTCAGCCGACCCAAAACGGCCACACTAGCACATTCACACACTTTCAATTACGATATGGGATCCGTTTGTGCAGTGCATGTCAAGTGAAACGTGTTTTGCTGGCAGTTTTGAATGCTCGTTATACAAATATTTTTCTCCCTATTTATTGAGAGGCTATTTTCCAATTTACTGTAATACAATCATCGATTTCTGGTTTTGCCAAGATTTTCTCTTTTCGTCGCGACTTAACACACTCAAAACAGTCATGTTGCCGGCGCATAACGTGTACCACCGCCGCGGCAATACTTTTGGTTGGGAGAACAATCGCATTTATAAATACTGCAAATATAGTGATCTCGGATGTCCTGAGATTTGCCCCTAAATATGCTTTTTGGAAAAGTAAACTGACATTCCACCCTAAACAAGGCAGGTTTTTATAGAAACTGGACGCCGGGTACTGCAAGGTTAACATTATCCTACCCATCAACCTGTGGCCGACAATCCCTGGAACCTGGGGCCATCAGAGTGTGTGCCCCCAGTGGACAAGTTCATACACCTTAGGGGGGATAGATTTTTGCAGCTGCGGGCATATTTAGGTTGTATAAAACCAAAGCATTATGCAAGTAGCACAATATACAGTTCTAACCTACAATTAGTTTAAAGTTTCAGATGCTTACAAGTAATTAATTACATGGATAAATATCCCCAATTAACTAAATAATCTGAAAAGCAAAATGATGAAAAAACTTTTAGCAATGAAATAGTCTCCTAGGAGGTATAGAGTTAAATAGCCAGCTCATTGTAATTGCAGCCTGCTTCAGAACGACATTCATCACCACAGGCCAGCACAGTCTTGAATTCTAAAGTTCCCTCTGTGAGACTGACACTGGCTTTTCAAGAAACTCATTCCACCATCTGCCTGAATGGCAGGATCCTTCCCACAAATACCTATCTCCTGCTCTCCCATCTTTTTCCCTTAACAACCTCAGCACTGGATGCCTTTCTTATTCAAGCAACAATGCTGGAGGAGAATGAATAAACCGCCTTTGGAAAGGAAATGTTACAAAATATATTCCCCTAAGGCACAATAAACACTTGAGAAATCATTGGAAAGATTCCTTAAAGGATTAAAAAGACAATCTAGAAGGTTTGAAGACCAGCAGGGGGTGTAAAAAATTGTCAGACAAAATCCATTGGAAGTTCACATTCTACTGCATAGGAACGGACTAGTTAAACTCTGTAATGTCACCAGGCATCCTGTTCTTCCAATGTACCAGTGGTGTGAGCATGACTTAGTTCTGAGACCTTGTTGACAGGGCTGATCCCTTGGGTAGAGTGAGATTCTTGGTTTCGTAATATATTGCAGGTTTAGGAGATTTAAAAGAGGCATTTACCAGAAGGTGCTGTTGTTCTAAATAAATGGTGATTAAATTAAAGGGCATGTCCACCCCCCAAACTCCCTGCTACTTTCTTATGCCCAAGAAGGACTATGACATGCGCAGGGGAGCCCTCCCTCTGGATGCCTTCTGTCTTTTGCATCCCCTACCTATTAAACCTTTTTCGTGTGTAGGGTAAGCCCAGAAAGATACTTATCGACCTTCGCTCCCGGCGTTGATAGCCAATCACAGACGTGACAGCCGTCATGCCCCTCTCGCTGCTTCCAGCTAGCAGCAGAGAGCCAGAAGCAGAGCTACCTCTATAATCTGAAAGCATCCACCCTAAGAAAAGTAATGGAGTGAGATCTACTTCCTAAATAGACATAATAAATAAAGAAAGAAAGAAATTTACTTGGATTAGGTAACTGTCTGTGCCCCGTGGCTTTATTTAAAGGAATAGTGAACTATTCTTTTAATTTATTGATTGAAGACTGGGAGGTAAAGGAGCTATGCCTTACCTCCTGTTCTTTAATGAATTCCATAGGAGCGACGGACGAAGAAAAAAGAAACTTACCTTTATGCAACCTGCGCAGCAGCAGTAAGAGGTCCCAACTGGTTCCTGGTTCAGAGTAACTTTAGCGGCATGCCGAATAATGCGCACTATAGTTTCTCTGAACTGGAAGCAGTCTGGAATTTCACTGCTGCTGTGGAGGATCGTGTGTAAGGTTAGTTTCTTGTTTTTCGTCCGTTGCTCCTGGGGAATTAATTAAAGTAAGGGAGGTTAGGCTAGCTCCTTAACCTCTTGCTCTTCGCTAATCCGTTAAAGGAATAGTTCACTTTTTAAGTGAACTATTCCTTTAATAAGAGGGTATAAATTTGCCCGTGCTTTATTTTGTATCAACCAATCAGATGATACCCTTTCACTGGTCGTTAATAGTGTTCCACGCCTCAGTGTTTGGCTTCAAATTACTTTCAACTGTGCCTCCATCCACTAGCACAAAAAATACATATCTTATTTATAATTTTGATGGAAGTAATAAAGGCGATCAGGCAGAAAATGCTTAATTGCTTTTAATCCATGTGCAACCAACGTGTTTTGGGCACACAGGACCCTTTCTAGAGAATGCAATCACACCTTGCATTCAGAAGGTCCTTAAGACCTGGCTGTGATATGCTATTGGGACTTTCCAGGGACATAATTGCCAACAGATTCTTGTACAAGTCATTTTGAATTGAGAAGCAGTCGGATGACTAGGAAACGTCTTCAAGAACTAAACTTTAAGTCCAGTTGACAACTGAATACAACAGATTATCATGACCTGGAGGAATGAGAACCTTCACAAGGTAGTTATCCTTAATGTGTGTCCCCCCTCAAAGTGATCTGTGTATTTAATTTTCTTCAAAAGGCTTAGTTTGTCCTTTGACTGTGAGGGTGGTTATACAGAAATGCGATTACTATTGCACCAGAAATCCGGCCCAGCTGAACTCCAATTGCTGTGTTGGGGATCGGTAAGCCAGTTGGAAATCTTTGTCAGTTGTTTTTCAGTCCCCACCCTTGCTGATCTGTCAAAATTTGTCTAATATTGGCCATGTATATGGCAGTTTTAAAGGATGTGCTAATACTGAGAGAAGTTGGTGGCTGAAGATCAAACATCAGCATTAGGTGGCTTTTTACACTTGAACTGAATGTGTAAACAAGCGATGTCATTACATATGAAATAAACTTACGCCCAGATGATGTCCTTCTTTAGTCTTGGCCTGTCTACCCATTAAGCCTGTTTTAAGTTGTTAATGTCTTGTACATTTTGTTTCATCTTCTGGTTAATGTTTCCTTGCTTGCAATTACTCTTGTTTTTTTTGGCCTTGCAGTGGAAGATTTGTAATGTTACTAGAATGAAGTCATACATTTTTCTTATAAAATGAATGTATTTTAAAACTTGAAGTGGAAATAGCAAGAGAAACAGAATGAATAGTTTTGTTTTTTTGACATATTTTAACACTGTAACAATATAAACATGTATATGGAGCATCTGTAAAATGCAAGACAAAATATGTATTGTAATTCTAATTTACATTAATTTCGAGATGTTCCTTATTAGTATTTCCTTTACTGTGACCAAATGACAAAATATATAAAAAGAAGTGTGACTACAGGATCAAAAACTCATAGAAAGCCACACACCCCAAGCCAAAAAAAATTCTCATGCATCTCTATAAAAAAGTTCAAAGTAACATATACTTTTATTTCCAAAACCTATTAAAACCCTTTTTACTGTAGGATAATATACCATGGGCTAGAAAAATCACACAATCACACTGCTGTTACTCTTAGCCATGCAGAATAAATCAGATATGTGTCTAACAAGGTTTCGCCCTTATTCCTGAGGATTTATCAAAGCTACTGGTCAGCTCCCGCAATTGCTCTAAACTTGATTGACTGGTTCATATAACAATCAACACTCAATTCAGTCACATGTACATTGGTCTATTTGACAATTGGTCTAGTGATGACTGGCGATTATATTCAAGCAGATTAGATTTTTGCTCTATGGCCCCTCCTATAGTCAATGTCACTGACACTCTTCAGGGGCATAACTTACCAAGGGAGCAGGCTCTTCAAATAGGTTGGGTTTGGGAGCTAGGGAAACGTGTGTCAGGTACAGGGGTTATGGCTATTATGGTGACTTCTTGTTTGAATAAGTACTGAGTGGAAAAATCCAGAGTACAAATTAGACATTGTTATGTACTCTTCACTTATGTTTACATCAAAATGCACTAAAAGAATAAAGGGGGAAACTACTGTGTGAACTTTTTACATTTACTAAAATACACTGCTAAAGCACAAATAGACACTGGCCATGTAGACATGTGTTTTGTACATAGTCTGACCTGAGAAGACCATTGCTTCTAATAGCTGACAAAGAGACAAAAAATTAAACAAAACTGTAGTCACAGCCAGAATCTGCACCTGCTGAAAGGGCTGAGTGGAGAAATGGGGCCTTATGTGCTGGGGGCAGGGAGGAAACAGCTCACACACTAGCCTATTTGGAGCCTCATGGAAGTTGTCGTCAGATTAAAGTCTGATGATGCTTTGACATGCGGAACTGTCAGTCACAATTGCTCGTTTAAAACTGAGTCAACTATGAAATGCTAAATGATAGCTGGCAAATGAGCCAATAGGTTGCAGCAGGTGAGATCTTTTATTCCCAGGGCTATTGTTGCACTAAACATATTGATGAAACAGAAATGTGGAAACTCATTTGTCAAACTTTCAGAGGACTGATACAAAAAAGGCGCAAAAGTTTTCCCATACATATTAATCTGCAAAAAACAATGAGATCTTGTAACTGCTTCCCATCCCACAACTCCCCCCAGTTACCTCTCTCCTGTCCTTTCTTATGTCCTTTGTATAAAGGAAATAACAGGCCAACCAATGTGTTCATTGTAAATGTACAGCATGAAGACTGAAATATGCCATATACAGATTATATGTAATTGCAAAGAATTTCAAAGAATTATGACATTTCTAACATTTTTTTTTCTTCTTGTTTTTTTTTTTACTTTCATGGATGGTTGGTTGCATAGCAAAATAATAAGCCAATCTAGTACAGAGCTATTACAAATAGGTCCCTATGTGACAAACAGTGCTATACAAGCTGTTATATATAGGTCCCCATGTGACAAACAGTGCTATACATACCTGTTATATATAGGTCCCATGTGACAAACAGTGCTATACATACCGTTAATATAGGTCCCTATGTGACAAACACTGCTATATATGGCTGTTATATATAGATCCCTATGTGCAAACTGTGCTAATAATAGCTGTTATATATAGGTCCCATGTGACAAACAGTGCTATACATACCTGTTTAATATAGGTCCCTTGTGACAAAACAGTGCTATACAATAGCTGTTATATATAGGTCCCCATTGACAAACATGCTATACATACTGTTATATATAGGTCCCCATGTACAAACAGTGCTATACATACTGTTATATAAGGTCCCCATGTGACAAACAGTGCTATACATACCTGTATAATATAGTCCCTATGTGACATAACACTGCTATATATGGCTGTTATATATAGATCCCTATGTGACAAAACTGTGCTATATATAGCTGTTATATATAGGTCCCTAGTGACAAACAGTGTATACATACCTGTTATATATAGGTCCCTGTGTGACAAACAATGCTATAAATACCTGTTATATTAGGTCCCTATGACAAACAGTGCTATACATACCTGTTATATATAGGTCCCTATGTGACAAACAATGTATAAAACCTGTTATATATAGGTCCCTATGTGACAAACAGTGCTATATATGGCTGTTAATATAGATCCCTAGTTGACAAACTGTGCTATAATACTGTTATATATAGGTCCTGTGTGACAAACAGTGATACAGCTGTTATATTAGGTCCCTATGTGACAAACAGTGTATACATAGCTGTTATATATAGGTCCCCATGTGACAAACAGTGCTATACATACGTTATATATAGGTCCCCATGTGACAAACAGTGCTATACATACCTGTTATATATAGGTCCCTATGTGACATACAATGCTATATATGGCTGTTATATGATAGATCCCTATGTACAAACTGTGCTATATATAGTGTTATATATAGGTCCCTATGTGACAAACAGTGCTATACATACCTGTATATATTAGGGTCCCTGTGTGACAAACAATGCTATAAATACCTGTTTTATATAGGTCCCTATGTGACAAACAGTGCTATACATAAATGTTATATATAGGTCCCTATGTGACAAACAATGCTATAAAACCTGTATATATAGGTCCCTATGTGACAAACCAGTGCTATATATGGTGTTTATATATTATCCCATGGGACCAAAAGGTGTATAGATATATATCTGTTATATATAGGTCCCTGTGTGACAAACAGTGCTATATATGGCTGTTATATATAGGTCCCTAGGTGACAAACAGTGGTATATATGGCTGTTATATATAGGCCCCTGTGTGACAAACTCTGCTATATATAGCTGTTATATATAGATCCCTATGTGACAAACTGTGCTATATATAGCTGTTATATATAGGTCCCTGTGTGACAAACCATGCTATATATGGCTGTTATATATAGGTCCCAATGTGACAAACAATGCTATACATAGCTGTTATATAGTTATATATAGGTCCCTATGTGACAAACAATACTATACATAGCTGTTATATATAGTTCCCTATGTGACAAACAGTGCTATATATAGCTGTAATATATAGGTCCCAATGTGACAAACAATGCTATGCATAACTTTTAGATATAGGTCCCAATGTGACAAACAATGCTATACATAGCTGTTATATATAGGTCCCAATGTGACAAACAATGCGACAAACAATGCTATACATAGCTGTTCTATATAGGTCCCTATGTGACAAATCGTGCTATATATAGTTGTTATATATAGGTCCCAATGTGACAAACAATGCTATACATAGCTGTTATATATAGGTCCCAATGTGACAAAAAGTGCTATACATAGCTGTTATATATAGGTCCCTATGTGACAAACAGTGCTATACATAGCTGTTATAATATAGGTCCCTATATGACAAACAGTGCTATATATAGCTGTTATATATAGGTCCCTATGTGACAAACAATGCTATACATAGCTGTTATATATAGTTCCCTATGTGACAAACAGTGCTATATATAGCTGTAATATATAGGTCCCAATGTGACAAACAATGCTATGCATAACTTTTAGATAAAGGTCCCAATGTGACAAACAGTGCTATACATAGCTGTTATAATATAGGTCCCTATATGACAAACAGTGCTATATATAGTGTTATATATAGGTCCTGTGTGACAAACAGTGCTATATATGGTGTTATATAAGGTACTAGTGTGACAAAACAATGCCATACATAGCTGTTATATGAAGGTCCCAATGTGACAAACAACTGCTATACATAGCTGTTATATATAGGTCCCTAGGTGATAAACAGTGCTATATATAGCTGTATATATAGGTCCCTGTGGACAAACAGTGCTATATATATAGCTGTTTATATATAGGCCCCTATGTGACAATGCTATACATAGCTGTTATATATAAGGTCCCAATGTGACAAAACAATGCTATACATAGCTGTTATATAGTTATATATAGGTCCCTATGTGACAAACAATGCTATACATAGCTGTATATATAGTTCCCTATGTGACAAACAGTGCTATATAAGCTGTAATATATAGGTCCCAATGTGACAAACAATGCTAGCATAACTTTTAGATATACGGTCCCAATGTGACAAACAATGCTATACATAGCTGTTTATATATAGGTCCCAATGTGACAACAATGCTATACATAGCGTTTATATATATATAGGTCCCTATGTGACAAACAATGCTATTCATAGCTATTATATATAGGTCCCTATGTGATAAAAAGTGCTATATATAGCTGTATATATAGGTCCCAATTGACAAACAATGCTATACTTAGTGTTTATATATAGGTCCCAATGTAAAACAATGCTATACATAACTGTTATATATAGGTCCTATGTGACAAACAGTGCTATACATAGCTGTTATATATAGGTCCCAATGTGACAAACAATGCTATACATAGCTGTTATATATAGGTCCTGTGTGACAAATACTGCTATACCTAGTGTTATATATAGGTCCCTATGTGCAAACAGTGCTAAAATAACTGTTATATATAGGTCCCTAAGTGACAAACAATGATGTATATAGCTGTTATATATAGGTCCCTAAGTAACAAACAGTGCTATACATAGCTGTTATATATAGGTCCCTTTGTGACAAAACAGTGCTATACATAGCTGTTATATATAGGTCCCTATGTGACAAACAGTGCTATATATATAGCTGTTATATATAGGTCCCAATGTGACAAACAATGCTATACATAGCTGTTATATATAGGTCCCTATGTGACAAATCGTGCTATATATAGCTGTTATATATAGGTCCCAATGTGACAAACAATGCTATACATAGCTGTTATATATAGGTCCCAATGTGACAAACAGTACTATACATAGCTGTTATATATAGGTCCCTATGTGACAAACAGTGCTATACATAGCTGTTATATATAGGTCCCAATGTGACAAACAGTGCTATATATAGCTGTATATATATGCCCTTTGTTTCAATACTATCATAGCTGTTATATATAGGTCCCAAGTGTGACAAACAATGCTATACATAACGTTATATAGTTAATATAGGTCCTATGTGACAAACAATGCATACATAGCTGTTTATATAGTTCCTATGTGACAAACAGTGCTATATAGCTGTAATATATAGGTCCCAATGTGACAACAATGTGCATAAAACTTTTGATATACGTCCCAATGTGACAAACAATGCTATACATAGCTGTTATATATAGGTCCCAATGTGACAAACAATGTGACAAACAATGCTATACATAGCTGTTCTATATAGGTCCTTATGTGACAAATCGTGCTATATATAGTTGTTATATATAGGTCCCAATGTGACAAACAATGCTAAACATAGCTGTTATATATAGGTCCCAATGTGACAAAAAGTGCTATACATAGCTGTTATATATAGGTCCCAATGTGACAAACGGTACTATATATAGCTGTTATATATAGGTCCCAATGTGACAAACAGTGCTATATATAGCTGTTATATATATGCCCCTATGTTCATACATACATAGCTGTTATATATAGGTCCCAATGTGACAAACAATGCATACATAGCTATATATAGTTATATATAGGTCCCTATGTGACAAACAATGCTATACATAGCTGTTATATATAGGTCCCTATATGACAAACAGTGCTATATATAGCTGTTATATATAGGTACCTATTTGTCAAACAGTGCTATATATAGCTGTTATATATAGGTCCCAACGTGACAAACGGTACTATATATAGCTGTTATATATAGGTCCCAATGACAAACAGTGCTATATATAGCTGTTTATATATGCCCCTATGTTTCAATACTATACTAGCTGTTATATATAGGTCCCAATGTGACAAACAATGCTATACATAGCTGTATATAGTATATATTAGGTCCCTAGTGACAAACAATGCTATACATAGCTGTTATATATAGGTCCTATGGACAAACAGTGCTATATATAGCTGTAATATATGGGTCAATGTGACAAACAATGCTATACTTAGCTGTTTTATATAGGTCCCAATGTGACAACAATGCATAAATAACTTTTAGATATAGGTCCCTATGTGACAAACAGTGCTATACATAGCTGTTATATATAGGTCCCATGTGACAAACAATGTATACATAGCTGTTATATATAGGTCTCAATGTGACAAACAATGCTATACATAGCTGTTATATATAGCTGTTATATATAGGTCCCTATGTGACAAAAAATGCTATACATAGTTGTTATATATAGGTCCTATGTGACAAACAGTGCTATACATAACTGTTATATATAGGTCCCTATGTGACAACAGTGCTATACTATAGCTGTTATTTATAGGTCCTAGTACAAACAGTGCTATACATAGTGTTATATATAGGCCCCTGTGTGAAAAACAGTG